>CM053788.1:489239876-489984876 GCA_028749045.1 Cupressus sempervirens | reverse complement strand
GAAGATAGGAACAAAGAGAGATCATGAAGAGAACTACTAAAGCATGAAGAAGCTGCAAAACTCTGTCAAAATGTTGATCTATAGAACATCCATGGAAGAATAAGGCACGAATTGAGTGTTTCTATATGGTAGATGATGCATCTCACTGAAATGCATAGGTAGCCAACCACTACAATCACTTAGTATGTAGGATCAGTTACTAAATACATAGCTCACACTAATGAACCATTGAACCAAGGAACCATTAAAACCAACAATATAACCCCCCCTTAATGAAGATGGGGTGAGGTGATAGGCAACTAAAAAGTGGGCCAAAAATCTCCTACAACATAGGAACTAGACACATCAAGAGTGAGGTACAGACACCTATAAAGGCATGTGTCACTAACATTGCATGGGGCTAATGTTGTGGAAGGGACACTCACTTAACAAAGGAAGAGGGCCTAAATGGCAATCAACTATCCCCCCCATGGCACTTTATAAAATAGTGCAAGTACAACAAATCAAAATGATGAAAAGGATCCTAAAATGCAAGTGGAAATTTATCTCAGTGTGTTTGCATAAAGATGCTTACAAATGATATCAACAATAATCAAAAAAAGCATAAGATTGGTACAATAGAAAGTGCAAGCCAAAAAAAAGCATCTGAAGCAGCAAAATTGATCCTCGGACCTAAAACAACCAAGATATCCACCAAAATGAAAAAATGCATAAGATTGAATAAAAAGTTCCTAGAGAAAAATCTAGAACAACAACTAGCATCGCTAAAAAGAGTGCAGAAACAGCTTTCCAATGATATAAAGAAGTCTAAAATCAGAGATCGAATGCTCAAGATATGCCTCCTAGAGTGTAAAATAGAACATCCAACTTTGAATACCAAAACAAGCAACCAAACTGAATCAAAAACCAAAAAAACCTACACAAATATCTCCATCTTGAAACCAGCTTTTTGGTGCATTTTTTGGATTGAAAAAATACATCTGTATGCTCAATTTACAAAAAAAAAAATAGACAAGGCCTCTCGAATGCATGAAACAATTATTATTTTTTAATAAAAGAATAATAAAAAAATAAAAATCTCCACAAAAAAAATTGTGCCACCACATCAGCAAAGGTAGAGTAGAGAAAGACAATGGAGCCACTAGTGGCCATGGTGGACGTGTCCCAGCGGTGAAGGCTGTTGAGCAGTGGCGGTCATCGGGAGCCACTGCAGTTAGTAGACCTCCGATGGTTTACCGCAGGTGGCTACCGCTAACTGCTAGTAGTCGCGATGACTGTAAGCAATTTTTAAACCACTACAGCAAAAAATGCCACTTTTTTATATATTTTTTGGCAATTTTTTTATTTTGTGCCTTGATCTGCCTGCCAAGGGTCGTACGGCTCTACCTGGCAAAAAAAATTGCCTCCCAGATCAACGTTGTCCAAGGCAAACAAATTTTATATGGAAATAGGGGTTTAAACACCTTTGAAATCCATCCATGAGGTCTGTTTGGCCTCAAACTATTTTGAAAATTAGTGACCCCACTATTTTCTCAGAAAAAAACTTGAAAAAACACCAAATTTGATCTGCCAAACCCTTGTTCTCCCTTTTTTTCCAAATACCGAACAAGCTATAGAAAATCTAGCTCTAATACCATGTAGGATTTGAGAAAATAAGCCAATCAAATCCATGAAGCCTAAGAAAACCTGCATGCAGAAACCCTATTACAGAGAAGAAAAAGACAAGAAAAGGCATGGGTTTGATCTGAAAAACATGCAAAATTGTATTTAGACGAAGAAAAATATCATTCAACGAATTTAATGAATTGCAAAGAGATCAATCCTTATAAAGGAGATCAAAACCCGAAAAGGGTAACCTAAAGCCTAAAAAAGCTAGGATTGCACATTATAATTAATTAAATATTAATTATATGCAACTATGAGATAGCTTAAGAAAATTAGAGTAATAGGCAACTTATTTAATTAAATCAAAGTGATTTAATTAATAAGTGAAAATAACTAATTACTCTAACAACAGAGACGGAGGAAAAAGAACTAGGAGAAAAATGGGAGGGTAATAGATTGAAAATATATGAACAAAGTAAAATAAAATAATAGAATAGGCAGAAGAAGGGGAGAGAGAGAGAGAGAGAGAGAGAGAGAGAGAGAGAGAGAGAGAGAAGAAGGGTGAGGGAGGGGAGCAGGAAAAAAGACAGGCCACAACTTGGACCGAGGATAAGGGAGTGAAGGAAGACAGAATAGGGGGAATTAGAAAGATGAAACCACCAATCAAGGGGGACATAAGGGAAAGAAAGAAGCTCGAGCTAAGAGGAAAGGCCAAGATGCGGAGGGGAAGGGTGGGAAGATAATAGGGGTTTCCTAGAGGTGCTCAAGCTCCAACCATCCTGATTGAGGTTAGATGGGTTGTAATTGATTTCAATAGCCTCTTTGAGTGGCCTCTTGAAAAAATTGTCTTCCTTGAACACAATTTGTGTGTCCTCTAAGCAGATATGATGCTTA
Organism: Cupressus sempervirens; assembly: GCA_028749045.1. Taxonomy (NCBI): domain Eukaryota; kingdom Viridiplantae; phylum Streptophyta; class Pinopsida; order Cupressales; family Cupressaceae; genus Cupressus; species Cupressus sempervirens. Next base: position 489,982,377 of record CM053788.1, on the reverse strand, counting down.
GTGGCTGAGGAGTGCTCTGCTAGGGTAGATTTGAAAACTCACTCATGCTTAATGTCTATAGCATGTTTATTGATCCTGGTTTGGAAAGAATGTCTAGCTTTTCCTATTAAGATGTGTCACATGAGCATCGCACCTTATAGACACCATATTCCAAGAAGAAATCCCTTGTGTCTTTAAGTGAGGGGATGTAATTCTTCAAGGTGGACAATGGTTTGAAAGTCATAAAAATACCATTTTTGGTAAGAATCTTGGTGATTTTGTGGGAGATACCAGCCACATAAGGAAGAGAGATAAATGAAGAGGTATCTTGGGGAGAAGGAGGAAGTGAGGAGTGAGAGAATGACCTAGCAAGGTTGAAAGCCTGAGAGATTTTCTTGTGAGAATAACCATTCCATTTGAAGACTTGGCGAAGGTGGGAGAACTCTTGGTCTAAGTTGTCTTTGTCACAAATCTGGAAGGCTTTCAGGGAAAGGATTTTGATAATGCCAGCTTTTTGGCTCAAGTGGTGGTGAGAAGCTACATGAAGATACCTATTGGTATGAGTGGCTTTGCAAAAAACCTTGTGACCTAAGGTGCCATTTGGTTGCTTAATGATCAAGATATTAAGAAAGGGTAAAGTCCCAGCTAATTCAACCTCTTTGGTGAAAGAAATGTAGGGAGTCAAATTGTTGAGATGTGCATGAAACTCTTCAAGTTTTTCAAGGCCATGGGGTCAGCAGATGTTGGTTTCATCCACACAATGTTTCCACCAATTAGGTTTAAGCTGGAAAGAATGCAGTACAATATCTTTAAAATGCTCCATATAAAGGTTGGAAACAAGTGGGGAGAGGGGAGAAGCCATGGCCACACCATCCACTTGTTCATAAATAACCCCTTGGAAGGAGAAGAAAGTGGATCATGGACATAACTCCACCATTGAAACAAACTCAGAATTAACCTTGCACTTGATGATGTTGATAGCATCAGGGATGGGGACTTTGGTGAAGAGGGAAACAACATCGAAGCTCACCAAAACATCCCCATATTCACATTTGGAATCTCTGATGAATTCAACAAAATGGTTAGAGTCCTTGAAAAAGGAAGTGACATTACCAACATGAGGGGATAACAGTTTAGCTAAGAAAGAAGCAAGCTTGCAGGTTGGGGAACCCATAGTATCCACAATGGGCCTTAATGGAACATTGGCCTTGTGGATCTTTAAGATACCATATATGTGGGGAGTTAACTCTTTGGAGGGCATAAGATGCCTCTTGGTGGCCTCATCAAAAGAGGAGTTGGCAATAGAAATTTTGACCTTCTTCAAGATTTTACTACAAGGGTTGTGAGGAATAATCCTGTAGATGCTAGTATCCAAAAGAAGGTCATTTATCTTGGCAATGTAGTCTGATTTGTTTAAAATAATAGTGGTGTTGCCTTTATCAGCCCTGGAGATGATGAGGTCATGGTTGCAAATAAGATGCTTAAAGGTAAGAAACTTAGAATGAGAGATGTTGCACTTAGGCGGTTTGGCACATCTTAAAGCAACCACACAATCCTACCTTGCAGAGGGGAAGGAGTGAACTACATTTTCAATCTCAACAAGAAAATCAATGTGGAGGATGGAACAAGGAGAGACAGAAAAATTGAGGCCTCTATTGAGAAACTTTAAAATGAGGGGGTCTAAGGTCACATGGGACAAGTTGATCACTAACTTGGATTCCTAATTTAAAGTGGGATAGGATAAATTGGAGGTTGAAGTGGGCATGAGGCCAGATGAAGGAGAGAAAATGAGAGGGAGAAGGAAATTTGAGTCATGGTTGGAGCTTCCCAAGGAAAGAGGTGATGGTGCAGCCCATGGATCAAGAGAAAGAAGGTTGAGAGGTGGTGCACGTTGCTTGGGGAGGTTGGGCAAGTTCAAACTAGCAGAATCACCTGGCTGATGGGATGTGTGGCCAAGGGTAGTGAGCAACGTGGAGCAAGTGCAACTACCACCCATGATTGCCACATGAGGGAGGACGATTGGATAAGGCATAAGGGAGATGGCATCAAAAGATAGGCAAAAAGAGGAGCATGACTCATTAATGTTACTATAATGACAAGGTGGAGAGTTAGAGAGCATACCTAGTACCATTAAGGAGCCTTCGAGAAGAGACCATTGCTAGAGCAGAGAGCCAAACTAGTTACTGCAGTGCTAAGCAATGTTGTCTCCAAAGTCGCAAGTGGAGAGGAAGAAAGAATGGGAAAAGTTAACGCAGGAAGGAAGAGATGCAGAGAGCTAACATGGAGTAGCACTGGAATGATCAGCAACAGCAAAGGAATCAAAAGAAACTAGCTAAGAGGAGTGTGTGGAGGCCAATGGATCTTGGAGCAAACCTACGTGAAGGGAAGTGGGAGATTGAGAGTGTTTCACAAAAGAAGAGGGTGTGAATGGTGAAGACATGGTTGCAAGGTCAAAAGATCAGTCAAGAGAAGAGGGAGTAGGTTTGAGGGAGACTAAGGCTAAACCATGAGAGAGAGGGGAGAGACAAGGTCGAGAGGAGTTGGAGAGAAGAGGTGAGGAAGGGGGGAGATTTTTTGAATGATGAAATGAAAGATCTAGGCTTGAAGAGTGTGATGCCTGACAAAAACCTAGTAGATTCTTCAAAAGCCTCAAGAATTTATTTTTCTATCTTTTAATACATTCCTCTTTCTAACCCAATGCCTCGGTAAATGAAGAGATATCCAAGTGAATCTAGAGGTCTAGTTTGAGAGATGTAGAGAGTTCCAAATGAAAATGGAAAAGCTGGCAGTTGAGCACATTGATGGAACTCCTCATAGATCTAATAACAACTCTAAGGAGAGAAAAGGCCACCTAGGAAAAAATGCGCCTGGTGTGAACATTCCAAAGGTGGTATGAGATCTTGACAAAGGAAGGGGCAAGCTACGAATCTCAACAATGTTTTAAGAAGTCTAGATCTACAATCCTCTTTGAAAGCTTGGTCCTTAGATACTCAAATTTCTTCGATTTCAACAATAATTCCCTCCCATGAAGGGTATCAATCAGAGCTATCAAATTTCCACAATCTGTAAATAATGTTATATTTGATTTCTGGGCATGATTGTGTGAGTTTTTTTATCATCAATGTTTCGGATCATACTACATGATCCATCATTAGGATGCAAGAGAATCAAGGAAAACAAAAGATATGGATTGTAGATCCAAGAAGGGAGATAAAAAGAGGCTAAACCATGAGAGAGAGACTAAGGTTGAGCCTCTTTTTATCTCCCTTCTTGGATCTACAATCCATATCTTTTGTTTTCCTTGATTCTCTTGCATCTTGATGATGGATCATGTAGTATGATCTGAAATGTTGATGATAAAAAACTCACACAATCATGCCCAGAAATCAAATATAACATTATTTATGGATTGTGGAAATCTAATAGCTCTAATTGATACCCTTCATGGGAGGGAATTATTGTTGAAATCAAAGAAATTTGAGTTTCTAAGGACCAAGCTTTCAAAGAGGATTGCAAATCTAGCCTTCTTAAAATGTTGTTGAGATTTGCAGCTTGCCCCTTACTTTGTCAATATCTCACACCACCTTTGGAATGTTTATACTAGGCACTTTTTTTCCTGGGCAGGCTTTTCTCTCCTTAGAGTTGTTATCACATCTACAAGGAGTTCCATCAATGTGCTCAACTACCAGCTTTTCCATCTTCATTTGGAACTCTCTACATCTCTTAGACTAGACCTTTGGATTCACTTGGATATCTCTTTATTCACCAAGGCACTGGATCAGAAAAAGGAGTGTATCAGAAGGTAGAAAAAGAAATTCTTGAGGTTCTCCAGAATTAGTTGGGTTTCCATTAGGCATCCCACTCTTCAAGCCTAGATCCTCCATTTCATCATTCAGAAGCTCTCCCCCTTCCTCACCTCTTCTCTCCAACTCCTCCCAACCTTGTCTCTCCCCTCTCTCTCATGGTTTAGCCTTGGTCTCCCTCAAACCTACTCCTTCTTCTCTTGATCGATATTTTGAACTTATAGCCACGTCTTCACCATTCATATCCTCTTCTTCTATGAAATGCTCTCAATCTCCTACTTCCCTTCATGTGGGTTTGGTCCAATATCTGTCAACCTCAACACACTTCTCTTAGCTAGTTTCTTTTGACTCCTCTATTGTTGCTTATCATTCTAGTTCTGCTCCATGTTAGCTCTCGGTATCTCTTCCTTCCTGCATTAACTTTGCTTGTTATTTCTCCCTCTCCACTCATGACTTTGGAGATAGCATTGCTCAGTACTATAGAAACTATTCTAGCTCTCCACTCTAGTAATGGTCTCTTCCCAAAGGCTCCTTGATGGTACCATGTATTCTCTCTAACTCTCCACCTTGTCATTGTAGTAACATTAAAGAGTTATGCTCCTCTTTTTTCCTATCTTTTGATATCATCTACCTCATGCCTTGTCCACCCATCCTCCCTCCTACAGCCATCATGGGTGGTAGTTGCACTTGCTCCACATTGCTCAATACCCTTGGCCACACATCCCATCAGCCAGGTGATTCTGCCAATTTGGACTTGCTCGACCCCTCAAGGCACTTGCACCACATCTCAACCTTCTTTCTCTTGATCTAGGGGACACACTGTCACCTCTTTCCTTAGGAAGCTCCAACCATGACTTGGATTCTCTTCTCACTCTCATTCTCTCTCCTTCATCTAGCCTCATGCCCACTTCACCCCCTAATTTATCCTACCCCATTTTAAATTGGGAATCCAAGTCAGTGATCAACCTGTCCCATGCGACCTTAGACCCCCTTGTTTCTAAGTTTCTCAATAGAGGCCTCAATTTTTCCATCTCTCCTCATTCCATCCCCACATTGATTTTCTTATTGAGATTGAAAATGTGGTTCACTCCTTCCCCTCTGCTATTGGTGAGGTTGTTAGGCAGGATTGTGTAGTTGCTTTAAGACGTGCCAAATTGCCTAAGTGCAACATCCCCCATTCTGAGTTTCTTTCCTTTACGCACCTTATTTGCAACCATGAGCCATCATCTCTAGGGCTAATTAAGGCAACACCACTATTGTTTTAAACAAATCAAACTACATTGCCAAGATTAAGGACCTTCTCTCCGATACTAGCAGCTACAGGATTGTTCCTTGCAACCCTTGTAGTAAAATCTTGAAGAAGGTCAAAATGTATATTTCCAACTCCTCTTTTGATAAGGTCACTAAGAGGAATCTTATGCCCTCCAAAGAGTTAACTCCCCGCATCTACGGTATCCCAAAGATCCACAAGGTCAATGTTCCACTAAGGCCCGTTATGGATACTATGGGTTCCCCAACCTACAAGCTTGCTTCTTTCTTTCTAAACTCTTATCCCCTCATTTTGGTAATGTCACTTCCTTTGTCAAGGACTCTAACCATTTTGTTGAATTCATCAGAGATGCCAAATGTGAAGATGGGGATATTTTGGTGAGCTTTGATGTTGTTTCCCTCTTCACCAAAGTCCCCATCCCTGATGCTATCGACATCATCAAGCACAAGGTTAATTCTAAGGTTGCTTCAATGGTGGAGTTATGTCTATGATCCACTTTCTTCTCCTTCCAAGGGGTTATTTATGAACAATTGGATGGCATGGCCATGGGCTCTCCCCTCTCCCTGCTTGTCGCCAACCTTTATATGGAGCATTCCAAAGATATTGTGATGTATTCTTTCCCCCTTCAACCTAAATGGTGGTAATGTTATGTGGATGACACCAACATCTGCTAGCCCCATGGCCTTGAAAAACTTGAAGAGTTTCATGGGCATCTCAACAATTTGGCTCCTTGCATTTCTTTCACCAAAGAGGTTGAATCGGCTAGGACTTTACCTTTTCTTGATATCTTGATCATTAAGAAACCTAATGGCACCTTAGGTCACAAGGTTTTTTGCAAAGCAACTCATACCAATAGGTATCTACATGTAGCTTCTCACCACCACTCAAGCCAAAAAGTTGGCATTATCAAAACCCTTACCCTAAGAGCCTTCTAGATTTGTGATGAAGACAACTTAGACCAAAAGCTCTCCCACCTTCACCAAGTCTTCATATGGAATGGTTATTCTCACAAGAAAATCTCTCGAGCTTTCAACCTTGCTAGGTCATTCTCTCACTCCTCCTCCCTTCCTCATTCTTCTCCCCAAGATACCTCTTCATTACATGGCAAGTATATCCCACAAAATTGCCAAGATTATTACCAAAAATGGCATTCATGTGGCTTTCAAACCATTATCCACCTTGAAGAATTACATTCCCTTGGTTAAAGGCACAAGGGATGTCTTCTTGGAATCTGGTGTTTATAAGGTGTGATGCTCATGTGGCACATCTTACATAGGTGAAATTGGACATTCTTTCCAAACCAAGATCAAAGAACATGTTGCAAACATTAAGCATGAGCGATTTGTCAAATCTACCCTGGCAGAGCACTCCTCACCCACTAAGCATCATATCTTCTTAGAGAACACACAACTTGTGTTCAAGGAAGACAATTTTTTCAAGAGGAAACTCAAGGAGGCTATTGAAATCAATTACAACCCGTCTAACCTCAATCGAGATGATGGTTGGAGCTTGACCACCTCCTGGCAACCCATGTTATCTTCTTGCCCTCCCCCTCCACATCTTGGCCTTTCCTCTTAGCTCGAGCTTCTTTCTTTCCCTTATGGCCCCCTTGATTGGTGGTTTCATCTTTCTACTTCCCCCTTGTTCTATCTTCCTCCGTCCAAGTTGTGGCCTATCTTTTTTCTTGCTCCCCTCCCTCGCCCTTCTTCTCTCTCTCTCTTTCTCTTTTTCTTCCTCTCCTTCTTCTACCTATTCTATTATTTTATTTTACTTTGTTCATTTATTTTCAATCTATTACCCTCATATTTTTCTCTAGGTTCTTTTTCCTCCATCTACATTGCTTTGTGTCTTTATTTTTTCACTCTCCTACCTCTCTTTTCTTTATTTCCCCCTCCCCCACCTTTTACTATTTCTTTGAACCCCCCTTGTGCCTTAAGGCTGTCATTGCTTTTTGTTTCTTTTTCTTATCTTCAACATAATTTGTTCTCTTATAGTATCAAGCTCAATAATATATTGAAATTTAAGCCAACAACTACAATTTAGTCCAAATCAATAAAAGATCATTTGTAAGAGATCAATTGACAACACGTGAAAGAATTATTGTAGGGTAGAATATGCTAGATAAAATGTATTCCATAGGGAGAAATAATATTGAAATTTAGGAAATGGTGTAATGATTGATAATAAAAATGTAAGATCCAACTTGGAAAATTTTGGTTGGAATGTACACTTGGGTAAAAAATTAATTAGGTATAGCTTAGCAGGCTAAAGTAGTTAAAAATATAGTTTCAACATGTCCTATATTCCTACTATCAAAATTTTGAAAATTAAAGACCAACAAGGGGGAAATGCAAGAAGACACAACTACATTTACATATCTAAGAGCTAGGAGACACCCATTAAAGAAGCACCTTCATAGTTTTTAGTAGAATAAGGCAATACCCATCACTCAACACCTTTTTAGAGGAGTTTGTTGCTTGTTTGAAGAAAAAAATTAGGAATAGCTTCTAACACAAGGATGGAGTTGAACATAAAGCAACACCTAGACAAAAGGGCACCTAGATCATGACTCATCTTTCTTCAATAGTTGTGACTCATGTCATCTGCCATTAGTTTACATTATCACATGTTAATTGTGTTACACACCACTAATTTTGTACTTTAGAAATATTAAAATGATAAAATAACTTTACAATAAATATTATACAACAAATTGTGGAATACAATAGAGCTTTGAACTTCTAAGGTTTCAAGTACATTATACAACAAATTATGGAATATAGTAGAACTAGAACCTGAGAAAAAATATTATGCAACAAAATTTTGTAGATCTTAGTAATATTAAAAATTATATTTAATAAATTTATAGAAGACTACAACACAAGAGAGCTACTCAAGTTTCACTTTCAACATTCCAGAAAGTTGATCAATGAATTATTCAATAGTGCACATAGGACTCCATTGCTTTAGATAAACCAATTTGGGTCTGGAAATAAGGTTCATGATTCATTAATTCAATTATTATAGGAAAACTATAGATATTAAATACCTAGTAAGCTAGTAGTTTTATGATAAAATTGACTATTGACTTGTTAGGTATCACTACTTGCCCAAATCCAATTGACAATCCATCTAGTCGAATGACATTTCTGCTTCTTCTTCATTCTAGCCTTCAAATTCACCTTGTTCGATTGAGTTTTTCATAACATGACCACTAGAACTCAAAGTAGTTTCCTCTTTAACATTTTCATTCTTACTTGCTATGTTTCCTAGCCCTCTCCTTTCACATATGAAAGTATAGTATGTGAGTGCTTAGTCATAAGGAAATGGTTTGACAATGTACTAATTGGTATAAAACCTCAAACAAACTTCCAAGTTCTCCTTGAATCTATTTCTTGTCTTTGATTTAAATATTTGCAATGCACTAAAAACTCTCTTATCCTCATAGAACCTAATATAATCATTTGAAACAAGCCAACAAGTTTGAAGTGTTTGGAGAGTTGTTCCTACAACACGGGGCTCTGACTTATTCTTTACCAACATCGCACTATTGACCCCAATTCATAGGGTTTATCCATCATCTAAACTTGATCATAAATTTTTATTATTAAATGGGTTGAATGCTTAGTAAGATAAGCTCTACTAATTAGTCCTTCTACTTCATTTCCATCAACTTTGGATTTTCCCTATTACCAAAATGATTCACCAATTGTTGTAGCCTCTTATGAAGCTCTTTTGAATCAAGCATACTCCAAAAATTAGGATACACTATAAACATGCCTCTTAATTATTTATCCCAAGGAATCAATCATAAACCTCTATTGCAACTTATTTTTCAATCTTTTGTAAATTAGTTCTCACAAAAATCACAATATCATTGAAATCATAAACTATTGGAGGTCAATCTATCATTCAACTAGTCCAAAGGGTAGAGCACATGCTATGGAAGTACATTGGTACATGCTTTCCATGAATAAAGATACATAACTCCCTTCTATCATTAATCTGTAGAAATATATCAGCATGAGTGAAATCTGTAATCTACTTCCATCTGCTAAAATCCACATCATTAAATGGAGAATTTGTGGGATATTGATTGTCTATAGCCAAAAGAGTGGTTCTACAAAGAAAAGTGTACTCTTGTATATACATTTCTCTCTTGGGCATGTTTAACTAGTGAGTTCATGTTGTCTAGTAGGGGGGAATATTGGCCAAGGATGACACTGTCAAAATATCAATTAACTTATGTAGAAGCTAATGAAATTAGGCTATTTAGATATGTCTAAGTTGACTTTGAGTCTAAGTTTGAGCCTGAGGATCACAAATTTTTTCTTCTTTGCTATGTACAATTTTGTCCATTAGTTTGACTATGGATATGTATATTCTTAGAAAAGTCATTTTGTAGGTCCATGAATGGATATCCATCTGGTCTCAATATCCTTAAGTAGCTTACTTGCATCAATTATTCCCTTTGCAAATTTTTAAAATTCTGTAAAACATTTGAGACTTTAGAAAAAATATGTGTAGAGATTATGTATCAGTTGATCATGTCTGGCTACCTATTCAAACTTGTGCACAATTTTAAATTCTAAGTTAAGTTTATGGGTTGTGCACTTAATGGGAACCATGAAAAATTTGATTGTTATTTGTAGCTTTGGACATAAACCATTCCTATGAATATGCATCATTGCATATTCATCTACTCCAACACATACCAAATTTGGGATAATTGTAAAGCCATCCATACTGACTATTTCATTTAATGATTTCTCGGCTAGATCATACATACTTTGCATTGTGTTGTCTTTGTATTAGTAGCTCATGGAGTAGATGATGGTGGTAGATATTGAGTTGTCATTTTGCAAAATGTTTAATGGTAGGAATCCTTTCAAACTCCTCTCTTGGGAATCTAATCTAGGATCAACTCCAAGGTTCTGAGAAATCTTGTGACCTAATGAAATCCGCTCAGTAGAAGATAAATGTGAGTGTTCATGAGGAGGCCTTTTCTAGTTTGACCAATTTCAGATAAGATATTGGATCTACTTGCTATCTCAGAACAACCACACAAAAAAAGAAATATTTTTTTATATTTTTTTGTATATAATAAATGCATTCTAACAATGAAATTATATGAATTCCTAAATTAACCAAGTATTTGTAAAAGAAAATAACAAAGACAAGCTAACAAGAAGTTTAAGAAAATGAATTGAAAAATAAAACCCTAATGAACATAAGCCACGGAAACAACACATTTGTGAATTAAGCCTTTGAAAAGATCAATAGGTAATCAATGAAAATAGGAGCAATGCTTCCTTAATTCCACTAATGCAATCATTGATGGGAATTCAGTAATCGTAAGATGTTTCACTTTTCATCAGATTGCAAGGCCATAGAAAGTGCACTCATGTGAGACAAAAAGCTATGTAGGAACAATACGGTGATCTCTTCTCCAACTAAGAACGTTAGTGGAATTTGTAAACATGTGGCAAACACCATAATTAAAATATCACATGATCAAATCAACACAACAAAACTATTGGCTCCATTATTATCATGAACAAAAATTCACAAAAATAATACACTCCAGCAAGAATAACTACACTCAAAATGAGAGCACCAATAGCATATATTATTGCATCAAAGTAATGGCCTAGAATACATGTTTAATTCCTTAATGTATAGGAAATATTCTCCTCAGTTTGTGTTGAGAGTGAGAGATCTCTTCATACAAATATATGCTCCTAAACTAATAAAACAAATCTATTTATGTACAAACTGACTATCTAATTGGTGCTAAGTAGGACTCCACCCCATATCATTTAATGAGTGCATGAGCCTTTAAATTTATTAAAATAAAGAAATCATGAGAAAATAAGAATAAGAAATCCATTAGATGATGTAGGAGTCTCTAGAGATGCCAAAAATAGAAGATCAACCTTCTCTGAAGGTTTGTAGGAGTTAAACTGTCTTAAAAATGTGTTTCCAATGCATGGTAAGCTCTAAATTTAGAACAATTAGTTAACTATCAGCACACTTCTAACTTCTTTAAAACTTTTGGCACACCTCTAAATAAGTGCACCTTTGGAGAAGTGCACCTTTCGCACCTTGGGAGAAGCACACCTTGGAAGATAGGTCCAAAAAATGCAAAGTTTCCCCAAGTATCAAAAGTGAAATTCCAGCTTCTGGGTTTTGTTCCCTTTCATACCAAAGCTATGTCTAGATGTTTGCTCTTGAATTTCTCTATAATCTCTATCACTTGGGTTACATCTTGCAAATCTAAAGAATCATAGTTATCTTTAACTACTTTCCAATAGTTTCCCACTTCTATGTGAGTCTTTGTAAAATCTTCAAGCTTTACATCCAACTCTAGCAATGCCTCCTCCATCTTAAATGCTTATCTAATGTATTCATCAATCAAAGCTTCTTCAAATATCTTTCAAAACTATTCAATGAACATTTTCACTGACAGGAGTTTATCTCTTGACTCATCTTCAAAAATGTCAAGGCACGCATCACTATAATATTTCTCTGCTTCCAAAATTTTCTCTTGGGTTTGATCCTTGAGCTTGTGAATATCTACATGTAATGTTTCCATTACTTTATTACCAGACACAATCATCTCAATCCAATCATCTATTTTATCTAACTCATCCCCCATATATACATCCATCAATATATGATACCTTTGACCTTTTATTGATTGAAATGCTTGAAGGTCATTTCCCCAAGTATGTACCTCATCCATCAATCCAAAATCCTAGTTTAAAATAACAACCAATTTCGTTGCATTATTTTGCATATGGTGCAATAACCTAAGGTTCCCTTGTATTATCTGCACACCCTTTTCCTCAAAACTTTCTCGCCATAATTGACAACCCTTTAAAAATGGATCCACCTATATAACTATCTTTTCTTTATCTTTTCTCTCTAAAGCTACTTCAAGAGTGGCCTCTGGATTATTTGGTTCAATAGGACTGACTAAGTCATGTATAAATCCCCTCATGATTTCATTTTTCTTTCTCAACTTGACCAATTTAGCCTCATCTTTGTCTAATTGATTAAACACTTCTTTAATTCATGTGGTGACCATTAATTTAGTCATGTCCGTAGTTGGCTTTCCTAGCAAGATTTATTTGATCTAATAATCATTTATGGTCAAATCTTTAGTATCTACATGTAGAGGAGAAATAGTAATGTGAGAAAACAAGTCCTATTTTTGGTCCTTCATAATGAAGGCCAATGTGTGTGCATCACCCTTAGGTGATTCAAGTTTCTTGAGAGCTTCAACTAATTCTCTTGTTCCCTCTTCCTCAATACAATACAGTTGCTTTTTATGTCTAACCATCACCTCTTTTCTCAACCACCTTGGAGTAGTTTCCTTTAGAGACATATACTTGGATGAAGAGGGGGTTTTCTCTATTATACCCTTTCGCTTATTGCTCCTCTCTGGAGTCCTTTCCTTTTGTGGGGTATGTATATCAGGCATCCCTATATTTGTTGAGCCCATTGTGCTTACCTATATATCTTGGGAAGTTTTTTGGGGTTCTTCATATATTTTTTCCTCCTCTAATACTTCATCTATTGTGACTCTTCTTCTTTCACTACTTGTAGTTGTTCTTCATTGATCAGAGGGGGAGGAGTGGTTGAACCTTTATCCACTAAAGATACATCTTGAGCTGATGATGGTGGGGCACCTAGAGGTCCTTGTGGAGATGGAAATTGACTATGATCCTCTTGTGGAGGTTTTTTTTGGTGTATCTTATCCTGTCACCTACCAGTTCAATGCTTATAGGCATGAAATCAAAATCTAACATCTTAAAGACATCAACCCCTTGGTACTCTTGCTCATAAATCCATTTTTGTAACTCATCCTCTGGAGTTGTGACTTGAATAGGTTATGTAGGAATGGATGGCATAGTTATCGTGAAACTCTTCTTCATTGTGCTTTAGTAGCCTTTTCTAGATGAGTCCTTTGACTTAAGGAAAGGTTATCCTCTTCATCTTCTTCATCCTCTTTAGTTCCTTCAGGAATAACTTATGGGACTAACAAAAAAGGAATAACCTTTCTTATCACCTTTTGTCTCCTTGTCCTTTTAATCAAATTTTTCATCTTTTTCTTCTTGGGAGATAATGGACAAGCTTCTTCTTTTGGAACTTCTGGAGATATCTCTTGTGCTTGATCTTCAAAGTCTTCTTGCCCTTATTCTAGTTGTGGCACCAGTAGATTATCATGAGTTAAAATGACTTCTTGGGCTTGAGTCCCTTCATCCTCGGGCTTAGTTTACTATGGAGAAACTCTTTTTATTTTATTCTTTCCCTTATGTGCCTTGAAGTATCCAACTTCCCTATTGTTCTAATACATTGTCTCTGGCCTAATTAAAGATTGAGCTATGAATCTTGGTACTGTTACCTTTGCTCCTCTACCTTTCACTAGGCATGTTGTAGCTTGGAAAACTAATATTTGTGGAATTTTATCCAACTTGAATGGTCTCTTAATCCATTCATACATCACATGGATGATATGTCTTGCCCTATGATTGATATTTGCATTTCTTCTCTATCAATCTTTGCATTCATGAGAGGTCGATCATATATCTTATCTCAGTTATATAAGAGATCTAAGACCTCTTCAGTGTCCTATTGCATAATCATTAATGGGACCTTCATTTTCAAGAAACTTCCTACCAAATAAATAGTCATCCTACAATAATCCCTTATTCAGTGTCTTGAATCTCTGAATGTGCATCCTAGAAGCATGATTTTGATGGAACACCTTGAAATTTGAAGACCATCAATTTTGGAACCATCTTTGCAACTAGGGAGGATGAGGAGGAAGTCATTTTATCTTCCCAAAATAGGAATCCATTATTTCAAAAGGTTGAAAACAAATCCATAAACAAACCCTAGTTACAATAAAAATAAACACAGAATGCAAAATTATGACAAAATTGGCAAAAAATCCTATTTTTACTCTGTAAGACAAAAACTTTGGCACACCTTGCACATGTTGATGGTGTTCTAGGTGCACCTTACCTTCTATGAAAACACTCAAAGCTTAAGGGTGTGCACAAAGCACACCTTGAGGGGTGCAGTAGGTGAACATCCTTACAATGAAAAACATAGTCTATGTCAAAATTTCCTTTTGAAAGGTGTGCATTTTGTGCACCTTTCACCTAATGAAGTTTGCTAAGGTTGGTTAAAGTTTTTTATTTTTGTGAAAAAGATGTGCACCTTACACACCTTCTAACTTAGTGTTTTATGTGTTGTGTGTGTAGGTTCTTTGAAGATTGGCACACCTCACAAAGTGAAAAGGTGCTCTCATTGGAGTGTAGGAGAAGAAAATGAAGTGAGGAAGTTTGGTGGGGTCTTGGGCTTTATATGCCTAGGATGGAGCACACCTTTGGAGGCGTGCACTTGTGCATGTGCACAGGTGCACACTTCCAAAGGGAAGTGCTCCTATAGTCGTGAACTTAGCTCACTAGAACACCTTGAGGGGTGTCCTAGGTGCACTAAGTGCACTGGTGCACCCTTTCACTTACAAAATTCATCATTTTTTTACCTTAAACTCTAATTCTTGGCAAAATGGGTTTTTAGGAAAAGAGCCAGACTAGGCATAGATACCAGGTAGAACCCTAAAAAAGACTCAGACCCTAAACTAGGGATCTACAAAGCTAAAAAGAAATACTAGGGGGTCCCATTTCTATTAGAAATTAGGAGATATGGTTCTTTATAGTATAAAAATTCAACAACATCCACAAAGTATTTTCCACCATTGTAACTTCATTTAAAAGATAATGCAATAAAATTTAACTCCCTTACTCCTTGTATATCACTTACTTCAACTTTAGAAATACAAATAGCCAAATGTCATTCACTATTTATTGACTAATGATTCCTAGGAAGTCTTAATACACTAAGAAATTTGAATAATGGTGCAAGGTTAGGGTACTTTATCATGGGATGATCCCTACTCAAAATATGAAAAATAGGACCCAATTGAACAATCTTGGCCATATGTGTTTCATCTATTATTTTTTTGAATTGAGTTTCAAGTGAAACTACTATGCATTTTGGTTTTTTCTAGATGCACCTTTGATGCGTAAAATTCCTTTGCATACTTGGCATGCTTGTATTTGACTTTGATTTTCCATCTAACTATTAATTGTTCGTATCTATCAACTATTGTTTCTTATATAATTTTTTGATATATCTTTCAATGGTATCCAATTTTAGCTAAAATTTTACATCCTTATCAATTTTAAATATACAAATTATGCACTTGCAATCAAGCGGAGCTTTTTCTGTATCAACATTTAGCACCAAAAAAATGAATGTGTACTTTGAGACACAATTCAACTAAAATGGCCTTGTCATATCCCACTCATGCACAAACTTTTCTTTTCCCTTTTTTCCAATTTTACTCATGTGTGGACTACCACCTCGAGCTACAATTGGAAGAGTTTTAGCAACAATATCATTGAAATTGATAGCAATATTTGCAAAATTATTAGCAACATTACCACCATTAACACCAGCATTTGTAACCTTCTCAACAATAATATCACCGACATTAACTCCAACATCTTTGACCTTCACACTAACAACATCACCAACATTAGCAAAAAAAAAATTCCAATTCCTCGCCCTCTTTCGTGTAGTGCCAACAACATATTTACCAACATTAGTGACATTTACACGAAGAACTACATGATCATTAGAAATAAAATCACTTTCACTAACATTTCTAGAAGCAATAACATAACCAATTGTTTGAATACATTGGGTTCCAGTTGGAATAATCTTTGCAATAGAGTCATCTTTCAGTGTACTTGTTGATCTTGATAGATCTGTGATATAGGCATCTTTTGGTGCCGATGCAAAATTTGTGGATCTTGATGTCTTTGGTTTCTCTACTGCACTATGAAAGTACTATGTTATATTTTTTTCTTTATTTTGATTGTATTTTCATCCCTCTGACACTCATAGGATCTCGCTATTTGACATTGTTTACTAAAAAAATCTTTAAATAGGATTCTAAAGACTAATACCTATGAAATAAAGAAATGTAAAAAGAGTGAAGCTAAGTACATATTTTATTATAATTTATAATGCATGACATGTAAGTAATAACCACTTGAAATATACTAAAGTAAGTCATAAAATCTTATATGGAAAGGAAATTTTGAAATCAAAATGTCTCTGTCATAACAACTAAAAAGGGAAAATAATAAAATTAGCTTCAGACCATGCAAAGGATAAGATTTGGTTAGGTATAAAGATAGGACATGTGGTAATCATTCATAAGATTTCATCATGGTAAACTTAAAATATCTTGATCTTGCAAGCTAGTGATTAAGACAAAGACTTGATCGCTAACTGGGTGAGTGCACCAAGATGGTGTACAAAAGGGGGGTATAAATGGACACCTTTTTTATGAAATTAGGTAAATCTAAACTCAAATGAGACATTTGAGAGTCATCCACTAAAAATAAGAAGATGTGTAAAACATATAAATTGTAGTACTTTGAATCTACTTTCTAAACTACTAGAGTTTTTACAAAATGGATAATATTAGATGGGTCAAACCCTGCACACAGGAAAAATAGTTCTTGATTTTTTTAGAAAATATAACATATCTATTTTCATGTTCAACACAATAGACATAGTCATATTTTTCATATCCCTCTGGTAGGATGATAGTTAAGAGTAATATCTAGAAGTTGTGTATTTTTTCAATTAGTGAACAAAAAACATCTTGAAATTTTGGTAGAAATGTTGGTACATGTTTTTTGCTAAGCATAACTTGCATCAAAATAATTGAAAATGGAAATTTTGTTTAAAATATGTATATAATCAAGTTTAGAACAATAATATGTAATTTATTTTGAATTTGGTTATGTATATCAAAAGTTATTTTAAAAATGGTAGACATATGTCTATGAGGAATGTCAAGGCATTAGTAAAAGAAATTAAAGTTTACAATGTTAATATTTTCCAAAAATAGAATAAAATATATGGTTAGAAAGCTAAGAAGACGTGTAACATCATGGTGGTGATTTTAGAGATACCCCCTTCACCATTAGCATACCTGATGAAGACAAGATGAGAATTCATCTTAGAAGATGAAAAATTATCTAAAGGAAAAAAAAAATGGAGGGAAAACAGTCTCCCAAGCCTTTGGGTCATTTCCCTAGGCTATCACCAAGCCATAACTCGATCAAGTTTTTGGATTCAAATAACCCGATCAAGTTATGAAAATAAAAATACATTAAGAACTTGATCGGGTTTTGTAAAACCCAATCAGGTTATATATTACTACTACACAAGGGTAGATTGAGGGGGAGAGAGAGAGAGAGAGAGAGAGAGAGAGAGAGAGAGAGAGAGAGAGAGAGAGAGAGAGAGAGAGAGAGAGATCAAGTTATGTATTATACTATACAAGTGGCTATCATATCCCCTAATCCTTGTCTCCATCTCATCCTCTCTCTCTCCATTACTCCCTCTCTCTCATTTTTTCTCTTTATCCTATCCCCTAATCACTCGCTCTCTCTCTAACCAATCCCCCTCTCTCTTTCTTTTATCCCTTTGTTTATGCTCAAAGTTCTATATGGCCAATAGGGTTAGGATTGACCATATATAACTTGTCTATGTCAATCGATATTGCTAATTAGGGGATAGGATAAAGAGAGAGGGGGATATGATATAAATAGTGAGAAAGAGAAGGGGATAAGAGAAAGAGAGAATGAGGAGAGAGTGATTAGGGGATAGGATAGAGAGAGAGAGAGAGAGAGAGTTATTTTTATAGAAACTCTCTCTCTCTATCATATCCCCTCTCTATCTTTCTCCTATCCCCTTCTCTCACTCATTCTCTCCATCTATCTCTCACTCTTTCTATCCTATCACCTAATCTATCTCTCTCTCTCCCCCTTATCCCCTTCTCTCTTTCTCTCCATCTCTCTTTCTCACTCTTTCTATCATATCCCCTAATTGTTGGTAATATTCAAGATATGACAGGTTACTGAGAGGGGAGGGGTGAATCAGTAACTTCAAAACTTTAAAACAATTCAGTACTTTAACCATATATACTATTCACCATTCATTCATCTAATCTACTGCATATATGAGAGATCAAACATTCATAACACATGTACACAGTGATTTGGTAACCCAGAAGCCTTCCAAATAGAAAGTAAAACTGGGGTGGGCATGATACCCACAAAACTTCAATATTGTAGTATAAAGTTAGCTTGTTAAGGCTTACGTTGATCACTTTTGATGATCTACCTTGTTAGGAGCACAAAGGACTGCTAGGTCCATCTTGTTAGAGGATTTTACAAACATACAATGAAGTATGCACTTGATTAAGAGATTTACAAAAGACTATTAAGTCTACCTTGTTAAAGGATTTAGAAATTGGTTCACCTGTTAGGATGAAACAATAGATTTGACTTACAACTTGATTGTTGATTAGATCCTTGAAGTACAGATCACCTTTTGTGATTGATGAATCTTTTATTGTTCCTTTTTGACCTTGCTGAGTATTCTACTCTACTGCTGATTCGCATTTTCACTTCTCAAAACATTACATGTCTCTCTTGATACTCTCATGCATACATTGTAAATGATATAATACATTACATATATATCATTCCAATAATTATAATTGCAAGGTCGACTAAAACACAAGTGAACAAAACATTACTGAGTCGGCCCAATAGTAAATAACTCGAGTTCACTGAATTGACTTGATGACCTTCTGATACTTGGCATCCACTGCATTACTCGGCATCGTCATGCACTTGGTAGAAGTGAAGGCTCGATCCATACTAATTAGTCAATGTAGTTTTGAACTCGATAACCACTAGTGACTCGATAGATATAGTGTCACTCAGTAAGAACTGAATCCTTTGTTTACCTTGATTTCACTTGGTAGACACTACACTTTCATCACTAAACATTACACTTCCATCACTTGGTAAACATTACACTTTCATCACTCAGTAAACATTGCAACTTCCATCACTCGGTAAAAATTACACTTTCATCACTTACTAACACTACAACTTCCAATGCTTAGTTTACATTGGATTCCTATGACACATTTTGATTGCTCGATAGATACTAAGATGCTCAGTGTAAACTGTGAAGCTTAGTGTAAACTATGAAGCTCGGTGCAAACTGCTGAACACTTCTAAGCTCGGTTAACACTAGAATGCTCGATGAGAGTAGGAAACTGAGTGCTAAGCTTGGTAGCTATACTAATATAGATAAGTGTTGTCACTAATGGAAATAATAACTTAATGCCAACAATCACCCCCTTTGGCATTAGTGACAAAACACTTATAAGCCAAAACATATGTACATAACCTGACTCACTAAATTTTGGTTTTTCAAAATTGATCTTTGTAGAACTTTTGCATATACATTTCTATATATCTTCTTGATGACTTATAATGTATATACAAAGATACTTATGTACAAGTGCTAACTCTATTGATTGCTAACTCCCCCTTTCACTTATACTGATAACTCTCCACATTTATTATGTTGAATCCCTCCCCCTTTTTGACAATAATTCCAAAGGACTACATATATAGTTTATATGGCTACACCAAAGTGAGATAGAAAATCTTGATGTACTTTAAGGATGGTGGAAAAAGTACTATCCCAAGTCTGCTACAAAATTTGATAGGTGGAGAGAGCAATTTGAACTTTTGCTGATAATTGAATCATGTGATCACCCACTGAGAAGTTCTAATCTTGGATCAATGTTTTGCAATAAGCAATATTTTTTTGCATTGTATCCATGATAGGAAGGGTCATGTTCTAGATGTCTATTAGTGTAGACCAGATCCTTGCTTCCTCTTTCAATAGTTTTGCTTGTACATCTACCAAATATTTGATTTTGGTTTGATGATAGATTATGGAGGAGGAGTCCAACTTTAGCTTGGATGCACTTGATTGCATATCAATGTCAATCTTATTTAGCTTATCCTTTATTTCTTTAGTAAAACCAAAAACATCACAAAGTTTGGCAAAAAGTGATGCAGCATTATTAAAAGAATTTCAAAATTACCCAAAAGTGTGGATAATTCAACTTGCTTGATTGTTATCTATTGATCAATATGCTCTAACACCTTGTCATCAAATTTCCTTTCAACCTTTTCAATTAATTTCTCTTGTCCAGAAGGATCTTCTTTAAATTTTTGTATTGCCTCTTCTAACTAAATCAAAATGTGTTGAGTGGAATCTACTTCAACGAGTGGAATCTACTTCAACGCCTATAGCTTGTGTAATTATATCTTTGGAATTCTCAATTATTTTGTACTCCTTATCCCTTTCAGACCTTAACTGCTTATGCGTAGCTTTCATCTCTATGAGTTGACTGGCTAACCTCATCTCTTCAATGGTAGCAGTGTCAAAGTCAATCTTTGGTATCACTATTTCTATGTATAAGTCAATGTCTTCTTCAATTTCCTTTCTAGTGATTAGAAGTTTTAATGGATGCTTTTGTTTGACTTCTGTGATTACTGGTTTGACCTTTGGAATAGACACAATAGTGGAGATAGAAGGGCTAGCAGTGAAAAATGGGATAGGACTCAAGGATTGAATGCCAATAGAAGAGCTAATCAGATCAAAAACTAAAACACTTCTCAAAAATGGTGTCACACTCAATAGAGTACCCATAGTAGTATCTAAAATTATTGGATTTGAAGTGGATATAGATAATTTTGGAAAAAACAAAACTATAGAACTTACTGGAATAGATGGAGACAAAATTGTAAAACTTACTGTTACACTAACTGATGGTGAAGGAGCTAAGGTAGCTAACTCAGTAGCTAAAGAAGTGATAGGTAGCTTGATAGATAAAGTGCTTGGCACTTTTATTTCAGATACTTGGAACTAGGATGTGGCTAGTGAAGATTGAGCAATTGAAGTGATTGTTGTTGTGCTCACAATTTCACTTGTAGAAGCTGTCTCCATAGTAGATTTACCAGTCTTTGGTGGAGAGTGAGGAAGGGATACAATAACTTTTGCTGCAATTTTTACTGGATCTTCTTCATCTTTTTCTTCCTCAAGTGCTTCTTCCTCCTTGTCTTCTTCCTTTTTTTCTTCCATTAGTGCATACAGCTCTCCTGGTGTAACCATGATAGATGGAGTGTTACCAAAATCATCATTGTCACTGCTATCATCATCCTTAATTTCAACAGGATCATCTGATAGCTTCTTGAGATGATATGCATCATTCCAAACATCTGTAGCATTTTTGAAAATTGATTCAATGTCTTTTAATAATATGAGGCAAGTATTGAATATCTTATTCATTCTTCCTTGATGATCTTTCAATGCCTTTTTGACTTCTGCATTTGTCAGAATGGGTACTAATTCCTTTAGTTTTTGCTCAAAGATATCTTTGACAATTTGTACTATGTTCTCCCATCTTACTTTTATTTTTTCAAGAAGTAATGCTAAAATTTGAGATGCAAATTGATTAGGAGAGAATTTCCAAGTTCCTAAATTTTCCATTACCAAGTCTTCAATCTCCTTTTGTTCTGTAGGAGTCTGAGTTTCATATTTGATAGCTTTAAAATTGATGATACCTGCTCCAATCCTTAACTATTTTAGCCTTTCCTCAAATGTGAGTGGAGGCTTGACAAGTATAGTTTCCTTCTTGCCTTTCCTAGTTCTCCTTGAGAATACTGCAATTGGCTTCTTCTGAGGTTTGGTGATAAACACCTTTCCTTTCTTCTTAGGCAGTTCCTCTTCTTTTCAAGATTCACGTTCTTCTCTTTCTTCACCTTCTTCTTCTTCTTCTTCTTCATCATCACCCTCTCCTTTACCTTCAGTAAGCATTAGAGGGCCAGTTGTAGTTTTCAATTTTGCTATATTCCTCTTGCTTTTGCTTATAGCTTGGGATACCTTGATTTCAAGCTCAATTCTAGCCTTTGCTTCATCATAAGTGCCAAAGGTAGGGAGCTTAGGATCTATAGGCTCATTCACCAGTGCTTCAATAATATCTCTAGTTTCATCAATATTGACCTCATAAGGAAGAGATTTTACCCATGCAACTCAGGGTCTGACTTCCTAAATGTATACTCTATCATAGTCAACCATGAAGCATACATCATCTTTGTAGTCTTCAACCAATTTTGGTGGAATTCTGAACCTATTATTCATTCTTTCCTTGAAATCTTCAAAATAATTATCCATAACCTTCTCAAAGCTTTCACCCATGTCAGCAATAAACTCATTAATCTAATATAGAATTGGAATATATTTTCTCCACACAATAGTTCCTTTGGATGGAAAAAAAATTTGAACATAGAAAAATAAACAAGTTAATAGGGAGCCAAATTTATAGGGATTATTCTTTGACGATCTGATACTATCCATGTTTTTTTTTAGCTACCTTAGCAATAGCTCAGACAAGCCATACTCCAAATTCTTCTTAACTATCATATATGCTAAGTCCACACCCTCACACGGCACACTATTTAGTCTACTAGAGCTATACATCTTATGTGCAATGATATGAATACCAAACCTAAGTTCTATGTTGGATACATTACTAATCTTCAGTCCTCTGCCATCCCACTCAGCTAGGGTTTTCTTCTGTAACTCATCTTGACCTAGGGTTTTGGTAACCTTAACTTTGTTGAGCATAGGGAGACCCATGATTTTGTGAATCATCTTCTTTGTTATCATGACAGGCTTCTCTAACCATAACTAACCATTGTGCACACGGCTCAAAATATACTTAATCCACTTAATTTGGAAGTTTCTTGGCACATGCGAGATATGGGTCAAGCCTTTTTCTTCTAAGTGCTTATGCTCAAGTTTTAGGGTTCCATCAGTACATAGTTCTCTCGAGGCATTCTCCATTTCTAGTGTTCCTATTTCTTGAATAGTGCATTTGAAATGAGTACGAATGTCATTTATGAGGAGTACCTTTGGTGGAATTTGAGATTGAGCTCCATTAGGGTCAGGTGACTCTGCAATGGCCGAAACAATTTTGAAGTTAGGCACTTTCCATTCTACATCCTTTACTAGCATCTCTGAACCCTTCTTTGCCTTGCTACTACTGCTACTCCTAGATGCCATCGCTACTCAGTAGGTGTAAGAAAAATTTGAGCAAATTCTTTGCTAGAAAATTGCATGGAATTGCTTGGAATTTGCTTGAGTGCACCTAGAAATCTCTTAGCTCTAAAATCGTGATGAAGAATGAAATCAAATTCTGCCCTTTTGATGAAAATTTTGCCATAAATGCTTGGTATGAAGGTAGCTGAGATGACATAGTGCTTGATAGGCTATCATTCATTCACTTTCTTAGTAGAAGCTTACAACTCAGTGATTGAACAAAATTTAGTTACTCCCGACCTAGCTCGATTGAGTCTAAGACTAACTATGCTCGGTATGACCTGATTTCTTGTGACCCTTTGTATCTGAAATACTAATTTGATCATTTTTCTTTCTTTCATTTGGAACTACTTGAGATATCACTTGAATATTCAGTTCCATTTCCTTGTTTATGGGTCTAACTGGAAATGGTGGAGTCACCCACTTCTTGAGTGACATTGCCATCATTTGAATTGTTCTACTCAGTAGATTTAGGAATCCACTGTTGCCTCATTTGATTATGAATGTTATTAGATTTAGCTTTCTTGTCATCTTCAATTATTCCTATATTCATGCAATTTTTAGCTATATGACCGAGTTCTATGCATGTATAGCACCTTACAGTAGTGTCCTTCTTCCTTAGGTGATGTCTTGCATAGTTTATACCAATATGTCCATATTCTCCACAATAATGACATCTGCACCAGGTATTGTATTCCCATCCAAATATTACTTTAACAAGTTGTTTAGCTAGATTGAAAGATTTGGATCTACATTGGAGTTCCTTGTGATCATGCTTCTTGCATTTGTGACAATTACCTTTAAATTTTGGTTTCTCCTTGCATTCATTAGCTTCATGACCATGCTGACTACAATTGTAGCATTTACCATTGAATTTACCTTTTCCATTACTCCAACATTTGTTTGATGTGTGACCTGACTTACCACAATGATTACAAGTAGGTCTTTGATTCTTTTGGGCACCTTGTTTGGAGGTCTCAACTTCTTTCTTATAACCAAGACCAGCTTTAGCTTTTTGTCTATGAAGATTCTGATCACTTTGTTGATTTAATTGAGTCATGTTTGCTTGAAATTTCATTATCCTTTCATTGACTTTCTTTACAGTGATTAAATCATTTTCCAAACTTTCATTGATTTTTCTTTTAGATCTTAAGTCACTTTGTAAGCTTTCATTGATTTGTCTTTCAGTGATTAAATCATTCCTTAGGCTTTCATTTATACATCTCAGATTCATAATTTCTTCATTTACATTAGATAGTTGATCTATAAGATCTTCATGCTGATTGGATTGATTATTTCTTGCCTCCAAGTCTTCATTTTCCTTGTTTCTCTATTCCAAAACTTCACATAGCCTGATTGATTGGATTTCTTGTTCTCTTTTAAGCTTTCTTACTTCTTCCTGCAGAGAGCCATTCTTTGCTAGTAGTTCCTTGATTGCCTCATTACCTTCATCTGAATTGCTTGATGGTAAAAGGTCTTCAACATACTAATGGTCATTCATTTGTCTTGCAAGTTCCTTCCTTCTTTTCAGGGATTGGGAAAGATGCTCCTTTGCTTGTTTGAGTTGAGTCATAGCCATTTCTAGATCTAGCTTTTCATTTTCAATATCTTTGTCAAGTTTGAATATCTCTATTGTCCTTGATCTTTGCTCAAGCTATCAAACTTTATCCTAAGAACCATAAAGCTCTTATACCAATTGTTGGAAATATTCAAGATATGACAGGTTACTGAGAGGGGAGGGGTGAATTAGTAACTTCAAAACTTTAAAAAAAAAAGCACTTTAACCATATATAGTATTCATCATTCATTCATCTAATCTATTGCATATATGAGAGATCAAACATTCATAACACATGTACACAGTGATTTGGTAACCCAGAAATGTTCCAAATAGAAAGTAAAACTGAGGTGGGATGATACCCAATAAAATTCAATACTGCACTATAAAGTTAGCCTGTTAAGGCTTACATTGACCACTTCTGATGATTTGCCCTATTACTAGCACAAAGGACTACTAGGTCCACCTTGTTAGAGGATTTTACAAACATACAATGAAGTATGCACTCGGTTAAGAGATTTACAAAAGACTGTTAAGTCTACCTTGTTAAAGGATTTAGAAACGGGTTCACCTGTTAGGATAAAATAGTAGATTTGACTTACAACTTGATTGTTGATTAGATCCTTGAAGTACAGATCACCTTTTTTGATTGATGAATCTTTTACTATTCCTTGTTGACCTTGCTGAGTATTCTGATTTGTTGTTGATTCGCATTTTCACTTCTCAAAATATTACATGTCTCTCTTTATACTCTCATGCATACATTGTAAATGATATAATACAGTACATATATATCATTCCAATAATTATAATTGCAAGGTCGACTAAAACACAAGTGAACAAAACATTACTGAGTTAGCCCAATAGTAAATAACTCGGGTTCACTGAACTGACTCAATGACCTTCTAATACTCGACGTCCACTACATTACTCGGCATCATCATGCACTCAGTAGAAGTGAAGGCTCAGTCCATACTAATCACTTGACATAATTCTAAACTTGGTAACCACTGGTGACTTGATAGATATAGTGTCACTCGGTAAGAACTTAATCCTTTGTTTACCTTGATTTCACTTGGTAGACACTACACTTTCATCACTCGGTAAACATTACACTGCCATCACTCGGTAAACATTACACTTTCATCACTCGATAAACACTACAACTTCCATCACTTGGTAAACATTACACTTTCATCACTCAGTAAATACTGCAACTTCCAATGCTCGGTTTACATTAGATTCTCATGACACAGTCTGACTGCTCGGTAGATACTGAGATGCTTAGTGTAAACTGTGAAGCTCAGTGCAAACTACTAAACACTTCTAAGATCAGTTAACACTAGAATGCTTAGTGAGTGTAGGAAACTGAGTGCTGAGATCAGTAGCTATACTTATATAGATAAGTGTTGTCACTAATGGCAATAATAACTTAATCCCAACACTAATATCTATCTCTCTCTCTCCCTCCCACCCTCCCACCCTCCTTGCCTCCTTCAATCTACATTTTTGTAGTAGTAATACATAACTCGATCAAGTTTTACAAAACCTGATCAGGTTATTAGTCCACACACACACACATCCCCCTCCCTCTTTCTCCTATTCCCTTCTTTATCTTATTCTCTTTATCTCCCTCTCACTCTTTCTATATTATCCCCTAATCTCTCTCTCCCCCTCTCTCTCATTCTCTCTCTTTATCATATCCTCTTATCTCTCTCTTTCTCTCATCCCCTCTCTCCCTTTCTCCTATCCCCTTCTCTCTTAGTCATTCTCTCCATCTCTCTCTCACTCTTTCTATCATATTTCCTAATCTCTCTCTCATTCTCTCTCTTTATCTTATCCCCCCTCCCACTTTCTCCTATCTCCTCTCTCTTTTTCTCTCCACCTCTCTCTCTCTCCCTACTCTCTCTCTATTCTATCCCCCTCTTCCATTCTCCTATCCCCTTCTCTCTCTCACTCTTTAGCTCATATGCTTGAATCCTTCTTTCGATCCCATCCTCTCTCTCTCATTCTCTCTTTATCATATCCCCTCCCTCTCTTTCTCCTATCCCCTTCTCTCTCTCTCATTCTCTCCATCTCTCGCTCTCTCACTCTTTCTATCATATCCCCTAATCTCTCTCTCTCTCTCTCTCTCTCTCTCTCTCTCTCTCTCTCTCTCTCTCTCTCTCTCTCTCTCTCCCTCCTTAAATCTACCTTTGTGTAGTAGTAATACATAACTCAATTGGGTTTTACAAAACCAGATCGAGTTATAAGTCCATATAGATAATGCAGGAAGAACTCAATAACCCGATCAAGTTATTGAAAACTATTCATAAAATAACATGTCAATAGTTATTATGTTGTTTTAGTGTGGTTCACAAGATTCTACTATTGTTTCACATGTATTTCTATACCAAGTATGCAAGTATAAGGTTTTTTATGCTTGGAAATGCTATATTTTATATTTTTCATGTGCCAACATCTTATTTTATGTTAGTATCTTGTGATTGAACATAAAATAATCATGAAATTTTGTTTAATTTTTTATTTTATTGTGATTTTATTCATGTTGTTTTTTGTATGGTAATTTGCATCTACAATCATGGGAAAGAACAAGAGATGAACGATTGAAAAATGAGAGGCAACAAAGGAAAAAAAAAAGGGAGTGTATGATGAGATTATGTGAAAGTACATCATCAAATGCCTCCAATGTAAGTGATGAAAATCTACCTATTGATATTGATGTCACAAAAACACCTAATTTGACAAATGATGAATGCACAAGATGTAAGTAATGAAAATATAGAGCATGCACATACATCAACATCTCCTAGAAAAATTCATAGAAACCCAAGGTTTCCAATTGAGATTGATGAAAATATTTTGAAGCCAATGCATGAGAAAATGTTAGAAAGAAGTTGTAGGAGAATTGTTCAAAAGATTTGGAAGAACTATTTTGAAATTTTAAATAAAATTGGAAGATGCCAAATTGTTTTTGAAATGGTTAAAAATCTGAAATTTAGAGAGACAATGAGAATTTTGGGGTTAAGAACTGATGCAAAGGTTTTAGGGTACTATCCAAAAAAAAAAAATTTGTTAAGGATCTAATATTTAATCATCCAATTATTCTTGTTCTTTTTCCTTCTCACCAATTCAAGCATCCAAGGCTTCTCCACCAACTTACCTCCTAGATGTAGTTGGTCCAATGTACTCAAACTCCCTTCTAAGGCACTAGTCCTACTAGTCCTTCTTTCCCATGGAACCATAAACCCCACTTAGGATCTTGTACTTCCACTAACTTGGAGTCTACTAATGATTTAGATACTCTCCATATCCTCCCTGACCTTATTCTACACTTCTAGTCACATCCAAACCCCAAGAAAACTCAGTTTCTTCACATAGGCCTAATTAGACCTAAAGGCTACTAGATCTAGTAAGCCTACTTTGCTCCCATTCTCCAAATTATTCTAAAAAACCCTTTAAAAACATTTTAAATTTAGTATCTATCTCCTATCACACCAAGATTCCATATTTTCAAAGCTCCAAGACACCCACAACCCTATTTTCTCTTATGCCCTAGTTTCTAGCCTTAGTTTTAGGCCTCCAATCCAATCAATAAAAAAAATTCTCCCAAACTCTTAAAACCTCACATAAAGCCTCCATTACACTTTCATATTCAAACTAAAATCCTAGGTTTCCAAGAAAATCCATTTATTAGCTCCTACATGATTATGGGTTTCCTTTGCACCTTCTTTTGTAAAACTATCCAGGCTCACATACTCCTAGTAGTTACCCTAGGGCATCACTATTTGGCTTGGGAACTAACCATTAAAATTTTAAAAAAATTGAAAACACTATGTACACATTATAGCCTATCACCCTACCTAGTTTCATGCATTTTCCACCATGGGTGATTAGGTTAGAACCATTTTTCCACAAACAACCCTGTGAAGATGTTCCTTGGGCCAGACAGTAAGAAAAATATATAGCTTGCAAACCCTAGAACTCTAGTAAAAATGTGAATATTAAAAATAACTAGGACAAACTAATCCAACAACAATATAAACTTTATCCCATGTACCAATCCATACTATGTCGTACTACAACATAAAAATAATGGAAAATCCTACATAAATGTTTGTATAGTACTTCCACATGTTCAAAATTGAAGCTGATTCTTCCAAACCTTCAAAATATGATCTAACCTACTGAGATACCTGATCATGGGTAGTTACAATGTCCAAAACTACTAATTTCAATTTCTTGCAAAAAATTACAAAAGTTGCTCAAGCAACTTTTGAGCAATTTTGTAACTTTGGAGTAACTTTTTGCTCATAAGGCTTTTTGGCCATATGGGTTCAACTAGGACCCTTATAGGACCCTAGATAAGACACCTATGACCTATTTAGACAATAAAATAGCTTATTTTCCTCTCCTAATCAAATTTGACCTATTGAGCAATTTTGGCTCAATGAGCAACTTTTAGCAACCTAGGACCTAGTGAGCATCTTAGCTCTTACAATTGAATGCATTCCAAGGGTGCTTGGAACTTATTAAACACACTCACATACCTTAATAACCTCTAATAACACCAAAAATAAAAATTAGGAAGGTTACTTTCACCATACTCCCTTGGGACAAAGAACGCAAGTCCCTTGAGGTAGGAGGTCTTCAATGGTGACCCCATGCTTCAGTATGTCTACTTCAGTCATCCAAGTGGTTCTTGTAGGTACCCTTTTGAGTCTTCTTGATCACCTTAGAATCCACAATGCAATATAATTTTAAATTTGGGGTGTTGGCAAGTCTTTTACCCAACAAGCCCCTTCCACATCTGTAAGAGTAGGGTGATCAACATCAGCATTAGCTCCCTTGTAGGGAAAGAAGTCACACACATTGAAAATAGGTGATATGCCCAAGTCAAGAGATAGTTCAACTTCATAGGAATTATTTCCATATTTGTGTAGGATTTTTAGAGATAATATCTTCTTCATTGGCAACTTTGTGGGATGTTCTTTTGGCAACCTCTCCTTTCTAAGATAGGCTAGTACGAGATCTCCCACCTTGATATGCAAGGTTCTCCTTGATTTATCTTCCTTTTTCTTATACTTTTCCACTTAGTTCTTGTCTTCTTCACTTGCTCATGTAGCTCCTTTATTTTCTCTATAAATTACACTCCTTATGCACTCCTTTTGTCATGTAGGCTAAGATCCCTCAACTCCAAGATCCTCCCAGGGTGAGACCCATACACAACTTCAAACGGGCTCTTTCTAGTGCTCCTACTGATGGAGTCATTATAAGAAAATTGTGCCTACCCAATAATATGATCCCATGATTGACCATGTTGCTTGGTCAAACACCTTAGTAGATTGCCTAAATACTTGTTCACTACCTCTACTTATCCATCAAACTAAGGATGATAGGCTAAAGAAAAGGATAAATTAGTTACCAACATCTTCCAAAGGGTCCTCCAAAGGTGTCTAATGAATTTAGTATCCCTATCACTCATAATGTTGAGTGGAAAACCATGGATCCTCACTATATCCCTAAAGAAAAGACCTGCTATATGTAAAGAATCATTAGTTTGTTTACATGGGATGAAATGTTCCATCTTACTGAAATGGTCTACAACCATAAACACATTGTAATGCCCTCTAGGTGTTTTAAGGAGTCCCAAAACAAATTCCATACTTAACAACTCCCATGGCCTTTGTGGTATGGTGAGTGGTTAGTATAATCTTGCATTACTACTATTTCCTTTTACCCTTTGATACACATGGAATTGCTCCACAAACCCTGACATCAATCTGCAATCTAGGCCAATGATAGTACCTAGAAACTTGCTCAAGTATTCTGTCTATCCCAAAATGTCCTCCCAAGTTTCCTTGATAATGTTCTCCCTCATGGAACATTGGGTAATGTACAATATATGTCCTTTAAAAAAAACCCTCCTACAACATATACTCAATATAATCAGTCTTAAAACCTTACTGAAATTTCACACATACCTCATAGGCTTCTTTGAAATCCTTGTCTTCCTTGTAGAGGTCTCTGAGATCCTTCATTCCTACAACTTTATAAATACATCTCCTATATGGCTAGGACCCTTCTACTAAGAGCATAAACAACCTTTTTTCTTACACCTTTCTTTTTTTTGATCACAAAGGTCAATGCTTGTAAATATTCCACCCAATTGAAGTTTCTTTGATTTAGCTTCTCCTGCCCATTCAGAAAACTAAGGGCATGGTTATCTATATAAAGCACAAATTATTTTGGAAGGAGGTAATGCCTCCATTTCTCCAAGGCTTGTACCATTTCATAAATCTTTGAATCATAGTTTGAGTACTTTTGTTTGGCCTCATTTAACTTCTCTAAAAAGAAATCCATAGGATGTCCTTCTTGGCTTAATAGTGCTCCAATAGCTAGCTTACTAGAATCACATTCCACCACAAATAATAGATTAAAATTAGGAAACCTAAGGGTAGGAAATTATTTTATCCTCTTCTTCAACATTTCAAACCCCCTATCTATTGCATCTGTCCAGTTGAACTGACATTTCATCCCTCCTTTGTTGGTGTTCAGTATAGATGAACATATATGACTAAAACCCCTTACAAACTTCCTATAATAATATGTTAACCCATGGAAACTCTTAACATCCCCTATATATCTAGGATTTGGCCACTCTAATATGGATTTGACCTTATCAAGATCTATCTTGATACATCCATTAGCAACAACAAAACCAAGGTAAATTAGTTCAATTTTTAGGAACTCACATTTTTCTTAATTAATCAACAACTTCTCCTAAAATAGCCTCCTTAATACCATCTCCAAGTGCTTTATATGCTCCTCTTTGGACCTACTAAATATTAAAATGTCACCCAAATATGCAATAACAAACTTACCTATGAAATCTGCTAGCACATCTTCATTAACCTCGTGAAGGTACTTGGAGGATTTGTTAGGCCAAAGGGCATTACTAGCTATTCATATAGCCCTTCATTTTTCTTGAAGGTTATCTTCCATTCATTACTAGGCCTTAATCTAATCTAATGATACCCTAACTTTAGATCCACCTTGAAGAAGTAGCAAGAGCCTCCCAAATTATCTAGCAAATCTTCAATCCTTGGTATAGGGAATCTATATCTAATGATGATCTTATTTATTTCCCTAGAGTCCATACACATCCTCCATTTTTCATCTTTCTTAGGTGCAAGGACTGTAGGAACTGCACAAGGCCTCAAACTTTTCCTTATAAGACATTTTTCCAACAAATCTTGAATCTGCCTTGCTATCTCTACATTTTGGCTTGGTGTCATGTTGTAGGTTGCCTTATTGGGTAGCTCTGACCATGGTATTAGGTCCATTTGATGACTTACTTCCCTCATAGGAGGTAGTGCACTAGACAACCCACTATATACTATCTCATGGTATCTCTCTAATAACTACTGCACTTCTTGTGGCATTTGAATCTTCTCTTTGGTCTCTTCTCTTGGCCTCATAGCTACTACAAAATATATCCCTTTCTCCTTATTCATGACCTTTAAGAATTCTTTGCCACTCAATAGCATAACATTGTTTCCTACTTGATTCTCTCCACTAGGTTCTACCAAAGGGTCCATTTGATACTTCTTACCTTGTTTGGTTATAACATAGCTATTCTTTTCACTATCATGGATGGCCTTTATATCATATTTCCTTGGATGCCTTAACAACAGATGACATGCATCCATCAACATTATGTCATGTAGGATCTTGTCCTTATAATCCCCAATCTCAAACTTCACTAAGGTTTGTTCATCCACCATGACCTATTGACCCTTGCTCAACCATGACACCTTGTATAGTGTGGTGTGGGGTATTCTCCTAGGCTTGAACTTGTCCACCATCTCAACTGACACTATGTTTTCATTGGAACTAGAGTCCACTATCATCTTACAAATTTTTCCATGCAACTTGTACGTAGTCCTAAATAAACTTTCCCTCTATGGTGGTTCAACCACATTGAGTACCTTCAGCAAGTTCCTTCTTAACATCATAATTTCACCATCTACTATTGGTCCTTCCTTAGAAATGGGTGATGTGACACTTTGAGTGTCATCTTCTTGCACTAATTGGGTTCTTCTTTCTCCTATATATGAAGAGGAAGCCTTCTTTGGACATCTTCCCATGGTATGGCCCACTTGGTTACAATTGTAACATCTTCTAGCATAAACAATACTACCCTTACCTTGTGACTAGAATTTTCCTCTAGGTGGTCCCCTTCCTCTGAATCCCCCTCTTTTTTATGACCCCCTATACTAGTTGTTCCCACTACTATCAACAAATTGAGCTTCATTAGTCCTATTAGGACTTTGTCCTCTTCCAAAGTTACCTTTTCTTCTGAATCCCCTATTATTGCATCTTCCTCTTTAATAGGACTCATTCTTCCTTTTAGCTTTATCCTCTATCATCAATGCACTTTGAAAGAATTTGTGCATGCTATCAAGGGCCATCATGGTGATCTTATCATGGATCCCTTGTTTTAGGTTATTAAGGTACCTTGCTACCCTTTTCACCTCTAATTCTTACCTTCTAGCTCTAAGGGTCAATTTGTTAAACTCTTTAGTAAATGCACTTGCTATCAAGTCTCTTTGTCTTAGATTCTCCACCTTTTGATACATCTAGATCTCATAATCAACGGGCAAGAACTGGGCTTTAATCCTGATTTTCATTCTCTCCCAAGATGATATATTCTTCTTCCCTACTACTACTCTATCATCTTGCATCATATTCCATCATACTAGTGTTGATCCCTTGAGCTTGGCATTAGTAGAGTTGACTCTCTTCTCCTCTTGTACCTCCTTGTAATCAAACTAGTTGTCAATGACTTCCAACCAATCTAGCAATTCATCCCCATTCAAGCTACCACTATAGTAAGGGATGTGCTCCATATTTTCTTTTTTAATAGACTTAAATGCATCCAAGAATATCTTTCTATCATAATCCACCTCAAGGTCGTTACCTTCAGATGTCTCCCCTATGAGGCTTCCATCTTCCTCATCACTCTCATCTCTCCATTCTATGATTTTATTTTTGCTCTTTGTATCTTCTTAATTGGCTTTAACCAATAGGTCTTTGACCAAAACCACTATGACACCTTTACTCATTTCTTTCGGTGACATACTATCATCTTCTTGGCTTCCTTCCTTATCTACATAAACCAAACTAAAAGTCATCTCTAATACCACTTTGATGCAAAGGATTTAGGTTTCTATCCCAAAACAATTTTTTGCTAAGGATCTAATCTTGAATCATCTAATGATTCTTGTTCTTTTTCCTTCTCACCAATTCAAGCCTCCAAGGCTTCTTTACCAACTTGCCTCCTAGGTGTAATTGGTCTCATCTACTCAAACTCCCTTCTAAGGCACTAGTCCTACTAGTCCTTCTTTCCCATAGAACCCTAACCCTCACTTAGGATCTTGTACTTCCACTACCTTGGAGTCTAATAATGATATAGATACTTCCATATCTTCCTTGACCTTATTCCACACTTCTGGCCACATCCAAACTCAAAGAAAACTGAGTTTCTTCACATAGGCCTAATTAGACCTAAAGGCTACTAGGTCTAGTAACCTTATTTTGCTCCCATTCTCCAAATTCTTGTAAAAAACCCTTTAAAAAACCTTATAAATCTAGTAGCTATCTCCTAGCACACCAAGATTCCATATTTTTAGAGCTCCAAGACATCCACAACCCTATTTTCCCTTATGCCCTAGTTTCTAGCCTTAGTTTTAGGCCTCCAATCTAGTCAACAAACAAAATTCTCCCAAAATATTCAAAATTCACATAAATCCTCCATTATACTTTCATATTCAAACTAACATCCTAGCATTCCAAGAAAATCCATTTATTAGCTCTTGCATGATTATTGGTGTGCTTTGCAACTTCTTTTGTAAAACTGTCCAGATGCACATACTCCTAGCAGTTAGCCTAAGGAATCACTTCATGGCTTGGGAACTAACCATTAAAATGAAAAACAAAGTAAAAACACTATGTGCACATTATAACCTATCACCTCACCTAGTTTCATGCATTTTCCACTGTGGGTGATTAGATTAGAACCATTTTTCCACAAACAAACCTGTGAAGATGTTCCTTAAGCTAGTTAGCAAGAAAAATCTATAACTTGCAATCCCTAGAAATATAGCGCAAATGTGAATATGAAAAATAAATAGGACAAACTAATCCAACAAAAACATAAACTTGATCTCGTGTACCAATCTGTACTATCATACTACAGCATAAAAATAAAGGAAAACCCTATAGAAATGTTTGTATAATACTTCCTGTTAACCACATAATGGTTTTTGACACTTGAGTGCCAACACACTTAATCACATTCCACATTGGAGCTGAGTACACCATGTAAGCCAAGCCACAACATGAGCCGAGTGAAGATCAGGTGCCGAGCAACTTTCAGATGCTGAGTGAAGATTAGGTGCCGAGTAAAGTTCAGGTGCCGAGTGAAGAATAGATGCCGAGTGTTAACAAGTGCTGAGTAACATAAGGTGTTGAGTGATACAATTTTGTTTAGGTTACGAGCTATCCAAGAAATAGCATGTGCTAAGTATCAGCAATACTTCAGGAGCCGAGTAACTCAGAATATTAGCATAAGAGTTTGTACTTGCACAAATTATGATGTAAACCATTTTTACATCCAACATAAGGTAAATCTCGAAGGATTTAATGATGAGATCGAATCTTTTATTTTTCCTATGCAATCTACATGCAGCCAATAAGAAAAATGATGAAGGCATGCAACCAATAGAAGAAGTGCAAATAATAAGCGGAAAATGAAGATTGAATATGGATCATAGATCCATACCTAACCCTAAATCCTCAAATGTCTTTATAAGGAAGATGAAATTTCATTGTGAATGTATGAGTGGACATACAAGGGTGCACAAGAAAAATCTATTTTCAAAAGTGAGGGTTATCTGATCACAAAGGATCAAGATCAGAGAAAGCGAAAAGGTGCTTGCATTCAGCAATCAAGGATT
This sequence comes from Cupressus sempervirens, assembly GCA_028749045.1. Classification (NCBI taxonomy): domain Eukaryota; kingdom Viridiplantae; phylum Streptophyta; class Pinopsida; order Cupressales; family Cupressaceae; genus Cupressus; species Cupressus sempervirens. The sequence continues at coordinate 489,946,611 of CM053788.1, read as the reverse complement.
GTAATCTATCAGGTTCATTATACCTAATACTTTCTAGCAATTGTATTAGAATGAAAATCCTATGGTGATAGGTTAGCTTAACAACTATTTCGTAGATCCTTTAATTAGGTGATTAAATCCTTTAACAGGTTGACAATTCATGTAAAGTGTTTGAAAAGCCTCTAACCAGGTCACTATTAATACAGTGTAAAGCCTTTAACAGGGCAGGCCTTTAACATTGCAGACCATCAGAAGTGGTTGAACAATATTGCTGTAGTAATTTTTGTGGGTATCATCCCCACCCCAGTTTTACCTTCTTATTTCTAGAGGGTTTCTGGGTAACCAAATTCTAGTGTTATGAGTTGTTGATGCATGTGTTTCGTTTCATGTTTACTTGATATATTTACATGCATGCAATTTACTTTCAGTTAAAAGTTTTATTGGCTAAAGTTTGATACTTCTGATTCACACCCCCCCCCCTCTCATAAGTATTATTTCCATATTTGAATATTCCAACAATTGGTATCAGAGCATCTAGATTCTCACAAGGAAAAGCCTAACAGCTTGGAGGAAAAGATCTAAAGATGGAAGCTTTCAAACTTGGAAAGATCATTGAAAATTAGGTGATAGATGTGCAACTTGCTCTACATAGCTTGGAGGAATTTAGAAACAAGTTGAGAAACTCATTAAAAAAAAGGAAGGATCTAGCCATAGCTGAAAATGATATACACTACAAAGAGATTGATACCACCAACATATTTTCCAACGGAGATACTAAAGAGTTTGATGCAACAATAGCAAAACTGATGGAGGAAAAAAAAGTTCAAGCAGAGGAGATAAGATCTCTCAAGATGGAACATGAATCATAGGCCATAATGATATGTGAAATTATTGAACACAAGAAAAGAGCAATTGATGATCAAGCCATGATGGAAAATGACAAAAGAAATCTTGCAAACAGACTTGAAGAAAAATGTACTGAATTGACAAGGATCTCAAACATGCAGATGGATACACTTGCCCAAATGATGAACCTTCATCATGAACTCAATGTAAAAGATATTGAGATCTCTACTTTGAAGATGCAGAATGAAAAAATGCAGAATGAATTGAACAGAGAAATAGAGGTAGCAGAGAATCTCAACAAGTCAAGTGAAGCCATCAAGTATTTTGAACAGTTGCTGAAATTCCCAAAATCTGCCCATGATACATTAGGACTAGGATACAATAGCACTAAAGTTGGGGAATCATCAAAGAATTCTAAACAAAGAAGTGATAAAGGTAAGAATTCAAAACCCACTTGTCATTACTATAATAAGAAGGGGCATACAACGAATGTGTGCAGGAGTAGAAGATTCAATCAATCAAACACACCCAAAAATAAGAGTTTCTATCACAAGTGCAACATGCAAGGACATATGAAACAAAATTGTAGATCCAATGTCACAGGGACTCAGAGATTTGATGGACATTGTTATAATTGCAAAAAGTATGGGCATAGGGCATTTGAATGCAGATCAAAACCTATGTGGACATCAAATCAACCAGAAAAAATAGAAGGGAATGAAAGTCATTATCATTGGGATTATAATACCAGATATAGCTGTCATTATTGTCAAGAATATGGACATATACCACAGAACTACATAAGAACATATTTCAGAGGAAACTACAAAAGATGGTTGAATCAAACTACATGTTTCAGTTGTTTGAAAATTGGTCATATCAGTAGCAACTATCCTACAAGATCAAAGGCACCCAAGACTAAAGAAAACAAAGGAAAACAAAAGATTGATGTCGAAAAGATAAGGGGGCAAATGAACAAGACTTGGAAAAAGAAAGATGAGTGCAACACATCAAGTGGAGGGATCACTTCACCCAATGGGTCAAGTGATCACACTTCATCAAACTAAGCATGAGAAGTACACAGGATTGATATACAAAGCTATATCACACATCAGTCCCAAGACAAAGAAGCTAAGCAAAGTATAAACCTACATGAAACAAGATGTCAAGACAAAAACTAAATGTTATTGCTGAGTTGTCTTTGGATACTGAGTTAAACTCCAACAGATGTCGAGCTCCCAACAGCGATCGAGCTGATAACTGATGCTGAGTTGGATAACTCCAATGGAAGCCGAGCAAAGTGAAAATGTAGTGCAACTTGAGTTAGGTTAAAATTTCTTTAGAATCAGAGTTGGCAGTTGAGCATTTAATGCAATGGAAATAGGGTATATTATCACGATTTCAATCAGTTTTACTCATCATGATCAAGAAGCAAAGAAGAAGAAAGAGAGTTGAGCGACTTCATAGCAAGAATCCAGCATATCAAGCAGATTGCAACCACATTCAACAAATTTTTCATTGATCTTGAGGTATTTTCATTTGTGCCGAGCTACGTAGTTTCGTATCCTTTTATTGTGAAAACCCTAGTTTGCATAAATGGCATCAAGTTTGAAGAAAATCAAGGTAAAAGAGTCTTTTGAAGTGTGGTTAGTTTTAAATGAGGTCAAGCAACCTGATTTCTATCTTATACCTGAAGTTGCCTACAAAAATGACCTAGTCGGAGCTCTCTCCCATATTCCCCCAAAAGTTGTAATGGTCCAAGACGTGAGAAAATGTTAAAATTGTAAGATAGGAGCCCTAGGAGACATGGAAATAAGACAAGCCTATGAGAAATTATGTGTAGATGGAGTCTTGAAAGATGAATTCAAAATCGTTGAAAGAAAGGGTTTGACCCGAGTTTTAAGCTTTCCCACCGTATTCAAAACAGAATGGATTAGACTTGTGCTGAGCAAAATTCATGGTGGAAATTTGTGGTTAGAAGATATTCTCATCAAATTGACCAAAGAAATCATACATAGAGTAATAGGGTACCCAACCCTAGATCGGTACAAAACCCTGAGAAGTGAATCAAAGGAGGTTATTGAAAAGAACATTGGTGCCCAGTGGAACAAAAGAGGAATGAAAATTCACACCATACAGGATCCTCTAATTGAGTTTGTTGTTAGAGTCATCACCCATAAATTCTACCAATCCAGTAGACTCAATAGTGTACCATGTATTGCAGTAGATGTAGGCTACAAATTGGTGAAAAAGGATCATACTTATAATCTTGCAGAACTGCAACTACAACAGATCAATGAAAACCTAGCTGCCATAAGAAGAACAAAGGGCACTCAATGTAAATTTGGAGCAATCCTAGTTTGCATATTCTTTTATGTTTAGAATGAGTTTCCTTCTTTTGGCAAAGTGGCATGGAGGAATGACAGAACCATCATTGCCCAAATTAATGAATATATAGAGCAAATGGGAGAAAATTTTGATACCTTGATGACAAGCTATTTTGAGGATTTCAAGAAATCCATGAAGCAAAGATCAAGGATACCAGTTTCCTTAGTAGAAAAACATACTAATGATATATGTTTCTTAGTTGACATTGATTTTACCTATATTCAAGCAGTAATACCAAGAGTGAGATGGCTAAGGCCATTTGGATATGAAATTAATATTAATGAGGCATCTGCAGCAATAACTACATTATTGGTAGAAGAAACAGATAAAAGTGCTCCACATTTTGGTACTTATGATGTGGTAAGATCAAAGATAAACATGGAATTAAAAACTGCTTCCACATTGAAGAAGAAAGACAAATTATTAAAGAAGATTAAGAAGAAATTTGGTAAAGAAATTGAAGTTGAAGCAGAAGAAGAAGGAGATGACAGTGATGATGAAGATGAGCAAGAACAAGGGCCAATGGAATTAACCCAAGGTCTTAGAGAAGACAAAGAGGAAGAAGAAGCCAAGGAAGCACCAACTGAAGATGAGCCAAAGAAGAGAAAGGCAACAGAATAGCCTTCAGTTAAGCCTAGATCAAAGAAAGCTACCACGCCATCACCTCAAAAGCCAACAACATGAGTAGCAACAAGGGCCTCCACTCAAAAGGCTAAAAAAGAAGTTACAAAGAAGGAACAAATCAAGGAAACACAAGAAGAGCTGAGGAAAAGAAGAAGATATGTGGCTCAACCTAACACTGATGAAGAAGACCAATCTAAAAAGGTAAGCCATTCTTCAATTGATACCTTATGTAAAAAGATTGGAAATGGTGACTTAAGTAATTTAAATAAAGTTGATTTCAGTAAATTTAATAAAGAAGAATAGAATAGAATAGAAGAAACAATCTATGGAATGATGGCACAGTTCAAGTACACTCCACTTGAACTAGATGGACAATTGCCAAAAGAACTGTCAAAAATTGTAGAAGACAGATGGCATTCCTGTTTAAAAATGGAGAAAGAGATGAGGGAATCAACCCTAGCAAGTGTATTGCCAGATTTGACTAGGGAACAAGTAAAGAATGCAGTCAAAAGGCATAATAATAGTTTTACACCTAAATATAGGGCATTCTTCATACTCCAAAATAGGATGGAAGAAATCGTTCAAAGAACAATGAAATCATGGAAAAACTTGTACAAAAAGATTGAAGATTTTCTTGAAGAAGAATACAAGGAAGAAGCTACTACTCCACCAAAAGAGAGGAGAAAAAGGAGAGAAGAGAAGATAGTAGTAGAGAAGGAAGAAGAAAAGAAAGATGAAGAGGAGGAAGAGACACAAAAATAGGATATAATGGCAACAGTTGAGCAAGAGCAGCAACTAGATCAGAGTGTGCAAGACACACAATTGCCACCCCTTAGCCCTCCTCAAGCATCCATCTCACCTGCAGACAGTGTAACTGTTATTGATGTTCCTGATACTTCTGGTCAGAATATCAACCCATTAACTACAGAAGATCTTAAAAGAATTCTTGACCAATCTACACAACAAGCAATATTATGTGCAGATCTAGTATTGGTCAGTATGGATGAATTGCAAAAACTAGTAGAAAGTACAATCAAAGATAAGGTGAATCCACAAGAACCACCTTCTATCATCTCTACAACTACTAGTAGTCAATTTCAAATGCCAACAAGCATAGTTGATGCTGCAATACAGAAGCCAAGTACAGCTGTAGAAAAAGGAACAAAACAAACAAGACAAACTATTACATCTAATCCTACAGCGCAAACACAAGGTGCACTTCCCAAGATTACAATAATTGATCATGGTAGATAGAAGGAGGAGGAAACAGTGAAAACCCCTAAACAATAGGAGGCAATACAAACATTAATAGATTTTCCTACCTCGGGAACTCCTTCACACTAGCCATTGCAAATATCTGTACCAACATCTAGTACTACCAGAGTTGCAAGGGTACCTCACTATGGAGACCCTGAATTAGATGAGGAGATAGTCATACCGAGCTATGACTTAAAATCAATAACCATTGATCAAATCAATGAGATGAAGGATGCACTGAATAGGAGGAAAAGACAAGAGATACTTAGGAAGGAGTATAAACAAAAGCAAACACTATATGAGATTAAGGACATCTTTATGGAAGCCTTTAGTGTACAATCACCAGATGAGTCAAAGCATATCACGAAGCAATTAACAGATATTGTTGACCAGGTGACAAATGAAGACCTAGAAACAAATGCAAAACTTATGGAATGGTCAGAAAGAAAATTTCAGGGGAAAGTGAATGAGAAAATATCAAGTCAAATTGCACTTTCACAAGTTGAATTGGCAAAGCTTATTGACAAAGTGAAAAAGGTACTTGAGAATATATTCTCATTGTACAAAAATTTTTGTGATTTTTCATACTTCACACAAGAAACAAGCCAAAAGATATTGAGCTTGGAAACAAATTTAAACATTTCAAGCATACAACTACCTAAAGATCCAAATCAAATTGAGAAGCATTTTGCTCAATCGCTTCACACTCACAAAGAAATAGTTGTATTAACAGCAGATGAGGCTAATATCAAGGCCAAATTAATACAACTCCAATCCTCCATTACCCCACATTTAGAGATACTCCATAAAGAGCAAGTATATGCTGAAATCGTTCTCAAGAAAGACCCAAATCTTTCTACATCAAATGGACTTATTCATCTTACTGCCGAGACTGCCATCCAGCATAAGTCACTGGAAATTGATTTGAACAATTGGGATGCAGCTCTCAGGATGATTATGGAGGTAAACAACACATTTTTGGCTAAATATGGTCTTAACCCTTAAACATTCTTTGACATAAGTGTCAAAAAGGGGGAGAAAAGAGACATAATAGGGGGAGATATATATATTATGAGATGAATTAATGGGGGAGAAAAGATACAAAAGATGAGCATGATATACAGACAAGGCACAATCAACTCAGGGGGAGTTACAAACTTTTTGAGGTATATATATTGTAAGCTACAAATTTTGATCAAGTTTTATTTAAACTCTGTATATACCAATCAAATTAGTAAATGCACTCATAAGGTTAGTTAAGTGTTTTTGTCACTCATGTCAAAGGGGGAGATTGTTAACCTCATAATGGTTTTTGACACTTGAGTGCCAACACACTTAATCACATTCCACATTGGAGCCGAGTACACCATGTAAGTCGAGCCACAACATGAGCCGAGTGAAGATCAAGTGTCGAGTGATCTTCAGGTGCTGAGCAACTTTCAGATGCTCAGTGAAGATTAGGCGTTGAGTAAAGTTCAAGTGCCGAGTGAAGAAGAGATGCCGAGTGTTAAAAGGTGTTGAGTAACATAAGGTGTCGAGTGATACAATTTTTTTTAGGTGACGAGCTATCTAAGAAACAGCATGGGCTGAGTACCAACAATACTTTGGGAGTCGAGTAACTTAGAATATCAGCATAAGAGTTTGTACTTGCACAAATTATGATGTAAATCATTTTTACAGCTGACATAAGGTAAATCTCAAAGGATTTAATGATGAGATTGAATCTTTTATTTTTTCTATGCAATCTACATTCAGCCAATAAGAAAAATGATGAAGGCATGCAACCAATAGAAGAAGTGCAAATAATAAGTGGAAAATGAAGATTGAATATGGATCATAGATCCATACCTAACCCTAAATCCTCAAATGTCTTTATAAGGAAGATGAAATTTCATTGTAAATGTATGAGTGGACATACAAGGGTGCACAAGAAAAATCTATTTTTAGAAGTGATGGTTATCTAATCACAAAGGATCAAGATTAGAGAAATCAAAAAGGTGCCTGCATTCAGCAATCAAGGATTGTAATCCATCAGGTTCATTATACCTAATAATTTCTAGCAATTGTATTAGAATGAAAATCCTATGGTGATAGGTTAGCTTAATAGCTATTTTGTAGATCCTTTAATTAGGTGATTAAATCCTTTAATAGGGTGACACTTCATGTAAAGTGTTTGAAAAGCCTCTAACCAAGTCACTATTAATACAGTGTAAAGCCTTTAACAGGGCAGGCCTTTAACATTGTAAACCATCAGAAGTGGTTGAACAATATTGCTGCAGTAATTTTTGTGGATATCATCCCCACCCCAATTTTACCTTCTTATTCCTGGAGAGTTTCTGGGTTACCAAATTCTAGTGTTATGATTTATTGATGCATGTGTTTAGTTTCATGTTTACTTGATATATTTACATGCATGCAATTTACTTTCAGTTAAAAATTTTATTGGCTAAAGTGTGATACTTCTAATTCACACCCCCCCCCCCTCTCATAAGTATTCTTTCCATATTTGAATATTCCAGCACTTCCACATGTGCAAAAATGAAGGTAATTCTTCCAACCCTTCAAAATATGATCTACCATGCTTATATACTCGATCATGGGTAGTTACAACCTCCAAAACTACTAAATGCAATTTCTTGCAAAAGTTGCTCAATCAACTTTTGAGCAATTTTGCATCTTTGGAGCAACTTTTTGCTCATAAGGCATTTTGGCCAAATGGGTCCAAATAGGACCATTATAGGACTCTAGATAAGACACCTAGACCTATTTAGACCATCACATATCTTCTTTTACCTCTCCTAATCAAATTTAACCTATTGAGCAATTTTGGTTCAATGAACAACTTTTAACAACCTAGGATGTAGTGAGCATCTTAGCTCTTACAATTGGATTAGTTTCATTTCAAGGGAACTTGGAACTTATTAAAGACACTCACACACCTTACTAACCTCTAATCACACCAAAAATCAAAATCAGGGAGGTGCCCTGCACCAGGAACATCTGGAAATAGTAGTGAAAGAAGCATTGTTAGAAATCTCTTTGATGCATACCAATCCATTGGTTCAAAAGCATGTACTAAAGATGCTAATGCAAGTTGATGGGTCCTCACATCAACCATAATTGGAAAGGAAATTGTGAAAACTTGTATGGTAAGCAAAACAAGTAAATCATTAAGGATAAGTAGAACAATGTTAGTCAAAAGCTTAGTGAGGCGAAAGAAATTTGAGAATTCTAATGAGACTTATTTTTAGTCATTCCAAGGTAGACTCCCACATAAGGATAAAGTTATTGTTGATGCACTAAGAACATTAATAAAAAAAAATTGGGTGTGACAACACAAGGGCTTCACCAAACCAAAAAGATGTCGTCGAAAGACAAATTGGAAAAACAAACTATGAGCCACATGCAAAACATTTCTTGGATATAACTCATACACAATTTTATGAAATATTTCTTCAAACATTTCAAAATCAGCCAAAGGTTTTTTGAGATGACAAAAACATTCTATGTAAAGATAAATCATACATCAGCTACATGTTTTTGTAGGGTTCATGTTGATTTTTATATACATTATGATGTTTAACATTGTCTTTGTTTTATTTTGCATATTAATGAAATATTGCAGGAATGTGGTCTACAATTACCTCCTAATTCACCAATTGTACTATGTAAACAAGATGATAGGTGCATCTATTATAATAACATTTATTTGAAAGGTTTTTTCCCTTAATGTGGTAGTTTGCAAAAAGTTGCATAGATGCCTACATCTAGATAGCACACATGAAATTGGTAAGACACTAGTTTCTCTTAGAAAGTACAAGTCAATTATATATGGTGTTAAAGATGTTGGAATTCTTTAGAATAACTAAGAGGGGGGTAGTGAATCAATTATCCAAGGTCTAGATGTACAAATAAAACTTTTAATAGCTTAGTGAACCCATATCCATAAAACCTTATTAAGCATGCATCTATTAGATCATACAACACTTGAACTTTGTAAAAAAAACTTTGAAGAAATGTAAACATGAAACATAACAGATTCAATAACACATTTGACACATGGATTTTACATGGAAACCCAATTTGGGAAAAAACACCAGTAACATGATACTAATTCTCACTCTTCTGAAGTGATGCCCTGTGAAAGGAAAATCTTGTTAAAGGTTACAATACATATTGTTAAATGTGACATGGTTAGAGGATTTCAATCACCCTATTAGGAGTGAACCTTGTTAGAGGAATTTAGATCATTCACTCAAGACACTTAAATCTATAAATTCTACCTTGTTAGAGGATGTACAAATGACTATTAAGTCAACTCTATTAAGATATTTCTTCACTACTACAATTGTTGGAAAGTAACAGTGATTGACCTAATTGACAAATCAATTTATTGAAAATTCCAAGATAAACATCCACCTCTAAAATTAGTACATTATGAGCTCATGTGAATAACTTACTAAGAATCAAGCCTTCGTAGACAACAACTTTGCACTGTGACAACCCTTATTCAAGAAATAAAAAGGAAATATTTTTGGGTTATGCAAGATCACTCTTATGCCCAGGATGCTCCTGCATCACAATGTTATCAAACTTTATATGAAAAAACATTTTGTGCCATAACTAATTGTTATCAACCTTAGCAACCAAACATGTGATCTCTATAGGATTTAGCTTAAAAACATTACCTCTTGATCGCTAGTACTAATCATCTTACCATTCTTATCCTTGATAATACATGTCTTATCTGTGAACTACAATTGAGATCCCTTGTCAACGAACTATCTAACATTCAAAATATTATGTTTCAATCCATTAAAAAAATAAAGATCATCAATATTAGTTTTTCCATCAAGAGTAATAGATCGTATTCGCTTAATATAACAAGCCGCATTGTTTCCAACTCTAAGAATTCCCTCGTCACAACTTTTGAACTATAAAAAACTTATTCATATCACTAGTCATATGATTTGAACACTCATTGTCTATGATCTAATTAGATTTCTTGTTTTCAACTTATAACACTATTTCCTTTTCTTCTCTAACTTCTACCTTTTTAGGACTTTCTTCTTAATTGCAAGAAATCCTAGTTCATCACTATCATTATCACTTTCACTCAAGAATATTTCCACACTAGATTCCATATCTTCATCATTTGTACATAAAGACATTCTCTAGATCTACTATGCTTGAAATTAATCTTATACTTCTTTACTCTCTTAGGACATTTAGAAGCATAGTGACTGAATTCATTACAAGTCCAAAATTTAAATATTATCTTACCTTCAATTTCTCTTCTTACAAGTAAACCAATTCCTTCTTTAATATTTCTATCTTCTCTAGTTCTTCCTCTACTTCTAGTAGCATAATCTCCATTAGTACTTGCACTCCTACACAAGGTAGGTCAAACATTCAATGCATTGAATGTAGTCTTAATTCTTGGAAAATATCCACTTTGTCTCAACTTATCTCTATTGCTTCCAATATTCCAAGAAGAGTCTCTCTTGTAAATTTTTCTAACCATGGTATAACTTGTTCAATATTCTACACTATCTACTTACATGCAGGTGTCAAGGTTTTCAATATATTCCATACAATTTCATCTTCATCCTTCTTTCCATCACATGCTTTGATTCCTACAAAAATTTATGATATTCTACAATTCATCTTCCATCATTTTAGCTTCTTAAAAAAAACACATCTAGTTCTAAAATCTAACCTTCTTATCATGTTTATCATCTTCATAACTAGAGTCCAAATCTTTCTAAATTTTCATTTTATAATCTAAAAGATTTTACCTGACTATGTTCATTTTAGGAAGGTTTGTCAAGAGTGCTTCCTTGGCAAGCATATTACACATGAAAAAATCTCAATGTATTTTAGTACAATATTCAATATTTTATTCATCAATCACTTCTTTTTGTTTGAATTCTATTGGAAAAGTAATATACTAAGGGGGAGGGAGATGTAAGGGGTCTTCCCTATTAAGAGCTTAAAAGATTTATTCAGTCTACCTTGATTAGAGGATTTGAAACTTATAACTAAGTGTTGATTCATTCCCTATTCTTACTAACCACCACCCTATTGTCTCTATCATATTTATCTATTAATAGGGATAATCAAGAGACTAGGTTTAAAGATAACTTCTCCCTTAATAACTCTCGCCTTCTTGATAAAGTTATTCTTATTATTTTTAAAATCATCATATGGTTTAATAGTAAGGTGGAGAAGCATGATAGTTCAATCAAGAGATGGACACAAAATACAAAGTCATGCAAAATCATGTTCCAAACTATGGGGAAGAAAAGAGCCATAGATTTTAGGAGGGAAGAAGAAATAAACTCTTTAATTCTCTTCATGATGTAGAATTGAAATGTAGAAAAATTCTTGAATTTTGTCAAAATTACAATGATTTAGACCTATCATATCATTCTCTAATCTAAATTTTCTCATTCTATTAGGTCTACCAAATATTCCTTCCATTGTTTTCCAACATCATGAGAATGTGTGCAAGATGCAGTGTGGTATAGAAAATCATGAGAGATGGTAGATCTAAGAGATTCAAATGCTTTATCCCTTTGATCAAACCATTTCCTCCTTTCTACAACACCTATAGCTAGTTCTAGATCTTGTCAAGAATCATTGTAATAATTCTCAATAAATGATTAGGAACATCTTTTTTCCACTCATGATAGTTATATTGGGTGAGAAATGGGACCTTTGAAATTTTATCATGAAACCAAACAATGACTATTTAATTAGTTGATGACTCCTACAAATTGTTGGTGCAAATTAGAAAACTAAAATCCAAGCATTAACCAGGTGCAAAAGTAGCCCAAATCTGACATATTGATGAAAGTAATAGGTGCTCTCCAAATCACTAAAAATGGATTGCATACCTCAAAAGTAGAGGATAAATCATGCACTTTCAATAACAATTATAGCTGAAAATGGGTTCATATGTATTCAAATGAGGTTTTAAAAGTTGTAAAAATTACAATTTACAATTTTTTAAAAAACTCAAAAAACATAGATCCAAACACACCTACACCACTATGTAGATTGTGAAATTCTACCCCAAAACAAACCAAAAAAACATTTCTCTAAAAAAGGAATCCAAATGACAAAGATATCATTGTTTGAAAATTTCTTCTAAAATTATTTTTCTAAGTTGTCGAGGCTGCACCTCCAAAAAATTATATGGCTCTATATTTGGTCTCACTTGTATGATTTGGATAATTAGGGGTTTTTTGGACCTCCTCTATATGATGCCAACCTCTAATTTTCACCATCAAGAAATAATTTCAATATTTTATAAGTTGCCAATATGTATTATCAGGATTTCTTTAAATGATCGATCCATCTTATTAAACATTAACAAATTCAATATCGCTCACTCATTAACTAGTGATTCCTACCTCTAATGTGAAATTTTGTATAACAATGCCTAGTGCACCATTATTAATTGAGAAATAAATGTAAAATAATCAAATTAACACCATCATCAATCTATTTGACCCATTAGAATTTAATATCCATGACTACATCTAAAAACTATGACTTAGGAAAGTTTTTTGAAAACTTATCAGGCATGTTTTTGGTGGTTCATAGTCACTTTCAATTAGTAGTTAAAACAAAATGACATTTTATCAAATAATGTGTAGCCTATAAAGATATTTGTAGACAATATGATGACAATTTATAGTTTAACAACATGAATGAACTTTTTTGTTGAAAATATAAGAGGAGTAACTAAGAGGGGAGGGGTGAATTAGTTACAACTAAAGAAATTCCAAATCCCTTAGATGTCAAAACAAACTTCTTTATAACCCTCATCTCGGTTAAAACTAGATATTTGTTGTAGCTTGATTAACAAAGCAATTTGATATATTAATATGTATTAACCTTTAGTAACTCAGTTGCAAAAAGATAAAGCAATAAGAAAATGACATGAACACATGAGAAACTAAGATTTAACATGGAAACCCAATTTGGGAAAATCATCAATGCAACTAGTTACAACTTTTCACTCTTCTAAAGTGAGCCCTATTAGGAGCCAACCTTGTTAAAGGTTACAAAACACACTGTTAGGTGTGACCCTATTAAAAGGTTTAAATCACCTTGTTAGGAGTGGTCTTTCTTTCATGGAAAGAGAAAATTCTTCATCTACCCCACTGACCTCTGCACCTACCTTCATGTAACTGAGTTCAAGAAAGCCTCTAGGATGTACTCCATAGACCACTTTAAAATTATTTTTCCTGGTAGTCTTGTTTATAGTATCATTATAGGCATACTCTGCTTATGCAATAATGTGATCCCAAATTTGACCATACTCCTTGGTCAAGATCTCAAGAGGTTTCCTAGGCTCCGATTAACCACTTATGTCTACCCATCCATTTCAAGATGGTAGGCAAGTCCAAATAAAAGGTTTGCACCCAACTTGTGCCATAGAGTCTTCCAAAAATGACTCATAAAATTAGTGTCTCTATCATACACAATGCTAAGAGGACATCCATGTATCCTTAATACTTCCCTAAAGAACAAATTTGCAATGGCACATGCATCATGAGTGGTTTTACATGGAAAAAAGTGAGCCATTTTGTTGAACCTGTCCACAATAACATAAACACTATCAAAACCTTGCTTGGTTTTAGGTAGCCCTAACATAAACTCCATGCTTAAACATTCCCAAGGTCTTTGGGGAATAGGAAGTTTTTGATATAATTCTACATTGGTAGCAACTCCTTTGGCTTTCTAACGAACCATGCAATATTGTAATACCTTTTTACATCACTGCTCAAGGTAGGCCAATAGTAAAACCTTTGAACCAAATCCATTATCTTATGCACTCCAAAATGTCCACCTAAAGCCCCATTTTTCTTCTCTTGAATCATATTTTCTCTGTAGGATTCCCTTGGGACACATATCTGATTGTGTTTGAACAAGAGGCCTTCTTACAAGGTAAAAGCAAAAAATTCATGATGGAAATGGTTAATGTAATCAATACAAAGTTAATAGGGCTTGGAATAATCTAGATCATCAAGGTATAGCTCCTTGAAGTTCTTAATCCCCATACTCCTAATCTGTACTTCTTGGACAGTCAGCAACCTATGGCTAAGTACATCTGCAACTTTATTTGCAATGCCTTTTTTGTCCTTTATGGTGAAAGTATAGACCTGAATATACTCCACCCATTTCATATGCTTGTGACTTAGTTTTTATTGGGAATTTAAAAATCTTAAAGCTTGATTGTCTAAATAAACAACAAATTTGATGTAGGCAAAGGATGAATAACTAGGGCTAAAGGCTCACCCAACTATCCAAACCACCCTACAAGAGTTAATACAATGGAAGAAAACACAAGGAATAGCAACCAAAGGAGGAAGACTCTTGTAGGGTGGTTTGGATAGCTGGGTGAGCCTTTGGCCCTAGTTATTCATCCTTTGCTTGCATCAAAACTCTTTAGGCAATAGATAGTGCCTCCATTTTCTCAAGCCTTGGACCAAGGCATTAATCTTAAGGTCATAGGAAGAATACTTCCTCTTTGCTTCATTTAACTTTTTGCCATGGAATGCAACCAGTTTACCCTATTGGATAAGGATTGCTCCAATGTCAAGGTTACTTGCATCACAGTCAATAGTAAACAACTTCTCAAAGCTAGGTAAGACATAGATTGGTTGAGTTTTAAGTTTTTGTTTCAACACTTTAAAATTCTTAGTGGCTTGTTCAGTCCACTTGAACTTGGCTCTAATCCCACCTTTAATGGTCTCCAAGAAGGGTGCACATATATGGCTAAATTGCTTAATGAACTTTGTATAAAATTGTGCTAAGCCATGGAAGCTCATTACCTCTAAAGTAGTCTTGGGTGTTGGCCAACTAAGTATGGCCTCCACCTTGCTAGGATCCATTTTGAACTATTCCTATGAGATAACAAAACCCAAATGGACTAGTTCTTCCTTCATAAAATCACACTTTTCCAAATTTATGGTGAGCTTAGAATCAGAAAACCTTTTCAAAACTAGACTCAAATGCCTTAAGTGTTCTTCTTTTGTGCTACTAAAAATCAATATATCATCAAGATTAAAAAAACTTCATTCATGATCCTCATGAATATAGAGGGGGCATTTGACAAACCAAAGGGCATCACTAGCCACTCATACAACCCTTTAGTAGTCTTAAAAGTTGTCTTCCACTCATCTCCCTCCTTAATTCTTATCTAATGATATCCACTCTTTAAGTCAATTTTAGTGAAGTACTTTGCATTTCCTAATAAATCAAGAAAATATTCAATTCTTGGGATTGGGAATTTGTACCTAATTGTTATCTTATTAATTGGCCTTGAATCTATACACATTATCCAATTACCTCCATTCTTTGGCACCAAGATAGTTGGAACTAAACATGGTCTTACACCCTTCCTTATCAATCCATGGTCTAACAATTATTGCACTTTCTTTGCTATCTCCTCATGCTAACTAGGTGTCATCTTATATGTTCTCTTATTAGGAAAGGTTGCTCCAGGGATGAAATCAATATGATGGCTAATAGCCTTTTTAGGTGGTAATGCTAGCTTCCTATCACTCATGATATTATCAAACTAATCCAACAGGTTATGCACTTCCTTAGGAAACTGTGATCTGATTGTGCTCTGTGCATTCTTTGGCTTGATAATGATGGAATATCCTATGCCCTCTCCTTCTTTCATAATATTTAGGAATTATTTCTAACCTACCATTAGGAAATTAGGTCCCACTTTTTTTGTGCGTTCTCCCTTTAACAAAGATTGAATGGTATAATACTCCTCTCCTTTCTTGAACTTGTAAACATTTTTCCTACCATCATATTAGGCTTCCCTATCATATTTCCATGGCCTCCCTAAAAGGATATGGCTCTCATCCATTGACAGTATATCACAGAGAAATCTATCCCTATACCTACCAATATTAAAGTCCACCCATGCTTGTCCCTTTACCTCCACATGTTGACCCTTATTTAGCCATCTGACTCTATAAGGACTAGTATAAGGAAGTCTTTTAAGTCTTAATTTTACTACTGCTTCTCTTAAAATTATGTTATCAGTGGACCCAAAGTCAATGATAACTTTGCATACCTTATTTTGCACCTTGCATTTGACCCTAAATAGGTCTCTTCTTTGGCTTGGCTCCTCCTTCATGGGCTCCTTAATGAGTGTTCTTCTAAACATTAAGTTCTTACCTTCTTCTGGATCAAGTGTGAGATGAGTTGCCTTCTTGCTACCACTATCTTCTTGATAAGCCACATTTTCTTTCTCTTGAGGTAGAAGCCTTCTTTGGACATCTATATGAGGGATGCCCTAGTTGGTTACAATTGTAACACTTCATGGTGGAAAAGCATGAAGGACCTCTACCTTGACTACTAGTTCTACCCCTAAAACTACCATTGCATCTGCCTCTTTGGTTAAATCCACCTCCTGGACTGCTTGAACTACTTTTTTCACTTTATTTACTACCCCCTTGGGGTCTATTTTTTTGGCCTCTTCCACCACCAAAATTGCCTCTCTGATGGCTTAGCTCCCTTCCTTTGCCTTTGATTCTATTGCTAAAGTCTTACTTCTTCTTCAACTTCTCATCTACCTTAAGTGCTAGTTGGTAAGACTTTTGCACTATGTTAGGACTCCCCAACTAAAGTTCCTCTTGGATGTTGCACCTCAAGCCATTGATATACCTTTCCATTTTAATGCTTTCAGCCTCTTTCTCCTTGGATCTAAGACAAAGTTTCTGAAACTCCTTATTATAACTTGCCACAATATTACCTCTTTGTTTGAGATTCTTCCTTTTTGTGTGCAACTACACGTCAAAATCTTTAGGAAAGTAGGTTTGTTGAATCTAACTCACCATACTCTTCCAATTTGCATAGGGTTTCTTTCTCTCTTTCACTCTTTCATCTTGAGTGAGCTTCCACCATGTGAGAGTTGCTCCTCTCATCCTTGCCTTTGCTACTTTCACCTTCTAGGCTTCTATCACATTTTCACTTTCAAAATAGTTTTCCATGCCTTCCAACCATTCCAAGACATTATTAGTATCCAAATTTCCACTAAGTAGTGGTACTCCTTCCAAGGCCTTTTGGTTAAGTTCCTTTATTACTCTAAAAAATGGTTCCTCAGCTACTTTAGGATCAGGTGTGGGTGCCTCCTCTCCATCATACATTGGTTGCTTCTGTCTACCATGTTCCTCCTATTGGTTAACCTTATTGGTCATTACTTCAATATTGAGAGATACTCTCTCAAGTGTTGTCTCCAAGGCTATTATCTTAGCTTTAAATTCTAGGTTTTCTTCATCCTTCTCTTGAAACTTCTTAGCCAACTTTGTGTTTGTCACCATGGTGGATCCTATGGATGATTCCCCTTTATAGTCATACATACACTTATATCTCCCAAAATAAAATTGCTCTGATACCAATTTGATAGTATTAGTCTAGAGTAGTGTAGATAGTTTTTGTTCACTCCTTGATATCCCCTACTTACACAAGGTTAACCCTTATCACTTAGAGATAACTTCCCCTTGGATTAACCTACCCATCTAGGCTTGCATACTAGCTTACTTCCTTTTAGGCCTCCCTAATGAGTTATCTAATCTTGCAAGGGTTGGAGGCTCTTCCTAGGGTGTCTTGGACTTATTTCCATCCATCTTTCATAATCCATTCATTAACTTGCTATACGATCCCTTCAAAACAAGGTAATCTCCTTCTAGGTCTAGTAGCCCCCAATTAGCCCTCCTAATGGAATAATCTTGAATTTTTACAAATATTCCCTTTACAAGGTCCCAAAATAACTCTATTTTAAATACCCTTTTCAAAGGCCTTTTATATTCTTTAGGTCTTAGGTTTTCAAGATATATTAGATGACCTAACCCAAATTTTGAGGGTTTGCTAGGGTTTATCAATAATCTAGACCAATCAGAAGAAAAGCTACTCTTTCTCCCTCACTAGAGACCCTCTCCTTACACCCATAATTTCTTCACTCTATTCTTCATCCATCCATGACACTATTCCATTCGAAAAGAATTACCCTTGCAAAAAAATTTCCCTCCTTGTTTCAATTTCTAGCCAAAATTAGGCCAATCTCACCTAGGGCTTCCAAGGAAATGGCTTGTCCCTCTTCTTCCTACTCCATCCCTCCTACTATAAAAATTAAAATGTGTATATTATAATTCCTCAAGGTTTTAGAGAGTTTCGACCATGTGGAATGTTGATAGACACCATTTTGTAAAGTTGCCCTAGTGTTGGCCAGCAAACAGGCAATTTACAAAATCTTTTATTGAAGACACCAATAGATTGATAAGAAAACAAAAAAGAAGGTATAAAATATTCATAAACTAATCTAAACACCAAAATATTAGATCAATCACATTAGAGTTTAATCCACTTTATTTTGTTCAAAACTGTCAACATTCCTTTATCTACTACTAGCATCCATACTATTAAAACTCCCAACCAATACAAAGGTTACTTGGAGGGATTTAACATATAATTTACCAACTGAATAAACCAACTCTTTCTTTTTTGTAACCTCCTTGTGCCTTCTAACCACTTTTGCAACTTCTTGGACAAAAAAATTGCAAAATTGTCAATGTGCAATTTTTCCAAAATTGACATTTTTTACATTTTTACACTTTTGACTTTTTGAGACTATAAAAATATGACTCCAAATCACCCATTGAACTTATTTAGACCATTTTTAGTATTTTCCATGCCTAACTACCCTTCTACACTTAACTAGCCCTCTAAGACAACTTTTGGCACTTTTTGACCCAATTGACAACATTTTGCCAATGCAACATTTGGACACCAAGTTGCCTATAATGAATTTTGTTGTTTGTTTACATGCATGAGGACTCAAAAAGTAGGACCTCTTTATTATTACTAATTATTTCCAAGACTCTTATTTCTTTTAACCATCTAACCTAGGTGCTCCTACACCATTCTTTGACTTAATATTGATCAAACATTAGTCAAATAGGGGAAAATGTAATCAGCCAAAAATGATCATCTAGATTAGATACATTCCATTTCTACCATTTTCGTTTAATTTATCTATTTCTTATTCTAGATCAAATAATCACTTTTCTATTTATTTAATTATAACCTATGGTTTGACCACTTTATCCTAAGTCTTTATTTAATTAAAATAACTTGTTCTCTTTTAATTAAATAAAATATCCCACGTCCCACTTATCCTAAGTGTGCACATGAAAATCATTATTCCTATTTTTAAAATAAAAGAAAAAGGCTTTTTGTCTCAAATAAGGGGCACACTTTACAAGGTAGGTGGAAACTTTCTTCTCCTCCACACATCTTTTGCCTCTCAGACATATTCATTTATCTTTCTTATGTGAGATCCTTGTGCACATGGATCACTCAAGGCTCATTCTCCACCCTTTATTTTTCCTCTTAATCTCTATTGTCCATTTTTCTTTTAAAAGAGGCTCTCTCCTTACTCTCATATCTTGTTCACTTTCCTAACATTATGTTGCAGGTTTTCTTGGTGATTTTGGAGAAATCACTTTTCACTCATCTTTCATGTTCATTATCATACTTACATTAGTTTATTCTTTCCTTTATTTCATAACATAGATCACATAACTTAAATAGGAAGGTTTTGTTGTACTTTCATTCTTGTAAATTTAGCTTGCATTTGCATCTCTCATTTAGATTGCATTTTGAATCTCATCTCATCTATGATTATTGTATACTAACATATTTTCTCTTTTATTTGAATCTCTCATTCTATTGTGCACCTTGCAATGGTTGTATACTAGGTTCATTTGAGAGCCTCTCTCATAACTCTTGCACATCATAGATAGAGAGCTCTTGATTTTCATTCAAGTTTCCTAATCTATTAGATCCCTTAGATATAATGTCTAAGAGAAGTGTACTAATTTTTGGTATAAAAATCCAAGGTCCACCCACTTAGGTCTTGTAGAGCCTAAAATATAGAAGGATTTATCCTTGTTAATTGGTCCAACCCTTCCTAGAATATTAGAATTGGAGTTGGTTTTCCCCCTTAGAATTTAATGTGATGTGTATTGGTAATAAACCTTCCATTTTTTAGAACCAATATTGTCACCTAGATCTTGGAGTTATATCATGTTGTCTGAAGTTTTTTGCCTCCTATTCATATTTTTTTGGTATGAATTCAATCTTGGTCTTTATACATTTCCAATACTTAAGAACTTGGTTAAACCTACTTTAGGTCTTCCTATTCTTGGTCCTTTTCTATTAGTTGGTCTATCATAGTACATTAGGACTTCCTTTTGCTAAAACATTGTCTTGAGTTACTTAACTACAAATTTTGATTAATATATTGTACCACTTGTCCACTCATTTATCATATCCTTTATCTTATCTTATCTTTCCTTTTTCACAGGTGTTGTACATTTGGTATTCAAGCCCTTATATTGGATACCTCGTAGCAAGTTATCATTTATTGGACAAGTGTACCTTTTGATTACTAGATTAGATAATCAAGAGCTCTCTAGTTCCCTTGTCATCTTCTTGAATTCTCTCTCATGCTTATGTAAATTGTAAGTAAGATAAGCTAAGGAAAGAAACCCAAGGTTGTTGGAAATATATTCTCTAACAAACTAGAACATTGGAGATTTGATCCTTTCATTACAATGCTTATCAAGCCTCAATAATCATCATCGTCACCTTAATCTAATAATATTTCCCTCTACGACACCATCTACGAAAGACTATAACAATAAAATATGCCAACTCTTGGCTTGAATGGAAGAAGAATGAAGATGTTGTAATGAAAAAGTAAAACAAGCCTTTTTGGAAGAGAGGGATTGATGTTTGGACCAAAATATTACATGAAATACCTCTAGAAAAGGGTCACAACATGATTATCAACCCACTTCTTACCATACATATCAATATGGCTCACAACATGGATCCCAAAATGTTTATTTGTTTGATGAAGAGATTACTAAAGAGGATGTTCTATAGTTTTAGTAATATAAGACTTTGGAAAAGCTCATGAACTTGATGCTGAACCAATATAAGGATAAGTGCTTTATGCACTTAGCTTAACAAGTCATCAAAATCCCACATGAATTTAATATATAAGACTTGATTCAAAAAGAGGAACCATCACCATACTCAATCCTAAACAAACATGTCAAAGAGATGAGAAAGGAACTAATTCAACTGAGGAAGGAAAATGAACAACCCAAAATACAATTCTCAATTGAGAAAAGTTGTCCATTTCCTTTTGATAGGGACCTCTACACGCCTCCCTTTACCCCAAAGGTTGAGATTTTTAAATATAAAAAGTATGATATAAATAGTGATCCCAAGACCATGTTATAGAAATGTGCACTCTTCGCATGAAGTTCCTACATAAACTGAATTATCTAATGATACTTTTTCCTCAAATTATTAGTGGGAAAGATGTGGAGAGGTTTAATAAGTTATCTCCTCCTCTTAAGCCCTTTAAGAAACTAGTACAATGCCTTGTCCAACAACAATCATACAATTCATACAACATGATGTTAGTATGTTAAATCTTTGCAACACCTAACAATGCACAATGGAATAATTTGTCACATTTATTGAATGATGGAGAAATATTTATTCATGCTATCCCTAAAAAGTACCTAAATATAAGAGAATTAATATATTTGTCAATAATCTTGTTCCTGAATTGCACTTCAAACTTAGGGAACAACTTTACTCCACCTTTGTTTTAATGGTAGAAAGTGCATTCCACATCAAGGATTCCCTAGTAAAGAAAGATAAATCACTCTAAAAATGGAAAAAACAAACAATAACAACAACAACAAAAAGGCAAGGGAAAATCCTAGAATAAGAACGAAAACATAGTATCTAATGGTGTGGTGGATACATCCACTATTAAAGCAAAAGAGGTTATCTTCAACTTTTCTAGCAGTATCTAGGATGCAAAGAGACATGAAGGCCCAAATAAACAAAGTGATTCTAAAAAAGGAAAGTCAACTTGGGAATCAAAACCAAAGAAATACTTTACACCTCTTGGATAATCACTCAAGGTTGTCTTGAAAATGTTTCTATCCAAAAAGATCATCACACTGCTAGAAAACTCAAAACCTTATGAATACATGAAGTGAAATTGAAATAGTTGAATAACGACCAATATTGAAACTACCATAGAAATAAGGTTCACAAGACTAATAACTATATAAAGCTCAAAAATCTCATCCAATACATTATTGATAAAGAAAAAGTTGAAATAGATGGGTGTAAAGTAATGATGCTCACAAAGTCTATAAAGAACCCCACCCTAAATATGAACAAGGGGATGAATCTAAGAATAAATGGAGTGAGGTTAAAGTTACTTACACATACAAAAACAATGACAATGTTATCCATATGTTGTAACCCACCTATGAATCCATCAACATGATCTGAATTAAGGGAAAGAAGTACCTGGCTACTACAGACTCCTCTAATCAACTATCCAAGAATAGTGTCCTTAAGGTTGTAAATTTCTCTTTGAATCATTCAAGGTCTCATGAATATAAAACTAAGGACACAAAAATTTTGATACAACCCAAGCTTGTACTCAAGGGAATTTTTCTTTCAACACAAATTGCATCTAAACACTCAAACATTGTGAGTCACAATCAAGCTTAAGTCACACTTAAGAAAGGTAGCCCTTCTAAACAATAAAAAAACCAAGCACTCGAGAGCCTTATCTTCCAATAATACATCTACTTCTACTAAGGCTAGTTATAACCTTGTGGATCAGCTATAAAAAAACTCCAACTCAAATTTTTATATTTGACTTGATGAAACTATCCCCCATCCATTGGAAGGTCTTGAAAAACTTTATTTTTCACAAATATCCCCAAGGACCTTGACACTGATCGGTTCCAAAGCATGGTGAGTCATATCATCTCATCTTACTACCTTTCCTTCTCTTAGGAGGATGATAAATCAATAACTCATCCACACAATCTGCATCTTCACATCAAAGTTCTTATTCATAAAAAATGCATCAATCATGTGATGATAGATGGACGTGTAGGTTTGAATATCTATACACATGACCTACTTAAAAAAATAATAGTTTTCAAACACACTATTGAACCAATAAGAATAATCACTATCAAAGCATATGAAGAAGAAGAGAGATCTTCTAATGGTCTTGTAGTGCTTCCAATTAGAGTGGGACCCATTGAAAAAGATGTGCTTTTTCAAGTGCTTGACTTACCTCTTACATACAAAATCTTGTTGGGAAGGCCTGGATACATGACATGCAAGTAGTTTTTTTATTAAGGAAAATAGGATTTAATAGGAACCTGAAACCCATACAAAATAAAGTTCAAACAAAAAGAGAATGCTTAAAGTAGCTATAGAAACTAAAAGCATACAAATGAAACATCTCCCCACATAAAAAGATAGGAACCAATAGAAAGCCATGGAGAGAAGACAAAAAACCAGGCCAGCCAAGGAAAGCCAGGGCATTTAGGAGATCTCTCTTAGTATTTTTTTTGCATTGATTTTGAGCTCCGACAATCTACCCATTGCCTCCTTCATGTCTGAGTGCTCCTGGTCAAGATCTAGGGTATCCTTCTTCCTCATGTTGGACCTTGTGCACTTCCTTGATTTGTCATCAAGGATCTTTTCCTTGGTGTTGTGGGGGGTCAGGTCCTCTTCCTTTTTGTTTCTTTGCTCCTCTACTTTGTTGATGAGAATCTTGATATTCTCATTGGCTTCTTTTAGAATATTGTAGCTTTGTTCTACAATAATCTGCATAGAGCTCTCCATTATTTGAACCCTATTCTTGACCTCCTCCACTCTGTCATCCTTTCTCTTTTCTTCCTCTGATATCATTTTCTTCAAGCTATAGTTCTCCCTTTTGAGGCTACACACCCTATACTTGAGGTCTTGGATTTCATGAAAAATCCATTTGGAAGTGTGGAAGCTATCGACAATGTTGTTCTTAGCATTGTTGATGACATCCATATCTAGGTGCTCCTTTGTTGTATCACTGAAAATGACCAAGGCTAGGTCAATTAATTCTTCCATTTGTATTTTACCTTCATCATCCTCTTTGACTAGTGTTCTTATTAATTCTTTATTAATCCCCATCTTAGCAGAGGATGTGTTGAAGTTTTTCGACACCACATTCCTATCCCTACCCGTGATCGAGCATCTGTATTGGCTAGTTCCAAATTCCTCAAAGCCCTGGTCATGGTCATCCCTCTCACCTTGAATTGAGATCACCTTCCACCCCTTCCACATTAATCCCCTATTTCTTCGTCTTGGCCTTAGGATGTTTCCTTTTTTGGCCCCTAGATATATTGACAAAGTCCTCTTTGCTTTTCAAAATTTTGATGGTGATGGTTTTCTTGCCCTTGTTCCTCTCCAAACCCTCCCCTTCCCTAATCTCCTCCTCACCTTCAGCACTATCCTCCCTCATGTCCATGCCTTCAGCCCTTTCATTATAGTCCCTATCAAAGGAGGAATCAAGGTCCTACTTGGGATGAGGAATAGTTTTCCTTTTATTTTCTAGTCTAATGGTATGTTTCCTAGAGCCACTCTATGGAGAATCATCCTTCTTCAAATTGGTGTGCATATCAAGGCCATCTTCAGTGTCCGAAGGCAAATAGTTTTTTTTCGACTCTTCAGAATCCACTCTACCCTTTTGCCCTCCTTCTTAAACTTAATTTGTTTCCCCATTGTCCTAGCTTTATAGTACTCATAAATTAAAAGTAGCAGCCCCTCATGGAGTGTCAGATTCCTAGTATGCTTCTCCTGATATTCATTGATGTTTTCATTCATAAAAGAGTAAAGATAGAAGGGGATAGAAATTTTGGCCCCATACCTAAAGTGATTGGGTATCACGAAGTGGTAACTACATAGCCGATCAAATTTGGTGTCTAGGGTGATGTATTTAATAATAGCCCATGAAAAAAACCTCCATAGCAGCTTGATGGAGCTTGGGAGATAATGGGTTCCTCTCTTCACAAGCACTTTTTTCTTCTCTTGATCCTTTGTAAATTCCACCACCGCTTTCCCTAAGATTTTCTAGTCTCTATAGAATTTATTTCCAAAGATGGGAATGTAGTGACCACAAAAATGACATCCTCAGTCACCATGAACTCTACCCCATGAATTTTCACAGTTCCCTCATTCTAGCTTTTAACCATAGTCTTGGTAACCGAGGGTTTCCAGTGATGGAGTCGATCAATGAAGGTCATTATTTCCCCTTTTTTTAGTATGTCCCAAACCTTAGATTGCCTATGCCATTTTTGGGCTTCATCTTCTAGTTCCCACCTATGCCTTTCCCCAACCATGTTTTCCTCAATGCAAGCTAAAAAACCAATTTCAAATCCCTTCAAGTCCAAAGAAAAAGAGGCTCTTCTCATTTTCTTGAGCCAATTTTCTACCTTATGAAAAAACTATATGAAATCTATCATTGAATTAAGTAGATAGATATGTTTGATATGATAAGTATGAGTAAGATTGTACTTCCACATCAAATTTCTACACATTCCCCATAAAGCACTAACTATCATAGTAAATATTTGACCTCTCCTTGTATCTTTTTAGCGATCATAATGAAATTTTAATTATACCCAATCTTTCTAGGATACTTTCCCATTCAATCATATCATTAATTTCTCATGGGAGATTATGACTTTTTTTCCACTTAGCCATTTCATTGTACTCGATGGCCCAGTTTGCCAAGCTATATGTCACTTGGTTAGCTTCTCGATACTCATGTGCCACATAGATATTTTTCAAAGTCTTGAGAAGAAGAATGCATTCCTCTATAATATTCTATGTCATCCATGTAGGTTTTTTCTTCTCATTTAGGTAGTCAATAATGTTTTTCAAATCACCTTCCAGCCATAGTTTTCCCACACCCATATCTTTAGCTAGCTTTATGGTATAGTGAGCCACTATAGCCTCTACATAGTGATTAGTTTGTGTTCCAAGGGGGAGCAACAACTACAACAATTCCTTTGCCAAAAGTATTTCTAATAATTCCTCCCACACCAGCCTTTCCCAGGTTACCTTTGGTCACCCCATCAAAATTATCCTTATACCAACCCTCAGGCGACATTATCCATCTGCACCCATCTCTCTTGCTTATATCCCTTTCATTAGTACCAAAAGAGGGCATAGGACCTTTGATATTAGTATAGTTTTCCAACAAAGCATTAAAATACTTATGGAAAACCACCTTAGCCTTAGTTTCCTTATCCCTAAATTTTCTATTGTTCCACTCTTTCCAAACCCCCCAACAGACATTGGGTAAGGTCTAGTTTTGCATAAGTAGGTAGGTTTTGTAGAGTGGACTTGATCAACAACACTTTGCTAGCCCAGCTAAGAGTGATAACTTTCCAACCTGCCAATTTTCTACTAAATCTATCAATGAGATTTTCCCAAAACCAATCAGGTAGTTTAGTCCCCAAAGGGAGGCCGAAGTAAGTGGAGGGAAGAATCCCAATATTGCATCCCAAAATGTGAACAATTTTCTTCTGTCTATCTTAAGGGGTGTTGAAGAAATACACTAAACTCTTATCCCAGTTGATGAGCTATCCAAAGGCCTTGGAGTAGGTATTGAGGATGCATTTGATGCTCCTAGCTTCTCTAATCGAGGCCTCACCCCCCATAATTATATCATCCACAAATTATTGGTGGGTAAAAACCAATGGACCAAAGGAAGGTTTCAAACCCACCAACTCCCCTTTACATCTTTTAAAATTAATAAGCCTACCCAAACCTTCAACCAAAATGATAAAGAGAATAGGCATCAATGAGTCCCCCTAATGGAGTCCTCTAGAAGACTTGAAAAATTTTGATGAGGTCCCATTAACCATTATCGCAAAGGTAGGGGTGGAAATCAATTGAGCAATAATCATTCTTACTCTAGAATTGAACCTAAAAGCTTCAAGAACCCTGTCCAAAAACCCCCAATCCACCCTGTCATAAGCCTTAGATAGGTCAAGTTTAAGCAGAAAGCCCTCCTATTTACCAACTTCTAGGGAGTGGATAACTTTATGAACCTCAATGATGGAGTCTATAATTTACCTGCCAAGTACAAACCCTGATTGTTGAGGCGCTATAATCTCCAATAGTAATTTAATAACTCTATTGGTTAAGACCTTAGCAAAAATCTTATAGAAAGAGTTGCAAAGGCTAATAGGCTTGAAAGAGACAAAAGAATTGGCCCCAATGACTTTAGGGATCAAGATCAAAAAATTTGTATTGATTTCTTTTAGCAAGTTCCTAGTACCAAAGAATTCTTGAACAGCTTTAACCAAATCAAATTGAATAATTTCCTAGTACATTTGGAAGAAAAAAGTGGGGAACCCATCAAGGCTAGGGGCCTTCTTAGTCAGCAAAGCAAAAATTGCCTCTTTGATTTCTTCCAGCTTAGGAATAGCTAGTAAGGCCCTATTCTGAGCTTCATTGATAATAGAAGGGATGGTATCTATAATACTATTTTGACCTTCTTCAACCAGGTTAAGATGTTTAGTAAGGATTGAGGAAAATTACCTAATGGCCTCCTCTATGATCTCATTGTCTTCCCTAATCATGCAATCTCCCTTTTTAATCTCACTAATTCTATTGGCTGCCCTATGTTTCATTGTAAAAAGTGGAAGAATCTTGAGTTTTTATCCCCTTCCTTGAGCCAGACCGACCTAGACCACTATCTCCAAAATGTTTCCTCCTTTCCAACAATATTGTGAAGATCAGCAAGGATTTCCTTCTCAGTGTTCATCTTAATTTCATCATAACCCCAGGTTTGGATCTCTTCCTGCACCTTTGCAAGTTCTTCCACAATCCTTTCTTTAGTTTGGAAAATATTACCAAAGTCCATTTTGTTCCATTTTCTAATTTCAGACTTAATGAATCTAAGTTTTTTAGCAACCTTGTACATAGTTGTGCCACCAACCTTTATCCCCCACCACCCCTTGATTTTGTCAAAGAAGCCAGGATGCGTCAACCACATATTCTCAAATCTACAAGGGAGACCTTCTTTCTATTAACTTTATCAATAGTAAGATAGCTAAGGGAGTGGGCCAAACTAAGACAGACCAAAGACAAGAGCTTGCACTAAAACTAACACATCCAATCCATAGTTAAAAGGGCTCTATCTAGTCTCACCTGAATGCAATCTAGACCAATTCTTCTATTAGACCAAGTGAAATTGCATCCACCAAGTTCCACATCCACTAGGGCTAAATCCCTAATCAAGTTAGCCAAATGTTTCCTGCTATCCACATCAAGTAGAAGACCTCCTAACTTCTTAGTAGCCAAGGGGGGCATATTGAAATATCCCATAACAATGCCCTTAGGTTCCCCAATCTGAGATACTAAATCCAAAATTTTATTCCAAAAAAATTCTACTACCACTTTTAGTATTGGGGGGCATATATGTTCAGAAGAAACCATCTATCCAAAGTGTTAGGGTCAAAAAAATTCATGAGAAAAATATTATCTTCATCAAAGATGATATTGACATCTAATGAATCCTTCCATATTGTTAGCAGACCACTAGAAGCCCCATCTGAGTTAGTAGACAAGCTCCTCAATCCTTTACCAGAGGAAATCTTTTCATCTTTTTCATTTTTCATTTTAGTTTCCTGAATTAAAAAAAGATCTAGCCTATTGTCCGTAATCATATTCCTAACAATTTCTTGTTTGTGGATTCCATTGAGTCCACGGATGTTCTAGGAAATGATCTTCATATTTTAAATTTGTGGCATGCTTCCTGGATGGTCTTTTGAGCCCCATCTATAATATTCCTCCTTGCTTCTTCCTTTTTTATTTGCTTCATGCTTTTCCTGCCTAAGGTGTTAGATGTACCTCTGATATCAGCTTTGGCCTTGCTCCTTGTTGCTATAGGCAAGACTGGCAAAGGATCCCTACTATTTTTCTTTTTCTTATGAGTAACTTGAGACCAAGTGTTCTCGTTAGAGTCCTTACAACTATCAAAGAGGGCTTCCAAATGAGATAAGTGCTTAGGAGAGGTGGCTAAGACCTTATCAAGGAATCTACAGACCATCAAGGGGGAGATCCCTTTGTTGGTGTCTTGAGAGGGTTGTTTTAGCCCCTTCAGAAGGATCCCATCCTAAGAATCAGGATCACAGGATGCATCAATCTCCACCACTGTTGATTCCATAGAGACCTAATTCTAGTTCACCTCTATAATACTATCTACATCCTTTCCTCCTTTTCCCTCCCCAATTATTTTAGGGATTGGCTCACTACTAGTAATATCCTTTCTTTTATTGTCCTCCAAATTGTTGTTCAGCATTGGCTCAAGGTCTATCAAAAGCTTATTATTTTCCACCTCTAGGACATTATGTTGTGATATCTTCATAAAAGCAACATTTCTTTCCTTTTCATTTCCAACCAATGTGTTATGTTCCATAGGGGAAGGCTCCTTGTCCCCCTAGGACCTTTTCATGCAAAATATTTTCCTTCCACACCTTTCTAGGTGCCTCAACTGGGATCTTGTGGTTGTCATTGTGTTTCCCCTATTTAAGTTTGGCTTTTCAAGCCTTTTCCTTGTCTTTGACAACTGGGCAAGCCTTTTCTTTATGTCTAGCCTTTTTGTAATGGAAACAAGTAAAAGGAACATTCTCATAGTCAATCTACTACACTCGTTTAGCCAGACAAGACTAAAACTTAATGACCTAAGGCATATCTTGTCCTTCAACCACACCCACACATATTTTAGCATATGTGAGTCTCTTCTTGGCTACAGTGACAAGATCAATGGAAAGTAGTTCCCCAAAAGAGTTGGAAATGCTTGCAAGAACATCTTCATGCCAGCATTCTAAGGGAAGTTCTAGAAGCCTAATCTATGTCAGGGCCTAGGTAAGAAAATCATTATTCAAATCAAGGTTTGAAGTCCACTTTTGAAGGATAAGGGTTGATTTACCCATCATCCAGTTGCTCGCCCAAAGAATCCTAGAGTAATCCTCTGGACAAGTGAACTCAAAAGATATAAATCCTTTTGCCATAGCCATTACTTAAACTTTCCCTTTTAACTCCCATTTATTTCTAGAAAATATCTTTATTAGATCTATGTTAGGTTGAGGGCCAATAAATTTTCCCACCAAGGTAGCAGCCATACCCAAAATGTTATGGTCAATGATTTTAGATGAAACCTCTAAGGAAAATACCTCCTTTTCTTTGTCTAATTTATCAATGATCTTAGGAAAAGAAGACTTACCTATGGGTTTAGCTCCAAAAAGGTTATTCCATCTCCCCCAGGCTCCAAGGGCCCCTCCTCGAAATGGCCTATGTGTCAAAACATGAGCAAGAATATCTCTTGGGTGTGGCTGCAAAACACGTGGGTCCCCATCATTTGTAGCCTCACCCTTCCCATCATCCTTGTCCTACTCAATTCCTGCAAAATGGAATCCCTGTTCCACTTTGGAATTATTCCCGCTCGAAACTTGATTCAAACTTCCCCTCCTATTCCCATTCCACTCTACCCCACTCTATCCACAAGACCTAAGATGATAATTACCTATGCATAACATCATGCATTAAATCCCCTTTCAACAAAATTGAGGTCACAATCTTAGGTGACAGCACTATCTTTTGCAATGCTCTTAAACAAACAACTGATACTTTTGTTGCTCATAATAGAGTATATGAAGAAAATAAAGCTACACTGGTAGAGTATGAAAAGAAAATGAAACTACTAAGTAATGACATGAGAGAACATTGAGTTGATTCTATCATATCAGTCCCTATTTCTTCACGATCTTATGGAAGGCTTTCTAAGAACATGAGACCTTCATCTCTACAATGACTATATATGAGACATTCATCCAGTCTTTTGTTCCCATGAAAGATGAAAATGAAGAAGGAGTTTTTTGTGAGTGGGTTTATCAAGGAGAGGAATTAAGGAATCCACTCCTACTAGTTAGATCACTCCTAATAAGTATAAAAAATGATATAAATTCTTTAAAAAGATGAGTTATTTTGGACAAAGACCCTTATGTAATCATAAGAATTCTCTTGCTAAAACACTAAGTACCACTGAGGGGCATTAAAAAAGGCTATCTTGGGCTTCTCTACTACCAATTTTTAGACATATATTGGAACAATATTTGATGAAGACCCTAATTAAGTGGATGAATCAAGAGGAAGAAACTAGACCAATAACTACCAACTCTTTTTGTTGATCTCAGATTAGTTTTGACAAGTGAGTGTCTATAAACTTAAGTCATTTACTTAGTTCATGTTGAATAAGTAGTACATGTTGAGCACAACATGTATAAGATAGTGCATGCCAAGTCCACAGTGAGTGCCAAGTCACTCATGTGCTAAGTCACTCAAGTGCCAAGTAGACAATGTATGCCTAGTGATTCAAGAGCCAAGTCATTCAGATACCAAGTCGTAGTATAGAAATCAGTATAAGTCGAGCATCAGAGACTTTAGATGTTGAGTAACATAGTTTTGACATAGTTGTTTGTAATGGCACAAACTACTATGTAAACTATTTTTGAGCCAACTTAAAGATTGAATTATGATATTTTGTGATAAGGACAAATCGTAAGTTGGAATCCCTATGAATTACATGCATCCAATAAGGGAAAAAAAGAGTGCTCAGTGCAAATTTGGTTCAATTTTGATATGTATTTTCTTTTATGTTCAAAACACATTTCCCACATTTGGCACTATGGCATGGAAAACAAACAAGTCAGTGGCAGTACAAATCGGTGAGTTCATTAAACAATTGGGTGAAATTTTTAAATCTGTAATGACCAGTTACTTTGAGGACTTTAAGCAATCTATGAAGAAAAGATTGAGGATTCTAGTGTCATTAGTGAAAAATCATTATGATTATGTTTGTTTCCTAGTTGATGCTAATTATGCTTTTGTTCAAGAAACAACTCCAAGGGTAAGATGGATAAGGCCATTAGGATATGAAATAAATGTAGATGAGGCCTCTATAGCAATAACTACATTACTTGCTAAAGATATAGATAAATATGCCAAAGCATTTGGTAATTATGACATGGCCAAATCTAAGATCACTATGGAAGTAAAGACTACCTCTATCATATAGAAGAAGGAGAAGTTGGTGAAGAAGTTGAAGGAAAAATTTGGTGAAACTAAAGAGGAAGAAGATAAAGAGGAAGTAGACACCTAGACCCAAGCACCACTTGCATTAACACAAGGAATGGGAGAAGATCAACAAGAGGAAGAGATAGAAATTATAGAAGGTGCTAAGGGAGAAGAAGTAGAGGAAGCACCTTCTCCTACTGATCAAAAGAAGAGAAAGCCTGAGGCCCAACCAGTGACAAGAACCAAGTAGACTGCTAAACTAAGCTAGCCCAAACCTACAACACCTACCACAAGGGCTAGTGCACTTGTCACTGCACAAAAAGAAAAAGAAAAGATTCATCCTATAGAGTATGAAAAAGGAGCAAAGAAAAGACCAAGGAGAAAATACATTACTCAAGCTAAATCTAATGAGGAAAGAACAAAATTAGATGACAATAGCCAATTCCAAGTGGTAAGTCACAATCCAGCTTTAGATTTAGACAACCTATGTGAGAATATTAGTAATAATGCAGATTTGTCAGGATTTTCTCATATTGATTTTTATAACCTTAGAAAAAATGAGAAGAATCAAGTGGAGGAGGCAATATATGCCATGATGGAAAATTTTAAGAAAGCCCTACTAGAAATTTCCAACTCAATGCCTAAAAGTTTATATTGAAAAGTTGAGCTAAAATGGAATTATTGTTTAAACTTAGAAAGGCAAATAAGGGAGACATCACTTGCACAATTTATGCTTGAACTCAGTAAAGCACAAATTTCTAAGGCTATGAAGAAATATGCAGTTAGATTTGTTCCAAAATATAAAGCATTCATCATATTGCAAAACAATATTGATAATGTTGTGAAGAAGTCCATAGAGATATGGAAGGCCAGATATGGATTAGCTATAGTGAAATCAGGTGAATAGGAGCCTATAGAGGTTAAATATGATGAAGAAGATGAAAAAAATGAAGGGACAATTGAGGGGGGTACATAAATGAATATAGATGACAAGGCAACAGTTGAGGTAGAGCAACAACAAGAATAGAGTGTACAAGATACACAACTACCAGATGTCAACCCTCAACAGTGCAAATATTGAAATAGTTATAGTAAAGGATTTTTTGATCTCACTTCTTAGAACATCAACCCCCTAATAGAGGAAGATCTAAAAAAGATACTTGATCAATCTACATTGCAGGCAATATTGTGTGATAATCTAGTATTAGTGAGTGTAGATAAAATACAGGAAATAATGACTGACTTACAAGGGAAGTTGTGAATACACAAGAACCACCTACCATCACCCCTTGAGTCACTAATGTACAACCTTTAGACAAAATACCAAAAATTACATCAAAAAGGTTTGATAGAGTTGAAGCAGATAAAATGGAAATTCAAGCCACTACTAATACACAAAGTCAAACAGGTCAGATAGTTTCATCTGCACCTCTAGCATAAGTATAAGGTGCAATTCAAGGTGTTGTGGAAGCTAATGACAAGCCTAAAGAGACTGGGTTGACACCCAAGTTGAAGGAGCAAGTAGCCATTCAAGCCCTAGTAACTTTACTAGAATTTGGCACTCCTTCCAATCACACTCTTTAGAAGTTGAACATAGATGCAACACCATTACAAATTTCAGTACCGAGTCCAAGTACATCAAAGGTAGAAGAGCTAATACAATATGGAGAAGTAAGCCTAGATAAAGAGGTTGTGTTACAAAAGTATGATTATGACACAATGACAATTTAGCAGATGGGTATACTACAAGAAGGTAGAAAGAAGCATCAAGAACTACTCATAATTAAGGGAGCATAGGTAGAAGCAAGCATTTTTAGATATTAAGGACATATTTCTAGATGTATTCAGTGTGCCTACTCCAGACGGGATAGAGCCACTCATTAAACAATTGACAAATATAGTAGAAAATGTAAGTGATACAGACCTTGATACAAATGCAAAATTACTAGAATGGTTCAAAAAGAAATTTCAAAGCAAAGTGAATGATAAAATATCAAGTGAGATAGCACTTACACAAGTTGCATTGGAAACTAAGATAGAAAGTGTGAAGAAGGTACTTGAGAACATTTTCTCACTGTACACAAAATTGTGCAATCCCACACTCTTCACACAAGAGACAAGGAATCACATCCTACGCTTGGAGAGTAATATGTATATGCACCCTAAAATGGTCGCCTAGATTATGGGCCCCCATTATTCAATTTATCAATTTATAAAATTTCCTAAATCAATGGTGTGTAATATTTTATTAAATCAATTCAAATCAATTTCCTTGATCAAATTCAATTTGTTTTATTTCTAAGGTTGATCATTTTATCTTGTCTTATTTAATTAAAAGAACTTGCTCGCTTTTAATTAAATAAAATAAGTCCCCGTTTAATTAAAAGAAAACCTCTCTTTTAATTAAATAGTTCATCCACATTTAATTAATTAAGAGAAAAACTTCTCTTTTAATTTAATTAAATATTTCCTATTTAATTAAAATAACCTGCTCTCTTTTAATTAAATAAAATAAGTCCCCATTTAATTAAAAGAAAACCTCTCTTTTAATTAAATAGTTCATCCACATTTAATTAATTAAGAGAAAAACCTCTCTTTTAACTTAATTAAATAATTCCTATTTAATTAAAAGAACTTGCTCTCTTTTAATTAAATAAAATAAGTCTCCATTTAATTAAAAGAAAACCTCTCTTTTAATTAAATAATTCATCTACATTTAATTAGTTAAGAGAAAAACCCCTCTTTTAATATTGGAGAGTAATATGTGTATGCACTCTAAAATGGTCGCCTAGATTATGGGCCCCCATTATTCAATTTAGCAATTTATCAAATTTCCTAAATCAATGGTGTGTAATATTTTATTAATTCAATTCAAATCAATTTCCTTGATCAAATTCAATTTTTTTTATTTCTAAGGTTGATCATTTTATCCTAAGTCTTATTTAATTAAAAAAACTTGCTCTCTTTTAATTAAATAAAATAAGTCCCCATTTAATTAAAAGAAAACCTCTCTTTTAATTAAATAGTTCATCCACATTTAATTAATTAAGAGAAAAACCTCTCTTTTAATTTAATTAAATATTTCTTATTTAATTAAAAGAACTTGCTCTCTTTTAATTAAATAAAATAAGTCTCCGTTTAATTAAAAGAAAACCTCTCTTTTAATTTAATTAAATAATTCCTATTTAATTAAAAGAGCTTGCTCTCTTTTAATTAAATAAAATAAGTCTCCATTTAATTAAAAGAAAACCTCTCTTTTAATTAAATAATTCATCTACATTTAATTAATTAAGAGAAAAACCCCTCTTTTAATTTGATTAAATATTTCTTATTTAATTAAAAGAACTTGCTCCCTTTTAATTAAATAAAATATCCCACTTAAATCTTTTTTTGATGAAAAAGGAGTTAAAACAAATAAAAAATTAAATAAATCTTTTATCTACACTTAATATGGGACTTATCTTCATCCTTTCTCCACTTTCTTCTCAACCACTCCACTTTTCTCATTGGTGGATCTTTAGTTCACATGGATCATTATTTCTCCACCCTTCATTAAATTTTTTTTCTCTCAATCTAGATCGTCCAATCTTCTTTATAAGGGAGAGTCCTCTCCTCATTTTGGAGACACCCATTATTATGCTATTGTTATGTTGCAGGTTTGGAAAGTGATTTTTGAAGAAGGAGTTTTGAATATTAAAGCTTTTGTGGAGAACTTCTATCTTCTTGTCTCATTCTCTCTTACATACATGGCTTCCATCATCATGATCCATACTTTGATTTTCATGTTAGCTTAGATCTTGCATTGATAGATTAGATCTCGCTTTCATAGATTAGATCTGCATTGTTATTTCTTTTCATAGATTAGATTTTATTTTTTGCATTGTTTTGCATTGTTATCATTTAGATTAGTTTTTTTTTAATTTTCATTTGCATGCATATTAGATCATTGAATCTCTTGTTTCGTGGTTTACTTGTATGGGCACAAACTAGGTCAGACTGAGGGCCTCCATTACAAACCCCTACACTCCATGAATAGGGAGCTATGAGTCACCATTCGAGACCTCATTTTTGAGAAATATTGAATATATTTACTCATATAAGTGTACTCACATTTTAGGCATACATTTTTGGCGCCCACTGTGGGGCAACCCTCCTTTGCTTGCTGGATTTTATGCAGATCTGTTTGCAGACTCAAGAGAAAAAAAAAAAAAAAAAACTCTAGACTTGAAAGATTTGATCATATCTTTCAAATGGCTAAGTATTTTAATCTAAATTTTTTTTTTTCAGGGTTTTAATATATCAGGGAAGCTTCGGTCCAATTTTTAGAATTTTCTGAAATATTTTCAATTTTTTATGATTTTTCCTTTATTTTTCATAAAAAATCATTTTCGGGAGTAAATTGGCAAATTTTTTGAAAAAATTTACAATTTCAGAAAGCTCTCTAAATTTTAAAAAAATTTGGTTCTTTGTGTTTCAATTTTAGAGGTCGTATGAGGGGTCAATAATTTGAGACTCAAAGAAACCCTAGATTTGAAATATTTGATCATATCTTTCAATCGGCTAGGTATTTTGATCTGAAATTTTTTTTGTAAGGTTTTTATGCATCAGAGAAGCTTTGATCCAATTTTTAGATTTTTCTGAAATATTTTCAATATTTTATGATTTTTCATGAAAAATTATTTTCAGGAGTAAATTAACATATTTTTCAGAAAAATTTATAGTTTTGGAAAGCTCTCTAAATTTTAAACAAATTTGGTTCTTTGTGTTTCAATTTTAGAGATCATATCAGGGGTCAATAATTCGAGACTCAAAAAAATCCTAGATTTGAAAGATTTCATCATATCTTTCAACCGGCTGGGTATTTTGATCTAAAAAAAAATTTGTAAGGTTTTGATGCATCAGAGAAGCTTTGATCCAATTTTTAGATTTTTCTGAAATATTTTCGATATTTTATGATTTTTCATTGATTTTTCATGAAAAATTATTTTCGGAAGTAAATTAACATATTTTTCAAAAAAAATTATAGTTTTGAAAAGATCTCAGAATTTTAAACAAAGTTGGTTCTTTGTGTTTTGATTTTAGAAGTCATATTAGGGGTCAATAATTCAATTTGCAAAAATTGGTCTATTTTAACAAATGACTCCCTATGGCACAAATTAAAAGATCTTTTCAAAATTCTAACATTTTTGGAAAGCTCTTTGATTTTTGATAGGGGTCACTTTTTTGTATTTTGAGTTTTGGATCCGATTTCATATCATATAAATCTGATCTTTATGACTAGGTCAAAATCAATTGAAAAAAAATGGCATTTAATGAATAGCTTGCTTTTAATTTTTACAATGAACCAATGCATGGTGTGAGCTTTCATTTGGGTTACTTGTTGATTATTATCACTCTTAAAAATTAGATTTTTAGATCTAACTCTAGTTTTGCATGAGTTGACATATATTGCATATCTTGTGTTTGCTTGTTTTGTTTGTTGCTTTGTTCGTTGCGAGCAAGCGTTCAAGCGTAAATAAATGGTACAACAAAGAAAAGATGCGTTACAAGGATTACCAGGTATTTTGTTTGATCTCTAAAACATTTAGATTTGGGATTAAAATTAAACCTCTCATGTGTTTGGCTTGAGTGTTTTACATGCTTTCGTAAAACACATTTCAATTGATGCTCTTAATGGGAAATGAATGAACATAGATTTTCTTTCATACAAGTTTGTGTAAGTGAATGCTTATGTTTAAACCTTAAGTAATTCTTGGTTCCAATATCAAATATCTCATTAAGTGATTGAGGGCATGGATTCATTCCTTGTTTACATAGGGAGTTGAATGCACCACTTTGTGGACTCACTCTATGTTTACTTGGAAAGTTAAATATTCCATTGTTCAACCCTTTTTCATTTGTGAGTAGTATTGATTAGCAGTCTTAGATTACTTGTGATTGATCTAGATCGCTATTTTGGGTTATTGGACTCGCTAATCCGTCAACCTCTCATTTTTGCCCCGTGGTTGCAAGATCAGCGCCACATTAAGGGGGAGGGGTCTATAGGAAAGAAGCGTTAATTGCTCCACTAGGCAACCTTTTTGTGCTTTTTGGAACTCACTTGTTTTCTAAGGTGTGGACTCACTTTGAGTTGGTGTGAAGAGTTAAATGTTCCACTTTTGGACTCACTTTGAGTTGGTGTGAAGAGTTAAATGTTCCACTTTTGGACTCACTTTGAGTTTGTGTGAAGGGTTAAATGTTCCACTTTTGGAGTCGCTTCACATTCTCTTGAAGGGTTAAATGTTCCACTTTTGGACTCGCTTCACATTATCTTAAAGGGTTAAATGTTCCACTTTTGGACTCACTTCACATTTATTTGAAGAGTTAAATGTTCCACCTTTAGTGCTCTAAATACTTTTGATAGTGAATTAATTAGTTTTTATTTCTAGGAGGCTTGCTTGGGGATTTCATCACCCCTTGGGATGACCTCAACTCCTGTGTTCTGGTGGAGTATAAATATTAGGAGGTGAATCCAAAGACACCTCTCTTGGGAATTGAGTTTGATATCACTCTTGGCTAAGCCTCAAAGAACTTTATAGGCTATGTGATTTTGGATTCTTCTCATTTACAGATTTGGGCCTCACGTACCTTGCGTATATTGAGGACTCCTTTTAGAAAGGTACGTATATCCTTGTAGACAACTTGATAAGGTGTTGTTGTGTTCTAAGTGCCTGCTAAAACATTGTCAAGAACATACACAAGTAGAACCTTTAAGGAGTAGAAATACTAAGTCACTATACTTGTTCATGCGCAAGGTTGCTTTGCCCCTTGCTCATTGTTATAAGATTGTTTTCTTGAAATCCCTATTTTTTATCTTGTGTGCTTGGTTCATGATAAAGAATCTATTGATACATCTAGTTGGATATTTAAAATGAACAAAATCTGATTTCTTGAGTTGAGACTTTATGATCGAATAACTTTGTTATCCCATTATTTCTAGTCTCCCTGGGTTGGTCCTATTTGGATTAGGCTACTTACCCCATTGTTAGAAGCCTTTTTGCACCTTAAGTTATTGTGCTTTGACCTCTTGAATTAGTAGTCATTTATTTCACAAGAGACCTTATTTGAATTTGGTGAGTTAGAAACCGTCCTTGTTGAGAAAGATATACACTTGGATCTTTTGATATTACACTTGGAGAGTCTTAGTAATCTCTTGTCCATTCACTTTCATAAAAAAATCAATTTTAATTATTTATAATTTGGGTAGATCATTCTCCTGGTCCATATGTGCTAGGGTATTCACCCAAATTTGTGAGCACCTTTGTGGTAGTGTTGGTTTATGCCTATTGCAAAATTCTATCTTATCACATCTCTTTTGGACAAGTTAGTGCTTTTACTATCCTAGTTTGGTACCAACGTTTCTTAGGGTTATCCTATCAATTAGTACCTTTTATTTCATGCCGATTACAACAAGATATCAAGTAGATCAAGGAAAGCAACCTCAAGTTGTCTTTAAACAATTACCTTTAGTTCAAACCCCTAGAAGACATAAGGGAAAGGAACCTGTGTCCATTCAGTCACCTGAGAGTATTCCAGAAGTTTTGTGTGACCCTAGTGGTGATCATATTGAGTTGAGTACACCCTTAGCATCACCTCATTTAGCTATGGATATGAGTTTTACAAGAGCTCCATACAAGAAGAATCAAAGTAGTGAGTAAAATGTTGACCTTTTGAGTGGTGATCCCACTCGTGGAAGTAGACCAACTTCACCCCTTATTGAGGATAGGTATTTGGATGCACATCAAAGGGAAGAGAAAAGTAAACATTATGCATATCAAGAAGAGGAAGCCCGACATGATGATCAAATTGGTGAGCCTTCTAGTGCTCACGTGAATGCAACATTTACTGGTAACCGGTTTAGACAATCAAGACCATGTACACCACTCATGACACCTTTAGGTTATGCAAGTGGAAGGCTCAAAGCAATTGATCGTGAAAGAAAAGCCCTTCTAGAAGAAAAAGCTAAGAAAGAAGAACAATTTCAACGCCTAGAGGAAGAAAGGAAAGTTATTATTGAGATGGAAAGAAAATCTTGTCAAGAAGAACAAGACTTTTTCAAGACTTCACAACTTGACAATCAATTCAACAATGTGCACATTGGTGGTGGAAACAACTCACCCCCATCTACCCCTCCCAAGACTCCACAAAGTGGGAGATATTCAAGAACATCTTCATAATCTCCTGCTCCTAGAGGAAGGCAAGCTTCAAGACATGATTATTATAGGAGACCAACATCTCCTAGAGTTTCAAGAAAACCTTCACAACAAGCTCATCATGGTTCACAATATGGAGGTGGTAGCTCCAAATTTGAATATAATTCTTATGATTTCATGGCTATACCACAAGATCCACATTTTCAGCAATGTATGGAAGCATATATGGACCAAAATAGAGATGTGTGCTTTCAACGTTTGATCAACAAGGGTGCTAAGGTCCCTTACAACTTTGATGTGGATAAAAAGATTCAAAAGCATGATCCTTCCATGAAAGAAGAAATTTATGAATTGAAGAAAAAAATGAAGCAAATATTGGCACCCAAGAGTTCTTTTTCATTTGATTCAATTTGTCCAAATCCTTTTGATAAGAGTGTTGACATGAAAGATTTTCCTAGAAAAGTTGAGATCCCCTAATATGATAAATATGATGGAAATGGGGATCCAAATGATCATGTGCGTCAATTCTATACTATGATTTTTGAGTTTCATCATGAGGACTCA
This sequence comes from Cupressus sempervirens, assembly GCA_028749045.1. Lineage (NCBI taxonomy): Eukaryota > Viridiplantae > Streptophyta > Pinopsida > Cupressales > Cupressaceae > Cupressus > Cupressus sempervirens. Next base: position 489,905,689 of record CM053788.1, on the reverse strand, counting down.
TATCTTATGAGATTGTTTCCAAGGAGTCTTAAGGCTCAAGCCATGGAATGGTTTACCAATATAACTCCTCCTGTTAAGACATTCCCTGAGTTAATTCAAATATTTTTTCAACACTTTTCATACAATCTTTCACGGTCTATCTCACTATTGGACTTATGTCACACAAAGCAAAATCAAGGAGAACCCTTTGTTACTTTCTTGCAAAGATAGAGATGACAATGCTCTTGTTATTCTAGGACTATTCCTGAGAAAGAAAAGATTGAAATCCTCATTAGTAATATGGTTCCTGAGATGAAGTATGAAGTTAAGAAGATGGTTTTTGAATCCTTTGATACCGTGATTGAAGCTGTATTTAGAATTGAGGATGTTTTGAGAGAGCAAAGTATTTTGACAAAAAATGGAAACAACAACAATAATGTTCATAATAACAACAACAAAAAGGATAAAGGAAAGAACATAAATTGGAATAAGAACAAACAAGTGGTCAATGATGGAGTTGTGGATTCCTCAAACCCTAAAGACCAAGCTATTCTCCATTTGGCTAGTGCTAATCAACAGAGTAACAAACCAAGATATCAATAAAGGTCTAAAGGAGAGAAACGTAACTTTACACAATTGGGTGAGACATATGAAGAAATATTCACAAAGCTCCTTGCACATGATCTTGTGCACCCTTATGATGCTGCAAAGTTCTACATACCTGAAGTTAAGCCATGGTGGTGGGATGAGCAGGCTTATTGCAAGCTTCACAATGGCATTGGACACAATATTGAAAAATGTGGGAGATTCAAGCATATTGTTCAAGATCTAATTGAGAATGGAAAACTTAAAATAGATGGACTAAATACCAATGCTGATCACACAGCATTCAAAGAGCCTTTGCCCAAGTATGAGAAAGGGGAAGCTTCCCAACCTAAGAATGGTAGGGTTGCAATCAATTATACTTATACAAATGCAGAAAATGTTGTCAATATGCTTGAGGTTGTAGAAGAAAGTGTCAACTTGATGGAAGATAAAGATCCCAATGGTTATAATTTAAATGTGAACTCTCCTACCTTTGGAAAAAAACCTATTTTGGTGCTAAGGGGTGCTCACTCTAGAGAGTCATCTCAAGGTCCCCTTGTCATTAGAGGACCCAATTCAAACCAGTCAAGTAAACCTAAGCAAGTGTCTTCCCAAAGTCTCAATGTTGTTACGTGAAGTCAAGGTCCCCTTGTTATCAAAGGACCTAGTTCAAACCAACCAAATAAGCCAAAAAAAGTGCAATACAAGAATGTTCCTTCAAAACTAGTGGTTAATCCCAAGTCAAATTATAATCTTGTTGATCAATTGCAAAGAACTCCTGCTCAGATTTCAATCTTTGAGCTTTTAGAGTTGTCTCTGAGACACAAGCAGGTCCTTGAGGATGCTTTGCGCATGGCAAACGTCCCCAATAATTTAGAAGTTGATCAATTCCAGAACATGGTTAATCATATTGCAAGCCCTCATTATCTTTCCTTTTCGGAGGAAGATGATAAATCTTTGAGCCATCCACACAATCTTGCCCTTCATATTGAGGTTATGATACATAGGACCCGTGTTAGGTGTGTGTTGATAGATGGGGGTGCTGGGCTTAATATTTGTTCTTTGAGTCTTTTAAAGACATTGGGTTATTCTAAACATGTTATTGATAGAAAAAGAAAGATTACTATCAAAGCTTATGATGAGGCAGAGAGAAGTTCAAAGGGGTTGGTTGTCCTTCCTGTTAGGATTGGCCCTGTGGAAAAAGATGTTTTATTCCAAATAGTTGATGCTAGACCCCTTGCATACAACATTTTGCTTGGTAGACCATGGATTCATGATATGCAAGCAATACCATCTACTTATCATCAGTGTGTTAAGTTTCCTTACAATGGAACAGAGATATGTATTCCTGGGGATAACACTTTGTCTATCAACTCGATTTCAGCAAGTGCTCATGTTCCCCTTAATAGACAAGTAGATGATTTTAATATAGTTTTAGCTTATTACAAGAACAAGTTTAAGTCCATAGACCTTGGCATGGGGGGATATCAACTTAACTCCCTCGCTGCATTACCAATTTCACCTAGGTCTTATGGTAAACCTTCACAAGAGATGAAACCTTCCTCTTCAGCTATGACATTATTTGACACATTTGTATAGTCATGAGTGCCTATTCAAGATGAGAAAGAAGATGTGGTTGTTAAAGATTGGATTTATAGAGAAGAGAAGTATATGCACAATGAAGATTTCACTCCTTCACCTAATGCTTATGGAAGAGGGTATTCTTTTGTTAAGAAAATGGGTTATCCTGGACATGGTCCTCTTAGTAATAGATTGGATGCTAGAGCTAAACCCCTTGATCATCAACTTTTTGGATGCAAGTCTAAGATGTCAGTCGGCCTAGGGTATGTGGATCACAATAAGAATGTTGCTTCTATCCTTGATAAGTCAGATAGTGAAGAAGAACAAGAATACATACCTAATTCAGAAAACCAACAAGATATGTGTGAAGATTGGGTCCCTTCTACTAATCTCCTTTGGGGAGATTTAGATAATCTAGTATCTCATGAGACAGTTGCCAATTTAGAACAAGAAAGTGTGACTCTTGATAGTATTGAAGCTTCCACATCTAGACATCCCAAGCATTCATGGTGTAAGCATCCTAGACAAGATTTTGAAATAGATTCCAACGAGTATGAATGGGATTCTTTCTTAGAATCTTCCACAGTTGGTATGGATGTTGATGTTGTTCATACATATAGTTCTCAACCTAAGTTATTTAATGAGTCACGTGTAGGACTAGAGGATTTGAACTCACATGTTGCCTTAGTGGACAATTCTTCACTTTTGAGGATGAATCTTGATTTGGGTAGTTTAGGAAGTTACTTGACAGACCTTGAATCTTCAATCACTAGAGATATCATCCATATTCACAATCTTGAACTTGTCATTGATTTATCCCTTGTTCATCCTAATCTAATTGATTGGTCCCAACGTAACCAAGAACCTAGAATCTTAACATTTCAAAATGACTATGAAATAGCTTGTTATTTGAATGCCATTGAACCTGTAGTCCCTTCCACTAGTGAACCAGCTGCTAGTATGACAGAGCCAGATATCAAGTACCTTAGTCACAAAATAAAAAGAAAAGAAAAGAAAAAGAAAAGGAGTTTTGATGGCGAAAACCACTATGTGGTGGTGTCAGAACCAAAAAAAGTAAAAAGAAAGGACGTATCCAAGGGTGAAAACCTCTTTGAGGCACCTAAGGATGAGGTACTTGATTCTCTTCCTAGTTATTTTCAAGATAGATCTTCAGTACTTATTGAACCAAAACAAGCAGTCAATTTGGGTACGGATGAAGCTCTGCAAATGGTACATTTGGCTCAGTCTTTGTCATCACAAGAAAAAGAAGCCTATACTAAATTCTTACAAGAAAAGAAGATTAATTTTTCATGGACTTATTCAGATATGCCAGGGTTGGACACTAATCTTATTATGCATCACTTATCCATAGCTCCAGGTGTTAAACCAATTAAGCAAAAATTGAGAAAAATGCATCCTCACATAGCTCTCTTAGTCAAGGAAAAATTAGAAAAACTTCTTGGTGCAAAATTCATAAGAGTTATTGCCTATGTTGAATGGATATCAAACATTGTACCAGTTTCAAAACATGACAAAACCATTCGAGTTTGCACAGATTTTAGAGATGTTAATAAAGCATGCCTAAAGGATGATTTTCCACTTCCTAATATAGACATGATAGTGGATATGACCTCGGGTTATGAGATTTATTCCTTAATGGATGGTTTTTCTAGATATAATCAAATTAAGATAGCTCCTGAAGACCAAGAAAAGACTGCATTTACTTGTGAATGGGGTACGTATTGTTGGAATGTTATGCCTTTTGGATTAAAAAATGTAGGAGCTACCTATCAACGAGCTATGACAACTATTTTTCATGATATGATGCATAAAAACATGGAAGATTATGTGGATGACACATTGGCCAAGTCTAAGAAAAGAGATACACACTTAGATGATTTAGAAGTCATTCTAGATCATATGGAACAATTTCAACTAAGATTAAATCCTAAAAAGTGTGCATTTGGAGTCACCTCTGACAAATTACTAGGATTTATTATTTCAGCAAAAGGGATAGAGGTGGATCCTGAAAAGGTTCAAGCAATTGTGGATATGCCACCTCCTAAAAACATTAGTCAAATGAGGAGTCTCCAAGGACGTCTTCAATCTATAAGGAGGTTTATTTCATAGTTGGCAAATAGAGCTCAAGCTTTCAACAAAAACTTACATAAAGAAGTCAAATGTATATGGAATGATGAATGTCAACAGAGTATGGACTAGATCAAGAAATACTTGGCAAATCCTCCTATTTTAATGCCTCCTATCCCAAGGAAACCACTTATCCTATACATTTCAACAACAGAATCTTCCTTGGGGGCATTATTAGCTCAACTTGATGAACATAAGAAAGAAAGAGCAATATATTACATTAGTCGTACTCTTGTTTCATATGAGGTTAATTACACCAGTATTGAGAAAGCTTGCCTCGCAGTTGTGTTTGCTTCCCAAAAGTTACGACACTATATGTTTGCACACACTATACACCTCATAGCAAAAATAGATCCACTCAAGTACTTACTATGTAAGGCTGCCCTCATAGGTAGACTTGCTAAATGGATGATGATCCTTTCAGAGTTTTACATAGAGTACATTGAGCGTAAAGCAATCAAAGGACAAGCCATAGCAGATCAATTGGTTGATTTCCCACTACAAGATGATGCACCTATTCAAGTTGATTTCCCAGATGAGCACCTCATGTATATGACTGAAAGAACATGGAAGATGTTCTTTGATGGGTCCTTTATGCAAAGTGGTTCAGGAGCTAGTGTGGTGTTTGTTTCTCCTCATGGGTACACAATTCCTAAATCTTACAAGCTATTATTTCCATGTACAAACAATATTGTTGAATTTGAAGCTTTAACAAATGGACTTAAAATGGCCATTGAATGGAGAATTATAGAGTTACACATCTATGGAGATTCACAGCTGATAATCAACCAAGTCAATGACGATTGTCTAACAAAAAATGATAAATTGGTACCTTACAAGAAAATGGTTGATTCCTTGAGACTCTACTTCACATTCATCTCATTTCAACAAATCCCTCAAACAAAAAATAAGGTAGCTAATGCTATGGCTACACTTGCTTCACTTATTCAATTAGAGCAACATGAATCAAGATTTGAATTCCTAGTGGAAGAGCTACATTACCTTATCTATGATTCCCAAGAAAGTCATGTTATTTGTACCCTTGTTGGTCATGAATCATATCATTATGGTGCCATTTACTCACACATTCATGATGGAATTATATCTAAAACCTTTAATTGATCTAAACGTAGAAACCTTATTTGAAATGCCTCTCGTCATTCCCTTATCTCTGGTGATTTGTATAGGAAGGGTCTAAATGGAACACTTCTTAGATGCTTAGAAAAGGATGAATCTAATCAAGCGGTAGTTGACATCCATGAGGGTATTTGTGGGGGACATTCTAATGGTCTTTCCATAGCTTGAAGATTGCTTAGGGTGGGATACTATTGGCCCACAAGGCAGATTGATGCAATAGCTTTTGCAAAGTCATGTGAAAAATGTCAAAAACATGGTAACCTGATACATACTCCAAGTAGGGAGCTCATTCCTTCTATTTCTCATTGGTCGTTTCAGCGTTGGGCCTTTGATCTTGTTGGGAAAATTCATCCCAACTCATCATCTGGACACAAGTTTATTATCACTGCCACTGATTATTTCACTAAATGGGTAGAAGTTGTCCCACCTTCTGTTGCCTCGGGTAAGGCAGTTTCTCTATTTATTTTGAATCATATTATCTATAGATATGGAGTGCCTTTTGAGATTATCACTAATAATGGAGGTCAGTTTAAAAATAAGGACCTTAAGCAACTTTGTAAGAAGTTCAAGATAAAACAACATTGGTCCTCTATTTATTTCCCACAAGGAAATGGTCAAGCAGAAGCATCAAACAAAACCATTCTTAAAATTTTGCATAGAACAATTCATAAGAATGGTAGAGATTGGAATTTACAAATAAATCTAGCTTTGTCGGCCTATAGAGTGAGTATTCGTACTCCTATTGGGGCTACTCCTTTTTCCCTTACATATGGTGTTGAAGCAGTGTTACCTTTAGAGGTTGAGATTCCTTCACTTAGAGTTTCTCTCAAAGGTCTAGTTTCAGATGAAGACTATCGTGCCATGAGACTTCAAGAGTTAGAACTTCTAGATGAGAAATGACAAGCATCATTTGACCATATGAGGGTCTACCAAAAGCGTATGTCAAAAGCATTTAACAAAAAGTTTCACCCTAGAGAGTTCCAAGTGGGAGATCTTGTCTTATGTGTGAATCATAAGAATCAATAGAATAGAGATCAAAAGTGTAAGTTTGAACTTAATTGGCTTGGACCTTACATTATCACAGCAGCTTTTGGTTCTGGTGCTTATTTACTATCTACAGCAGAGGGAGAGCAGCTCCCTGATCCTATAAATATCTTGCACTTGAAGAAGTTCTATCCATAATGCCCATTCTATCTAGGGGCATCTTTGTATATATTTATTGATCCTGAAGAAGAAAAAAAAAAAAATTGATATATTTCAAAAATCCAAAAAAATGATTATTGTAAAAAAGTCTAAAAATTGACAAATGTCCTGAAAAAAATGATCTTCTTAGTGACAACCTAGCAATAGGCACTTTGATGTATCACCAAAAAAAAATCATATATTCCAAAAATATTTTAAAAAATCAAAAAATTCACAAACAAAAAAAAATAGAAAAAGTGCCTTGGTGAAAACCTGGAAATAGGCACCTTGGTAGCAAAAATACAAAAAAATTATAAAAAGTCCTGAAAAAAAAAAAAAAAAAAAAAAGAAACAAAAAAAAAGAACCCAAGTGGTGAAAACCTGGAAACAGGCGCTACTTGAGGCCTTTGCACCCCTATTTCTTAGCGCATGTCCTCGACACTTAGCCTTTCTTCATCACGCCTTGTCCTTGTTGCCTCGGTTTGGAATTGGTCTTTGTCTAGGAGGCATAACTATGTTAGCTTTGGTCTCTTGGATGTGTTAGTCTTTAGGACACCTCGCAAACGGTGTTTTTTCAACACTTATTGGTTTGGTCTTACCCAGTATCATCATGTGATCTTCCCTTCCTGCAAGCATTTGATCCTTATCCTCAGAACTCAGTATCAGTTAATAGACTTAAATTTTTTAATGCAAAACTCAATGCTTGACTTATGTCATGATATTTTCTTTGTGTGCTAACTATTATTGATTTTTGTTGTGTCCTTGTCTGATAAGTCTCTCCATGATGCATCGCTAGAGGACTTGGGGCATGGGACATGTTTTTATTTGTTTTTTGCTTGCGGGTGTGGTCTTGAAACTCTAGAGTGTCTCTTGTTGTCCCCTTGAAATGCTTAGGAGATTTGAGGCATCATCCTTGATTTTTTTTGCACAACCATTCTTATGGTCATCTTGGCATCTATGCCTTGATGCAGGCATGGTTTTGCTACATTAAATTGGGTAAGCTAACATCGAAGTCATCTTGACCTTTATGTCTTTGATGCTTATGTTAGAATCTTTCCACATTCGAATCCGATATAAATTACATTCATATCTTCATAGTTGCACTTGTGAGTAGTGATGATTATGTGATTTTTGATGTCCGTTAATAATGGCCCAATGATGAAAATAAGTTCTTTTACATTCTTTAATGAATGATGAACACAAAAATCCTATGTTACAGTTGCTCTTTTGCAAGTACACCTTTGCATTTTCATGTAGCTTGCATTATTAGAGTTCATGTTAGTTTGCATTTTTAGGTTGCATTATGAGTTTGAGAGGGTTCTCCCTTCATCGTTATTGTGGACTTTTAATCAACTATGGTCACGTTTTGATCTTCATTTCCTTATCTTCTTTCGTGATCTCAATCAAAATTTCTATCTTAAATAGTTGATTGATTTTGGGGCATTTTCTTTTCTTCTTTCTATTTCTTTCCATATCTTCCAAACTTCTATCTTCCATTTTCTTTTTCCCCACTTCTTTTCTTCTAAATCACCTTTGGGGCATTATATTTCATGCTTGATAATCTACCTTGGTTCTATGATTCTTATATCTTTCATCTTACATCAAGAACCTTATCTTTTGTTTGATTTGATCAAATTTAGCAATTTTTTGTTTCTCCTCTATCTCATTTCGATTTCAATCACGAGGGGCCAGTAATTATCAAATTCAATCTTTGATTCAGTTTTATCAATTTTATCCTTGACTTTTTCAAGTCAAAATTTATTTGTATTCTTTGTCCTATAGTGTTCCCAATTTGACCACACATCTAGGTTGTTTTGTGATCCCAAATCGACCTCACACTTCAATTTATTTCTTTGACTACATGTGTTCCCAAATCGATCACACATTAGTCAAAGAGGGGCAAATGTATGCACCCTAAAATGGTAGCCTAGACTATGGGCCCCCATTATTCAATTTATCAATTTATCAAATTTCCTAAATCAATGGTGTGTAATATTTTATTAAATCAATTCAAATCAATTTCCTTGATCAAATTCAATTTGTTTTATTTCTAAGGTTGATCATTTTATCCTAAGTCTTACTTAATTAAAAGAATTTGCTCTCTTTTAATTAAATAAAATAAGTCCCCATTTAATTAAAAGAAAAACCTCTCTTTTAATTAAATAGTTCATCCACATTTACTTAATTAAGAGAAAAACCTCTCTCTCTTTTTTTTTTTGCAAAAAGAGGGCTAAAAATTTATTAAGATAGAAAGGAATACAACAAGGAGAGCTCAACAAAGAGCTTGATCTTGAGCAACAAGATCATCAAATTATTGCACCATCTCAAAGGACAGTTGCCTCCTATCCCTAATATACCAACCTGGATCATGACTAGAAGCCCATTTGGCTAAACAATCAGCAGTTCTATTCCATTCACGAGGAATATACGTGAACCTAATGAACTAAAAAGAGGAAGAGAAGAAAAGAATCTTCTTAACAATAGTGGCCAGCTGCCAACTAACATCCTCAAGCTCTTGCGAAGAAAGCATGTTCACCACCACCTGGGAATTAGATTCACAAATAATCTTACTCCATCCCCGCAAGCAACACTGTTCCACAGCATATAAGATAGCCTGAGCTTCCATGAGATTGTTAGTATAATCACCCTTATGAACTGAGAAGAAAAATTTAACATCCTCAGAACTACAACGAGCCACTCCACCAATACCAGCCAGACCAGGATTCCCATGGGAAGAACCATCAGTGTTAATTTTCAAAACTCCACAGGGAGGAGGAGTCCAGTGCCCATCCTGATTAACCTGACCCTTCCTCTGATGGTGAAGCTACCTGGACATAGAAGGAAACCTATGAGCTACAACCCCATTCTGCAGATGAAAATTGAGGCGATTACAGATAGCAAGATCAACCAGATCCATACCCCCATCAAGCTCACACTTCACAAGAATAGTTTCCTGAAGAGAATGTGATATTTTCCACCAAAGATGCAAAACACCAAGCTGAACATCTTGGAATATGCGACGATTCCTCTCCAACCAGATATGCCAAAGCATGAAAGATGGGCTAGCAATCCAAGCAGCATGGAGAGAAGAAGACTTGGAGGGAGCACTACCCAAGTGGGCCCAGAACTCAGGCAAAGAGGAAGCATGCCGACAAGAGCAACCACAAGCGCTCCACCAAAGGTGCCATAGTTGAGTAGAATAGGAGCAATGGAAGAATAGATGGGAAACAGACTCCTCTCCATTACTACACAAAACACAATAAGAGGGGCCCTGAAATCCATGTTTACAAAGATTATCCCAGGTAAGACAACAGTTGTGAGCCACTAGCCACATGAAAAAATTGTACTTGGACCAAGAAACTTTATTCCAAACTTGCTTCCACCAAGGGACCTCAGCATCCCCAAATAATTGTCTAGTTATCTCCTGATACCCAGCAGAGACATGATATTTACCAGACAAGGTACCGCCCCAAGCCAAAACATCTGGACCAAGCAAAGAAGAACACTCTCTAGAGGCCAAAATTTGAGAAAGCTCCTGATGATCCATGTCTGTACCTCCAGGAGGCCAATCAGAAGAATGCTTCCATCTGTAACCAACAATAGGTCCCAATTGATAAGGAGTCTTGTAATGAGCCACTTTATCCCATCTAGCGGTAAGAAAAGAGTCACAAAGAGGCTGAAGATGAGGGTATATGGATAAAATGGAAGGGAATCCATCCCAAGCATTAGACCAAAACAAAGCCTGAGAACCTCCTTTACATATCCAGAACAGACCCCTCTTCATCAACATCACACCTGTCTTCAAAGTATGCCAAACCATTGAGCCACGACCTTCAAGAGGAAGTGCAGAAATAGAGCAAGGATCAACACCATGAAAATATTTATGAGTGATAATATGAGCCCAAAGTTGATGTTGTCCAGAGCACCATTGCCAATAAAGTTTAGTAGCCAAAGCTTGACTACTCAATAGAGCAGATCGAAGACCAAGACCACCCTCCTTTTTAGGCCTACAAACAGTTGCCCAATTAACCAAGCTTCATTTAGTACTGCGCAAATTACCACTCCAAAGGAATTGTCGAGAAAGAGCATCAAACTCCTTGAGAAAGTAAATAGGTGCAGCGTAAACCATGCTTCTATAAGTAGGAAGAGCTTGGATAACAGCTTGAAGAAGAGTAACCCGGGCAGCAGTAGAAAGCCATCTATGAGTCCAATGATTTACCTTATCCTGAAGCTTGGTAATCAATTTTTTCCAAAAGAGACGTGGCTACCTGGAAATAGCAATAGGAATGCCAAGATAAGTCAAAGGAAGTGAACCTATTTGAAACCGTAGGATACCAACAATCCTGTGCTGAATAGAATCAGGAGTGTTAAAAAAGTAAATGAAAGATTTGTGCTCATTAACTTTCTAGCCTAAAGCTGCCAAATAAACGTCCAAAGCATGTCGAAAGGCTTTAGCTTCCTTGATCCTAGCAAGATCGGCAAGAGCAAAATCATCAACAAATTGAAGATGGGAAAGAGAAGGTAAGCCATTACCCCACCGCCAGCCTTGAATAGAATTCTGGGACACCTGATGCTTAATGAATCTACCCAAGCCTTTAGCCATGATGATGAATAGATATGGGGAGAGAGGGTCACCCTAGCGGAGGCCTCTAGAAGCACCAAATAGTTGAGAAGGTTGACCATTAATAAGTCTCCATTTAATTAAAAGAAAACCTCTCTTTTAATTAAATAATTCATCTACATTTAATTAATTAAGAGAAAAACCCCTCTTTTAATTTGATTAAATATTTCCTATTTAATTAAAATAACTTGCTCCCTTTTAATTAAATAAAATATCCCACTTAAATATTTTTTTGATGAAAAAGGAGTTAAAACAAATAAAAAATTAAATAAATATTTTATCTACACTTAATATGGGACTTATCTTCATCCTTTCTCCACTTTCTTCTCAATCACTCCACTTTTCTCATTGGTGGATCTTTAGTTCACATGGATCATTATTTCTCCACCCTTGATTAAATTGTTTTCCTCTCAATCTAGATCGTCCAATCTTCTTTATAAGGGAGAGTCCTCTCCTCATTTTGGAGACACCCATTATTATGCCATTGTTATGTTGCAGGTTTGGAGAGTGATTTTTGAAGAAGGAGTTTTGAATATTAAAGCTTTTGTGGAGAACTTCTATCTTCTTGTCTCATTCTCTCTTGCATGCATGGCTTCCATCATCATGATCCATACTTTGATTTTCATGTTAGCTTAGATCTTGCATTGATAGATTAGATCTTGCTTTCATAGATTAGATCTGCATTGTTATTTCTTTTCATAGATTAGATTTTATTTCTTGCATTGTTTTGCATTGTTATCATTTAGATTAATTTTTTTTTTTAATTTCCATTTGCATGCATATTAGATCATTGAATCTCTTGTTTCATGGTGTACTTGTATGGGCACAAACTAGGTTAGACTAAGGGCCTCCATTACAAACCCCTACACTCCATGAATAGGGAGCTATTCAAGACCTCATTTTTGAGAAATCTTGAATATAATGACTCATAGAAGTGTGCTCACATTTTAGGCATACAATATGCAGTCATCGGGAGCTAAATTGCCCATGACTTTAGCTCAAAGTGAAAAACATTTTAGAGTTTTATTGCAAACACAAAGTCAGTTAGCAGCATTATCTATAGAAGAAGCCAACATAAGGGCCAAACTTATCAACATACAAACCACTTTGACTCCTCACATGGAGATTTTTCACAAGGAGTTAGGCTACACATAAATTGTTATGGAGAAAAACCCCAATCTTTCTACATTAGATAGCCTAGTCCACCTTGTTGACAAGCTGGTCATCCAAATTAAGTCTTTGGATGTAGCATGTGAAAATTGGGATCCAGCCCTTAAGATTATACTAGAGGTCCATGAATATTTCTTGGAAAAACACACTATTAGTATATAGCCCATTGACATAAGTGTCAAAAAGGCGGAGATAAAAGGAGAAAAGTGAGCCTAAGAAAAAGGGCGAGATAGTAAAAAGGAGAGAAACAAAGCAAGCAAAGAACAACACAGACAACGTGCAATGAAAGAATATCAATTGAAGCATATCTACTCAGTAGGAGTACATGATTTTTTAGTATAGAACCAAACCTATCAACTCAGGGGGAGATATCAATTTTGAGGAATACGTTGTTACAAAATTTTGATATTTTGAAATTTTGTACAGTAGCCAAATAAGAGAGATGTTATGCTCGTATGACCAAGTGTTTTTGACACTCATGTCAAAGGGGAAGATTGTTGATCTCAGATTGTTTTTGACAAGTGAGTGTTTATACACTTAATTCATTTACTTACTTCATGCCAAATAAGTAGTACATGCCAAGCACAATGTGTATAAGATAGTGCATATCAAGTCTGCAGTGAGTGTTGAGTTACTCATGTACCGAGTCACTCAAGTGTCGAGTAGACAGTGTATGCCGAGTGATTCAGATGTTGAGTCATAGTATAGAAATTAGTATATGCTAAGCATTAGAGACTTCAGATGCTGAGTAACACAGTTTTGACATAGTTGTTTGTAATGGCACAAACTAGTATATAAACCATTTTTTAGCTGACTTAAAGATTGATTTATGATATTCTATGATAAGGATGAATCTTAAGTTGGAATCCCTATGAATTACATGCATCCAATCAGCTAAAGAGGAGGTTTAAGTGGAAAAATGGATGAATCACAACCATTGATTCATACGTAACCCTAAGTCACCTAAGTCTTCTTAAACCCTAAATTTCATATATGTGCGAATGCTTACTTGTTTACATGATTTAGATGTATATGCTTTGGTATTTCAATTTACTTATTGAATGTATGAGATGGATGTGTGGTGAATTTTTTATGAGTTAAATTTTAAAAACTACTGATTCACACACACCCTCCCCCCCCGGGAAGAAGTTTACCTTTCCTATTGTAATTCCAACACTTTTAAGCACATTAACTTCATTCCTTCAACATCTCTCATTTGGGATGGGATGAAGAACATGCTAAAACTCATGCTAGGGCCTCCATATCTCAACGTTTTTATCTTTGAATACTATATATCCTAAGATAACACACATTCACACAAACATCAAATGATTACTTGAAAGAGCTAAAAGCACCAATTCACAATAATATGGGTGAGACTCTCCTTCTAGAGAATCTACAAATTTGGGTGTTGATATGATACATACATATATCAACAAACTAATAATAGGTAATGAATCACATGGTAGGTTTGATTATTTGATCATACATATTTATTTTGCAAACAAAGTGATCTAATTAGGATCTAGGACTATTACAGAGGAATTCTTAACATTATTACATAAAGTAAAATTTCAAAACGTTAATTAGAAAATTAACACAACTTAAATGCTTAAATGAACAAAGCATAAAAAGGTAATGATTGAAAGAAAGAGAGTAGAGAGACATAAGACAAAACACGATTGATAACGGAATTCATCCAAGAAGGACTACGTCTCTGGGTCCAGCTCCAATAGGGGGACCGATCCGATTTGCTCCAAAATCAATTACAAGTGTTCAAGATCTTCCCTTCAAGCACAATTGCAGCATTACTCTCCAATGTACAGGAATAATCATCAAGTCTCCAAGATCATAATCTCCTTCTCATCACCTGGATCCTTTCCAAAGCCTATTACACCCATTTTATACATCAAATTTAGCCAAAAATGGGCTAAAACAATTAACCAACATAATCCCCCATTTTGGTTACATATTTCGAATTTACCCCTTTTACCATTATTTTGTTATGATCTCACACCAAAATTAAGGGTTTGTTTTCAACAAATACCCTTATTTAGATAAGATTGGGCGGATTTGTTATGGATAGATAACAACTCTTCCCTTAATATTTTATATACCATAAATAGCCCATTGGTTGGCCTTAATTTTAGGAGGCCAATGCTTAGGAGTTCAACTCCCATTATCTCATTCCTTTAATTCGAATTAAATAGCTATTTTAATTTTAATTTGAATTTTTTCCCTCTCTTTATGATTTTGTGATGTCATGCTGATGTCATCAAAATCCATACTTTTACTGAAATTTGAAACCATCATAACTTTTGTATCTGATCTTCATTCTTGATGAAACGAACGCTATTGGAAAGCTTTTAACGAGCTCTTTCATTTGGAATCCATTGTCAAATACTTTTGAGATGATTACTTTTTCACCCTTTTATGACCTCTGGTCCTAGTTTGACCAAATTTTGACCAGTCATATTTTTTGTAATTTTTGCACTTGAACTCCAATTTTGCTTGTTTGAGTTATATTGGAGTCAAAATTGTGAACACTTTGTAATGATGTTGATTCTTGGAGCATTGGGGACATTTTACTTTTCAATAATTTTTATCCCTTGGATCAAGCCTCCCCACTAAAGAGCTTTCGGACCTCTGAAAGTTTGGATTACTCAGAAAGAAGGTGAGGGTATAGTTCCCTCACTTTACCAATCTCCATCCATCTTGCCTTGCTTGGATGCATCCCCTTCAATCCCACACGAAGGTATTCAACTGGTCCTCTTCGTGAAGTTATGACATTCCTGTCAAGGATGACATCTTGTGGCAATTCTGACATGTACTCTGGTGAAAGGTCATCAACTGATGGAACCTAAACTGTTGGAATATTCAAATGTGGAAAGAGTACTTATGAGAGGGGGGGGGGGGGGGGGGGGGGCTTGAATCATAAGTATCACACTTTAGCTAATAAAAATTTTAACTGAAAGTAAATTGTATGCATGTAAATACATCAAATAAACATGAAACACACATGCATCAATAACTCATAACACTAGAATTTGGTAACCCAGAAACCCTCTAGGAATAAGAAGGTAAAATTGGGGTGGGGATATACCCACAAAAATTATTGCAGCAATATTGTTCAACCACTTCTGATGGTCTGCCCTGTTAAAGGCTTTACACTGTGTCAATAGTGACCTGGTTAGAGGATTTCAAACACTTAACATGAAGTGTCCCCCTGTTAAAGGATTTAATCACCTAATTAAAGGATTTACAAAATAGTTGTTAAGCTAACCTATCACCATAGGATTTTCATTCTAATACAATTGCTACAGAGTATTAGGTACAATGAACTTGACTGATTACAATCCCTGATTGCTGAATGCAGGCACCTATTCTACTTTTTCTGATCTTGATCCTTTTTGTGATCTAATAATCCTCGCTTCTGAAAATAGAATTCCTTGTGCACCCTTGTCTATCTCCTTTTTTTTTTTTTTTACAAAGAAACTTTGTCTTCCTTATAAAGACATTTGAGAATTTAGGGTTAGTTATGGATCAACGATCCATATTCAATTTTCATTTTCTGCTCAATACTTATCTTTTGCTGATTGGTTGCATGCCTTTAGCATTTTTCTTATTGGTTGCATGTAAATTGCATAGGAAAGATAAAAGATTTGATCCCATCATTAAATCCTTCGAGATTTACCTTATGTTGGCTGTAAAAACTGTTTGCATCATAGTTTGTGCAATTACAAACTCTTATGTTGATATACTGAGTTACTCAGCTTGGCACATGTTGTTTCCTGAATAGCTCGGCACCTTAACAAAACTATATCACTCGGCACCTTATATTACTCGGCACTTGTTAACACTCGGCACCTTGTGTTGCTCGGAACTAATACTTCACTCGGTATCTGATCTTCACTTGGTATCTAACCTTCACTCGGTATCTGATCTTCACTGGGTATCTGATCTTCACTTGGTACCTATTGTGACTCGGCATGCATGATGTACTCAGCTCCAATGTGGAATATGTTTAAGTGTGTTGGCACTCAAGTGTCAAAAACCATTATGAGGTTAACAATCTCCCCCTTTGACATGAGTGACAAAAACACTTAACGGACCTTATTTGTACATTTACTAATCTGATTGGTATATACAGAGTTTAAAGAAAACTTGATCAAAATTTGTAACTTACAATATATACCTCAAAAATTTTGTAACTCCCCTTAAGTT
The DNA here is from genome assembly GCA_028749045.1 of Cupressus sempervirens. Lineage (NCBI taxonomy): Eukaryota > Viridiplantae > Streptophyta > Pinopsida > Cupressales > Cupressaceae > Cupressus > Cupressus sempervirens. The sequence goes on along the minus strand of CM053788.1, from coordinate 489,889,062 downwards.
GATTATGCCTTATTTGTATATCAAGCTCCTCCTTTATATCTTTTCTCCTCATATAACTCCCCCATTAATTTATCTCACAATATCTTTATCTCCCCCTACTAATCTGTATCTCCCCCTTTTTGACACTTATGTCAAAGAATGTTTAAGGGTTAAGACCATATTTAGCCAAAAATGTGTTGTTTACCTCCAAATCATTCTGAGAGCTACATCCCAATTGTTCAAAGCAATTTCCAGTGACTTATGCTGGATGGCAGTCTTGGCAGCAAGATGAATAAGTCCATCTAATGTAGAAAGATTTGGGTCTTTCTTGAGAAAAGTTTCAGCATAGACTTGTTCTTTATGGATTATCTCTAAATGTGGGGTAATGGAGGACTGGAGCTGTATTAATTTGGCCTCGATATTAGCCTCATCTGCTGTTAAGATAGCTATTTCTTTATGAGTGTGAAGCAATTGAGAAAAATGCTTCTGACTTTGAGCTGGATCATTCGGTAATTGCATGCTTGAAATGTTTAAATTTCTTTCCAAGCTCAATATCTTTTGGCTTGTTTCTTGTGTGAAGTATGAAAAATCATACAACTTTTTGTACAGTGAGAATATGTTCTCAATTACCTTTTTCACCTTGTCAATAATTTTTGCCAATTCAACTTGTGAAAGTGTAATTTGTCTTGATATTTTCTCATTCACTTTCCCCTGAAATTTTCTTTCTGACCATTCCATAAGTTTTTCATTGGTTTCTAGGTCTTCATTTGTCACCTGGTCAACAATATCTGTTAGTTGCTCTGTGATATGCTTTGACTCATCTGGTGATTACAAACTGAAGGCATCCATAAATATGTCCTTAATCTCATAAAGTGTTTGCTTATGTTTATACTCCTTCCTGAGTATCTCCTGTATTTTCCTTTTATTCAGTGCATCCTGCACCTCATTGATTTGACCAATGGTTATTGATTTTGAGTCATAGCTCGGTATGACTATCTCCTCATCTAATTCAGGGTCTCCATAGTGAAGTGCCCTTGCAACTCTGGTAGTACTAGATGATGGTACAGATATTTGCAATGGCTGGTGTGAAGGAGTTCCCGAGGTAGGCAAATTTATTAATGTTTGTATTGCCTCCTGTTCTTTAGGGGTTTTCACTGTTTCCTCCTCCTTCTGTCTGTTAGGATAAACCACGGACAGAAATAAAACTACATGCAAATATAACCAATAACAGAAAAAATAATAGAACACACAAAAATGAACACAAGGCACCAAGATTTAACGTGGTTCACCCAACCCCTGGGCTACGTCCACCAAATAGCAAGTCCGATCTTATTACAATCCAGTGATTACAACCTGATTACAAACCATAATCCCTTACAGCTCAATATCGCCACAAGAACCAATTTTGTACACAACATTATGAAAAATACCCAACCCTAAGCCCTTTTTATACAAGTATTAAACCGCTTTAGGATTATAACATGTCGGCCATATGTCGGCCATAATATGTCGGCTACCATATCGGCTACTGCCCAAAAAAAAAAAACCCCACTATTTATGAAGTATGTACAATACTTTCCTAATCAGTCACCACAATCTAACACTGTCTACCATGATCAATTATTGTAATTTGTGGAAGTGCACCTTGTGTTTGTGTTGTAGGATCAGATGTAATAGTCTGTCTTGTTTATTATGTTTCTTTTTCTGCAGCTGCACTTTACTTCTGTCTCGCAGCATCAATTATGCTTATTGGTATTTGGAATTGACTACTAGTAGTTGTAATAGAAGGTGGTTCTTGTGGATTCACCTTATCTTTGACTATATTTTCTACTAGTTTCTACAATTCATCTATATTGACCAATACTGGATCTGTACACAATATTGCTTGTTGTGTAGATTGGTCAAGGATTCTTCTCAGATCTTCTACAATTAATGGATTGATATTCTGACCAAAAGTATCAGGAACATCAGTAATAGTTATAGTGTCTCTAGGTGAGATGGATGCTTGAGGAGGGCTAGGGGGTGGCAATTGTGTGTCTTGCACACTCTGATCTGGTTGTTGCTCTTGCTCAGTTGTTACCATTATGTCCTATTTTTTTGGCTCTTCCTCCTTTCCAGCTTTCTTTTCTTCATCTCTTTTCTTTTGTTCTTATTCTTTCCTCTCTTCTTCTCTTTTCTTTTCTTCTTCTTCTTTCCTTTTTCTCCTCTCCTCTATTGGTACAACAGCTTCTTCCTTGTATTCTTCCTCAAGAAAATCTTCAATTCTTTTGTACAAATTCTTCCATGATTTCATTTTTCTTTGAACAATCTCTTCCATTCTGTTTTGAAGTATGAAGAATGCCCTGTATTTAGGTGTAAACCTGTTATTATGCCTTTTGACTACCTTCCTAACTTGTTCTCTAGTCAAATCCGGTAATACACTAGCTAGGGTTGATTCCCTCATCTCCTTCTCTATTTTTAAACAAAAATGCCATCTGTCTTCTACAATTTTTGACAGTTCTTTTGGCAATTGTCCATCTAGTTCAAGTGGAGTGTACTTGAATTGTGCCATCATTCCATAAACTGTTTCTTCTATTTTATTCTATTTTTCTTTTGTAAATTTACTAAAATCAACTTTATTTAAATTACTCAAGTCACCATTTCCAATCTTTTTACATAAGGTATCAACTGATGAATTGCTTACCTTTTTAGATTGATCTTCTTCATCAGTGTCAGGTTAACCCACATACCTTCTTCTTTTCCTCAGCTCTTCTTGTGATTCCTTGACTTGTTTCTTCTTGGTAACTTCCTCTTTAGTCTTTTGAGTGGAGGCCCTTGTTGATGCTCGTGTTGTTGGCTTTTGAGGTGATGGCGTGGCAGCTTTCTTTGATCTGGGCTTAGATGAAGGTTGTTCTGTTGCCTTTCTCTTCTTTGGCTCAGCTTCAATTGGTGCTTCCTTGGCTTCTTCCTCTGCACCTTCCTCCTTGTCTTCTCCAAGACCTTGAGTTAGTTCCATTGGCCCTTTTTCTTGCTCATCTTCATCATCACTGTCATCTTCTTCTTCTTCTGCCTTAGCCTCAATTTCTTTGCCAAACTTCTTCTTAATCTTCTTTATTAATTTGTCTTTCTTCTTCAATGTGGAAGCAGTTTTTAATTCCATATTTATCTTTGATCTTACCACATCATAAGTGCCAAAATGTGGGGCATTTAAATTATCTGCTTCTTCTACCAATAATGCAGTTATTGTTGCAGATGCCTCATCAATATTGATTTCGTATCCAAATGGCCTTAGCCATATTACCCTTGGTATTACTGCTTGAATATAGGTAAAATCTATGTCAACTAAGAAACATATATCATTAGTATGTTTTTCCACTAAGGAAGCTGGTATCCTTGATCTTTGCTTCATGGATTTCTTGAAATCCTCAAAATAGCTTGTCATCAAGGTATCAAAATTTTCTCCCATTTGTTCTATATATTCATTAATTTGTGCAATGATGGTTCTGTCATTCCTCCATGCTACTTTGCCAAAAGAGGGAAATTCATTCTGAACATAAAAGAATATGCAAACTAGGATTGCTCCAAATTTGCATTGTGTGCACTTTGTTCTTCTTATGGCAGCTAGGTTTTCATTGATCTGTTGCAGTTGCAGTTCTGCAAGATCATAAGTATGAGCCTTCTTCACCAATTTGTAGCCTACATCTACTGCAATGCATGGTACACTGTTGAGTCTACGGGATTGATAGAATTTATGGGCGATGACTCTAACAGCAAACTCAACTAGAGGATCCTGTATGGTATGAATTGTCATTCCTCTTTTGTTCCACTATTCACCAGTATTCTTTTCAATAACCTCCTTTGATTCACTTCTCAGGGTTTTGTACCGATCTAGGGTTGGGTACCTTATTACTCTATGTATAATTTCCTTTGTCAATTTAATGGGAATATAATCTAACCACGAGTTTCCACCATGAATTCTACTCAATACAAGTCTAACCCATTCTATTTTAAATACGGTGGGAAAACTTAAAACTCGGGTCAAACCCTTTCTTTCAATGATTTTAAATTCTTCTTTCAAGACTCCATCTACACACAGTTTATCATATGCTTGTCTAATTTCCATGTCTCCTAGAGCTCCTATCTTGCAATTGTAACATTTCCTCACATCTTGAACCATTACAACTTTTGGGGGAATGTGGGAGAGAGCTCCGGCTAGATCGTTTTTGTAGGCAACTTCGGGAATAGGATGAAAATCAGGTTGCTTGACCTCATTTGAAACTAACTGAACTTCAAATGACTCTTTTTCCTTGGTTTTCTTTGAACTTGATGCCATTTATGCAAACTAGGGTTTTCTCAACAAAAGGATATGAAACTACGTAGCTCGACACAAATGAAAATACTTTAAGATCGATGAAAAGTGTGTTGAATGAGGTTGCAATTTGCTTGAAACACTGGATTCTTGTTATGAAGTCGCTCAGCTCTCTTTCTTCTCCTTTGCTTCTTGATCGCGATGAGAAAAATTGATTGAAATCGCGATAATATACCCTAATTTCATCGCATTAAATGCTCAACTGCCAACTTGACTTCTAAAGAAATTTTAACCTAACTCGACTTCCACTATATTTCACTTTACTCGACTTCCATTGGAGTTATCTAACTCGATATTGGTTATCAGCTCAATTGTTGTTGGGAGGTCGGCATCTGTTTTAACTCGGCATCCAAAGACAGCTCGGCAATAACATTTAGTTTTTGTCTTGACATCTTATTTCATGTAGATTTATACCTTGCTTAGCTTCTTTGTCTTGGGACTGATGTGTGATATAGCTTTGTATATCAGTCCTATGTACTTCTCATGCTTAGTTTGATGAAGTTTGATCACTTGACCCATTGGGTGAAGTGATCCCTCCACTTGATGTGTTGCACTCATCTTTCTTTTTCCAAGTTTTATTCATTTGCCCCCTTATCTTTTCGACATCAATCTTTTATTTTCCTTTGTTTTCTTCAGTCTTGGGTGCCTTTGATCTTGTAGGACAGTTTCTGCTAATATGACCAATTTTTAAACAACTAAAACATGTAGTTTGATTCAACCATCTTTTGTAGTTCCCTTTGAAATGTGTTCTTATGTAGTTCTGTGGTATATGTCCATATTCTTAGCAATAGTGACAACTGTACCTGGTGTTGTAATCCCAATGATAATGACTTTCATTTCCTTCTATTTTTGTTGGTTGATTTGATGTCCACATAGATTTTGATCTGCATTCAAATGCCCTATGTTCATACTTTTTGCAATTATAACAATGTCCATCAAATCTCTGAGTCCTTGTGACATTGGATCTGCAATTTTGTATCATATGTCCTTGCATATTGCACTTGTGATAGAAATTTTTGGGTATGTTTGATTGATTGAATCTTCTACTCCTACACACATTAGTTGTATGCCCCTTCTTATTACAGTAATGACAAGTGGGTTTTGAATTCTTACCTTTATCACTTCTTTGTTCAGCACTTTTTGATGATTCCCCAATTTCAGTGCTATTGTATCATGGGAAGATTTTGGGGATTTCAGCAACTGTTCAAAATACTTGATGGCTTCACTTGATTTATTGAGATTCTCCGCTACCTCTTTGTCTCTGTTCAATTCATTCTGCATTTGTTCATTCTGCATCTTCAAAGTAGAGATCTCAATATCTTTTACATTGAGTTCATGATGAAGGTTCATCATTTGGGCAAGTGTATCCATCTGCATGTTTGAGATCCTTGTCAATTCAGTACATTTTTCTTCAACCCTGTTTGCAAGATTTCTTTAGTCATTTTCCATCATGACCTTGTCATCAACTACTCTTTTCTTTTGCTCAGTAATTTCACATATCATTATGGCCTATGAATCATGTTCCATCTTGAGAGATCTTATCTCCTCTGCTTGAATCTTGTTTTTCTCCATCAGTTCTGCTATTGTTGCATCAGACTCTTTAGTGTCTCCACTGGAAAATATGTTGGTGGTATCAATCTCCTTGTAGTGTATATCATTTTTAGCTATGTCTAGATCCTTCCTTTTTTTAATCAGTTTCTCAACTTATTTCTGAATTCCTCCAAGCTATGCAGAGCAAGTTGCACATCTATCACCTGATTTTCAATGATCTTTCCAAGTTTGAAGGCTTCCATCTTTAGATCTTTTTCTCCAAGCTATTAGGCTTTTCCTTGTGAGAACCTGGATTCGCTCTGATACCAATTGTTGGAATATTCAAATGTGGAAAGAGTACTTATAAGAGGGGGGTGAATCATAAGTATCACACTTTAGCCAATAAAACTTTTAACTGAAAGTAAATTGCATGCATGTAAATACATCAAATAAACATGAAACACACATGCATCAATAACTCATAACACTGGAATTTGGTAACCCAGAAACCCTCCAAGAATAAGAAGGTAAAATTGGGGTGGGGATGATACCCACAAAAATTACTGCAACAATATTGTTCAACCACTTCTGATGGTCTGCCCTGTTAAAGGCTTTACACTGTGTCAATAGTGACCTGGTTAGAGGATTTCAAACACTTAACATGAAGTGTCACCCTGTTAAAAGATTTAATCACCTAATTAAAGGATTTACAAAATAGCTGTTAAGCTAACCTATCACCATGGGATTTTCATTCTAATACAATTGCTAGAGAGTATTAGGTACAATGAACTTAACTGATTACAATCCCTGATTGCTGAATGCAGGCACCTGTTCTGCTTTTTCTGATCTTGATCCTTTTTGTGATATGATAATCCTCGCTTTTGGAAATAGAATTCCTTGTGCACCCTTGTATGTCTCCTTTTTTATTTTATTTTTTTTACAAAGAAACTTCATCTTCCTTATAAAGAAATTTGAGAATTTAGGGTTAGGTATGGATCAACGATCCATATTCAATTTTCATTTTTCGCTCAATACTTATCTTTTGCTGATTGGTTGCATGCCTTTAGCATTTTTCTTATTGGCTACATGTAAATTGCATAGAAAGGATAAAAGATTCGATCTCATCATTAAATCCTTCGAGATTTACCTTATGCCAGCTGTAAAAAACTATTTGCATCATAGTTTGTGCAATTACAAACTCTTATGCTGATATACTGAGTTACTCGACTCGACACATGTTGTTTCCTGAATAGCTCAGCACCTTAACAAAACTGTATCACTCAACACCTTATATTACTTGGCACTTATTAACACTCGGCACCTTATGTTGCTCGGCACTAATACTTCACTCAGTATCTGATCTTCACTCGGTATCTGATCTTCACTTGGTACCTGTTGTGACTCGGCATGCATGATGTACTCAAATCCAATGTGAAATATGTTTAAGTGTGTTGGCACTCAAGTGTCAAAAACCATTATGAGGTTAACACTGAACACTAATGTCTTCATCCAAGATCATTGGAGGCTCATACAACTTCAGATTCTCAACATTGACAACTAAGTAAATTTGCATGTATGGAGGAAGATTAAGGCGAAAAGTATTGGTACCAATCTTTTCCAAGATCTCAAAAGGACCATACCTGATAGGCTTGAGCTTCCTTCCTTCACCTTGCATTCTTTCCTTACTGATATGTAACCAAACTCTGTCACCAACTTGGAATTGGTGATCAATGCGATGCTTATCATGGTGAGCCTTGTATTTTGCTTGGCTCTGCTCCAATTGTGCTTCTACTGCCTGATGGATTTCTTGGACCTTCTGGATGAACTTTAAAGCCTTTTCTGCATCATGGCATCCATCTAAAATGTCATCCTTCCCAAAAGAAAAATCCATTAGTGTCTTAGGCAAGTAACCGAAGCAAGTCTCAAAAGGAGACCTCTTTGTAGAAGAGTGTGTTGCATGATTGTAAGCATGTTGCACATAGTGAAGACTTTCATCCCACAACTTAGGATGCTTGTTGTAGTAACCTCTAAGCAGATGTACAACTGACCTATTCACTACCTCTGTCTGTCCGTCGATTTGCGGATGGAAGGTTGTACTCTTCTTCAGCTTGGTGTCCATGAGTCCCCACAAAGATGACTAAAATTCTCCTAAGAATCAAGAATCTCGATATGATATAATAGAAGTGGGTAACCCAAAATGAACCCATACATTTTGAAAGTACAAATGAGCAGTTAGTTCAAAAGTAACTTGCTTTTTACAAGGCATTAAAACACACATTTTGCTGAACCGATCAACTACTAGATACAAATAATCATGACCCTTCCTAGACATAGGTAAACCTCCCACAAAGTCCATAGAAACACTTTCCCATGGACGGGATGGTACAGGTAATGGTGTGTACAAACCCAATTTCCTATTACTTGGTTTGCTGGTTGCACACATTACACATCCTTTTATATACTTGGTGATAGTTTCCTTCATATGAGGCCAATAACAATACTTTTGTAATTGAGCCAGTGTCTTACTTACCCCAAAATGTCCTGCAATCAAAGAGGTGTGTGCTTCTCAGATTACATGTGCATGTTCATCTTTAGGAATGCATAGTTTTCCCAAGTGGTACAACAAATTATCCTGCACAAATCTTTCTCTTCTACATGTTTACCCTGGATTAAAGCTACATAGATATCCTTAAAGTTCTCATCATTAGCATATTGTTCCTAGAAACTTTCATGAACCATAGAACTATTTTTAAGTATTATCAAAGTATTATGAACAGGAGGTCTAGACAACATATCTACTACTTTGTTATGGGAACCCTTCTTATACTGAATTACCAAATGAAACTGTTGTAGAAAACCCATCCACCTAAAGTGCCTACTTTGTTGCAACTTAGATTGTGAGTGCAAATATTGTAGTGGTTGGTGATCGGTGTGGATTACAGCTTCTTTTCCCATTAAGTAATGTTTCCATTTTTTAACACTCTAAACTAAAACATAAAGTTCTTTATCATACGTAGGATAGTTACTTACTGCTCCTGAAAAAGTTTCAGAGTGGTAGCATACTGGTTTACCTCCTTGCATGAGTACAACTCCCATGGCAAACCCGCTCGCATCTGTCTCAATCTCAAATGGTTGACGTAAATTAGGTAGAGCTAACACTGGTGCAATACTCAACTTTTCCTTCAAAGTATCGAATGCCTTCTGTTGTGAACCTCCCCACTGAAAAGTTGCCTTGGTACTGGTTAATGCATGCAACGGTGATGCAATGAAAGAGAAGTTTGCAATGAACTTCCTCCAGTATTGAACTGCACCTAAGAAACTCCTGACTTCTGTAACTGTACTTGGCTTAGGCCATTTTACAATACATTCGACCTTCGCAGGGTCTACTTTCAATTGACCATTCCCTACGACATAGCCTAAGTACACTAAGGATGTCTTTGCAAATTCGCATTTTGACATCTTTACATAGAGTTTTTCTTTTCTCATTACATTAAGTACTTTCTTTACATGAATTACATGATCATCCCAAGACTTACTGAATACAATAATATCATCTAAATAAACTATGACAAAATCATCAATAAAGGGATGAAAGACATCATTCATGACTCTCATGAATGTAGCCAGTGCATTACAAAGCCCGAATGGCATAACCAACCACTCATAAAGTCCCTATTTTTTCTTAAGAGCAGTTTTTCAAATATCACTTTTTGCAATTCTTATCTGATGATATCTGCTACGTAAGTCTAACTTAGTGAAATAAATTGCATGTTTCAACTGATCAAGTAAATCATCAATTCTAGGAAGAGGGTACCTATTCTTTACTATTATGTTGTTCAAAGCCCTGTAGTCAATGCACATTCTCCAAGTCCCATCTTTCTTTGGAACCAGTACAATAGGAGAACCACAAGGAGAAGTACTAGGACGGATAACTCCTTTCTCGACTAGCTCTTAAACTTGCTTCTTGATTTCTTCATTCTGCAACACTGATAAGTGGTACATGCCGATATTAGGAAGTGGTGCATCTTGCTGCAACTGAATCTCATGTTGTATCTCTCTCTTAGGAGGCAATCCTTTCGGTTCCTGAAATAAGTCATCGTAGGTGGAAACAACTTTGACCATTTCAGATTTATGTTTTGGATCACATCCCTTAAATGCCTTAGATGTTTCATCTTCTTTGGCTTTTACAATCATCAATACAAAATTCTTACTAGATTTGATTAACCTTTTCATCTGACCAACATTAACTAGTGCCAGATTAGTCTTAACCTTATGTGCCCGTACAATGTATTCAATTATATCTTTAAACAAATGATACTTATTTTCCCCCCTATAGAAGATAGCCTGTCGATCATAAAAATAGGGACTCCCAAGTACAAGACCACAAATATCTAAAGGGACTACATCAGCTTCTACCTCATCCACAAAGTTTGCAGTGATAGCAAATCTTAACTTGCATTGCTTAGTTACTTGTAACTGTGCATCATTGCAAACCCATCCAAGAGGGTATGGTTTCAGATGAGGTGTTGTAGTCAAATTAAGCTTTTTAACAACTTCTTCAGATATCAAATTAACTTGAGAACCCGTGTCAAATAGTGTATCAACCTTAGTATGCTTAATAACAACTCGGATGTGAAATAATTCATTCCTTAGCTTATCATCCTTAGGAGAAGATTCTTTACTTGTACTTGCACTTATGGTAGAAGAATTTATAGCTGATGAGAGAGATATACCTTTTCCTTTACCTTGGATCTCGGTAGCAACAATTTTTGTCTCATCTCCAGAGTCAGATCCACGATCTTGTTGAGTTATAGCAACATTTTTTTGTTTACCTTTGTTTCCACCAAATTGCTTCAGCCCCTTTTCAGGATGCAGCTTCCAACACTTAAAATCATCATGCCCTTCTTTCTTGCAATGTGAGCATGTGGGTTTCTCACCCTCTTTCTTTACTGTTGCTGTCTTTTTACCCTTTCCTTTGCCTTTGGACCTTTCCTCAGACTTAGATTGTTTTTTTATCAAACTTATCAATGAAAATACCCTTACCCCTTGATTCTAAACGTGTTGCCTGGACACATACTTCATCCAAATTACAAGGATTCAGGACGAGAATAGAATGCCTTAGGTAAGAATGAAGACCACCTATATACTTGAGTAAAGTATCTTGGGTATATAATGGGACATTTAATGAAATAGCCTTTTTACAAAATTCGTGGGTGTAATCCTGGACAAACTAACCTTTCCCTTGCCTAAAATATTGCCAGTTCATCATTAACTATTGCATATGGCCTAGGGGATAGAATTGCTTTTTTAAAGCGATAACAAATTCTGACCAAGACAAATTAAACTTACCATGTTGTGAAGTTTCATCCCGAGACCTACTTTCCCACCAAGTTAGAGCTACACCACCTAAACAAAGAGTGGCTAATTGAATTCTATCAACATCATCTACAAGGTTTTGAACTCTACAGTAGACTTCTACTTGCTGAATCCAGTCATCTAGTTTCTCGGCATTTAACTCCCCACAATATTTTGGCAAGTTAAACTTTACATCCAACTTGATTTGAGGCTTATGTCCACCCTTAAAAATATTAGAAGACTCAAAATGAGTAGAAAAAGGAGAAGAGGGGGAAGAAGAAGAAGAGGGAGAAGAAGGAGAAGATGGAGGTGTCTTTGGCAAATCACGATCAATGCCTTTCTTTTTCCCTTTGTCCTTTTGAGTTGCACGTCTTCACATCTTCTCTTCTCTTTCTTGTACCAAAACTTCTACCATTGTCTGCAAATTCTGAAGAGTCTTCTGAATACTCTTATCTTGAAAAGCTTGTCCACCACCTTCATCTGCCATTTGTGATGATGGTTTAGTCCTTCGTTTTCCAATCTCAGGATTGTATTCCTCGAGCTTTCCTTCGTCTTTCTCAATCATGGATCTTGTTAGCATTCAAATATGCAATACTAGTCCAACAAAAGCTCTGATACCAAATTTGATCTAATTAGGATCTAGGACTATTACAGAGGAATTCTTAACATTATTACATAAAGTAAAATTTCAAAGCGTTAATTAGAAAATTAACACAACTTAAATGCTTAAATGAACAAGCATAAAAAGGTAATGACTGAAAGAAAGAGAGTAGAGAGACATAAGACAAAACACAATTGATAGCAAAGTTCATCCGAGAAGGACTACGTCTCCAGGTCCAACTCCAATAGGGGGACCGATCCGATTTGCTCCAAAATCAATTACAAGTGTTCAAGATCTTCCCTTCAAGCACAATTGCAGCATTACTCTCCAATGTGCAGGAATAATCATCAAGTCTCCAAGATCATAATCTCCTTCTCATCACCTGGATCCTTTCCAAAGCCTATTACCCCCATTTTATACATCAAATTTAGCCAAAAATGAGCTAAAACAATTAACCAACATAATCACCCATTTTGGTTACATATTTCGAATTTACCCCTTTTACCATTATTTTGTTATGATCTCACACCAAAATTAAGGGTTTATTTTCAACAAATACCCTTATTTAGATAAGATTGGGTGGATTTGTTATGGATAGATAACAACTCTTCCCTTAATATTTTATATACCATAAATAGCCCATTGGTTGGCCTTTATTTTGGGAGGCCAATGGTTAGGAGTTCAACTCCCATTATCTCATTCCTTTAATTCGAATTAAATAGCTATTTTAATTTGAATTTGAATGTTTTCCCTCTCTTTATGATTTTGTGATGTCATGCTAATGTCATCAAAATCCATACTTTTACTGGAATTTGAAACCATCATAACTTTTGTATTTGATCTTCGTTCTTGATTAAACGAACGCCATTGGAAAGCTTTTGACGAGCTCTTTCATTTGGAATCCATTGTCAAATACTTTTGAGATGATTACTTTTTCACCCTTTTATGACCTCTGGTCCCAGTTTGACCAAATTTTGACCAGTCATAATTTTTGCACTTGAACTCCAATTTTGCTCATTCGAGTTATGTTGGAGTCAAAATTGTGAACACTTTGTAATGATGTTGATTCTTGGAGCATTGGGGACATTTTACTTTTCAGTAATTTTTATCCCCTGGATCACCAAGTTGACCATGTTAGGATCCCCATTAGTTTAGATACCTTTAAAGGGGACCTCATGGGATCTAACTTGCATATTACTAGAAATGATTACCACTCTATCAATACCTTGGAACCATCCACTTTGCTATCCCTTATCCATCTTAACTTCATAAAATAGTTATAACAATATCAACTAGTTGAGCTTCCTTCTTTCCAACATGACTATGAGGGGGGCATGCTTCTTAAACACTGTTAAACTTGTAGTTTCCTCCACCAGCAAATTGATTGCTAATATGTTTGAATTAGATATCAAGTATCCTAGTCAAAAAACAAAGAAAAAAATGAAAAAAGAATAAGTGGTCTAATGATGAAAACCACTTTGTGGTGGCATAAGAGCCTTAAAAAGTTATTAAAAAAAAAAGACTTATCCAATGTTGAAAACCTTGCTGAGATATTTAAAGATGAGATATTTGGTATTCAACCTAGTTACTTCTAGGAAAGATCATCAATGCTGATAGAGCCAATAGAAGCAATTAATACTGACATGAAATAAATACCTTGTATAATATACTTAGATACATCTTTGTTAGAAGAGGAAAATAAATAATTCATGAAGTTCTTTATAGAATAGAAGATAAATTTTGTTTGGACTTACTCTAATATGCTAGAGCTACACACAAATCTAATCGTGCATCACTTGTCTATAACACAAGGTATTATGCCTATCAAACATATTAGAAAGATGCATCCACATGTGGCTCTATTTTTCAAAGATAAATTAGGAAATATTTAAGAAGTAGGATTCATCATATCTATAGAATATGCTAAATAGATATCAAACATTATACTTGTATTTAAGCATTAAAACCCCATTTGAGTTTGCACAAACTTTAGAGACCTAAAAAAAGCATGCCCAAAGGATGATTTTCCACTTCCTAACATTGAAATGATAATGGATATGATTATAGGTTATGAGATGTATTCTCTTATGGATGGCTTCTTAAGTTATAATCAAATCAAAATAACCCCTGAAGACCAAGACAAAACTTCTTTTACTTGCACATGTAGAGATTGTTTTCTAGAACATCATTCCATTTGGTCTTAAGAGTTCTAGATCTACTTATCAACAAGGAATGAACACTATCTTTCATTACATGATGCATACATCTATGGAAGACTATTTGGATGAATTCTTAGAAAATTATAATAAGAGAACAACTCATCTTACAAACTTGGGGATAATTATGGATTGGATGGAACAATTCAAGATGAGACTCAACCCTAAGATGTTCATATTTGGAGTTACACCAGGAAATTTTCTTAGGTACATCATATTAGAAAAAGAAATCGAGGTGAACCTTGAGAAAGTCCAAGAAAAATAAAATTTAGAACGTACTTGAGATTTGATCAAAGGATGCAGGGCAATCTATGTTTTAAATTGTCGTAGTGCAAGGTAGGAGAATCCCCAAAGATGATGTCCTAGCCACCAAAAAATAACCAAACAACAAAATATGAAGAATAACACAGAGTTTTAGATCCAAAATAATGCCAATTCTCATAATAGAATCATAAGATTTACATCCAACATGATTGACTGTAAGGCTTTTCGGGTTACAACTAAATACAATGCAATTAAAATAATAGTTCTACAAGACCTCATAAGATCTAAATCCCTAGCTAGCCTAGACCACAATCTAGTAGAGAACTCAAAGAAGAATCTAAACTTGTTCTTGTAAGCTACCAAGCAACTTTCTTGTTTACCAAGCCCACACTTTGTCTACTAGCTCCACTAGACTTTGCTCGTCTTAGCCATTCCATGTTGAACTAAATCCCTAATGTCTCAATACAAGACAAGACCCCCTAATTATGCTAAAACAAGCCACAATTTTTCCTAGAGATCCTTATATTAAATTATCACTCACATTAAATACACCCTTAGCCACAAGTTAGCTTGCAACAAACATTAAATACACAAGATAACTAAATACTTAGGACAAGCCCCAAGTCTACAATGCATAACTAACTCAGATGAAAATATAAGAGTATGCACCCTTAGGAATAGGTCTATGTTCCATCCATCAATCTAAATCAAAGAGAACACATGTCAACCTCCTCAAATCAAATTTCACAGAAATAAACTCCAATGTCTTCCAATAAATCTGGAACACACAACCAACAATCACTAAAATGACTCTAACTTCAAGGCAATTAATCCAATCATCATGAACACTTTGAAAAAGGTTCCCCAATGTACCTTGAAAACATTCCCAACACCAAAAACTATAGGTCAATAAAATCTGAGCTTGATCCTCCTACATCAAACTCCCCAAGTAGATAGAAAAGTATGTCCCATACTTTGATGCCAAAGAAAATTATGCAAACAACTTCATCTTCACCAAAGGCTTCCAATCCATCAAGGACAAGAAAAAAAATCTACACATCAACCATCTCTACTCCATCCATTCAAACATCAAAATCAAAAGGATCTAAACAACCCAATGAACATGATCTCTCCCAGGAATAAACTAAACATAATGTTTCACCAACAATTCCTACAACTAATCACAACCCACAATAGTAACATCCTCAAACATGAAATCCATGTTAACAAAATCATGTAACTTCTAAACCAAACTAGAAACATGTAATCCCAAATCCACATAAAAGAAACATGTAAATCCTCAACCATGTTAACCACTAGAAAATCAACAACATCCCAATCCACATCATCAATAAGTGAATCCACACCAACAACATCCAACTCCACATCAGTAGCAAAAATAAAGTCCTCAATCATATAATCAACAACATATGAATTCAAATCCATATAAGTAAACATATGCACATCATCATCCATATGTAAATCCCCATAATTACCAATCTCATTATCCATAATAAGATGCTCTGCAAGATATAACTCATCATTGACAACAACTTGATTATCCATAACTAGGTGCTCTACAACTTCCATGTCAAATATAATAATGATCATGAAAATAAATCTCCTTTTCAGTCTCAACAAGGTTAGGAACCTCTTTGGTAAGCTCAAGTATCTCAACAAAAACCACAAGTTGCTCTGCAAGTTTCATATCAGACTCCATAAACTAATCAATAAAATAAACCACACATACCTCTTCATCTTTAGAAAATTCATCCTTTACCTCTTCCTCAATATAAAAGTGTCATCTTCAATGAAAAATCTTCTTAATTGGCCAAACCACTCTCCTTCTGATTGGTAAACTCCAACTCTAGTAGCATACAACTTTCTTCTCCTTATCATCAACTTGTTTAAGAAAAGCAAGATCCATCAAAGAAAATTCCTCATTCATCTTCATCTTGACCATATCACAAAGATCTACAATCATCCCAGGGTCTAATATTCTCAGAGGCATCTTCCAAGATCTTCGCAAACCCAAAACAACAAAGCCATAAGATCAACCAACTCCATAAGATCAACTGATGCCAACCTTTGCTCCCATACCACTTGATGCAGTACAAGGTAGGAGAATCCTCAAAGGAGATTTACTAGCCCCCAAACAATAGCCATATAGTGTAATATAAACAATAAAGCAAAGATTTAGATCCAAAATAATGTCAATTCTCATAATAGAATCATAAGATTTACATCCAACATGCTTGATTGTAAGGGCTTCCAGGTTATGTCAAAATACAAAGCAATTACAATAATAGTTCCACAAGACCTCACAAGATCCAAATCACTACCTATCCCAGACCACAATCTGGTGGAGAACTCCAAGAATAATCTAAACTTGTACTTACAAGACACCGAGAAACCTTCGTATTTCTCAAGCCCATACTTTATGTACTAGCTCTGCTAGACTTTGCTCCTCTTAGCTACTCCATGCTAAATTGAATCCTTGATGTCCCAAACCAAGACCCAATGCCGCCTACTTAAACTAAAACAAGCCACAAGTTTGCCTAGAAGCCCTTACATAGAATTAACACTCACATTAAATACACCCTCAACATCAAGTCATCTTGACATCAAATATTAAATACATGAAATAAATAAATACTTAGGATAAACACCAAGTCTACAATGCATAACTAACTCAAATGACAACATAGGAGTACACACCCTTAGACATAAATCTATGTCCCATGCATTGATCCAAATCCAAGAGCACACACAAACTCCCTTGGAACAAAGCTTGCGGAAACAATCTCCAATGTTTGCCAGTAAATCAGGAACATGTGGCGAACAGTTACCAAAATGACTCTAACTTCAAGGTTATTACTCCAATGATCATGCATACGTAGGAAAAGGTTCTCTAATGCACCTCAAACACATCCCCAACCATGCAAACCATTAGTCAAAAAAATCCAAGTAGGATGCTCTTGCATCATGAATTTTGAAAAGGAGAGAGTTTAGAAAACATAACATTATATATCCTTCTCACTTAAAGTGTTTGAATAACTTGATAGACATTAGAACATTAGAGGTTTGATTTTTGAGGCCTTTATAAATAAATTTTAAATGGCCATGAAAGGCCACTTTATTTGATGTCTTGTTCAAATTAGCTTCTTACCAAGGTCAAGCCATTAATGCATAATTTTTTTCAACCTAAATCATGTGCCACTACATTTTCCTTTTGATACATATATTGAATGGTGAAATTGTATTCAATTACTAGTTCCTTCCATCTTCATATTAAATTTTGGTGTAGTGAATATGCATCAACGAGAGGTACAATGTACAATTATAAGTGTCCTATTATTTTCATATGGTGAGGCATGCATTTCATACCATGAAGATATGTGGGGTTCGGAGTAAGCGTAGTATGCTCAAGTGCTTCCTTTTGTAAATGGAAAGCTGATAAGCCACATCCTTTATGGGTACCTTTTTAGATATGTATTCAATTATATATTATGTGTAGAATGGTGTACATTAATTAAATTTATTTGTATATATTGTGATATTAATTTATTAATATTGATGCAAGTTTCCATTTTATATTTTGTTAGGAGGATACATTTATAATATATAATAAAGTATTTATGATTATCATATTATTTTAATAATTAAAATCTTATAAAAAGATTAGAAACAAGGGTTGCACACAGCTCTAGTCCTTGCCTTTGGTGGGTTTATCAAGAAGTGTGTATGCAATGAAGAATCTTTAGAAGAGGTCAAATGGGAGGTGTATGTGCAATGTAAGAATACTCATTGCATTCAAGGCACAAGATAAATTTGTGTAGTTTTCATAGATTGCACTCTACTATAATACATGAAATGCATTACAAAAGAATGATAGTAATTATCATACACATGAGATGCATAGAAAATAATTTTACAAATTAAAACAATGTGGCATGCTTGGTGTTTTATCTTTTCCAATTTATGGTTTGCACATGTCAAGATTCATATTTTAGCACTCTGAAAATATTGCCATTAACACAAGAATCAAGATAGACAAGGATTTGGTGACGAATGAAGTTCTCATATTTTTAAAGAGTAGCGAAAGCATATAGGGAAGAAAGGTAAACAAAAGAATCAAGAGATTGCAAAAACACATGCTAATTTGCAAAGGCAAGGTGTCTATTTATAATTAGTTATTATTAACTACTGCATATATAGACAAACATACATGATATTGATATTTTTCCTTATGGTCCATATTAGAAGATAGACGGAATAATTTGAGTAATTGAGCTTTTACTACCAAAGAAGATGAGACATTTTCAAACAGGGAAGAATTGGAGAAATTCAATGCATGGTGAGGGATGTATACAAGGCATCTCTTCAAGGTGAAAGTGTTCACATGGGGAACAAGAAATGCCATTACTAAGATGGTTTTGGGCCAAAGGTTTTTTGTTGTAAGAGGTGCATGTCCTGATACATAGTGGCTAAATACAAGGCTAAAATTTATGAGTCATTCTACCTAATTAATGCATTCAATATTAGAGATTGTCCCTTATGTTAGGCCTCTAGACCTACAGGGCCATGAAAGATAGATGGAAAATATAATGATGTGGGTAGATAGCTTATACAACTCAATAATTTAGGAGCAACACCTTCAACTAAAAAATGATAGAGAAAAAGAGCCCTTTAACATTGCTCACACAATGCTAGATGCTAAACGGCTGGATTAGAACTTAAACATGATGAAGATTAAAGAAGTTCTCATTATTAACTTCAAACAATCATCTACAAGTTTCTTTGGGCTTTTGAATCAAGGCTTTATTATGTTTTGGAGTTTGAAAGTAAAGCCCTAACAAGCTTCCGACCATTACAAGCATAAAAATGTACTTCCAAAAGGGGAAGAAAATAAAATAAAGTTTCCTTAAATTAGAGATATCAAAAGGCCATACCTGATGATAGGCAACTGAAAGACAAAGTAAATCCATAGGAAAGTCATCTCTATTAATAAAGGAACCCCAACCCCAAACAAATCCAAAGGAAACAAGTAAAAGCCACAAAAATAAGGAGACCCGAGTGGGAAGCATGCAAGAGGCTCATGTTGTGTGCAAAGGATAGGTGGAATGCAAACCTTTTTAAGACTGAAATTTATGCCAACAAAAAACAAAAGACTACTAGAAAAATACCCTCCACCGATTGAAATGTTGGAACATTCGGAGGGAAAATGATGTTAAATCAAAATGGACCAAGAAGATAAAATTTTATGGGAATGTTTTACAGTTTTCTTGATTCTCGAGGAACACTTTAATGTAGGAGTGATGCAAAAACATTAGTCCCCACCTATGGGTGGCAAGGAATAATAAAAATAAATTAGTTCTCTAGAAATTACATTTATGGAATATGATCTTGGACTAATCATTGTTAGCTACCAAACTACACCTAAGATACTTGGCAAGAAGATCCTTATAAAAGAATTGACCTTATGAATAGAAGACTACCTAGATGATAGGGCATACAAACCTTATCCCAAGTTACTATATGAAATCTTCTCCTAGACTTAGAACTTGACCAGAAAACATTGCTCTGAATTTGTTCCATCATGACAAAAAAAATCTTTAGTATTTTGAAGAGGCTCATGGAATTAACATGAAGATTTTGCAACAAGGCTTTGATAAGCTACAATTTCCTAGCTTAGAAAGAAGAGAGCCTTTCTAACTAGTCATTTTGGATAGGAATTTATAAAGTAAACTGCTCCAGATTGTCTTAGGAACATTATTCTAATAGAAAGGGAGCCTCAAATAAGATGGAAAATCATCAACATTGTAGCCAAGAATCTTAGAAATTCTCTATTTTGTACTTATCGGAGTATTCATGAAGAATATGAAACTTTTATTAAGGTTGTTAATCTGTCCCAAAGCATTTTCATAGTTCTACATAATTTACTTGAAATCTTTGGCCTTAGAAAATGAGCTTTATCCCATAAAGAAATTATTGATGAGAGTCGAGTAAGCCTCAAGAAGAAGGACACAAACCCTTAATTCTTCCCAAACCAAAAAAAAATATAAATAAACATCCCTAAATATCCTATCATCAGGATGAATAAGAATGAAGATATGGGATCTCCTTAGATTTTACCACACAAAGAGGAGAAAAATCCAGTCAAACATCCATTGACCAGAACTACAATTTGTTGTTGAAAAGTATCATTGAATCTAAAAGAAGATAGAAGTAGTACCTTTAAAAGGAAGGCCCAATCCTCCTTGTGATAAGCCAGTAGAGGATCAGATTTTAGGAAGAAACTAGCTTTGATGATGCAATAATTGTAGCTTTTTGGTGATGTATAAGTATTTGGGGTATATGTGTATAAAAGCTCTACAAGCATTTTGGCGATGCAGTATTTGGTGTATATGTGTATAAAAGATTTGGAATTTTTTAATATTTGGGGTGATTTTATGTGGTGCCATTTTTGGTGGCATATTTTCACTATTGATTGAGTAGAGCATACAAGAACAATTCTAATTTAACAAAAATCTATTGTTGTATAGATCAACAAAATCTTCCAATTTTTGTGGCATTACCATTAAGCACAAAATTACATAGTTGCAATAAACTAAATGCAACAAAATGAAATCTCAATATAGCAAAGATGCACGATAAAGTGGTGCCTATGCTATGATTTTCTTTTTCTCAAAACCATAATATATTATCTTACCTATCTATAGATAGATATAGAGAAGCATGAAACATTCAATAAAGTTTTGAAACATTATAGAGTAAAATAAACTAATGCTTCATTAAACATACCTAAGAAGTATGTGGAACTAATGTGTAATGAGAACAGAATGAATCAATTCTCCATTAAACATGCCTAAGAAGAATTTATACATATGTTGTGAATAGTCTTGTATTTAAAAAATAAAAAATATGCTATGAGTTTTACTTAAACATATAACAAGAATTATGTATTGTCTACATGACATGTTTACAATATGTTTAAACATAAAACAAATTTACCTTTTTTCTTTAGCACAATAGGCATGGATCTCATCTATAAAGCGCAATGATTCCATTTTTTAAACAAAGTACAACACTTAAATTTTTTAATCAAATTTGTGTGACTCCTACTGTAACATACAACTCTTCTTTTATAAGAAGTTGGCTTTCATGAGACCCCAACATAATACAACTTGATGAAAAGTCAATTCCTTAGGAATTATTTAACAACTTATTATTTAAGAAAGCTTGATTTTCTAGCCATCTGCATGGCATCCACTATTTTGAACTTTGTGTTGCATTTTCCTCCTAGTTTTTTCTTTTTTTCACCCATTAAAGAAACTTTGTTAGACTTTCTTCCTGAGATTCATTATTTCTTTCAAGAAAAATGTCTTTACCACAAGTTCTTCCTTCATTTCTACACTCTGTTTAATCCAGAATGAGCTTCATAGAGTCTTGGTCACTTCTTTTTTCCTCTTGAAGAAAAATGGGTAGAACTTGAGTGACATTTTCATTGTCATAGATGGAGTGCAGACTGTTGTAATGGTTTCCATCATGATATGAGAGATGGATGGTGGGAGTATATGTAGTATCAAAATTATTTATTTGATATGGTTGGATCTTGAGATGGTGGATAGTAATGTTGGTGTCAGTCACCATGGAGGTCGCTTGAAGTTCATAATGATCTACCCACATTCCATCTTCTATCATCTTTTTACAGTATTCTTCAAGAGTCATCTCTTCTTCTGAAAAAAAGAAGGGCTTGTTGGGTGGATATTTTTCAGTTTTTGGGTAAAAATCCAATCACATAATAGGATTACCAGCCACAACATGTGAGATAGAGTCTCTCCTACCTTAAAGGGAAGACTCCCCCTTCTCATTGTTCCTTGAATCAACTCAAGGTAAGCAAGAAGTCGATAGATTTTATAAAATGGGTGTTACCAATATCCTGTCTTCTTATCTTTCAAGAAAGAATCCATTTACTCATGGAGAAAGTAATGGGCATGGTGATTCTCTAACTACAGTTCTATCAAGAGATGAAAACAATGATACCAATAAACCTTCACTAACTCAAAGGCTAGCTGAAAGCATACCAGTTTGACTCTAAGTTCAGTTGTACTTCTATATGGAAATATTTTACAATTAGGGAACAAAGAATCCTAAAAGTAATAATAACTTAATTATTTTGCAAATTAAGAAAGAAGTATAAGCTACAAACAAAGCTTCTAGCTATACACTTCAACAATTGATCCTGGTCAAAGCTCTGACTCTAGTTGCTTCTTAACTCTTTTACATTCAATTCACAAGATACAATTACCCAAAACACAAGATAACATGAATCAAAGATAACTTAGATATATTATACAAAAATATTATAACTCACACAAGTAACAATCTCACTTAATCAAAGTTAAGTCTTAAATGCTTTAAATGCTCCTTTGTATTTACTTTCTCTCAAAATAGTGCTTACACAAACAAAGTTTTGCTAGCACAATTTCTCTAGAGCTCTCTTGCATAAAGATAATTATGATTTTACAATGAGGGGGCACTCCTTTATATAGGCACATGAGTTGAGAAAAAGGTGGAGAAAAAAATGGGAGCAACTCAACCAACTTTGACCTAGTCTAACTATAGGAGAAAATATAGGGTTACATACAACTACACATGCAACTTGCATTACATCCTTTAAGATACTAACAACTTTGAAATTTGTTGTTGCAGTATCTAACAAGTGTTTTTCCAAGGATTTATACAAGACAAACTTTTTCATTGTGTGTAAACCAAAGTCTTTAGAATCTACATTAGCATTGGTCCTAATTGTATATTCTAAGTTTACTCACTCTACTACAATGAGATTACCAGATTCATCAATAACATGGCATCCCATCTATTTCAAATCACAAGTAACATTTGTTTCAACTACTTGACAATCTCCAAAGGCCACCTGCAACTTTGTGATAAGCTTCCTCAATGTTTCCTCTTTGTAACCAATGAGCCCTTGAAATCTGAAGAACATTTCACATGACGAAAGAATCTCACATGAGACCAAGGCATCTAGATCAAATTTTACCAGTTCATCCCAATCATTGAGGATTTTCTTCCAGTTATCCACTTCTTGAGTCAAAGCAGAAATTAAGTTTTTCTCTATTTCATTCATCTCTTTGACATGCCTAAGAACTGTAAATGTCTCTATGATGGCTCGAACTCCTTCAAAAATGACTTCCTATATCCAAGACTTAGTGGCTTCAATCAACTTTCTCTCCTTATATGTTTGAGACATAACAACACCACTTTTAGAAGATTTTTGCTAAATGACCTCATTTAGTTGAGAGACCTCCTATTTTAGTTGAATTTTTTTCTCCCATAGCTTATGATTGTTATTTGACACATTAGCTAATTAATCTCGAGCATCTTGCAAACAAATCAAACATGATTGCTTTCTAATTTCAACCTTAGTAAAATTATAATCAGAACAAGTAAGTTCTTCAACAAGTTTGTCCACCAAGGGCTCAACAGCTTCAACAAATTCGATTTTATCTAAATCAACCAAAAACCTTAAAACAATCTTATCTTTCAAAGATTTGGATTTGGTCTTCTTAACGGGGAGATTTTCCAAAGGAACAACCACTTTTCTCATCTTCATTGTTATTTTTCTCAACCATGTAGGCAAGCTGAAACCTTCATCCATAGAAGCAGATACAGTGGAGACCATTAGCATTAATCCTAATTGTATTTCTATTGTAACAGAACAAGATTCAATCTACATAGCTAAAGGCATAGAAACATGCTAAGAAGATTCTATCATAAAAATCTCAAAACCTATCAAAGGCATATCAAGTTGGGAAATTTGACCGTTGGTAAGAATTGGAAAATCCTCAAAAAAATTTACTAAATGTTCATATTATTCATTTGCATGAATTGGAAGAGTTGTAGAAAAAATAAGAAGAGCCATTGTATTGACTTCCAAGACTAGAATAGAAGGAGTGAGAATGAATCCACATCATCATCTACTTCATGTAGAAAATACTCTTCATGTATAGATGGTGCATGAGCTTATGTAGGCTTTGGAGGAGATATGATCATGACTTCCCGTTCTTCGTTTAAATCTACTTTATCAGATTCTATCTCCAGTTCTTCTGATTCTTGAATTGGTGCAAAAATTTGAGATGATTTGGCTTCTTTTCTACCCTTCAATTTGAATTTGAGGAAACCCTTAGCATTAGCAGATGAGGCACCATCTTTCCTATGATTTCCAGTTGTGACTTACTTCCAGGAGGACCAAAACTTCCACAATCCAAGCCCATCTTAGGATTTACTCTTTTAAGGCCTTTATTTTGCAACCATTTATTGGTGTTTAATAAAATGGATTGAAATCTATCAATGATAGATGTACCTTCCTTTTGTTTCCATTGAATATTAAAAGGTCATTTCTTATCAAAGTCAACTTAATGAGATTCTAGATCAAGGATGTCGCCATCATCCTTAACTTGCAAATTTGAAAGGATCTCTAACATGTTAAGATTGATTATCTATTGCAAGGTTAATCTACAGTAGTCCATCTTCATAATGTCAAGCTTTGTCCTTGTATCAATCCAGATGTTCTCAATGTGATGAACATGAATGTAAGCTCTTTTCATTTAAGAATTCATCTCTCGGTAATCAAAGTCAAATCTAGCTTTGAACTTCTTCAAGGTGATCAACTGCAACTTTGCTTCCATGTTCTTTACTTTAGGTATAGAAATGATCAAATAGTTTCCAATAGCCAAAGGTTTAGTTGAAGTAATATTGAAACTAGGCCTATGCATAGCATGTTGATCACTTTGCATGTCCATGAGCTATCTAGATAGCTCCATCAAGATAATTTTATCTATAGTATACCTAGGTAAGGTATACAACTCATCTTTGAAATATCCAACTCTTAGGTATGTGAAAGTTAGAAACTAAATGAAAATACAACCGTATCGGTTCACCTCTTCGCATGCCGCATCAGATACTCTTTTGACAAATAATTATTTATTGAATGAGCACCAAAATGCCCAAAGAAGGCATCTTGGACTCACCTATAATGAAATTTACTATTTTCCAAAGTGATTTGATCATAGTAATCCCAAATGGGAACCTGAAGATGATCTCCCTTGGTTGAGAGACCAGAGATAGAACCCATGGCAACAGAAATGTAAACCAAGTAAGAGTTCATGTAGAAGGGTGTTGAAGTTTCCATGTTACCTATATGTTGACAAAGTGTAGTGCTAACAAGCTCTCCCCAAAAAACATGTTCTATGTTCTCCATTATTTAAAAAATGAACTTATAAATCCATGGCTTAAAATTAGTAGAATATTTGAGACCACAAATTCTATTGAGAAGGATGATAAGATCCAAATATTCCTGTTTGAATTTAGAACGATGAATAGTCTTTGGCCATCTGGAGAAGTTGTTCCTTGTAATGCCCCGCCAAGGGATCCAAAGAATTAACCTAGAATTTCACTAAGTTTAATTCTAGGTTAATTCTTTGGATCCCTTGGCAGGGCATTACATTTGGTACCAGAGCTCGAGTTTCTACATTGGGAGCTCTGGGTATTTTGAAACAACTAGAACTATGAACTATTAAGTGTATCTCTTCAACTTGAAACTAGGTGAACTGAAATAGAACCTGAACTGTTACTTGAATATTTTTCATACTTCAACACTTAGTTTTCAAAACTGGAGATTTTACTTAAACCTAAACATAGAATTGAACTTAGTCTATTGCAAACATGTGTCTTTTGATTGTAATAGTACCTTGTTCTGTTGTAAGATGGTGTCTGGGACTGGGTCTTCCATTAGAGGTCGTGGTAGAGGTCGAAGAAGAGGTCGTGGTCGTGGCAGAGCTGTCAGTGCCCATGAGTCTGCCCATGAGGGATCGACTCGTGTAGAGAGCAGGGAAGACACTCTAATAGGTAGCAAGAAGAGAGCCGTAGAGAGGACCAAGCTGAGTCTGAAGAGGTTGGTTAGAGACAGATGATGTAGACTATTTTAGAATGTCTACCTCCTGTTCAAGAATAGCCTAAAGTGCATCGAACAGAACAAGAGCATAGACCCAGATCTAGAAGTCCTCGAAAGGATCATCAGAGGTCCATTGTGTCCACTCAGATGAAGGATCTTTCAAGATCCAAGGTCAAGCCTTTCAATGGGCAAGGTTCTGGTTATGTGGCCGAGCAGTGGCTGATTTCCCTCGACAGGATTTTTGCCATGCAGGATTTTGATAGCAATGTTAAGGCAAGATTTGTGATCACTAATTTAGAGAATTTTGGGGCCACTTGGTGGACGATTGAGGAGAAGAAGCTGGGAATCGATATGACCAGTGTCACGTGGGAACTATTCTTAGAGTTTCTGTGAACGATTCCTACCAGAGGAATGGAAAGTACAAAGGGCAGATGAGTTTCATAATCTCAAGTAGTACACTTTGTCAGTGACTGAGTATGAGCATAAGTTTTATGAGCTTATGCCTTTTTCAGGGTTCAGTGAAAATTCAGCTCAGTTGACACAACACTTTATTAGGGGTTTGAATAACCGTATAATTGGGGGTGTCAAGGTATTTGAGCCAAAAACTCTCAAAGATGCGGTACATCGAGAAATCCTTGTTGAGCAAAGTGTCAATCTTGGTCAAGGTGGTTTTGTAGGAGCACCAGCAACATCAGGATCTAAAGGCAACTTCAATTTAGGTGGTAACAAGAAGCCTTTCTTTTCTAAGGGAAAACAGTATCAGCAGCAGTCTCAGCAGATGCAACAGTAGAAGGGATCAAATTATCAGGCTCAAGGTGGTGGCAAAGGTTCTAACTTTAAGAACAACCGCAATGCTCAACGCAATAAATAGAATCAGTCCAATCAGCCAGCTCAGAGTAGCCAGTCTTTTGTAAGCAGGAACAGTCGCCAGCAATCTAATGTACCACCTATGGGAAGAGGATCTGGCAAGAATACAGAATATTTTTCATGTGGTCAGATTAGACATTATGTAGCTCAGTGTCCACAGCGAGCACCTTAGTTTTCAGTACCTAGGCCTACAGCTTCAGAACCCATAGTTGGTGATGCAGGGAGAGCTCATAGAGTTTTTGCAGCAGTTGATCAGCGTCAGGTAGATCATCAGGGAACAGTGGTTGAGACCACAGGTGCTATTCGAGGTATATCTCTTTCAGTATTGTTTGATTCAGGAGCTACAGATTCATTTATTTCACCATCTATAGTTTTTAAGTGTAAGCTGGATGCGGTGAAGCAAGATCATGGTTGGCAAGTGGAACTAGCCTCAGGGATTAAGGCCTCCATGGATTCTGTAGTTCATAAGTGTGGGCTTAGCTTAGGGAGCTCTGATATGGCAGTGGATCTTCGAGTCATACCCCTTAGTTCCTATGATGTGATTCTAGGCATGGACTGGCTTGGATCTCATAGAGCCAGTATAGATTGTAGGAAGAAGATTATTTTGTGCCAAGATGACCAAGGGAATGATGTGAAGATAGTTGGGATACCGAGGCCTATATCTCTGCGAATTATTTTTGCTATGAAATTGAAGTGAAGTTTTCATAAGGGATGTCAAATATTTGCTATTATGGTAAATGATCTTGATGAGGAAGACCCTGTGAGGAAGACTTTAGATCACTCGATTTTACAGGAGTACGCAAATGTCTTTCCAAGTGAGATTCCAGGCATGCCTCCAAAGAGGGACATAGATTTTAGCATTGATCTAATTCCTAGAGCGAAGCCTATCTCTAAAGCTCTTTATTGTATGACTACTCAGGACTGGGTGAGCTACGTCTTCAGCTAGAGGAACTTTTGGCCAAAGGGAGCATTCGACCTAGTGTATCACCATGGTGAGCTCCAGTGCTCTTTGTGAAGAAGAAAGATGGTTCTTTGCACCTTTGTATTGACTACAGACAGTTGAACAAGGTGACTATTAAGAACATGTATCATTTGCCTAGGATTGATGACTTATTTGATCAGATCAAGGGAGCTACAGTATTCTCCAAGATTGACCTTAAGTCAAGATACCACTAGCTTCGTATTAAGGAAGCAGATATTCACAAGACTCCTTTTCAAACGCACTATGGCATTATGAGTTCACAGTGGTACCTTTTGGGTTGACTAATGCTCCATCAGTGTTCATGAGTTTGATGAATGGTGTTTTTCGATCATATCTTGACAGGTTTTTTCTCGTGTTTCTTGATGACATATTGATATTTTCTAAGACTCAGAAGGAGCATGAGGAACACCTGTTGTTGGTATTGCAGTGTTTGAGAGGCAATCAGCTTTATGCCAATGCCGCTAAGTGTGAATTCTTCAAATCGAAGATTTAGTATTTAGGGCATGTTATCTCAAGTGATGGTATTTCACTGGATCCTGCAAAGATTCAGGCAATAATAGATTGGCCTACCCCGACTAATGTGTCAGAGATTCATAGTTTCATGGGTTTAGCTGGTTATTATCGCAGATTTGTCCAGAACTTCTCTAGGATAGCACATCCTATCACTTCTCTTCAGAGGAAAGGTAAGAAGTTTGTGTGGACATAGAAATGTGAGGAAGCATTTTAGAGGCTCAAGGAGCTTTTGACTAGTGCACCGATTTTAGCTATACCTAAACCAGAAGGTGATTTCATGGTGTGTACAAATGCTTCTCTTGAAGGATTTGGAGCAGTGTTGATGCAGAATGGACAGGTGATTGCATATGAATCATGCAAGCTCAAGGATCATGAGTTAAATTACCCTACACATGATCTTGAGTTAGCAGCAGTAGTTCATGCTTTGACAAGGTGGAGACATTTCTTGTTGGGGCACAGATTTGAGCTACATAGTGATCATCGTAGTCTTCAGTACATTTTTACTCAACCTAATTTGAATGCTCGCCAGAGACGATGGATAGAATTTTTATGCGAGTATGATTTTGAGGTTAAGTACATTCAGGGTAAGGAGAATGTGATGGCAGATGCTTTGAGTCGCAAGAGACATGTGGTAACATCGATGACTCTTAGTGTGGATTTGAGGAGTCAGATTCTTCAGGCACTTCCTATGGATTCTTGGTATTAGGAAGTGTGCAGAGAGATAGATTCAGGAAGATCTTTGGAAGGTAAGTTTGTAGGTTACGTTCAAGAATTAGATGGTCTTTTGAGACATTTGGGGAGGATTTATGTGCCATTATTGGATGAGCTTCGCACCTTGATTCTAGTAGAAGCCCATCGTACACCTTACTCAGCACATCCAGGTGTCAAGAAGATGCATGTTGATTTGAGACGTTTGTTCTTTTGGTCCAGGATGAAGTGAGATATTGCTAATTTTGTGGCTAGGTGTCTTGAGTGTCAAAGAGTCAAGGCAGAACACCAGCACCCGGCAAGACTATTGCAGCCTAATCTCATTCTTTCTTGGAAATGGGATATCATCTCCATGGATTTTATAGTAGGATTACCTATGACAGTTTGACGTCATGATGCTATCATGGTTACCATTGATCATTTGACTAAGGTGGCACATTTTTCACCGATCAGGTCTTCCTACACAGCAGCTTCTGTAGCGAATAACTTCATGCGTGACATTGTGAGATTACATGGTATTCCTAGGAAGATCATTTCTGACAGGGATCCTGTATTCACATCTGCATTTTGGACATCGTTGTAGCATGAGCTTGGAGTGCAGCTAAACTTCAATTCGGCATATCATCCAGAGACTGATGGTTAGACAGAGAGGGTGAACCAGGTTTTGGAGGATATGTTACGAATGTATGTGATGGCTAGGCAGACACATTGGGAGGACTATCTCTACCTAGTGAAGTTTGCTTACAACAATGGGTATCATAGTTCTATTGGCATGGCACCTTTTCAGGCATTATATGGACATCCTTGTCGTACACCATTGAGTTGGGACAGCCTCGAGGATCGCATTCTATTGGGTCCTGAGATGCTTCGTGATATGGAGCAACAGGTAGTGCGTATCTGTGAGCATTTGACTACGGCACAGGATAGGCAGAAGAAGTATGACGATGCTCATAGGATTGATAAGCAGTTTGCTGTGGGTGATAAGGTTTTCTTGAGAGTGTGACCACGAAAGAGTCCGATCCGATACGGAAAGGGTTCTAACCTAGCACCTCGCTTTGTGGGACCATTCGAGAGTTTGGAGAGGATTGGCCCGGTTGCTTACCGTCTTGCTCTACCGCCCAGCCTAGCTCGCATTCATGATGTTTTCCATGTTTCAGTGCTTAGGCAGTATATTCTTGATATTGTGCATGTTCTTGATTGGAATGCGTTGCAGGTAGAGGAGGGAGAACTGACTTTGGAGCCAGTTCTAATTCTAGAGCATCAGGAGTTGACCCTCAGGGGTCAAACCATCGAGCAGGTAAGGGTCCAATGGGACCCTACTGATGATTCTTCAGCTACTTGGGAGGATGCAGCTAGATTGAGGGAGTTATATCCCTATTTGTTTGTAGGCTTCCAGGAGTAAGCCTAATTCAAGGGGGGGTGGATGTAGTGTCTACCCTTGTTCACATATTTTCTAGACTTATTGTTGCTATTATTATCAGACTTTGATGGACTAGTTTTATGTTGATGGTTTAGTGGTGTTGTTTTGACACTATCAAATATTATGATAGGGATTCAGTTGATATATGATGAGATCATTTAGACTTTACATTTCATGTATGTATGATGATCATTACATTATTTTCAGTTATTAATGATGATTAGTTAGGTGGTTTATTATCTCATGTATTTTATTATGGTTACGTACCCCATACTTGCATGTGTATGGTGTTCATGTTTTCTTATTGTATGGCATTTCTGATGTGGTTAAGGAAGGGAGTCATAGTCACCTACTTAGTCAGGATCTATACGATGCACCACTTCCTGCCATTGTCTGTTTAGCTTAGCATTATATATTGTATGTACATGCATGGTTTTTCTGTAGGTTGCAGGTACCGGGTATTGACTTCCCTGAATTGCCAGTATGAGCGTACCCTATTATACTATCTCAATGATAAGAGAAGGGAGATAAATTCTCAAGTCCAAATCCCAAACCTAAAAACCATTTATCCTAGTGAGTTAGGACAAGTATCAAAGTTGAATACCCACCGAATGTGTTGGATGACATATTTCGTGATTTTTAACCTTTTAGATTTATTTTGTATGATTTGTTCTATGATGGGTTTTCATATTTTATCTTGGAGGTCTATGGTGAATTTTCTATTAATTAAGTCTTAACAAATAGATTTAATTAATTATTTATTTATTTGAGAAAATTAATAAAATATCATGATCTTGATATTTTGATTGTAATGTGAATTATTGGGGAAAAGGAATTAAATAAAAGAAAACTAGAAATTAAAATTAATAATAATTATAAAATAATAATAAAGTAATAAATAAAATAATAATAATAAAAGTTATAAAAAATTAAAATAAAAGTTATAAAATTTAAGTAGAAAATTATTGAAGTTATAAGCTTGCATGGGAATTAACATGTGTCATCAACACGGGGGTTAGTGCATCAATTAAGCACAAGGTATCTACAATTCTATGACTCATCAAAAATAATTGGAAAAGACCCATGCTTAGTTGGTGACATCTTTCAGCAGTTTCAAGAAGCATTCCAAAGGTTTCTTGAGAGCTCTTTGTATTCAGGCATTCATGGAAGCTTAGAGAGAGGGTGGAGAGCAATTGAAGCATTGGAGGACTCAAGAACTCTGAAGAAGGGAGCTTGCTCTGCGGGTTTTCTGAGGAAGAGTGAATTAGTATTAGAATTCGGGTAGATTCTTGTGATTTCACTTATGCTATTTCTGCATCATGCATTCCTGTCTTCTTCCTGTCTTCCATATGTCTTCTAAGGAATTTCATAATTTTATTGTATGCATTTTCAATTTGGGCATTTATTTTTATTTGAGAATTTTATATGCATGGATTTAGAAAAAAAAAAAGGGAAAACGGGGCTAGGGTTAAGATTCATAGCCAAACCCATTAGATTAATTATTGCAAATTTTGGAGATCAAAGATCTATGGAGGAATTCTGAAAAATTAAAATTGTAATCATAAAATTTTCCTGTCGCTACCCCTTGGATAGAACCGAACTCAGTCATTCATAACTTTTTATTGTGATCGAATTTATTCGATCGCTCCAGTCAGAATTGGCATGACTTGGCCCTCTCCAACATATTTAAATTTCAGCCCGATCCAGTAGTTCATTAGGGAGATATGGCTGTCGTACTGAGACTGTTTTATTCAAGGACAGATATTTCTCCATTTCCCATAACCAAGAGTTCTTTATGCTAAAACTTCACAAAAAAATAATATACCAAAGCATGGAATGGATTAAAGATATTATTGAAATCTTCTTTTATTAGAATCTTATTAATATGCATTAGTTTTATATGGTTTTTATTATCTAATCTAATTAAATCAAATTTAATTAAGATTAGAAGAAGTGTAATTAATTATTAGTCAATCTAAGTGACTGGATTTTTAAATGAGAGAAAATTAAAAGAAAAGAGATTTTAATAGTGGAATTTTTATAATGTATATTGAATACTATTTAATATATATTAAACAATTTTAGAGTTGTTTAATGAAGATGATAATGTTAAGAATTTGGAGATTATTCATGTTAAAATCTACAATGAGTCTTATTGGTTTGTGATAGGGATCTTTTTCAAACAACGTTTACATAAACAAAATATTATTAGTACAATTAGCAAATGGAGTCTAATAGTTTTGAGGAGAAACTTTTATCTATCAAACAAATACATGGGTTAGGAAAAACGTGAAATTTCTCCACTTAATATAATTTGGGAATACGTAAACTGAGACTTTTAAATTCAAATTTGAAAACTTAGCAAAACCAAAACATGTGTTTGCATCGTGTATTCTATATGCTTCTTATTTTGGGTTTTGGGTTAACTAGTGTTGACCAGTCCTAGGTTGTTACCAGAGGCTCGGGGGTTATGAGATGTGTTGGCATGTTGATCTTATTTGGTCTCGATCTTTATAAGCCCAACCATGGTAATGTGATTGTATGCTGTATGAAATGTTTGTATTTACTGTTTGTATTTGTTCATCAGTCTTCATGTGTGAAGCTAAGAACTATGTGTATGAGACACTTGAGCTAATCATTTTTGAGTTATCGATCAATTATCCTTGATTATTTTTTAGTCGCCATGATGGGACTGAGATGTGAATTTATTCTTGATGATGTCATGTTGTGACATGTTTGACTCAACCATTTTTGGAGTCTTCGATCAGTATGAGTGAGATATATATTTTGGTTATTGAGAACCATTGGATACTTTGATTATCAGTGATACTTCAGTTGCCAATAGAGAGTTGTTGTGTTCATGATTTTCTATGGATGTTTTCTCATGGAGATTTGATGCTTTTATGCATATTTGATGATTTTATGGATTATCTTTTGTGATTTTGAGATTTATGAGTCCATGAGCATTAGGGTAGGATATCTGCATGTAGTGACGGGAAGTGGCTTGCAATGGGGGCCAGGGTCCTAAGAGGCTGCCAGGGTAACTCATTGTAAGTTGGATTAATAAGTGATAACATTCACACTTAATACTAGCAAAATGAACCTAAAAAGATAAGTGTTTTGTTCTTGCCCATGCCTTGAGTGCTTGTACAGGCTAGGATGGGAGTAGTGAGACACATGGTTGCGACCTTGCAATCTGTAGTATGCCTTGTCTGTATGAGAGGATACTAGTGGCCGCATGAAATCAGTATGGACCCATGGAGTTTAGCTAACTGCCAGGGTAACTTGTACATGATAATTGCGATGACACTTTCCTGCTTGCATAGTAGGTTCCTACATGTCATTGTGTGCCTCTAGGAAGTAGATGTCAGTTTCGTGATTGGAACCTTTGAGTTAGTATACTTTTAGGATTCCTAAACTATAGAGATTTGTGCTATGTGTTATGGATAGCCTGTTTGGGACTTGAGATTATCTCCTTAGCACGATGGGAGTGGACCAGTTAGGTACCACGCGGTCGGGTGGTAGTGTATTTTCCACTCTTATCATTTGAGATTCATTGAGACATCGTGGCTGATGCGTCCTTCGTGATGGTGGATATGTATCCTTTCATTGATGATTAGCATATGTTAGATGATGTTATCTTATGCTTATATTTGCATGTTAGATTACTTTCTACATATGATGTTGTATATGTTAGGAGTGACATTCCTACTATGTTAATACCGATGATCTCTTCGGTGATTTGGGCTATTACGCACAGGGGGATGGCTAGGGCCCACGATGGTCTAATAATGCTATTAACGGTTGGGAGGAACCATGCACTTAGTTAATTATGTTTGATCTTATGATGGATGTATATGTATTCTATGATGATGTATCATGAGTATCATGTGATTATCTCTACTTTGATATATCATGGATTAGAATAGGATGATGTACCTTATTCTATGTATGTATATTCTTTGAGCTTTTCATACCCTGTGACATGTATAGAGGATGATTGAGCATTTGGAAATGTAATGTTTAAACATTGGACTTATCATTATTATTTCATGTGGTTGTTGTACTAGATGGATTCATGTATGTAATTCAACGTTAAGGGATCTTAAAGAATGTAATCTGTTATGTATGTTATGTTTACTTTTCAGATGGACATTACTATTGCTTCCATTATTGTGAATAAGTTATGTATAGTATTTACTTTCATGTAAAAAAATAAAAATGTTACCAAACTTAGTGAATTTTAGGTTAATTCTTTGGATTCCTTGGCGGGGCATTACATTCCTTTTATTGTCTAACCAGTAAAGGTTGACAAACTTCTAATAATCACCCTTTTTTCCATTCCAACATGCCAAATATGATTCCTTGGTTAAATTTGCACATTTTTATTTATGTGGAACCTTGAAGATTTGTTCAATGACCTTTAGATCAAGGCTAATGATAACCTTGTCGTCAGTGTTTTTGATAGTCTTCATCTTTGTAGTAAACCATAGTGCACATCCAAGAACAAAATTAGGTTCCATGTGCACCATAGGAAATGTAGACACCAGGTGAATGTTACTTCTCTTGATACACTTCATTTCATAGCTAGCTGGAGTTTCAACTCTTTGCAAAAAAATCAACCACATCTACACAACCAATCTGCGTGTCCATCACGTTATCCATAATAGATATGACTGATGAGAGAGCTATATGAGCCAACTCTTTATCATATTGATATTTAATTTTTCCTTTGGATTTTGATGGTGAAGACATTTCTTGTGCTTGTACTACAACACAAAAATCCCAAAACATAAATACATCATCAGATGGAATCACCATACAAGTTGATTTATGATCAGCAACAAAGATTTGGAAACAAATTAGAGACTTTGAAGATCCGATGAAATGATCTCAAAAAGAAATCATATGCACGTGCAATGAATGAAAATGAAAATAATGAAATGCAGAATGAAGTGTTATGAAGGTAGAAAATGGAAGATGGAATGAAATAGAATTAAATGAGAATGTGTGAATATGGAACACATGGGAATGCATGCAAATGAAGATTTCTAATTTCAAACGTGACTTAGGGTTTTCAAGGTCTTAATGCATGAAAAATGAGTACATGTAAGTGCAACATGTAATGGGAGATGAAAGGTGAGATGAGATGTAAATGCGGATGGAGGATGCACTTTACATGTAAATGTGAATGGAGGATGAAATAGAAAGCATGGAAGATGTGAAAACATGTATTTGCTCATGGAGGTACAAATACATATGGAGAGACGGAAATGGAAAATGGAAGAGGGAAAATAAGCTTTATAGTCACCTTTGGTGAAAAGATGAAGTCAAAGTACATGGAAGATGAAAATGACATCTTTTTGACTTTCCAATAAGTGACTTTTAATCAAAATCAGACCTTTTGGATCCAATTATACATAAGGCATTTCGTGTAATTGTGTCATGAAAATGGATGCAAAAAGTAAGTTTAGTGAAAATAGAAATGGAAAATGAGATTAAATGCATGTGTGGATGGTGAATGAGATGGAAAACATGTAATCAAATTCATTGAATGAGAGGTGAGGTGTTGTGACACATAAACAGAATGTGGAATGTGATGATGCTTTTGCATAAAGTGAAGCAACAACAAGTTCTTGAGAAAGACCTTGTGACTTCTCTAAAGTGGAGAAATCCAAAAAGTAAACACAAAACACAAAAACACAAATAAAAATGTACCTTTGGAAAGTCACTCAAACATGCCAAGATGCAAAGCACTTCAACACACAAATTCAAAATTGAAACTTGGGAAAGAACCAAAAACATGAAAATGAAGAAAATCTTCATTTTTAAAGGAAAAATGCACTTTCCATGGAATAGATTTCAACAAGTGGCAATGATTAAGCAATTTTGTGCATAAAATCAGCAAGATAAGCACAAATTAAATAGCAAGAAAGAAGAAGTTCACTTACATGAAGATTAAGTTCCAAAAATGAAGGAGAAAGATGCTCCAATGTTGAAGAATTGTCTAAAAATGCTAAGACTTTTTCCAACTTTGTGAATTTGAATGAAAAAGGGAAAAAAATAAGAAATTCTTATTAAAAGATGCCAAAATGTGCCCTAAGAATGCTCCAAGATCCAACATTTTTGGGATGCATGTGTTTGGTCTTTTTGGTGAAAAATTATTTTCACAGGATGCATGAACAAATCAATTTGATGTTTAATCATCAAATCATGCACAAACATGCAATGCAATCCCCAAATAAAGCCAAATTGATTTGTATTGGAGCAAAAACATTGATAAAAAATGGAGTTATTTACTTATTTCTTCAAAAGCATGCCCTATATTTGAGCTTCTAATAACATTTTTGAGCATGTTAGATCCATTTTTGATGTATGAAAACTCATTGCCAAGCCAAAACACATCTAATGAAAAAGATTTCATGCAAATCCATCAAGAAAATCTCCTTTAATGATTAAAATCAGGTTCTTGGAAGGCAAAGACATGTATTTCTTC
Organism: Cupressus sempervirens; assembly: GCA_028749045.1. Classification (NCBI taxonomy): domain Eukaryota; kingdom Viridiplantae; phylum Streptophyta; class Pinopsida; order Cupressales; family Cupressaceae; genus Cupressus; species Cupressus sempervirens. The sequence goes on along the minus strand of CM053788.1, from coordinate 489,851,806 downwards.
AAAATTAGACTTTTTTAAGGGCAATGCACATATTAGAACATGTTTCAAGATAAAATCAAACCTTTTTGGGTCAACAGCATGTTTTAAAATGTGCAAGCAATTAAGATCAGACCTTTTTGGGTCAATAGCATATTTTAAAATGTGCGAGCAATCAAAATCGAACCTTTTGGAGGGGAATACACATTTTAAATTACATCTCACATTTTGGATGCAAAGACATAAAAACTTACCTTTTGATGTAATGACATCAAAAAGCTCCACCAAGTTGAACTTTATATGCAATGACATGTAAAATGTCCACTTTTGATGGATTTTACATGTAATTGCATATAAAATATTCGCTTTTGATAACATAAAGTCATTTAATCCACTTAATTTCATAAAAATGTTATTAAATGAGTCATAAACAATATTTATATATCATATTTAAAAATAAAACATATAAACATCATTTAAAAAATAACATTTAAATGAGCATTTGGTTTAGAAATCAAAAATTAAACTAGAACTATATAGTTATATAGTCACTTTAAGTGAAAATTAAAAAGTAACTCAACTTTAAATTATAACATAAAGTGCACTATAGTCACTTTAAGTGAAAATTTTAAAGTTAAAGTAACTTAAAAACATAACAAAAAGTGAATTTAAGCTATATTTATCAAAAAGTGAAAGACAAATTTAAAATATAACAAATGTATATTTTTAATTTGTGATATTGCACCAAAAAGGTCCACTTTTGAGGCACTAAAATGGGCATATCTCTTGATTGACAACTCCGATTGAGCTCTAGGTTAGACCGAATCGAAGGAAAAAGTGAAAGGCATGATATGAGCAAAAAAAAAGAACTAAAAACTGATAAACACAAACTCAAAAGAAAACAAAAGATGGCAGAGGCTTCAAAAATCAAGCAAAGGCTCAACAGAAAGCAAAATAAAAAAAACTTGACGAAAGCCTTCAGCAAAACAATTTGATATATGAATTGAAATGGATGGATAAATCAACATTAAGTAATTGAATGTCAAATTCAAGCTTAGAGATATGCGAAACTATCTTGAATTTTTTTTGTGTTGTTACCAACATTTTGTGGTGAAAAAATGAAGGACAAAAGGGCTCAAAATTTGATTGATGCTCCATCATGTAGTCCACCACCATACAACGATATTTTGAATGCTGGTTTTGATCACCTTCAATTTGATCTACAAGGGCTATAAAAAAATGAAATCCATCTAGTAGCATTTGTACCATTCTAAGATTCAACTCTTTTACCTGAAGCTCAAATTCAGCTTGCCTATTATCATCTTTTTCCTCTTGATCCAACGGAATCCATAATAATTGAAATATGTTATCATCTTTCTTGGTGGGTGTTTCAGGCTTAAGAAGAGAGTGCTCAATGGACTTGTGCTTATTCTTGGAGCTATACTTAATTCTCACCATTTTCATAGTTTGCAAAAATAAGAGATAAATATTCAACCAAATGATTTAAAATGGGTGGGAGAAAATCTTAACCAACTAATTAAGGAAATGAGAAACAACTGAAATCCAAATGTATCGGCAATGTGCCAAAGACCAATTAGACTCGTAATCGAGCTTCCTATTGCATAAAAAATGTTCGCTCTATTTATAAAATGCAGTCATCAAAAATAGCTAAATATAAATTAAGAAAAGGCTAAATATAAATTAGATTTCATGATACAACAATAATTATCTATTTTATTAAAAAAAAATTGGCGACATGCAAACTAATCGATTCAAAGGTTCACAATTCTGCAAATATAAGACTAAACAAGATCTGGACTCATCTCAAGTGTTGTTGAACATAATATTTGTAAATTTTTCAAGATCAAACTTCTGGTTGAAAGAATGATAAACCCTCAAAAATTATAGATTTTGAAAGCTAATAAACTAGACGACACAACCTCTACCAAAAACTTGTCATGAAAATAACAATCAATGTTATTTATATGGTTTTTTGGTGGGTATTTTGCTTGTCTCTTGTTGTTATCAAATTCGTTTGAAGCATAATAGTATCAAGCATGGGACATGATTGTACTACTAGATTAATTAAATAATAACTGGGGTTTTCCCACATAACACAAAAAATGTGGAAAGAAGAAAGGATTATCTGGGACATGACCAAACAAATAAATGACGTTAAAGATAATGTTACTTTCTTTCGGTTTCCCTAGATCTTTCAAGCATTCAACCCTTATCTACCTTTGGATATTATTTACTTACTGCGTATTGTGTTGTACAAGATGGAGCGTGAAGGTTGTATAATATTTTAATTATAAATTAATAGAAAAGGGACTGTTCATTAAAAAATTAATATTTTTAAATATACAAATATGATAATATTAATATTACAATATATTTTTTAAGTAATGCATTATATTATAAATTATAATTGTATGATCTATAAATAATATATAATATTAATATTTTCATATATGTTATATAATATACTCTAATTATATTAATATAAATTATAGACATATAAAATTAATTAATTAAGATGTCTCAATTGTATTATATTTTAATATTATATCACAACTTTGTATTTATTATATTTTATACAAGTAATATATTTATATATGTCTTAGTAAATATTTAATAGGTATCTATATAAAATGATAAAATTGATAGTATATCATAAGTTCTAATTTATAATGTACTATTATTTTTATTTATTGTACAATTTTATTATAATATGAGGAGAGAAAGAGAGGCTATTAGATTAGAGGAAAGAAACATTAGGTGTAAGGAGACGGGTAGATGATGAAAATAAAGAGTTCCCAATGGAAGATTTGCAAGAAAAGGAAAATAAAGGATGGAAGGACTTTCCATGAAGAAATGTTTAGGGCACATAGGTGGAAGAAGGATTGACTGTGCATCAATAAATAGGTAGAATTGTGTGCATGGTCAAATTGAATTTGAGTAGGGTACCCTAGCTTGTAACCCTAGACCATCTAGAATATTCAACAAAATATCTTTAAAAAGTCCTAGGATGAAACAAGTAAGGGATGAACATATTCATCTTTCTAAAGTCTTACACAGAAATCAAGGGAGTTTTTAAATTGTTGGTAAACTCTAGGAGGAAATGAAACAAAAGAATAATTTTGGATGGTTTAAGCAAAATTGGGAACAAACATAGATTTTTTTAATAGTTGGAGGGTGAATTGGCCTTTTACAAGGGTCATATTGATGAGGATCACACTAGAAAACCATGGAAGGGAAAAGATAAAGCCTTTGTGGACCTTAACACAAAGCATCTAGAGACAATAAGAAAAAGGTACATGTACAAACCTCTCGTAAAATGTATTAGGGTTTATTTAAGGGATAAGGAAGTCAAAATTTCATTTCAAGACTAAAGGAAGTAGGAATTTCTATAAAGTGGGAAGGAGGATAGGCAATCCTTTCAAATAGAGAAAATAGTGTGATTAGAATTTGGGAAAAAATGTCCTACCTAAACCCCTATAGGATAGTTTGTTTATTTATTTTATTTTTAAAAGATTTTTCTAGTGTAATTTCCTTCAAATAGAGATATAGGAAAAGTAATGACTCGTGGACCATACTTAATGGATGCTACATATGCTTATTCATGATGGAATGAATTAAAAATATCAATCCTTGAAATCAAGAAGTAGAAGTTCATGTAAGTATTAGTAGAAAGATATCCTATCAAGAATCATAAAAAATGTTTAGCCTTTTAGTCAAGTGGGAAAAATAATTAGATTGGTTATTTTTCTCTAGTAGATCAGTATAATTCAAAAGGATATATAAATTTGGATTGTTGGATTACAATCAATTATAATAGTAATGATCTACTTGATCAAATCAATGAGAATTTGCTAGAGAAGAAAAAATCAAGGTTTAAAATTGAGGAAACCTCAACTAAAGAAGTATATGCTCATAATGGTAGAGGTGATTAGGAGATGGAAAATGAAGGAGATGACACTATAGCATATAAAGATCAAAAAAAGAGTCTTGTGACTCAAATTGTTATTTAATAAGGGGAGATCAAATTGTCAATAGATCACAATTGCCTATTATTGAACCTAAGGAGATGAACAATTATTGATTGTGTTATGAATAAAGGAAGAGGATCCTAAGATGGACAATAATATTAAAGGCAGAGTAGGAAAACCATATTCTCAAGGAAGGTAAAAAAAGTAAGGATTATTAATTGAGGACTCCTTGGGAAATTCTACTACAAAGTGGAAGGCAGTCTTAAGGAAATGATTTGGGTATAGAACTTCAAGGGAAGAAGGAATCTTATGACCTAACAAATGACCAAGAACATATTGTTCAAATGGTCAAAGAATGACCACACAAGCTTAAAGATAAACATGTTCTCTGGAAATTACAAAATCTGTACTTTTGTTCCTCATAATAGAGCACATGAAGAAAATAAAGCTACACTAGCAGAGTGTGAGAGGAAAATCAAACTACTAAATAATGACATGGGATAATATTGAGTTGATTCTCTCACATCACTCGTTATTTCTTCATGATCTTATGGTAGGCCTTCTAAGAACATGAGACCTTCATTCTCTACAATGACTATATATGAGACATTCATCCAATCTTTTATTCCCATGGAAGATGAAAATGAAAAAAGAGTTGTCTAGGAGTGGGGTTATCAAGGAGAAGACAACGAGGAATCCACTTATACTATTGAGATCGTTCCTTAGAAGTACAAAAATACTATAAATTCCTAACAAATATGGGTTATTTGGATAAGGACCTTTGAGGGATCATAATAATTATCTTTCTAAACCATTAAGTGGCACCAAGAGACATAAAACAAAATATAAGGCTAACTTGGGCTTCTTTATTGCCAATTTTTAGACATACATTGGACCAATATTTGATGAAGATCCTAATTAAGAGGATGAATCAAGAGGAAAAAATTGAACCAACAACTACCAACTCTTTTGAGCACATTGAGTCCATTCCTTCAACATCTCTCATTTGGGATGGAGACATGGAACATGCTAAAACTCATGCAGGGGCCTCCATATCTCTACAATTTTATCTTTTGAATACTAAAGCCTACTATGTATTCACACAAAAATCAAACAACTACTAGGAAGATATGAAAGCACTGATTCATGATAATATGAGTGAGACTCTCCTTCTATAGAAGGTCTACAAATTTGGGTGTTGGGCATTTGAATAACCTGCTAGACATTAGAGCATCAGAGCATTGACTTTTGAGGCATTCATAAATAAATTTTAAATGGCCATCAAAGACCAATTGATTTGATATCTTGTTCAAATTAGCTTCTTACCAAGCTCAAGCCTTTAATGCATAAATATTTTCAACTTAAATCATTGCAACTACGTTTTCATTTTGATATATTTATTGAATGGTGAAATTGTATTCAATTACTAGTTCCTTCCATCTTCATATTAAATTTAGGTGGAGTAAATATGCATCAACATGAGGTACAATATACAATTAGAAGTGTCTGGACTATGTTATTTTCATGTGGTGAGGCATGCATTTCATACCATGAAGATATGTGGGTTTCAAAGTAAGAGTAGTGTCCTCAAGTGTCTCCTTTCCCAAATGGAAAGATGATAATCCAGTATCCTTTGTGGGTGCCATTTTGCAAGAACATTAGGCTTCTCATTAATAGAGATGTATTTGATTATATACATGTGTGGATTGGTGTACATTAATTAATTTTATTTGTATTTATTGTAATGTTAATTTTCATTAATATTGATGCAAGTTTCAATTTCATATTTTGTTATAAGAATACATTTATAATATATAATAAAGCATTTATGATTATCATATTATTTGATAATTAAGCTCTTATAAAAATATTAAAAATAAAAATAAATTAGTTCTTTGGAAATTACAATATCCATATGAATATTTATGGAATATGATCTTGGACTAATTATTGTTAGCTATGAGATTATGCCAAAGATACTTGGCAAGAATATCCTTATTAAAAAATTGATCTTATGAATAGAAGACTAACCAGATGGCAGAGCATACAAACCTTATCCCATGTCACTATATGCAATATTCTCCTAGAATTAGAACTTGACCAGAAAAAAATCCTCTAAATTCGTTCCATCATTACAACAAATTTCTTTGGTATTTTGAAGAGGCTCATGGAATTGACATGAAGATTTAAAGAGGCTTTGATAAGCTACATGTTCCCAGCCTAGAAATTAGAGAATCTTTCTAACTAGCCAGTTTGGATAGGAATTTCTAAATTAAACTACTCCATATTGTCCTAGGAACATCATTATAATAGAAAGGGATCCCCAATTAAGATGGAAAAATCATCAGTGTTACAACCAAGAATCCTAACAATTCTCTATTTTGTACTTTCTTGGAGTTTTTATGAAGAATATGAAATTTTTATTAAGGTTAATAATCTAGCCCAAAGAATGTTTATATTCCTAAATAATCTTCTTGAAATCTTTAGCCTTGGAAACAAAACTTTGCCCCATAAGAAAGGTACCATAATAAATTATTGATGAGAGTCGACTAAGCCTCGAAAAGAAGGGCACAAACCCTTAATTCTTCCTAGACCAAACAAAAATATAAATAAATATCCCCAAATATTCTGTCATTGGGATGAATAAGAACAAAGATATGGGATCTCCTTAGATTTTACCACACAAACAAGAGAAAAAGCCAATCAAATATCCATTGACCAAAACTACAATTTATTGTTGAAAAGTATCATTGAATCTAAAAAAGGATAGTAGTAGTACCTTTAAAAGGAAGGCCCAATCCTCCCTATGATAAGCCATTAGAGGATCCAATTTTAGGAAGAAACTAGCTTTAGTGATGCAATAATTGTAGCTTTTTGGTGATAGTATTTGGGGTATATATGTATAAAAGCCTTGCAAGCATTTTGGTGATGCAGTATTTGGTGTATATGGGTATAAAAGATTTGGAGGTTTTTTAATATTTGGGGTGCTTATGTGGTGCCATTTTTTTGGGCATATTTTCACTATTGACTATGAGTAGAGAATACAAGAATAGTTTCAATTTAACAAAAATCTATTGCTGTACAGATCAACCACATCTTCCAATTTTTGTGGCATCACCACTAAGCACAAAATTACATAGTTGCAATAAACTAAATGCAACAAAATGTAATCTCAATATAGCAGAGATGCACAATAGAGTGGTGCCTAAGCTATGATTTTCATTTTCTCAAAAATATATTATCTTACCTATCTATAAATAGATATAGAGAAGCATTAAACATTCAATAAAGTTTTAAAACATTACAGAATAAAATAAATTAATGCTTCACTGAACATACCAAAGAAGTACATGGAACTAATATTTAATGAGAACAAAATGAACCAATGCTCCATTAAACATGCCTAAGAAGAATTAATGCACATATTGTGAACAATCTTTTATTTAAAAAAAATAGAAAATATGCTTTAAGTTTTACTTAAACATATAACAAGAATTATGTATTGTATGCATGACATGTTTACAATATTTTTTAAACATAAAAACAAATTTTCCTTTTTTCTTTTGCACAATAGGCATCGATCTCATCTTCAAAGCATAATGCTTCCATTTTTAAAACAAAGTACAACTTTTCAATTTTTTAATCAAATTTGTGGGACTCTTGCTGCTGCAAACAACTCTTGTTTTATAAGAAGTGGGTCTCCATGAGAACCCAATCTAATACAATTTGATGATTGCCATTTTTGGTATGTCATTCCTTAGGAGTTATTTAACAATTTATTATTCAAGAAAAATTGATTTCCTAGCCATATGTATGTCATCCACAATTTTGAACTCGGTATTGCATTTTCCTCCTATTTTTTCCCCTTTTTGGTATCCACTAAAGAAACTCTGTTAGACTTTCTTATTGAGATTCATCATTTCTTTCAAGAAAAATATGTTTACCACAAGTTTTGACTTTATTTCTACACTTTTTTTGATCCACAATGAGCTTCGTAGAATCTTGGTCACTTTTTTTGTCCTCTTGAAGACAAATGGGTGGAACTTGAGCAACATTTTCATTGTCATTGATGGAGTGCAGATTGTTGTAATCGTTTCCATCATGATATGAGAGATGGATGGTTGGAGTATATGTTGTATCAAAATTATTTATTTGATATGGTTGGATCTTGAGGTGGTGGACAATAATGTTGGTGCTAGTCACCATGGAGGCTGCTTGAAGTTTATAATGATCTTCTCACATTCCATCTTCTATCATCTTTTTATAGTGCTCCTCAAAATTCATCTCTTCTTCTCAAAAAAAATAAGGGCTTGATATCTGATTGATGCTCCATCATGTAGTCCACCACCATACAATGATATATTGAATGTAGGGCTCTAAAAAATAGTTTCCATCTGGTAGCATTTGTACCATTCTAAGATTCAATTCTTTTACTTGAACTCAAATTCAACTTGCCTATTATCATCTTTTTCCTCTTTGATCCAACAGAATACATAATAATTAAAATATGTTATCATCTTTCTTGGTGGATGTTTCAAGCTTAGGAAGAGAGTGCTCAGTGGACTTGCGCTTATTCTTGGAGCTATACTTAATTCTCACCATTTTCACAGTTTGCAAAAGTAAGAGATAAATATTCAACAAAATGATAAAAAATGGGCAGGAGAAAATCTTAACCAACCAATAGAGGAAGTGAGAAACAACTAAAATACTTACAAGTTTCTCATGTGTATTTGAAAGACAAATAAATCCAAATGTACCTGCAACATGCTAATGACCAATCTAAATCATAGTAGAGTTTCCTATTGCATAAAAAATGACCACCCTATTTATAAAATGCAGTCATCAAAATTAAACATCAAAAATAGCTAAATATAAGAATTAAGGAAAAGCTAAATATAATTTAACAAAATAGATTTTAGTGTATCCCTATAATTAGCTACTTCATATAGGTTTTACCATACAAATCTTCAGTTAACTATTTGTTTGTTTGTTTTTCTATATATATATATATATATATATTGGCAACATGCAAACTGATTGATTTAAAGGTTCATAAGTCTGTAGATATAAGACATGAGATGGGCTTGTACTACCAAATTCAGAGAAGAAAATCTGGGGTTTTCCCAAATAATGCAAAAAAAATTTCATGAGAAAAAGAAGAAAGGATTATCTGGGACATGACCAAACAAACAAATGACGTTAAAGCTAATGTTACTTTCTTTCATAATTTAGGCAAGAGCCTGCAACACAATGGTAAAATTGTAAGAGGTCTTGGGTTCAAATCTACTCATGATCACGCCTAATAAATAAAAATAAAATAATAAATTACAACACATAATAATTAATCTTGGTTTCGGCCTCTTACCAATCAAAATAAAAATAGAAAATTTTACTTTCTTTCAGTTTCCTTAGATCTTTCAAGCATTCAAACTTCAACCCTTATCAGTGTTAGGGTAGTATTTACTTACTGCGTATTATGTTGTATAAGGTGGAGTGTCAAGATTATTGTTTATAAAAAAAATTAAATTAAATATAGAAATATGATAATATTAATATTACGATATATTTTTAAAGTAATGCATTATATTATAAATAATAATCTTATGATCTATTAATAATATATAATACTAATATTTTCATAAATGTCATATAATATACTCTAATTATATTAATATAAAATTATAGACATATATAAAATTAATTAATTAAGATGTCTCAATTGTATTATATTTTAATATTATATCACAACTTTATATTTATTATATTTTATACAAGTAATATATTTATATATGTCTTAATAAATATTTAATATGTATCTATATAAAATGATAAAATTGATATTCTATAATACGTCCCTATTTATAATGTACTATACATTTTTATTTATTCTACAATTTTATTATAGTATGGGGAGTAAAGGAGGGAATTTGGATTAGAGGAAAGAGTAATCAAGTGTAAGGAGATGGGTGGATGGTGAAAATAAAGAGTTCTTAATGGAAGATGTACAAGAAAAAGAAAATAAAGAATGGAAGGACCTTCCATGAAGAAATAAATAGGTAGAATTTTTGTGAACTAGGAAGTGAAACTTGAGTTGGGTACCCTAGTTTGTAACCCTAGGCCATCTAGAATATTCAACTAGATATCTTTGAAAATTCTAGGATGAAACAAGGGATGAACATATTCATCTTTCTAGAGTCTTACACTCACAAAATGTATTAGTGTTTATTTAAGGGAGAAGGAAGTCAAAACTCATTTCAAGACTAAAGGAAGTAGGAATGTCTATAAAGTGGGAAGGAGGATGGGAAATCCTTTGAAAAGTGAGAAAAATAGTATGATTAGAATTTGGGAAAAATATCCTACCTAAAGCCCTATAGCATAGTTTGTTTGTTTATTTTATTTTTAAAATATTTTTCAAGTGGAATTTCCTTCAAATAGTGATAGAGGAAAAATAATGACTCACGAGCCATACCTAATGGATGGTGCATATGCTTATTCATGATGGAATGGTTTAAAATAATTAATCCTTGAAATCAAGAAATATAAGTTCCTTTGACTATTATAGAAAGATACTCTATCAAGAATTAGAAAAATATTTAGCCTTTTAGTCAAGCGAGAAAAACAATTATAGGAAAGGACTTCTAGAATATACACAAGAATATGTCTCAACATAATGCCACTTTTGTCACTTCCTTGGGAGATAGAAATACATACTAAATGGGACATCTATAGGAAAATATGGCAATGAAGGATTTTTCTCTCTCTCTCTGCTAGATCTATATAATTCAAAAGGATACATAAATTTGGACTATTGGATTACAATCAATAATAATAGTGATATACCTATTCACAACAATGAGAAATCATCCAAGAAGAAGAAAATTAAGGTTTTTAATTGAGGAAACCTCAAGTAAAGAAGATTATATTCATAATGATAGGGGTGCTTAAGAGATGGAAAACTGAAGGAGTGGACACTGTAACATATAACAATCAAAATAAAAATCTTGTGACTCAAATTTTTATTTACAAGGATCAAGAAATAGATAAAAAGGGTGGATCAAATTGTCAATAGATCACAATTACCATAATTGAACCTAATGAGATGAACAATAAGGATTTAGGTGACCTGTGTATGAATAAAAGGGGTGAAGTGTTGTTGATCATGCTATGGATCAAGGAAGAGGATCTTAAGATGGACAATGATATTAAAGATAGAGTGGGAAAACCATATTCTCAAGGAAGGTAAGGAAAGTAAGGATTATTAATTGAGGACTCTTCAGAAAATTCCACTTCAAAAGTGGAAGGTGGTCTTAAGGAAATGATCTGGGTATATAAATTCAAGGGGAGAAGGAATTTTAGGCCCTAACAAATGATCAAGATCATACTATTCAAAAGGTCAAGTATGTCTACTAGGCCCACTTTTGGATGAAATAGATATGCTTTTAGAATCTAAAAAATGAAATTAAACTCAAAGAGGATGAAACTAATACCATAGAGGAAATATTTAATGGAAAATTCAATGAAAATAAGGAGACCAAATCTACCATAGAAAGAAAAAGAGGGAGAAAAAAGATATGAAAAAGTAGGGAGGTTATAGGAAATGTTATGAGATAAAGGAAAATATAAAAATGAAGCAAACTTTTGCTATCAAAGAAAATGAAGGACTTAGCATAATTTTCATAAAATAAATAAATTGGAGCATAGAGGAAAGTGAACAAAGAATGAAATGAGAAACTAGGTACTTTGTTGGTACTAAAGGAGTCTCCAAAAGTTTTGGGATTATTTAGAGTCCTTAAAATTTTTAGGTGAAGGTGCTAAAGATAGATAAATATGGTAGTTGGTGAAATTGAGAATATTAAGAGAAAAACATGATAGTATATTTTATTAATGCATATGCTTTGAAACCCTAACTAAAGAATGGAAGAAGTTTTAGTTTCAAGTAGGGAGTGTTCTTCAATATTTAAGTTATGAAATGGTGATGATGGTTATGGGTCCTTTGGTTCCACTTTAGATGATTTGGACAAAATGGGTGGATTGACCAATTTATCATAGGGCCAACTACATTTTCAATAGTTTTGCAAGGGGAAAACAAGTTCTGAGAAGTTCAAACCTTGAATGGTATCTCTACTTGTACTTTTTCTAGAGTAATAAAGTATTTTCTTATTAATTAAATCATATTGATTTAATTATTAAGTCACTTATTATCTCTAGTTTACTTAAGCTAAACTTTGGGCCTATAATAACTAATTCTTTTATTCTTATCATGCAAACTAGGTTACTTACCTGTTAGGGTTTTGATCTCCTTTTATAAGGATTGATCTCTTTGTAATTTATTGAGTCACTTTTGATTATAACAATTTATCTTTTTGCTCATCAAGAATGTCTCATCTATGGATATGAGAATTCTTGCCTCCATAGCTTTTGCTTCTTTCTTTCTGTGATAGATTTTTGCATGGAGGTGATTCTTGGGAGCTCTGGGGTTGATCTTTTATCAACTTCAACATGGTATCAAAGCTTTAGATCTTCATGCCCCTGTTCTATTTATGGGAAGTTTGGCTTGGCTTTTAGATCTTGTGAGTTGTGGAGTTGATCTTTCATCAAGATTTTTTTTGTACGAAAATCTAGATATTTCAGCATGCAAATCAAAATTTTTTGGCACAAAAACTTGAGATTTTTCTATACACAAATCAAGATTTTCAATGCACAAATCAAGATTTTTGGCATGCAAATCGAGTTAGTTTTTGCTACAAAATTGGCATGCTTCCTAAGGTAATTTCTAGTACTAATAGGCCTACTTCCTAAGGAATTTTAGCATAGATCCTCAAGCAATATTTTTTTTATTTTTCCCTTCCTACTCTTTTTTGACCTACATGTGGTTTGGTCATATCTTACTCATCTAGACTCTATTTTTCACAAATGAGATATCATTGAGAAGCTGGTTTTGAGCCTATCATGATGGTGTGGTTTATTTGGACTTTTGATGTTGTTTGGTTTTTAGTTTATGCAGTCAAAGTTGGAGGTTCTATTTTGCACTCCGAGGGACATATTTTGAGACATTCTATTTTCCAAATTCTACTCCAGGTACATCCCATTCATCTTTTTGCCTTTTTTGCATTCTAGTAGATATCTTGGTTGTTTTTGGGTTGGGGATCAATTTTGTTGCTTCAAATGATTTTTCATGATTTGTACCATCTCTTGTATTAGTCTTATTTTCTTTTGGTCTTTGTTGACACCCTTTTGTAGTATTTTTGCAAACACACTGAGATAAAGTGCCACTCTATTGCATTTCGGGATCTTGCACATCTTTGTGCTTTATTGTACTTGCACTACATTATGAATTTCCTTGGGGGGTTTCATGTTGGCCATATTCACCATCTTCCTTTATCAAGTGAGTATTCCTTCAATTACATTAGCCTCGTGGCATGTCGATGACACGTGCCATTATAGGTGATTATACTTCTTTTGCACTCTCGAATCCTCAATGTTCCTATTTCTTCTTTTTGCAAGAGATATTGCATTCAATTTCAATGTTCATATCTTACCTCTTAGCATTATTGGAGGCTTATGTTGGTTCTATTACTTTCTTGGTTCGAAGGAGTGAGCTATGTATTCAGTATTTGATCTTATATATTGGGCAATTGCAGTGGCTAGATACTTATGCATTTTAGTGAGATGGATCATTTACCATATAGACATTCTTTCATTCCTATTTTTTAAGACCATGAAAATACCTTCCATCTTCGATTGAACAGCTCTTCAAACTTGGTCTTCTCCACTTGGTCATCTTCTATATAGTGGAGGTTTTTTAGATTAGTAGCTTCATGGTTCAGTGGTGTTCTTCATGATCATCCTTTTATTCCTATCTTCTAGAATATTCTTTCCATCTCTTTTTGGAGTAGGGGTTTTCCCATGTGGTTTTTGTTAGAAACAGAGATTATTGAGAGAGGGGTGAATCAGTAATCTACAAACTTTAATCACCAACTGGATATTTTATTTCTTTCTTTAAATCATGCATAACCAAGCAATAAAGTAATGCTGAATAGTAATAGTAAAAATGCACAAAGATAACTCATAACACCATATTTTGTTAACTAGGGAAACCCTGGCTAAGGGAAAACCCTAGTGGGGATGATACCCACTAGATAATATACTGATATATAAGTTCCTTGTTAGAGGATGGACCCTATTAGGAATCAATGAGAAAATTTAGTATAAGGAGTCCCCGTTAGGAGACTTTGAATCCTTGTTAGGAGATTCCAACCCTGTTAGGAGTTGTGGTACAGTAAATGCAAGGTGAGTCCACTACACAAATATGTACTTCTAATTACCAGAAGAGCTCACTACCTAAATAATTAATCAGACTTCTAGAATAGGTATTGTATCTTCTTTCTTGACTGATCTCTAATCTTCAGCTCAATCTTGGATCACAAAATAGCTCATATAAAACTTTGCATATATCGCTTTCACAAAAGTTTGTATATAATCACAATTACAAGATAGCACTTACAATCATAATCACAAATCACTTACACGTCTTATCGCAAGATGTCCTTTGCATAAATACGATGCCTTTACACAAATTGTTGTTGGGTCAGCTAGGACCACAATCTACTTTTCCAACTTAGAGTAAACATCTAGAATGTCGGCCCTAATTGGACAAGTAATTATCTTATAAACAAAATAATCCTTTCCTTCAATTTCGTTGTCTTGTTTTACTTTAAATATGATTATCTTTGTTCTATACAGTCTGTACATACTAGGATGTCCACCCTAATTGGACAAGTAATTATCTTGTAAACAAAATAATCCTTTCCTTTGCATATAATCACAATTACAAGATAGCACTTACAATCATAATCACAAATCACTTACATGTCTTATCGCAAGATGTCCTTTGCATAAATACGATGTCTTTACAAAAATTGTTGTTGGGTCAGCTAGGACCACAATCTACTTCTCCAACTTAGAGTAAACATCCAGGATGTCGATCCTAATTGGACAAGTAATTATCTTATAAAGAAAATAATCCTCTCCTTCAATTTCGTTGTCTTGTTTTACTTTAAATATGATTATCTTTGTTCTATACTTTCAAGGCTATATACATCATCACCAAGATGGATACTATCTCCATCTAACTTCGTTGGTCATAATATGATGCTAGCAACAAGTTATAAACAAAACAATACACTACTATAAATCAAATTTTATACTTAGATAATTTTCTAATTACCAAACACTAAGTATCTTTATTTCTGAGGTTTCTTGTAAGCATGTACATCATGTGTTGCCATAAATGACAACAATTACATATCACTATTAGCCATTGTCAACAATCTCCCCCTTTGGCATTAATGGCAACAAAATAGGGGAAATTAGCTAAGTGACAAAACTTAACACAACAAAAATAAATAACACCTTACATTACATCAATTACAATTTGTCCAACATTACATAAGCTCCCCCTTAAAATATACTTTACAATATTCTCCCCTTTTGACAATTCAATTTTTTGCAGTTACTCCCAATTTTTTGCAACTACTCCCCCTTTGACATCAATGACAAAGGTCATAATGTCATAAATCTATCTAGAACTATCAAAAAAATGTTGTCCTTCCTTATGCTGATAGGATCTTCATGCAATCATCAAAATTTGCCTTTAGACTATCCATACCTTTAGTCCATGCATCCTTGGTGGATTCAGCTGAGGTGAGTATTGCACATAAGGCATATGATGCAATCTCAACTGCATTAATATCTAAATATAAAAAGTTAGAATATGTGTCCTTGGCCTTGACACATTCCTCCACTTATTTCTTAACAAAAGATAATTTTAGAGCAATAGATTCTTTGAAATCTGATATCCTCTTCAAAATTTGTTCCTTCCGAAGTTCTAGTTTCTTGATATCATTGTGGATATTGTCCACTAGTCCTTCAAAATCGTTTACCTTGCAATATGGATGTTGGATATGGCTGGATAGAACCTCTAGCTCACTCATATTTCCTTCTATCTAACTATCAATATCTTTAATCTGTTTGTATGATAAGGTACACTTGACATACAAAGTTTTCCTATCCTGTTGGCATTTTCAAAGTTCCTTGATAAAAGTATCAAGATTAACCAAATCATTCTTAATGTTTTGATAGATGGTGCTAGCATCATGGGAAATCTGTGCCTTTGTTTTTGTAACATTCAACAAACTGGTAAACTCTTCATTGAATGATTTTAGCACTGCTTGTGCCCTCTATTCTCAGTGTGTTGTACTATCGAGGTACTATGCAGTCTATCAGTAACTTCCATTAAAGTTCTCTATAAACTCTTCACTTTCCTCTTCTTCTTAATAAGCTTTGTTAGGGATGAGATCAGATCTTTTTGATCATCATCATCAGTAGCTAAACTAGCAAGAGAGAGAAGAGTGGATGAACTAGATGGTTTAGTATCATCCTCTCTTTGTCTCTTATTTGCCTCTTCTATTCTTCTCTCTTCTTCTTTCTTTTCTCTTTCCTCTCTTTCCTTTTCTCTCTTTTCTTCCAATCTCTTCTTCTCATCTTCCTCTGTTTTCTTTCTCATCTCTTCTTCTACAATTTTCCTCTTTTCCTCCTCTTCCTTTCTTTTCTTTTCTTCCTCAAGCAATTTCTGCTTGGCCTCCTCTATTTTCTTCTTCTCTTCTTCAAGTAACCTTTTCTCCTCTTCAATCTGTCTTAGTTTATCCTGAATATCCTCATTGTTTGGTTCATTAGGTTTAGAACCTTCAAATGGATTGTCATCATCAATGTTAATGGTAACATTCCTTTGATCAATTTGCATAGTGTCACTACTCACTGACATGTCTGAGGTTCTAGGTGTTGGAGGAGATGTTGCTTTTGACTCTGTCAACATTTGACTAATAGCAGTCATAGTCTCACTTTTTAGTTTATCCTTTTCACCAACCATAAACAAAAAAGGTCTCAAATTATTCCTTAAATACAGAGTGAGGTTATTCAATAATATTTTAATCTTTTCTTCATCATCAATCTTGCAAATAGTTCTAAGCATAGACTTCCAAAGTTCTAGATCTTCTTCCCTTGCAGGAGCCTTCTTTTGAATGAGTCTTTCACAGACTTTCTAGTTAATTATGCTCTCAAGATCCTTCAATTTCATATTGTTTTCTATAATATATCTCACAGTAAATATATCAATCTGATCCTTCTCAAAAAATTTATGCAAATCATAAAACTTGTTCATCTGAACAAAGTTACCTTCATTAGCAATATTTGTGTTGATTTTCTTTATCTTTGATTTCCAGGGTTGCCAAGCTTTGCTTGTTGATTGCTTTGATGGAGTCACTTTCTCTACTTTTTTAATCTCTTCTTCTTGTTCTTCTTCATCAATAATTGTCACCAATGTTTTTTGTCTTTTGCCTGGTCTGGTGGCTTGTTGTTTGACCCTCTTTGTCTTAGTAGTCACTGCTTCCACCAATCTGTCAGATTTTCTTTTCGATTCACTAGGTTGAACATCTAACATTGCTACATATGAAATGCTCTGTTACAAAGATGTTTCTACAATAGATACTGACAGAGGTTGAATATTTAGTATTCCTTGCTTCATATTTTGTCTTACAGCCTCAGACTCGCTCTCTATCATTATGGCCTCTGATATTGCTTTCTTTGTTATAGATTCTATTTTCTTCTATGATGCCTTCTTTGTAGATGCCTAATGATTTGACTGTGTGATCTCATCATAAGTACTGAATCTGTATTTTGCTATGTCTTTATTTGAATTCAACAATAAATCAATATAACCAACTGCTATATCATCATTTAATTCATAACCCAAGGGATCGAGAAATGTTTCCCAAGGTTCCATTGCTTGAATATAGCTATAATTTGTATCAACCATAATACAAATGTTTTCCTTAAATCTGTCCATAATTGTAGGTGTAATTTTGAATCTCTGTTTCATTTCATTTTGAAATGTTCTCATTATCAGGTTGCCACTGTCCAATATCTTATCTGCAAGATGCCTTCTGCATACTTTTGTAATCTTTTCTATTGTACATCTGTCACTACTCATTATGTATGTGACTAATAAGTAAGGAAATCTTTTAAGTACATGAATGAATATGTGATTGATTAATGATTGGAATTTGAACACGCCATTCTTTGTCCTCTTGATCTTTTCTAGGTTTTCTAAGAGTTGCATTCTTAGAATTTCACTGAGATTCACTTATTCCTTTTCTATACATATCTTCTATGCTACATAGATGAATTTGGTTGATAGTTCATCAATCTTTGAGCTTGCACAAGCAGAATAGGCAACAATTCTGCTCAAAAATCTTACATCATCTTGCTTGATGGTGTTGATCACCATAGCCTTTCCATTATACATTGCTTTAGTGTAGCTCTCAACCTTCTTTTTGACCATTTTCTCACCTATAGGTACACTGCCTTTTTTACTAAGACCAGTTACCTCATGAATAAGGTCGGGAGAAATATCAATTACATTATCTTGCATCCATAATTTTCCATCATGTATCCTACTCAATATGATCTGTGTCCACTCATCTGTGTCCAATTCATGGCAGAAGTGATATTTGAAAAGGTCTAGTTCCCTTAAGTTTCAAATGTGGGCTTCATAGTCATGTCGTGATTGAAAACTAATTCCATGTCTTTGTTTATGAATTCAATACCAATAGACTCAAACTTACTATTCAGATAACTTCTTACATCTTCAAGATATACTATGTTGTTCAGAGAGATAGACAATGTTGAGTTAGGGTTTCCTTTAGTAGGTTTTATAGAAACAACCTTCAACTTAGGCCTATCCTCATTCTCAACATTGTGCACTACTGACATATCCATGATTCTCTTAACTATGAACTTTTACCAAATAAATTTGTGGAAAATCATAAAATACCTCTTTCCAAAATAGGGTTTACTTTGACAAGTCACTTCTGAGTGCTCTTCACTTTGGACGAATTCACAATGAAGTGAAAATTAATTTTGTACTTCATTTATTTCATCAACTTGAACTTGCATTAATTCCATACTTTGCAAACATGAAAAAGTTGTTAATTACATTTTGTAATCAAATACTTGCTTAAGATCATCTATCCAATCTTCAGATGTCACCTGAGGTTTGTCATAGCTAGTTTCCATCATGACAAAACTCTACTAAACTTCACATCATGAAATTCTCAAAAAAAAAAAAACATATTTTTCATCTTTTGTTACAAAATAAACCTTTACTATAGTACTTGTAACTCTAAATTCCTTCATAACTTGCTTAGATGAGCTCCAAATTAGAAGTGAGCTTAGGTACCAACTAAACTTATCTGGATACACCTTTTCCCAACTTTGATACCTCTAGTTCCATCTCTAGATGAAGTTCTCAAATTATGATGCTATGAACAAGCTTAATTCAACTTAGTTGAATCAAATCCAATAATTGACTTTGATCTTCCTGTCTCGTCATCATTTAGCTTTACTTTTGAGATATCTACTCCTTTCACAAATTCTTCACAAGTTCTTCTCGAAGTTTATTAACAATTTTTTTGTATTCCTCATTGTCTCTATTAGTTTTAGAGTTCCTTTCATGGTTCCTTCTATCATTTCCAATGTTCTTTCCGTCATTCCTTCTATTCTTGAAGTTTCTTCCATTGTTCCTTCTATCTTCAAAGTTTATGTCCATTCTGTAGTAATTCGCTGTGTGTTCGAAGTTGTTGCATAACTAACATATAGGTGCTTTACTTCTAGGATTCTGTTGATCATTAGGTGTATGACAATTCTGAGCAATGTGTCCTAAGTTATTAAACTTATAACACATGATCTGTCTTTTGTCTTCATAAGATCTTCCTTCTCTCAATGTCCTTTCATTAGATCTTCTTCTATCTACAGGGTTAGTATTTCTAGACATTCTACTATTTCTTCTGTCATTATCATACTTAGGTTTCCTGTAATCAATTGTGTTATGACCCATACCATGACAATTATGACAATAAAAGTCCTTAACATGATTAAATGACTTATTAGTACAATCTCTTTTCATATGGCCTATTTCATTACATAAAAAGCACTTATGTCTAAATTCATACTTGGTTTCCTTAGGAGATTCCACTTGCTTTGGTTCATCCAAGATTTCAACTTCCTTATTTTGCTCAATTTCTTTGGATTTATCAGAAGATTGATTGGATTCAATCTTATTATTAGATTTATCTTTCAAATCTGATCTAATATCACGTTTCTTTGTAGACATGTTAATTAGATAACTAAGACTGATCTTATCATAAGTAGGTCTTTGTATTGACATTGAATCATCAAACTTTTCTCTGCTAGAACAAAGCTTCTCAAGTTGCTACTTGCATTGAGTTAATTAACCTTTCATAATAATATTGTACTTATGGAGTTCTTCATGATCTTCTTTCAATGTTTCAAATTCAGATGTTTTCTTTGGTAGAATTGCTCTCAAATCTGCATTTTCAGTCTTCAAATCAGATTCAACTTTGCTAGGATCATTTCTCAAAGCCAACTTTAGATTCATAATCTTCAATTCATGCTTCTAGATTTTGTACTCCATCTTCAACTTTGAATTATCACCATCACTAGTTCTAGATTCAGTAGATTCGGGCTTGGATTTGAGATGTTCAATCTTTTCCTTTAATTGACTGATGTATACATTGGAGTCTTCGTATTTATCCTTCAACTTATCTCTTTCTTTAGTATGGAGATCAATTTGTTCAAGAACTTCTTCAAGGTTCTTCATCAACTATTCCATATCCATTGGGATCTTACTCAAGCTATTAAGCCTCTTCAAAGTAATTGTGCTCTAATACCAATTGCTAGAAATAGGAATTACTAAGAGAGGGGGTGAATCAGTAATCTACAAACTTTAGTCACCAATTGGATATTATTTCTTACTTTAAGCCATGCATAACCAAGCAATAAAGGAATACTAATCAGTAACAATAACAATGCACAAAGATAACTCATAACACCATATTTTGTTAACTAGGGAAACCCTAGTTAAGGGAAAAACCCGATAGGGATGATACCCACTAGATAATATACTGATATATAAGTTTTAAGTTAGAGGATGGACCCTGTTAGGAGTCAATAAGAAAATTTAGTATAAGGAGTCCCTATTAGGAGACTTTGAATCCCTATTAGGAGATTCCAACCCTATTAGGAGTTATGGTACCATAAATGCAAGATGAGCCCACTACCCAAACATGCACTTCTAATTACAAGAAGAGCTCACTACCCAAACAAGTAATCAGACTTCTGGAATAGGTACTGTATCTTCTTCCTTGTCTGATCTCTAATCTTTAGCTTGATCTTGGATCACAAAATAGCTCATATAAAACTTCACATATATTGCTTTCACAAAAGTTTGCATATAATCACAATTACAAGATAACACTTACAATCATAATCACAAATCACTTACACTTCTTATCATACGATGTCCTTTGCATAAATACCATGCCTCTACACAAATCGCTACTAGGTCAACTAAGACCACAATCTAATTTTCCAACTTAGAGTAAACATCTAGGATGTCAACCCTAATTGGACAAGTAATTATCTTGTAAACAAAATAATCCTTTCCTTTAATTCTATTGTCTTGTTTCACTTTAAACGTAATTATCTCTGTTTCATACAGTCTGTACTGACTTGCAATGTTATACACATCCATCACCAACATGTATGCTATCTCCATCTAACTTCACTAATCATAATATGATGTTAGCAACAAGTTACAAACAAAACAACACGATGTTGTAAACCAAATTCTATACTCAGACAATTTTATGATTGCCAAACACTAAGTATCTTTATTTTTTGAGGTTTCCTGGAAGCATGTACATCATGTGTTGTCGCAAATGACAATAATTACATATCACTATTAGCCAATTGTCAATAGTTTTATCTATTTCTCCTCTTTTTTGAGATTTGGTTGTGCTTGGGCACCTCATCAAGCCTTGCTATCAGGACCCAAATTTACTTTCAGTGGTAGTTTTTAGGCTTTTAGCTACTCCCTAAGTTTATTGTAAGGGAGGGTGCTAGAGTAATAAAGTTTTTTTTTAATTAATTAAATCATATCGATTTAATTATTAAGTCACTTATTGTCTCTAGTTTACTTGATCTAAACTTTGGGCATATAATAATTAATTCTTTTATTAATTATTATCATGAAACCTAGGTTAGTTACCAGTTAGGGTTTTGATCTCCTTTTATAAGGATCGATCTCTCTGTAATTTATCGATTTACTTTTGATTATAGAAATTTATCTTTTTGCTCATCGAGAAGGTCTCATCTGTGATTCTAGGAATTTGAACCTTCGTAGCTTTTGCTTCTTTCTTTCTGTGATAGGTGTTTGCATGTAAGTGATTATTGGAAGTTGTGGGGTTGATCTTTCATCAACTTCAATCGTACTCATGATCATTTCACTACAATCGAGGTTCTTCCTTACATAGAATTAAATAATGTCCCTGTATAGTTTATTCTTTAGCTAGAAAATCCCCTAAAATGGTGGCCATTCAATTTTTAAAATATGTGGTTTAGAGTTGAGAGTCTAAAATCCCTAATTTCAAGTTAGTGGGACATGGCTTAGGTTGGTAATCATTCTCAACTCTTTAAATTATGGTAAAAACTTCTACATTATTATTATTTTTTGTTGTAATTAGATATTCACTAATTGCACTTACTTAATCTTACTTAGGATAATGATATGAATATTAGTTTGTCATTGAAACACCTAGCATTTTGTTCCTCAATAAAGTGCACAGTGTATGAGAATTCTACTCTATGTGGTGACAATTGTTATATTATTCCACCCTTACTACACTTATCACATTATCGTTCTCATTTTTGCACATACTTCATTGCACAATGGAGGATGATCCACCTTGGGTGGACATGTGATTCCACCTTATGTAGGTGACATCTTATCATCTCCTTATCATTGTATCTTATCACATTTACTATATAAGGAGGCCTACTATGTACATTTTAATCATGTCAAGGAAGTTCGTAATCAATAATAGAATTCTTGCATATTAATGTAACTATCTTGTCAATCTCTTGTGGAAGTTATCTTGGTATTTCATTTGTTCATGGGGGTTTTTTAGAGTCACCTAAAACTCTAACATGGTATTAGATATCTCAAGGTGTGAAGACCTCTTCTCAAGCCAGCAATCTAGGCTTGATTTTGAATGATTTTCATGTGTCATACACAACCCACCAAGATGTAACTAGTATTCCACCTACAAGTTTTATCAATAAGGATTATTTTTTGCAGTGATGCAAATGGATACCATCTCTATCATGTTGAGGGTGTAAAGACAATACTTTCTTGCATGATCACAAAGGTATTACTAAAATAGGTATTTGAGTTATGGGTATGTACAATTGTGCCACATGTTTATGGATTAGATCAATGATATGCATGGTTGTACAAAAGATTTGCATCCAAATGTTAGCAGTTTGTGATTTGGTGAAAGTGTTGAAGAGATAATCATTGCACATGATCATAAGGTTTAGTACCAAGCATCACTTAGGGGTTGCGACTATATATGAATGATTGATTATATTGCATTTTGTAAAAGACAGGCCTTCAATCAGATCATGACTGAGTTGTAGCTTGCCATTTAGCACAGTGTTAGAGACCTTAGCGGGTTTGCATTCTAAAAAAATTGCAAATAACTTAAAAGAAGGAAAGGCTATTGACTATCTTAAATTTAGGTCCTTATATTTCTCTCATGTAAGGACTAGACAAATTGATATGCATGGTTTTGCAAAAGATTTGCATCCGAATGTTAGCAATTTGTGATTTGGTGAAAGTGTTGAGGAGATAATCATTGCACGTGATCATAAGGTTTAGTACCAAGCATCACTCAAGGGTTGCGACTGTATATGAATGATTGATTGTATTGCATTTTGTAAAAGACAATCCTTCAATCAGATCATGATTGAGTTGTAGCTTGTCATTTAGCACAATGTTAGAGACCTTAGTGGGTCTACGTTCTAAAAAATTTGCAAATAACTTAAAAGAAGGAAAGGCTATTGACTATCTTAAATTTAGGTCCTTATTTTTCTCTCATGTAAGGACTGGACAAATTGTATCTTGGCTAGTTGTTCATTTAGTTATTACTTTCTAGATTAAACATTGTAACTAAAAATACAACTATTGCTAGTCCTAGAGAAGCATTTTGTATCTATAAAATGAATTCATTTATGTTTTCCTTTTGTCCATTGCAAGTAATTTTTTTGTTTGTAAAATAATAACATTTTAACTTTGTGTAAGAGAAACAAAGCACTCTAAGATTTATTCTTGCTATATACACCAATTTCATCAATTAGGCACAAGATTTTTTACTTTAAAGGTCCATTTTTGTGTACAAATGAATGATTGATGTAAATTAGGCGATGTTATGCATAACTCCTTTCAGTATGTCTCATTTTAATAATTATTTTGACACCTCACTTAAATAACACATAGGTTTTATTTTAAGAATTATTTCCCCTTTTGCCCTGTAAAATGGCAAAAAAAGTGAATTTACGAATCAATACAATCTGCTCCAATTTGAGAACACACACGTACTAGCAACATATGAAGCCCTTTCCCCCTCTGCAAACCAGTAACAAGTATGATGCTCTTTCATCGTAGAAAGCTAACCAAAACAATCCCCACAATAATGGCGAAGACAATTTTGAAACCTTGGTCAGGCAACATTCTAAACAAAATAAAAAAAATCCAAGATAGGCAAAACTTCAAAGTCGAAGAAGGATGGCAGATGGTGATAAACGGGAAAAAATGAAGCCAACATCAGCTAGAACAAGTCAGAAATTAAATAAGAATCCAAAGGCAAAAGATTTTTTTCAGCAAAACTAATTATGCGCTAGTCATGGAGCTAAACCCTAGCCCTAAGATGTGCAAAAATCCCCACCAAGAGAAGCAAGTAAAATGACCCAAAATCATATCAGAGGCAAATTGTGTCCCCTTAGGGCCGACAGTAAAGAGTTATCCAAATCTATAAGGATGCCTGATCATCAAAAGAATAAATGCGACTACAATCCGCAGATAGTATTGCCTTTTAAAAGGAAAGCACTCTATATTCTACCACATCGAAAGAATGATTGAAAGCAACAATTAAGGAAAAAGTAGCCAAAAACAATAGACAAAGATTATCAACAAAGAATAGAGACTGCAAAGAAAAAAGCATCTACATGTATTGGAAAAGTCCATCAAGGAAAAACTTCAAGCTGGTATGCATCATAGCCAAAAAATGGGGTGACAAGGTAAGTAGCATTACTTCTTTTGCCAATCATTATTGGTTCATTCTATGTAGAAATGCTAAGGATAAAGAGGAAATTCTAAAATCTGATAACTATTTTTACAAAGGACACTATATCAATTTCCTAACATGGAAACCAAATTTTAATAAAAATCATATTAAAAACATAAAATCGATCAAATGGGTGGAAACCTCAGAAATTCCATTAGAATTAATGGAGGAAAACACTATCAAGAAAATTGGTAATTCTTTAGGAATAGTTATAGGGTTTGAAGATAATATAAATAAAGCAAATACAATTAGGGTCTTGATAAAATCAGACCTTAACCACCCAGTATGTAAGAAGATAATCACTAACAGATCCATTTATTATTTAATTTTTAAAGAATACTCAGGAGAAATTGACAAAATTCTAGATCCAAACTTATTTAAATCACATATCAAAAATAACATTAAAGATAGCTTAACAGTTAAAAGATGCAAAAGCAAAAAGAAAGCACGGGAAGATGAGGCAATCATAGAATCAGAAAAACTCAAAGAAAACAGGAATGCGGAGAATGAAGCCAACAATTCAGATAAAAGGCAACCATAAAATAATAAAGGATTTCTACAAGAGGAGATGGAAAAGAATGAATCTAGAGGGGATGATTGGATGGATAACATAAGCTACAAAAATTCACTAAACAAATTTAAGAAGTGTAAGGATTGTCAATTGGAAAAAGAAACTATAGAAGAAATGGAATCCAATATCATGAAATTAAATAAGCTCCTGCATGAAACCCTCCTAATACAAAATAATCTAATTGATTAGAGTGTACTAGCGGAATAAGTCCATAAGGTACATAAAGGAAAAAGAATAAGAATTACAGAAACAAGGGAAACATCAGGAATTAACAAGGAACAGATGAAGGAATAGATGCCTGATCAAACAAAGGACCTGACTGAAAATACAGACATTGTACATTCAGCTCAAAGATCAGGTAAAGAAGATGAATAGATCATGGACATTTCACAAGAAAGAGCAACTCAAAAGGAAATTTATGAGCAAGAGGTCATGATCCCACCAACAGATTCTGCCCAATGGAGTAACATAATGATTAGGAAAAAAAGGGAAAAAGAAAAGGTACAAATTCTGGAAAACTCCTAGCAATGGAAAGGATATGTTTGCATCAACCACAGAGAATTTGATATCAGATTAAAAAATGAGAGGGTCATCTCCAGAGTAGCAACATCCTTCAAATGAAGAACAAATAATGTGGAATGAATCATAGGATAGTCTAGGGGTAGATGGTGGCAACAAAGAAATCAAGGATACTAGGTTAGATTGATCCTTAGAAAGCAAGGAATACCAAATCAATAAATTAATGATCAAAGAAACCATATCAAAAGATTTGCAAGAAAGAGAAAATTCAACAATTGAGGAAAAGGTAATAAAAGAACAAAATCTTGAAAGGATAGGCATCTCAGTAGATTAAGAAGGAATGAAAACACCTAACTGTGGAAAGTCAAAGTAGAAACCTGGAAGGAAATCACTAAAGGAACTCAGAGAGGCAGTTGGTAAGGTAAAGGATCAAACTAAGATCTTCGATATTCTACAAAGAGGGAAGGGGAAGATCCTTCCCAAGGAGCAATGAAGATCACAACGTGGAATGCTAGGGGCCTAAATGCCCCTAGTAAAAAATGCTTGTTAAAGCATAACCTCAACTTATTTGATTATGATATTGCATTACTACAAGAAATCAAATTAAACGATGAAGAAGGAATAAAATTTAGTCAGAAATTGGGAAAATGGAAATCAAAATTTCATCAATCACAAGGAGCATCTGGAGGACTCAAAATGATTTGGAACTCGTGACATATTAATACAAAAATCCTCACCCACCATATCAATTGGATGGGAGCAAGAGTCGTCAACACAAAAAATAATTTGTAAGTAATCTTAATAAATGTGTATGGGCCTAGCCAAACAACAGACAAACTAGAAGTTTGGAATGAAATCAATGCTTTTATCAGTTTAATGCCCCAAGAATCATTCATCTTAGGAGGAGACTTCAATGTGGTATTAAGAAAGGAAGAGAAATAGGGAGGAATTAATCCAGTACCTAGAGCCATAGAAGATTTTAAAAACTGGGTCCAAAAGGATTCCCTTATTGATATCACTACAAAGAATGGAATTTATACATGGAATAATAGAAGGAAAGGATTATGTTATATAGTAGAACGATTGGACAGATTTTTTACTTAAAGGAGATCTCAACATGGATAAGCTTGTAAATGCAGAAATACTATCTATGGTAGGCTCTAATCACTTCCCAGTGAAACTAGAAATAAAAGAGCAAATCAAACCAAGCAAGAATCCTTTCAAATGTGAGAAAATGTGGTTTATGGATCAAATTAGAGAATGGTGGTAGGAGGAACAGTTTCAGGGATCAAAAATGTTTTTCTTTGTATCAAAATTAAAAAGTATTAAAGAAAAAATTCTAAAATGGAACAATACACATTTTAAAAACATCTTTAAAGAAATACTAGACATTGAAGAAAAGATAAATAATTTGAATAAAGAAATTATCAAGAAAGGTATGGATAATGAAGCCTACCATCTAGAAAAAGAATACCTACTAAAACATGAAGAAATTTTAGCTAAACAAAAAATATTCTGGAGACAAAAATCTAGAGAAAAATGGTTACTGGAAGGTGACTGTAACACAATTTTTTTTCATAATAGTACTATCCATAATAGAAGCTTCATCAACATATCAAAGATTAAGAATCTGGAGGGGGAGCTAACTGAAAATCCAGTAGTAATAGCAGATATCTTTGTCAAATATTTTAATGACACACTTAAGAATTATGACTCATCAAATAGAATAGCCCAGGAGGAGATTCTTAAATATATTCCAAAGCTGATTTCAGTGGAGGACAACAGATACTTTAACGAACCTTTCTCTCTCCAAGAGGTCAAAGTAGTGTTTTTTAATATAAACCCAGACAAATCACCAGGTCCAAATGGCTTTCAAGCCTTCTTTTTCCAGCAATGCTGGGACATCATAGGTGAAGAACTGTGGAAAGCCCTGGAAGCTATTCAGAATGGAGGATCAATACTAATTGAAATTAATCACACTTTTCTTACTTCTATCCCCAAAAAAAGTGAAAGTGTAGTGCTTAGGGATTTTAGACCGATCGCCTTATGCAACACCATTTATAAGATATTCTCAAAAATTTTAGCTAACCATCTAAAGAGATTCCTTCCAAAACTTATCTTCGAAGAGCAAACAGGCTTCGTCCCTGGAAGATCCATTTTAGATGGTATCTCCATCATTCAAGAAACTATCCATTCAACAATTAAAAATAGAGAAGCTTGCATGTTGTTAAAACTGGACATTCAAAAAGCATATGATAAAGTAGATTGGAGATTTATCTATAAAACCTTGGAGGCCTTTGGTTTTTTGAAACAATGGATCAACATTATCTTTCATTGTATTTCAACTCCCAAATTTTCCCTTCTCGTCAGTGGTACCTCAGAAGGATTCTTTAATATTTCAAGGGGCATTAGACAAGGAGACCTGATATCCCCATTTCTATTCATCATCATGGCAGAAACGTTCAGAAGAGAAATCAAAGCAACACAAGCAAAAAGTAAAATTAAAGGTGTTAAAGTCACTAAAGAAGTAGAAAATACTACCCACCAACAATTTGCAGATGACACAATACCTGCATGTATTAATACCTTAAATGAAGCAAATCAATTGCAACATATCCTAGAGACATACACAAAAATGATAGGGCAAGTGGTAAATGCTCAGAAATCATAAATCTTCTTCTTAAATACACCCAAAGATATAGAAGATCAAATATGCAATAAACTAGGGTTCAAAAAGGGCAATATGCGTTTCAAGTATCTAGGAATATTTCTTGATAAGAACAATAGGACCAACCCTGGTTGGGATCACATCCTTAGGAAAATCAACAACCAAATAGAATCATGGAAAGGAAGATGGTTAACAAAGGCCAGGAGGACTACTAAGATTAAAGTAGTTCTATCGACAATTCCAACATACCAACTCTCTTATATACACTTTCCAAAAAATATTAATCTAAAATTGGAAAAGAAATTGTGTGACTTCTTCTGGAATGGTCTGGAGGATAAGAAAAAAGTGACATTAATTAGCTGGAGTAAAATCTGTAGACCTAAAATAACTGGGGGCCTAGGAATCAAAAACCTAGAATGGCGGAATGAAGTTCTTGGCGCTAAACAAGTTTGGAGACTTTATAATGAAAGGGATAGGAAATGGGCTAGAATCCTATTTAATAAATATCTCGACCTCAAAGATAGCACATCCATTTTCAAAGTTAAAAACCCACCTAAAGGCTCTCCGGGGTGGAATTTTCTCATCAACTGTAGAAATCTGGTTTCTAAATACCTTACATGGGACATAAGGAAAGGTGAAAATGCTCTATTTTGGGAAGATTCCTGGAATGGACCCCCCCTTAATCTTTTCAGACCTATCACTATAAGCAATTACTTACCTCAAAATATTACGAGGAACAAAGGTGAAAGACTACTTAGAGGAAGCAGACTCAAACACAAGTAGGATATGGAAATGGAAATCCTTTGCGGATTGCGAACTTAATCAGACAGATAAAGAAATACTTGAAAGTATTCTAAAGAATCGACCAATCTCTATTAAGAATAGGGAGGACAAACTAATTTGGGTTGCATCAAAGGATGGAACATATAAAGTAAAATAAGGATATAGAAGGATTACAAACTCACAAAGATGGGAAGAAAATACCCTCCCAATTAATCTATGTTGTGACCCAACGAGACTTCCTAAAGCAAGTATGTTCCTCTGGGATGCTATGTAAACAAGAATACTAACTGAAGATAGGATTAAAAAGATGGGCTTTGAAGGCCCTTCTAGATGCATATTATGTAAAGAACATGGAGAAAACGTAGAACATCTCCTTTACGAATGTAATTTTTCTCATAAATGTTGGAAGTGGCTCCAAGGCAAATTAAACTGGACAACCCCATTTGTAGGCAAATGGATAGACCATCTGATGGGATGGCCGAAAGAGGCTTCAAAAAAAGTATATGGGAAACTTTGGACTATCTCCCTAGCAATTATAACATGGGAAATATAGAAAGAAAGAAATCGTCACATCTTCCAAAATCAAAACCTTCCCGAGCAAGATCTAGTTGCAAAAATTGAAGTGGCTATTACAGAAGTTATGAATAATGACCCCAGGAAAAGACCTAGAGAAGAAGGATCATTCTCTGAATGGGATGCAAAGATAAAAAAATTATGGCCTTTGCTCATTAACCCCCACCCCCTACTTTATTATAAAAAGCAAAACAATTTAGCCAAGCAAAGATGTAAGTGGGAACCCCCACCACTAGGATGGAAGAAATTAAATTTCGATGGGGCCTTGAGAGGAAATTTGGGTAAGGCAGGTATAAGATGTATTATAAGGGACGAACCAGGTAATTGGCTAGCCAAGAGATCTAAATCTCTGGAAAAGGTATCGAATAATATCATAGAACTTGAAGCAGTAAAAGAAGGAATCAACCTATGTATAAAATTTAAATTAAAAAGATTATGATTGAATGGGATTCCTAGATTATTATTAATGCTCTTAGGAAAAGAGAAACTCCAAATTGTATACTAAATTCTAAACTCGAATCAATCATTGAATCACTCTCATATTTTGACGACGTAAGGTTTTTACATATTTACAGAGAGGGCAATAAGGAGGCCCACACTTTAGCTAATATAGGAACTGGTGGACTTAATTCCTATCATTTAATCATATCCTATAAATCATTGTTGTAAATGGCTTTAATCATAGCCTCTTTATTTCCTGCGTGAGATCTCATTAATCATGAATTGGGCCAAGTACCTGACTTCAAAGGAAATCTCTTACTCAAGTTAAACAATCTTTGGTATGATGATCTTGTGAGGTGCTCTGACATTCATTAGGACGTTGTCATAATTATTAAGGTCTCTAGACCTTTCCCCTCATCTATTTAATTGTGAATTTGGACACTTCATTTAGTTTAGTCTAGATAGCGATTAGTATCAGTTTAGGTTTAGCTTGTGATTTACATTTGGTTCGCCATGGATACCAATATTTTCCTTTTCCATGCTTATAAAAATTGAACAATGTCTTTCTGCGGTCCAATCAAACAAGAAAGATGTAATAGGCTGCTTCGGCCTATTGATGACATGAGCCGAGTAGCAGTTAGCCGAGCATTGGGAGAAGGGGTTTTTAGTTATGAATACTCATGGAGGACTAATAGCGACATCATAGGGCTCTAGACAGGGTGTTTAGCTAGGGATGGAGTGGAGAAATGGGATATTATCCAATTGACATATAACATCTTTGACCCCTGCTGGTTAATTGGGCTGGAAATCGTGGTGGCAAACATTGATGCTAGACTCTAAATTCCTCTCCCTGAAGCATACATGGAGCTTGAAGTGGATAGTGTAGAACTTGAAAGATGCCAGAGGCATCCTTGTCTGGTCATTAGGGATAACATCCAATTTTTTAGAGAATGGCTGAGAATGGAGGTTAGTACAAATTTCCTACTAAGGTGGAGAGGTATCATCGAAGACCCAGGTCAGGAATGGCTCACCAATTATCTTAGGGCTTTTGAAGCTTATACACATTCAGATGCTGATCTCTCCAACCTAGAGGATGTGGAGTTTTGCCTACCCAACTATGATAAATCGAGCAGGGGAAGATCAACTTACAAATTTTCCCCAGGCTCAAAGGCCAAAAATCTGTTTGAGGCCTTAGAAATTATCATGGATTTTAAGAAAACTCAGAGCTTTGTGTAGTAGATGGGTCACTTTAGTATCAGAAATTGACCCACTAATATAGCCTTTAGTATATAATTTCATAATGGTCCCTCCCTATTAATAGTGTTTTGCATTTATACTATGTTCGGATGGTAGGTTGCAGGACTCTTTTGTCATTGTCCTCTTCATATGCTCTCTGCAGAAGTTTGTGATATTGTATATAATGACTCTAATATAAATGAAGATAGTTTTAATTAAATGAAAGCCTCAAAATTTGTTGCAATTTTTTTGGATTTCATTATCATTTTGGTTATACTATTTAAGCTCATGTTAGTTGTATTCGTGACACATCCAAATTTTAGCAAATGATACATGATCTCTGCATAGATTTTCGGTTTATTATATAATTCAGTGGATGAGTATCATGTTTTCAATTCATTTTCCCCATGACCCAAATTTGCGAACCTTTTCATTAGCACTTTCATTTGTTTTATATTTCAATCCTTCATTAATATCTACTATCACTTGGAGTTGGCTTCCCCGGGATCCAATTAAATATTATTAATTGTTTTCTACTAACCCTTAACACATTTGCTAGTTATTGGTGATGCAGTCAATCTAGTAGAGACATTTTGAGACACATCAGAAGAATTTGGTTGTCATTTTTCAACTATTATTATGTAATAAACTGGGGTATGCCCCTTTTAACAATGTATAATATAGGACTCCGGTCCCGAGCAAGATTGGAGGTTTTCTTTCCTCGTTCTTTCCTACCAGTGCCTGTTAGAACGGTGGACCGCTTGTACTATTAATTTTATTTAACAAAATTAATCAAGGCTAATAAAATTAATCAAGGCTACGACTATTTACCAATAAAAAAAAAGAAGAAAATAATTATTTCCCCTTTTCACAAGCAAGTCATTAGCTTAGTTGAACTAGATGATATTTAGGGGAGCCAACTCTCTCTAGAGATTCACTATAAATCATGAGTAATATATAAGCCTTATAATGATTCCATGTTTTGCCAAATGGCTAAATGGAGCATTTAGATAAGGTATTTTTGTTTTGTGATAACATATGCGTTCATGAAAAAAGTGGATTCATTAGTGGTGGTTATGAATCTATTTTTAATAAATTTATAAACCTAGCTATGAGAATTAAGTGGTAAAGCATCTTGCATGTTGTTAGTTGCCCTATGTGAGTTGGGAAACAATTTTGGATGTGTATCCTGGGATACAAGTCATTATAAATAAGCTTAAATTCAAAGACACTGTTTATTATTAGTATGGAGGTTCT
This sequence comes from Cupressus sempervirens, assembly GCA_028749045.1. Lineage (NCBI taxonomy): Eukaryota > Viridiplantae > Streptophyta > Pinopsida > Cupressales > Cupressaceae > Cupressus > Cupressus sempervirens. The sequence continues at coordinate 489,818,473 of CM053788.1, read as the reverse complement.
TTTTGCAAGTCATAGCTCATTGAGAGTTATATCATTATTCTCAATAAAAACTCTTCATTTTGGACCTAAGAGTTTCTGCATTTTAGTGTTGTTTGATGATACATTATTTCTGAAAACTATTTGTGGCATTCTTTTATATTTGTATCAATTGTAGATAGAAGATAATAGTTTTGTATGTTAATTATAGAAGCACACAATTTTCTCTAGAGTCCTAACAAGTGACAAGACCATTGATGCATTGAAAGCATCTTTGTATTACATATTATTGCATATTTGTCCTTTTTTCATGTGCAATTTTTTTTTCAAAGGGCTTATCTATGTAAATCTTGTGTTCATATGCTTTGTTGATTTTATTCTCATCACCACTTTTATGTAATCACACGATCATCATAGGGCAATCCTATGATTTGATAATAATCATAGTAATAACCTAAATTCTAGATTTGTATACACTTATAAGACATTTTATCATAGTAATTTCACTTTTATCTGAACGAGAGTGCTATCAAATAAATAGACACATCTACATTTATCTCCTTTCGTTTGAAAATTCTTTTATATATAATTGCATGACATGAAAAGAAACATGATACTCATTTGAGATGGAAGGGGGAACTTAGCACACTCTCACATCTCAACACAATATGTTCGTTAGAAGTGATCATTAATGAGATTTGGATAAAAATTAAGACGCATGACTAAAATGCGAGGCAAAAGATTAACAAAGACAAAATATAATTCTCAAATTTGTTTAATTGATGTCTATAACTTAATAACACATCAAATGATAAGATTTGAAGAATACACATGAATTCTAGCTACAAAATGCAACTATGAACAAATTACATCCATTTCATACATTCACCCCTTAGACGAGCTAAACACCCCAATCTACTTATTTCAAATAATGTCTTATTAGATTTTGTCGACTATTTATTCATCTAGATTAATAAAACTTAAAAAATAAATATTTTCTAAATTTCTTTTGCCCTACTAAAAAAATTAAAAGTTTATTTTAATAACATTAAATAAAAATTTTAGAGCGGGATGAGCGGGAAAGGGAGCGGGCTTGGAGTTCAAACGAAGGGTTCCCTGTAGACGCGGATGCACTGCAGGGGCGTTTGAGATTGGAGAGGGAGAAGGGAGTGATGAAGATGAGGATGATGCGAAGCTTGGTGTTGAGGGAATCGGGTTTTGTGGGCTTTTGGAGGACTTTTTCCGGTTGGATCCGGCGGTCTTGTTGTCTCAGCACTCTCTTGCTGTTGGTCAGAAAATATGGGGTCAAATTGCTCATGTGTGGTGCAGTTCAGCTGTGAGTTTTTTCCTTTGGGGTGGAACTCCTCTTGGCTGTGGCCTTTTTCTGAGAATGATATGCAAGGATCGGGGTTGGGTATTCAGTCCCTTTCCTGCTGGTGACAATGTTGACGGGTTCCTTCTGGGTGTTGCTCCTGGCCGGTGACAACTTTCTTTAGAAGGTTGTTTTCTAGTTTTTGAGAAAGCTAGCTTTGGCCTTCTATGTTTTTGGGGTGAGAGGTGTTCCCTCAAATGCGTAGCTAGTTGTGATGGTAACATGGGCAAAGGTGGGAGCTTGGGGTTCCAAGGCTTGGTCCAAGGCTCTCATTCTCTTTGGCTCATCTTACCTTGGAATGACCTTTTTTGGATCAAGGCTTTTAGATCCTCTGTCTTCCCAAGTGCTAGTATGGAGATTTACTATCTACATGACTCTCCTTGCTGTTATGCTGGTAATGGCCGGGGTGGAAGGTTCCCTCTCCCCCTCCATTTGCTGGATATCAGGACAGGTTGCTACTATTGGGGCAATCTTAGGTTGTGGAGGGTTATGCAGCTAGCTTCTCTTGGACACTACCAGTTTCATGCATTAGGCTCTTGTGTCCTAATGCTGGTTAACCATGCTTGGGTTCCACCACTAGTGGGTGGTTGGTTCTTGGCTGGGAGGGCTATTCTTTGTCCTCTCACTATGAACAAAATGTGGTTACAGTGGTGGTGGGCTTGGTTTTTTGTCTCTACTCTATCTCGCATGGCTTCTATGGAGGTAAAGCTATCTCCTCTTGAGCTGGAGATATTTTGTGAGTTGCTGGGGGTGGAGGTGACTTCTAGTGTGGGAGACATTATCAAGGCTGCTACTTTTGATAGGTTGGAGGGTTGGTGGTTCCACCTTCCTAACCTTGATATTTGGACCGTTGGTGGTAGGACTTCCCTTTGTCCTCTCATTATGAGAAAAATGTTATTATAATGGTGGTGGGCTTGGATTCGTGTCTCTGCTCCTTCTTGCATGGCTTCTATGGAGGTGAAGCTATCTCCTATTGAGGTGGAGATCTGGTGTGAGTTGTGGGAGACTCCTAGTGAGGGGAACAATTTCTTGGTTGCTGTTGCTGATAGGTGGGGGGGTTGGTGGTTCCATCTTCCCAACTTTGTTGTTTTGATCTTCCATTGCCGTGCTTCTGCTGTGGGGGACCCTTTCACTATTGAGGTGGGAAAGGAGACTGTTGTGAGTTGGAAGATCTTTGAAGGTGCTGGCCTAAGAATTGGGCCAAGATGGGTTCAGATCTTTGATTCAGAGAAGAAAAGGCAGGCAGCTTGCTGCCTTGTTTTGTTGTTCATGTGCTGATGTTAAAAGGACCTACTACTTCCTGGTCCTAGTTGTTCGTTGTTTGGAGGTACGTTGGAAGTTTTAAAGGGCGCTTCCAAACCATTGGTTTTTGTGTTTGGATGAATGCTGGAAGTTTTAAAGGGCTCATCCAAGTCCTTGGTTCTTGTTTTTGGTTTTGTTTCACAGCTGTTTGGGGGCTTGTCCCAAGGTGTGTTATTCTCTGACCTCTGTCATTGATGGAGGTAAGTTAATATTGTAGATCCTTGGTGATCTTGGATTTGGCACTTGAGACTGTTAATCACATTTAGCAGTATAGTGCGAATTGTTTGTACCACGGGCCAACACCCTCTTGCTGCTTAACTTAATCAAAAACATTAAAAGCATTAAGCATTTAATATATTTAAAAAGATGTGATCCTTACTTTAGTGATAAAGCTAAATGACTCCTAAAAAATATCAAAAATCAGACCTTATTGAATTTTTGCCCCTTGAAGCAATGGAGTGAAGTGGGGTTGCAAGCAATTAATCTTCCAATTAGAAAACGCACCTTAATTGAGATTAAGTAGCCACTTTACTTATGACGAGATCTCTGTTATACTGAAAATAAATATTTGCCACTTCCGATAAATGTGACGAAATTCAACGGGCAGCTAATTCGAAAATTTCTGAGATTCCCGCCCGAGAAATAATTGAGCACATTCGCAAAATTATCCTCTCACACAGCAGTTCATTTGTCCTTCGGCTCCTCCTGCTCCTTCTGATCAATTTGATGTCACATGTTTCGAGCAGCATAGGAGCAGCACAGAAAAATATCTTTGCAGATGCCAGAAGCTTTACAGCGGAGCAGCGCTAATGCCCTAACAGAAACAGAAGCACCCATTTCTTCTTTGCAAGATCTGTCCGAGCAAGACACACTTTTTACCTTCATGCCTAAATCATTCAGGGGTTTGCTCCCCGAAAACCCCACGGATCCGCTTAATGGCGAACAAGATCATCATCACATTCTCAGCAGACCAGAGGTACACATTTGAAGTCTCTTCTTGCTTTTTTTTAAAACTTGAAATCACAGCAATTTTTTAGGGATTTATGTCTATATGTAAATCTATTTTAACTCAAATTCCGTGGTGACAATCAGTGCCAATTGATCTCTAAACCTTTAACAAACCCATTTAAAGGTCGACAATTCAAAACCGATGGAATTTTTTTTTTCAATGGAGTGTAATGGCACGCTTGCAAGTAATTTTGATAATTGTAAGTCGCAAGCTAGGCAACCAAGTGTGCATTTCGAATCTCTCTGAGCTTTTTTTTTTGAATGGCGAGGAAGGAACAGTTTTTCAAGGGTTTTAATGCTTGAAGCGTGGAAAACCTCATATTAGGGATTATGGGAAGTTTATTTACTGTCGTTGCATAGTTTATAGGAATCTTGATGGTTAATGTGCTTTTCTGGAGTCTTCTGGTCATTAAATCGAAGTCACTCGATACTGAAGATCAAAATCTTTGTTTAGTGAGCTAGGAGGTATGCATTTTCAATGTCTGACATATTAAAGCTGTTTTAAAATTGGGGCATTTTCATGATATTGTATTTCTATGTAATGTAACCCGAGTGCAAACCCCATAATGACACGTTGCACACCAAGATAGCGCTTCAATCCCTCCCTTGTAATAGAATACAATAAATCAAAAGATTTGTAAGTGGCCCACAAAAGTCTCGGTCAGAACCTAGTTATTAGAATCCCATTAATGTAACGCATTGGCACAATTTCAACTTTAAACAACGAGATGGGTTGTCTACTTTCAATTCCTAGACAATTACTGAATTTAGGGTTTCTTTGTGAATATAATCTTCATCATATACTCATCAACATGTACGCATTCCCATTGTCTCAGAGTTTATGTGTTGTATATATCAAATCAAAATATTTTGTAATAGGTAAATGAAAAAGAAGACATCAGTGTTGTAGCCATAGACAGCAAGAATTAAAATAGCCACCCATGGTTTGAGTTACCATAACTAAACCAGGATTGAGAAGCAAGGATATTTAAAGTTCAATAGAATATACTTTTAGGGCTATGCTTCATGTACCATATGGTTGCAAGTAAACTGGATCTTTTAAATCCCAAGAGGTGTATGATTTATGACAGTTAAGCTCAAAACATCTACCTGAGAGAGTCTGCAATAAAAAGAATTGTAAAATGCCTATGAGAAGGCTTATTCACTAACTGTCAATTCAAAAGCTGTATTTTAAATTACTGAGGGAGAGGTTTCACTTTCTAATATCTATGCGTGGTTTTTCATAATTTCAAGTAAGTTTGGTGTTTAGTGCAATGTTAAGTCAAGGATAAAGGTTGAATCATGGGAATTTTAGCAAGAGGCTACAAGAACATAAGGTTTAAATGTCCGGTGAGTTTGTTTGCATTACCAAGTAAACTAATTTAGAGCTTGGACTACACATCAAATCTCTCAGTTTATTTGAAGTTCTTAGTGGATATTGCCTTGAGGTTTTTAATTCTCCATATATGGAACCTCAGATTAATGACTAGAGAGACTGTTTTTTATATGACTGGTTAATAAACTTTCATTAATTTTGGTAGTTAGTGTAATTTCATGTTGAATATAAAGATTGGACCTTGGAGTTCTTTGAAACAAGCCTTCATCATATACTTTGTGAAGAGGTTAACATTTCGAATTTCCGAGTTTCTGACTTTCAAGTGAAAACTGACAATATTCCAGTTATCTTATATTTACAAGTAAATTGAGTAAGTATAGTTCGAACTCTGCAGTGGCTTGTTGCAGGGCAAGCAAGCTTAAAAGTCTACTGTGAAAAGATACAATGAATTCAAATATGAATGCTTCCCCAAGGACCCAAGCTCAGTCTTTTTCTGTGAACTGATTTGGATTTCACATTCCAAAACTCTTATAGCACTGATTAGGGGAAGTTATTTTTATGTATTGCCGTGGCACAGTTATAGCAAGTTTGATTAGTAGTGTATTTTAAGCCCAGGAAAAACATTTGTTTCAAAGGCTCTTTGTAACTTTTGGCAACTGACTGGTTCTCATGTCAAACTTCTCTCAGGCAACCACTTACATACCCCATTCACATTGTAGTTGGTAATTGGTTAAGCTTTGGTCAGCCTTGGTTTGAATAGCAAAGTGAAAAAAATATGAATAATACTATATTCCATTTTTTTTTTTTTTTTTTGGACAGTAAACAACCTAGAAACATTGAAGTAGAGGTATGTATATGGCCAGCTCTTAATAAGTCTTGTGAGAGTGTCTGCATCTTGTTAGAACACTGCAGTCAATCATGTTTTAACCTGGCTAGCATTTGGATGACTAATCTACTGGAAGCGCACCCCCCCGATGGATGATGGTAGACCTCTTGGAAGTCTGTCTGTTGCATGATATAAGACCCTACCCTGTCACACCTTTTCTGTTTGACCTGATGTCCAGTTGAGGGTAGAAATCTCTTTAGGGGTGAGACTGCTAGGCATTTACTGCTTGCAGTGCTTGTATTTTTCTTCCTAAAGTTTGTGGTAAATACCAAGGCACCGCAAAATGCCTTGTCTACAGTCATTTTTGTGTAACTACTATTGTAGAGTTCATCCATTTTTAAGCCTTAAAATGATGTGCCTAATTAGTTTGACCTAGCATTTGAGCTTTGAGCATCACCAACTTAAATTCAATTAAACAGATACAAAGACAAAATTTGGAGTGTTAATATGCAAAATATGATAACTAAATCTTGACAAAGTAGCATTGTTAATAATACTGATGGAGCACAAGTTATAAGAAACATCACATAAACATCACATAAGCTGAGGCCAATTTATAACTCTTTCGTATTAGCTTTGAAACTGAAGGAGAAGAGGCCAATCACTATAGAAATCAACTGATTGGACAGAACCACAAATGTGAAATAAACTACAACCTCTAACTTCTAAATGACTAAAAGAAAGCTTCATCTAGATTACCACAAAAAGGCATCAAGCTTAGAGGGTCAATAAGACTCAAGTCCATGAGAGAGACAGCATCTTAAGCACAATCCAGTCATATATGGAATATTACAGTCCAGTTCTCCTTGGAACTGAATGCACTTTTGTAGGAGGCTGTCGTTCTGAGATGATGATAGGCTTGAGGGAAAACTTTAGCACAATCAAGCTCATCAGTAGGATCAGCAAAAAACATTACAGAACTCTGATGATATGCATTACCAGTTATAAGTATCTCTTTTCCGGGTTTCCCTTGTTCCAAAGCTAGGTTTGGAGTGTGAAAAAGAGATCTGTAAATTTACTTTGCTGCATCACCATTGATTATTTTTGCCTAAAAAGGGAAGCTCCTTCTCCTTCAAGAAGCTTTGAATGCTGATAATATATTGCATGATTCAAATCAAACTTGAGAATATCCAATTTTTTCTTAGTATAGGCGCCCTTTCTCAAGGTGCTATTTGCTATCATGGTTGCTAAAGTTTCTACAAGATAGAAATGTAAAATAAAGTTTTAGCAATGAAGTACCATAGAACTAGCCTAACACATATACAAGAGAAACAAAAAATGTCATTTTTGTGAATTTTTTGTGTGAATGAAACCCGGGGACTTCTTCCCCCCCCCCACGAAAAAAAAAAAAGAAACCTCGAAGGACACATGTCCAATATTTGGAGTACATAAGTATCCCCACCTTTGCCATGCTGTTGTCGGGATGAGTACTTGGATTTCTATTTGATTTTTGATTTTTGAATGTTACTATTGGGCATGTACTATGTTACTATGTTTAGTGGTCCTGGTTTGTGTTGCAATTTTGCTATGTTAAAGTATTTCAATTTGGAATGTTATATTAAAACATCATTTCATAACTAGCATTGCAAGTTCCATATGTATAGTACACAACAGCCCTTTCCCCCTCGCTATTTCGGAATTGAGGCCCTTTATCCCACATCTCAACGGACCCGAACACCAGAGTTACATTGATACTTAACCTTTTGAAACAATCAATGTCTAGAGACTTGCATGTTTGGTGGATCAATTCTGTTTGATGGTTTCTAGCACTTTGATGTCTCCCTTGTTTAACAACTTTTATCAATCTCTTTATTTAAAGTTTAACACTCTACTCAATAGGGGACTCCTAAGGTATTTTAATGTCTCTTCTTTAGACAAGTTAGCTTTCAGCAGAGGTTGGCCTACTATCAAGGTTCCCACAGGTCAATGGGGTGGATAGGGGACCCATCGAAAGGTTTGTAGAGCTATGTAGGGGCTTGGTAAGCTGCCATGGACATTTGAGACAATCTCCTATTATTTAGGATGGGTTTCTAAATTTTATGGATTGAATGGGTGTTGATCAAAACACATCAAGGAACCTTAGATATAATTTAGGAGACTTTGGTTGTAATTCCTATTATTTTAGAGAGGATCCCTAGTTTTTAGGAGGGGATTATCAGCTCACCTGCTAAGTTTAGAAATCACATAGGTGGCATGTGCATTGAAATTTTTTTCTTTGGAGTCTAGGTGATGAATTTATAAATAAATCTTGAATGACCAAGTTGCCAGTGATTTAGTTACATTACTTTGTATTATAATAAAAATAGTGATTTAATTACATTACTTTATATTATAATAAAGTGTTATGATGTGACCCCTCATGACACACAAACCTAGAGGCTATGAGTTATAAGGATTAAGTTGTTTTCGAAAAATGTGGGCATTTTAGTAATGAGGAATAAGACCCTCAAATGGGCGAACCATTTAAGAGGAAAGAAAAATTAAATAAACTTTATTAAAAAATAACATTGAAACCCTAATTTTGTTAGCCACGGAATAAAATAATGTTGTCATGTTTCATTTGAGCAGCCAGATTCATTTTTACATCTCAATTTGAAGTTTGAGCTTTGAGTTGGGTTTGAGCAGCAGATTGAGTTTTGGGAACAAAAACTTTGTGAAGATTTGAGGGTTGGACAAAACCACAACTTTCTTTGAGCAATGAATTCACCCAGGATTCACCTTTTGGGCAGATTGACAACAATTATTTGGTAATTTAATTATCTTGCAGCAGTTGAAGGACATTTTTGGGAACTGAGATGGCCGGAAGCATACTTGCCAACCATACATCCCTCTACAATATTCTTTCTCTTGCAACCCTACAACCTAAATCAGAATTCATGCACTTTGAGAGTTGGCAGATGGCAGGGGTGATCTTGCCTGCAGACTAGGTGTACGAGTTTTTGTCAAATTTGTTCTTATTAATCATCAAAATTGCAAATAAACTTCAATAAAAATCCCATTCTTGGAGTTAGAGCTGGACTTCGTGGTATGCTTATTCCTGTTGTGGTGATTTAGTTTTCTCATTTTGAATTAGATGCATTGCTGTTTTTAATAAATCAGAATTCTGATATTTCTTATCAGTCATATTTTTACATTTCAAGTTCAAAAGTCACATTTATTTGCATATTATATGTGGCGAAGTTAAAACTACCATTTGCATTGACATCTGAACATCAAAACTCATTGCAAACAGTATAAAACATCTCCAATCAGCAACTGAACAAATCAGATTGGATCTAGTTGGGGATCTTTCAGTATCTTTGTTTCATGTATCAAAATCTATTATATACTTGTGCTATGAAGGCTCACATTGTTTCTTTTTACTAATGGCAATGAAGTTGCTATGTAAATGACTTCCTAGACCTCAAAAGGATTTGATTGGAATTAAGGCCACAAGAACAGAAGTATCAAAATTGTGTGAACCAGTGTTACTTGAGAATGCGTCCTCGACTTGAAAACCCTCATCCCTGCACCAAAGACGCTTTTGGAATGGGGGGACGGCTAGGGGATGTCCTCACCTCAGTTTCAATTTTCAAAAAATGATTGGGGACTTCCCAGAAACATGGGTACGTTGCCCAAAATTGGGGTGGGGGGGATGCCTGTACATTCCGGGGATGCCTTTGGGATGCTTTGGAAGTCCCCAAGATGGATAGACATCCCCAGTGGGATAGGTTTCATTAGCACTTAAAAAACACATTTTTCTGTTATAAATCTCTTTCTTTTTTTTAATGTTGAACTGGATCCTTCCTTCCAAGATTGCCCTATTATACTTATTATTGTTTGGTAGTTAATACTTACTATTTGGGGTCCTCTAATTAGTATTTGGCAACATTGCATTAAGAATTGTGAAATTAAGAATGTTGTTGCAGTAATTCCACATACTCTGAATCATATAGTAAACTGCTTGCAAGGTTTTGGGAACGTATGAAAAGTGCATTACAGACCTGGAACATGCATCTTTATGTCATTTTGTGGCAATATATCAGTGCTAGGTTGAGTTTTTGTTGATTTGGTGAATATTGGAGGTTGCATCAAGGTGCCATCTTGTTATAACAGACCTATATCATGATCAGAACTGTCTCGCAGGCCTGTTCCTATCAATATTATTCCACTTACATGAACTGAATGTATAGTTTTGGGGGCGTAACAGTGTAACCCCAATTTAGATCAGTGGTGAATGTGGTCCAGAGAGAGAAGAGCACTGAGAGACATACTTGATCCACTACTTGTAGCAACCCTTTCTAGAGTCAATGTCAAACCTGCAACAGTCAACTTCAATACAGTTTCCAAGATTTCTATGTTAGTATATTATATGATTGTTATTTAATGCATAGGCACTAATGTGCAAATGATTATCTTCGAAAGCAATTTTAATGCTATGCGGCTATGCCTATAATGTGTACACCGATAATTTATATCAGACTTAAATAATAGTTGTGTGCTTTAATTTGGAAGGTGGGTTATTGCTCTTGTTGCTATTGACAATGAATTCTGAACTATGCTTTTGGGTGTATTTCAATTTTTTTATGTTATTATTTAAATATTACATGCATATTTACAATAAATTCCGAATTATGAATGCGTATTGAGTGTTTAATTTGACTATTGAAGTGTTGTATATTATGGTTTTATAATGTTTAAATGGTGTCCTTTATCCATTCTCACATACAAATGTAATGTATACATGTAAATTTCCCTATTTATATAGCTGTCTCCTTTGGCATTCCCTTGCTGTCTCCAAACTTGGCAAAAAAAATTGCTATCTTGGAAATGTGTCCCCTCGTCCCTTGCCGTCCCCGTTTGAGAAACTTGGGGTAACATTGGTCTAGATGGTAGACCAATCATCAAATGTGTCTTAATGTTTTCTCTTGATTAACCCCTTCAACACATTGATATTGAGAATAAATGGTGGGACTAAGTAGGTGTTTTGCCCAAACACACAGTGGTAATTCTTCTATAAAGTGTGACAAACGTAATGTCTAGAACCCCCAAAGGCATGTCTCGTTCATCAGATCAAAGGTTCTCCAACCAGAAGGTTTTAAGAAGTTATAATTTTTCTTAAAATGCATATATTACTCAATTTTTTGAACAAATGAACATGTTTATAGTAGTCAAGTTGAATGCAGTAGGATGCTTTTGATTGGTGTGGGTTCAATTGCATAGAAATCATTTCTTCTATCATAAATTTGGCTTCATATCATTTTCTTAACTCTCCTTGGAGACCATTTTTTGTTTCCATTTAGTTTAAAATATATTGAAGGATTTTTGTATCGTAAGCCAAATAGCCACATTGAACTACTTCATTAATATTGCCCCAATTGTGGCAACTTTTCAAATTACGTCCATTCCATCATTGTATGATTCACATTGATTCTAAATCTCCTTGTGGATATTTCTAATTAAGTTAAAAGTATCCACTAGTTGTTCGGTGTGGCTTGCACCATCTTGATGTCTTGTACACGAGCAGACAACAAATTTTTGTTTTCTTGCCTGAGCATAGGGAAATGAATTGAAGGGCAAGTTGGCAACTACATTATTTCATATACTTACTTTGTAGTGCATATGTACATCAAAAGGATGTGACACCCCTCATCATTCACACTCATTAGACAAATTCCTCATGGTTTCTTTTTTTCTAGCATATATACATTTATTTATTATTTTGGGTATTAAAATCTCACATATGCTTTTATAACAAAGAAACTTTCTTCTTCCCTCTATTTCTAAAAAAAGGAAACCAGATGGTAACATGTTTTAGACTTTAAAACTTTAGGGAATCACCAACATTGTAGCTTTGGGCTTACCCAAAATTTGCATTGCAACTAAGTCATGTAACACTTTGCCTTAATAATTCTTCATCTAAGGAATGCATAATGCAAAAAGTACTATTGAGAATAACATCCTAGGCACTCATCTATTTGCAACTTACATCTCATCAAACCTTGTTTAGATGACATGCCATATACCAACTACATATCTAATTGAGAACATTAAAAAGAAGCTAAGAACATGTATGATAATCAAATACTTTGTCCATTGTTGCATTGTATTTGGCAATTTGTTCCATAGGCATGACCTTGTGCTGGAATTTTCTACAAGTACACAAAACATTGTATTTGCATCACCTACCTATGGGGTAAGTACAAATTTAAAACCACCCTTCAAGAACTTGATGTAGCTAAAAGTTGCCAAACTTGGACTTGGTAAGGCTAACTCAACCCACGACTTGGCAGAACTTGACAAAGTGAAAAAACCCTTGAAATTCAGAGATTCTCAAGGATTTAAAACTTGTTTCATGCACCCATTATTGAATGAAGCTTAAAGATACAGTAACATCATTAAATAAAACTGATTTGATCACATACATAAATATACATCAACCACATAAGTACAAATGTAGATTAAAACATTGATGACAATTAATAGTTTAATTCATTGGCATATAACCAATATTATCAAACACAACAATAGACATTCTATGTCAACTACATCCCTTGATGTAGAAGCATCTAGGGGTAGTTGGCAATCTTGCATCACCTAAAAAAGATTTCTTTTTTGTTTGTTTGTTTTATGTTCTAGTTGGATAGTTTCTTGTGTTTTAGGTTGCAATTGGTCCAGTTGGCTCGTTATCTTATGTCATCCTTATGGTGTGATCTAGGTATCTTGGAGATCATATGTCGAGCTTTCTAGCTCGATTCGATGTTTTCAGATGAGGTTATCTTAAGATTGGTCCAGTCCTATATTTGGTTTCCTATTTTGATGGCCAAGTTGGTAAGGTTCGACTTACAATGGAGATCTACGTCATTGGAAGTCTAAAGGTGTATTGTTTTATGTTGTTATACATGTGGCAAACCTTCTTGTGTGTTCACACATCATGATGTATCTAATTAGGAAGGCTCTTGTGGATTTGGGTCCTGAACTATTTGTTTGTAATATGTTTTTTTTTGTCTTGGAGATGGTTGATCGGATAAAACGACTTGAAGCTGACGATCTTGTATATAAGCAACGTAGTAGTTCTTGTTGGGAAGTAGCATTTAGGTACAAAGATTGGTAATGAGGAGAGCCAATATATTTGATTGTGAAGAGGCTTATGTCCTTAGTAATGAGGCATGTGTGTTGAATAATTTGTCATTTGCATTCACAAGCCAACTTGATGATAATTGGAGGACGTATTTCCTTATTTGTTGCAGTTGTTCATTATTTTGTTTTGCCATTTCCGCTGTGGTGTTTTAGTTGCAAGGTTGGACAACTCCTTTGGGTATTTCTCTTGCCTTGATTGCGTCATCCCCCCTAAATGAAAAGCCGTCTTCCAAATGACAAGGATACATCAAGTAATGTCCAAGAAGACTAATGACAAGGTTGTAGATAATGACTTGTGCTACACCAACTCAAAGTTGTAGTGTACTCCAAAAATAAAATGGGAGTCTGGTAGTAAGGCCACCAACGGGTCAAAGAATAAGACCCTAGCAGGGTCTAGGGGTGGTGCCCAAGCCACACCATGTTCCAAAATATGACGGTGTTGAGAGTGAGTGACCTTGTCGCTAAGACCAAATCAGCACCTTCAAAACCACATAAAACTCCAAAGCGTCTATCATTTTTTAATCATGTACGACTCAAGAAAAACAATTTAATACATTCATTGTTTATGCTTTTTTATACAAAAAAGGAAACTAATGGTGGAGGCAAATCACACTAAGACTCATGATTCACCATTATGCAACGAGTTACTGACTAGACTCGATCGAGTCTGAGACTGAGTCTTTGTGACTCTGTAGACCCACGACTCACCTAGACTCGGCGAGTCCAATAACTCTGATGCAAATAGACAATCCTAGCCATTTAGCTGCTAATTTAATGCAAAAGAAATCATTGCACAAGACACATACGCATGAAATGATGTTTGGATCGTATTGCACAAAGATCGTCTTCATTCAGCTTACTTAACAAGCAGATTACTTAGAACAAAAGAAACAACTAGTTTTAAGATTTGTCAAAGTTTTGAGATTAAATAAACAAGAAAGGAAGATGTCGAACATGCTTTTTTTTTTTGAAAACAATAAGAGAAACCATGACTGCAACATGCCATGAAATAACTTCAAGTAGATTCTATTCTAAATTTACGTTTCTTTTGCATCATAATCAAAGTACAGAGAATGAAAAATATATCATCAAGGGGTTTATTCACCCAACCTTGGATCATAACTCAATCCTCCCTTGCTCAGTTCTTGCTCAAGTGGGCCCGACCCTCCGCAAGGTATCGGTATGTATTTAGGTCAAGTCATCTGGAATTGGTGTAAGTTCACACTCTTAATCGGTTATACCCTATAGCTACTGCTAACTTGGTATAACACCTAAGACTGTATCTGGGAACTTATGAACTTACAAGCCCTAATGTCTAGTTAGTGTACCTTGGTCAGGGAATCATTGTACATGATCAACATGATGTCTAGTTCACACCCTATTCGACTTGCACCTTTGGAGACACATTAAGGAGTGAAGGAAACTGATTTTGGTTCTTAAGTTGTGTACTTCTCAATAGTGTTATTTCAATGTAAACATGTGAACTATTCAGCATGGAACTGCACATGCAACTCTCAAGCCCATGTACTCTGTTAGGACCTTAACAATTCCAAGAAGTACATGTGCCAAAGCTGTTTGCTCACGTTATGCAATTCAATGCTGAAAGGCTCATGAATAAGTATCATTCTTATTAAGTGAGTCCTCACAAGTTCACAACTGTCCTGAGAACTTTTCACATAAACAAAAACTACCATCCTCTAAGTCCTCTCATATCATCTCTCCAGAGGGCTATCACTGCTGTGTTTTTTTTATGTTTAGATGTGATAGTTTAAGAATACCAGTTACAGCCTGAAGGCAGATTAAACCCCATGGATTAACTATGGTTTCATTCTCTTTCACAGTTGTTTTATTCTGTATTGACAATACACAAAAATACTAAATTGCAAAAATTAAAATCTGAACTGTAATTCCCAGTACTAAAGAAGCAAGGAGTAAGAACAGATATCCATTTTTGTTCCCTAGCTAATCAGTATGCGAGAGTCTCCAGTCACATGATGGCTTTCTTGGCTAGAAATCTTCTTTTCCTTATTACATCTGTCCTGACAAACTTAGATTCTCTTAATTGTCAGGAAATATGTAATACAAAAGAGATGATTTCTTTGCCAAATTAACAATAGCATAAGACCTTTCACTAATAATTGTTACAAAAGAAAATACTTCTCTTTTCTTCCTGACAATTGAACAAAGAGAAAGATCCTTTCAACCATCATTATTATGCATATATGAACTGTTCTATGATTCTTCCCTCTTATTTTAAAATTGAGACAGCTCTCAACATATAGTACTCATGGTTACTTAGAAACTTAACCAAAGGAAAATAACCCTGTTTTATTTTCAAGCAGCAATGCAGAAAATTACATACTAATGAAATAACTCTATCCACCAAGTACTTCCAGCCACCAGACACAAGCAAGAAACACTCTATTTGTTTCTGTTTCTTTCTAAGTAAATGTAGAGATTCATACTTGTCCTCCACTACAGCCTACATATTTATGTTTCTAATTTTTTTAGATTAAGTATATGCCAACAGTTGTGCAACCTATTACGTCTACCACAATATTGCATGCAGTAAGAAAAGACAACTAAAGTGTCTGCAAACTCAATCTGATTTATCCTCATGAAGAGTACAGTTCAGAGTCTATTGCGCAATAGTCTCTTGTTTCTGCTGAGTCTGCTCTGTATATCACCAGCTTAAATGTGTTTGTTCCAATAATATTTCAAGAATGATGAGATGCATACTACAAGTGCCGTCCAAGCAGAGATGAAAGGGTGGTGCACAATAATGAAATGATCTCCTTACATACCACCTTCCAAACCTAATTTGTCTGCCCATACCTCATTCGTACAATGAGTGGGCACGGTAAGTCTGCCACCTCTTATTGTGTGTAAAGTGTCTGCAAACTCAATTTGATTTATCCTCATGAAGAGCGTAGTTCAGAGTCTATTGCACAACAGTCTCTAGTTTCTGCTAAGTCTGCGCCAGGGTAAACTTTAAGAAACCTTCCTCCAGAAAAAAGAATAAATTATTGGCGAATCTTTCATTATTTTAAAAACCAAATTATTTTTATTGGCAAATCTCTTATTTTTTTAATTTTAAATATTATTTACATTGGCAATTATTTTGGAATCATAATCTTTGAGTAGAAAATATTGGCGAATCTCAATAATAATAAGAAGTTCGCTAATCGTCATGGAATATTACAAATCAAAATTCAACATGTTTTATCTCATGGAAATTATGAGGATAATTACATTATATTTTAAATCAATGGTGGAAACTAAATATTGGTAATATATTTTTAAAGTAACTAGTAATTATGATAATTATTGGTGAATTAATTTTAATTTCTTCAATAATATATAATATTTAGGTGAATCAAATCTAATCATATATCGAATATTGTGGTGAATCTTTGAGTTTAAATTTTTTAATAAAATAAATTATTGAGTGATCTAAAGTATTTTAGAACTAAATTTAATAAAAATTTGGCGATATACGTTGCATTAAATCTTGAATTATTAGCCAAATTACTAGTTTTTTTTTTTCCAAAATTCACAAACTTATGAATATTCGCCTCTAAAAAACACCCTAGTCTGCTCTATATATCACCCACCTTAAATGTGTTTGTTCCAATAATATTTAAAGAACGATGAGATGCATTCTACAACTGTCGTCCAAGCAGAGATGAAAGGGTGGTGCACAATAATGAAATGATCTCCTTTCATACCACCTTCCAAACTCAATTTGTCTGCCCATAACCCTCATTCGTACAATGAGTGGGCATGATAAGACTGCCACCTTTTATCGTGTGTAGAGATTAAACACTATGAGCATATCTGCCCAACTCAAATTTGTTTTCATATTCTAATGTTATCCATTATCAATAATCTAATCAACTGTTATTTAATTTAAAATTAATGTTTTAGGTATGTCGTGAATCCCATTAGACAACCATAATTCAAAATTAAGTATTTGCCAATGCAATATGACTGACCAAGATTATAGTAAGCTGCTGTTAACTCTATATTGGTTCATATAACCAAATGTTTTATTAACTTTGTTCAATAAAATTAGTAAATTGATTAGGTGCCTTTCAAATACATGATTACTCTATAGACATTACAAATTGATAAAATATATTCAATGTCATTTCTTAGTAAGTGTATGAATAAATTTGATGTTTAGGGTATCAATTTCCTTATCAAGTCAGAATATATCTATATGTATCTATAATTGTAATATATAACACGTGTGTGTGTATAATTGTAATATATAACAAGTATTCACACATAGATGTGTATACACACACACATGTGCACATACATATGTACACATTCAATTGCATATATGAATACATGTATACACATGCATTCATATATGCACAGGCATGTGTATATACATATCTATACCCATAAGTTTACGTATGTGTATGTGTGTGTGTGTGTGTACGCATTCATAAACATACATGTTTGCATGTGTGTGCATATACGTATGTACGTGTATTACTTTTCCATATTGCAAATTCCAGCACTCATCTTGCTGTCCCTGCTTACCAAAGGCTGTGGAACATATGTTTTTATCGTGTACTTGTGTGGAACATATTTCTTTAGTACTAAGTAACGCTGAGAAAAGTGCTGGTCATTTTTGGTGCTTGAATTTTTATATCGCATGAATTATAGGAGTTACCTTCAAAGCATAAATTGCATGTTAGGGTGTACATCACTAATTTGTATTTCATTTGGATATTGACGCGAGTGCCAGTTTGACAGCTTTACCAAGATTATCTTTGTTTCTGTGCATTGTTATCAAGATACCTTTTGGAATTTGTGGTTTGCAGGCATTGAAAAAGACTGCCAGAGATGCTGAACAGATAAATGCAATTTTAGCTGACACATCGACACTTAATATATTAGAAATTAATTTTGATACAGATAAATTTTGTGAGACAAAAAGTGTACAGCCAGAGTATATTGAAGGAATGGTTCAGAAACCTGAATTTTGTAAGGAAAATGTCAATCCCAATGAACATTTCCCAAACTCCCGGATAAGAAGAGAAGGCACTGGTCGTGTGTCTTCCAGACGGCCTTTCACTCTTAACTCAAGGTGAATGTTGCTTATAACACTCAATTGTTTCTTCAATTGGAAAGTAATACTCTTAGATTTGTATTTGGACATTTTGGTCATTTTGAATCACGTTGCACATTTAATTCTATACCAGGCAGAAATTGTCAACACTGTGTTTCACAGTTAGATGAATTAATGTTATTCTCTGTTATGTTTTTAATGACTGCAAATTCTTATGCCATTGTCACTTTGTATTTAAGTTGCAGCTCATTGGGATCAGATATAAATGTACAGAAAGATCCTAGCACTCGGGGAGATGTTTTTGAATTCTTTTTAGATGATGCACGCCAAGAAGGTAAGTATCTGCTCTTAAGTTTATGTCTTCAGTGGAGCTTGATTGTGAAGAGCCATTTGACATGTGTATTACAATCTCTTTTACCTACGTGGCAAGAACCCTGGCCGAACCTGGACTGGTTTAGAGTGGATACTGTTTTCAGTCCTGGTCCAGCCAGTGCCATGCCTAGGTCTGTGGGTTTCTTCAGTACATTTAGGTATACATTGGCATAATTTAGTGATGAGGCAGGCCAACAGATATAAAAATGTAAAAAATTAAAATAAACAATATATTAACTAACTCTTAACTGACCTGGATAACTGACTTCTAACTCACTAACCATATATGAGCTGCACAAAACAAAAGCAGCTAGTGGGAGTGGCACTGTCACTGCTCATTGTTCTAATGAATCTGTTGATGGCATTAATTCTCTTGATGAAGAGCAATGCCCTATTCATGGCATTGATGCTCTTGTTGAAGAGCAATGTGATGATTTGTGTTGATTTTGCCATGTGCTGTTGCACTGGTAAAACCATTTTGATTGTTTTTAGCAATTTTTATTTGACATTGAAATATCTTCTGTTTGATTTTATATAAATTATGGTTATATATAACATGAACTACCTCATTGTTTGGTGCATTTGTAACATGAACTACCTCATTGTTTGGTGCATTTGTTGACGTGATTTGAACCTCCTTTGTCTTGTCTAGATTTCCTTCCTAGGCCACTCATGTCATTTTTTGATGCTCTTATTCTCCCATCCTTTTGAGCTGTGTGTGTGATTGCCTCAAGTGATGCTCTTCTCAACACACTTTGGCTGTCTAGTATCACCTTCCTCTGTGAACTCATCTTGCTTTGATGTGCTCTAGCTTATCTCTAAATAGTTGGCTTGCTTCAAGGGCACCTTTTGCCAACCTTGTTGTAAGCAATTCATGTTTACACAGGGACATGTCCCTTGTCCCCAAACCCGGTGTCCCTGTCCCCTCTGTATTTTGATGATGGCAGGACGCAAGGGACGCCCCCCCTCACATCCCTGATGAGCAGAAACTGGCTGAATTGGCAGGAAATGCCCCCTATTGTGTCCTCGGAATGGCTGTGGGACATTGGAAAATCCCTTGGCCATCCTCAAAACAGCTAGCTGTCCCCAAACTGCAGCGTATCCTTCCAGAGTAAAAAAAAGTAAGAAAACAACTCTTCATAAAAAGTTGTACAATCAAACTACATTGGAACAAGTTTGACAACCTGTAAATGTTTTATTTTGGTTTATATCTTCTAAGGCCACGTTTGTGAATCTCAAATATGGGTCACACTCTGAACTTCTTTATCAGACTAGGGGCAGTTTGGGTCATTAAGAGATTCTTTTCTCCAAGAAATCATTAAAAAATGGCACATTGTTGGCCAAAATGGAAGAAACCAGCACACATATATTTATCTTAAAAGAGAAAACTATTAACAATTCCAAGTGGGCTTGGACATTAACTAATGGTTCTAAGCCAACATTAAGTTGAATCTATGTTTTCATGCATGCATCAAAGTGTTGGAGTCACATGCTTATTTTTCTTCTCAGACGAGACATTTGCTTATTTAACCATAAATTTGGCCTTCTATGAAACATCCCGGGAACATGTCCCTTCCATCCTGCCATCCCCATTTGAGAAACACTTAGGAAGTGTTGGAGTTGTAGGATAATTTTTCTTCTTAGACAAGACATTTACTGATATAACCATAATTGTTGCCATTAGAAGTTATATGAACATAAAAATGACTTAATATATTTATATATACTGAGATATTCATATATATATATATATGTTTAAAAATTTGTGTCTTGCCGTCCCCTCTTTTCGGCCATCTATGAAATGTGCCAGAAACATGTGCCCTGCCATCCTCCAATCCCCAAAACGCCGTGAAGTATAGAGGCATTTTCTTCCTATGGCTTACTTCTCCTTATGTTCTTCCACACTCATGCTACTTTGTGTGTCTAGCGAGTTTCTTGTTGCTTGCTTTGTGCAACAATGTCTTCTGCCATAAACTCCTTAAGTCCATAATCTTGAGGCTTGCAAGCTACCTCCATTGATCTACTTCGACCCCCTTCTATAGTTGATTTTATTTCTTCTTTTATTTGGAATTGATATTGTTCCTTTAATCATCTTTTGGTGTTAATGTTAGTCTCTCTCACCTTTGCGCTTGGTCCATATATGTGTTACTCTTTCTCTTACTCAATTCTCTAATGTTTATTTTGTGTCTTAGCATTGTCAAGCCTCCAAGCTTTGTAGTCCATTACGGTATTCCTTGATATCATCCATTTCTTCCTATGTTGTTGCACAATATATTCTTCCTGAGCCTGTTTTGATGCGTGGGTGTTTGTCTTCAAGCCTTGTGCATTCTATACTTGTACACCTTTTAGCTAGTGCCCGTTGGAAATTCAATTTCCAAATGTTCATGATTGACTGTCTCAATTTAGTGAATGTGCTTAGTTGCCTTAGGCTTGACTCTTAGTTTAAATGCTCCAGTGGTTGATTCTTTTGTTTAATTGCCTTGAATGTTGGTGGTTTTATTCAACTCAATTGGTGCAATGCGTGATTTGAGAGTCTCTATTGAGTGACTTGCTATTTATAGGAAGTCAATTATGGACGATTACTATTTTTAGCAGTGCATTTGAGGCACCTTGTGTTTGGCTTCTTTAGTGATTGATTCGGTCATTTAGTGGAACTTCATATTATAAGTTATTTATTAAGGCTATCTTAATGAATAACTTTTACATTATGTTGTTATAATTTGAAGGTGTGTTGAAAGAGCTGCTAATTGAAGGGTGTATTGATGAAACATCTTTAATGAAAAATGTATTAGAGAAGCCAAGTTGCATTTTGTATAATAAAGAGACTACAGGAAGGAAACAGATTCTCTTGGCTATTCTTTTTATTATTTGGTGAAGTTGTTGAAGATTTTCAACAAGGGTTTCTTGAGGTCCTATTCTTCTTTTGGTTCACACCATTGAAAGACATGGTTTATTGTGCCCTGATTATCTGGTAAATTGTTCTGATTATTCTGATCACAATTTGGGTGCTGTTGTATACCAAAATTGCTCTTTATTGGTTGCAAATCAATCAGAAAAGCTGAACATTTTATGTGCCTTCAAAATCTGTTACAAACTGTGGTTATTTGAAGGTCATTTGTCTGGGAATCTTTGTGAACACAGGCGAGCTATATTCTTCAGCTTGGGCAGCCAGTATTTGGGGTTTGTGTGTGATGTTAGCTGCCATAATCTGGCATCATAAATCGCTGCCCTTTGATGCCATTAAACCCTGCTTGTTGTGTGGTAACTGGTAATGCCTAAAGGGGACATTAGGAGGTTTGGTAAAGGCTGCAATTTCCAGTAGCAGGCAGCGTTTACACAAGAAGGGGCACGTTGGGAAATTTACAAGTGTTTCCAGACTTATTTGGGTAACATCTCCTATTCTAGTTTCAACATACATAGTATGGCTTCAAGTCTGTACCTGCTGCAAGCAATTTGGCGCCATATCTAACAGGTTGTTTAATTATCATTGCAGTTGATTTGAGAGCCGTTGTAATAATTTGCAAATACCCTATGTTACCCGGGGACGCGTTTCCACCCCTAAACTTGAAGTTTCCGAAACGGGGATGGTTTCGGGGACGGGGGGACGGCAGGGGACATTTCCTAGATGTCCCCACTTGGAGAAGAAAACAAGAAACGCATCTCCGAAACTTCGGAAACAGTCAACGAGTTTCCGAACCATGTTGACCGTTTCGGGGGCTGTTTTTCCGTTTCCTAACGTCTCGGGGACTGCGTAAAAGGTTTCCTATTAAAATTTATTAAACTCAAAAAAACCATTAAAAAAATGATTTTCCAGTCATCTGCAGGCCCGGACATGTAGAAGTCAATTTTTTTATAAAATATATTATAAAATGAATGATTAGGGGCAACTATCATACCATCTTTGTTTTCATTTTGAAGCTCAGAATGATAGTGATAGTGACTTTGATATGGATGATTAGGGGCAGCTGCCTTAGTATCTTTTGTTTTCATTTTGACTTTGATGTTTTAGACTTGGAGCGTTCTGTCTTGACATTATAATATTATATGATCATTGATACACTATAGTTGATACTTCAAAAGTTTAAACTTTAAAGTTTGAGTCTTTATCTATTCAATGTTTCCATTTTATTGAGAGTTGATGTTTTTCATTCTCTTATTTGACTCATTTCATTATGTGCTAATGGTATCTTAAGTACTTAAATGATGATTGAAAATGATGCTATTTAGAATTTTCTACGATGATTCGATTAGATGCTGATTGCTATGCTCTATGATCATTGATGAATCATTATTTGATGAATGAAATTGATAATTTTAAACTATGTTGCTATGATGAATGTAGAATTGATGAATATATTTGAAAATTCAGATAAAATTCAGATATATATATATATATATATATAGCCGTCCCCTGTTTCGGCAAAAAAAAAAACCGTCTCGGAAACCCGTTTCCCCGTCCCCTCGTCCCGGAAACTTAGGGTAACATAGCAAATACCATAATTGCAAACCATTGGTTCACGTTTGGCGTTGTTTACTTCAGCATTATTAGAGTTCATTGCAAACAGTTTGTTATTGGAATAAGTAGTTATAAGGTTTCACCACAACTGTTTGATGAAATGCCAAGCTGTAGTTATATGTGTTTTGTTATATTTATTCACTAGTATGCATGCCAAGCGTTTGTGGAAATGTTCCTTGGCTATAGGTGTAGGTTTACATGTGAAAATTGTAATTTTTGCATTTGAAATGATCAAGAGAAGCTGCCATTACCTCTTGTGATTTGCTCAGTTATCAATGAGTTATTTTGCAAGCATTTGAACATTATTTTAAGCCATTTCAAGTAAACAAATACAATCTGAAATAAAAGGACAGTGAGATGTGAGGATGCATGCAAAGTATTTGACAAAATGTCAAACATGTAAAAAGTGAAGTAATTTGATGTTGTTGGAGTTGGAACCGGTTGGGCTTCTTTAAGTGTGTGTGTGTGTGTGTGTCTGTCTGTCTAGTTGCACTAATATAAACTGATAACATTGCTGCACCACATAAACTGGACCCTACATTGACCCTGTATTCTTAATTAGTCATAGCATTCAAATATATTCAGTGTTACCTTGGCGCAGGGGGATGTCAAGACGAGTTTCGGGTGCGGAAAAAAAATAGCCTCAATTTGGGGACGGCGGGGGAGCTGAGGGGGGGGGAGGAGAGGGAGTGGGGGGAGGGGGTTGCATAGTATATATATAATATTATTAATATATATGATTGAAAATGCTAATTATGAAATGATACTTCGATATATTATATAACAATGTAACATTAACATACCAAATATAGTTGACTACAATGAATAGAGAAAATTAAAATGTGATTCACAAACCATAAGTTCAAACTTGAAACTTGAAATTTCATAACCATTACTATTACTAATGACCATTTGACAAATTAACTTAGTTCAAGATGCAAGATTCAAAATTCATTGTTCAAATATGATTTTATGAATATCATATATCATAAAGATGCTCATGATGACAATGAGCCGAATAGCATGAAACAATGAAATAATAATAATGTATCATAGCCATATCAAAGTGAGTATAATCAACAAAATGACAAAATGCCAATAATGAGAATGGATGATTCTCAAGTGCTCTCTAATCATTCCCTATGCCGAAGTCCTCATCACTGGAACTACTAGACTCCTCCTAGGTAAGATCCTGATCCTCTAGAGGAACACCAACTAGCCCTACATTGGCTTCTGCATCGGCATCCTCATCAATCTGAGCTGGATCCTCTGGCTCCACATCCCATCGTGCTGCAGGGCTCTTTTTGTACTTGCGTGTCTTGCGATCTTTGAGCTGCAAGTGACCATGTACAACAACCGACTTCTCTGCTCTCTTAGAGGTAAGTCTGTTCCTCTTAACAAAGTGAATGAAGCTATAGGAGGACCAATTCCTCTCTGCAGCTGAGGAGTTAGACATCTGAGATAACAAAGTTGAAAGTTACAACTTACAAGTTATAAACAAATGTTCATACAATTTGTAACAAATGATAAATGATAAATTGATGATTAATAATTGTTGAATCAATGAATCATAAATTAAAATCAGCAAGGTAAAAATTTTCAAGTTAAGATTGTAAAGGGCTGGAATTAGTTATTAGTATTACAAACTTGAGAAAGCAGTCGAATGGCTAGTGAGGTGATCTTTAACTTTTGTGACCCATGACATTTCCACCACAAAATGGGATTTTTTTGTGCCATGGTTTTGAGATCCACCTTTGCAATATCTGAGCATCCTACAAGTTACAAGTTTTAAAGTTTACAACATAATATTAAAATTATAAATAACTTAAATAGAGTTATAACTTAAAGTAAAGTAACAATTAATTATTAAAAGAACTTATAATTATAAAGAGTTTATAGCACTGAATCAAGATTTAAGGATTACCTGAAAGACTAGCAAATTCGGATAACTCGGTGTGAATTCATTAGCAGTCTCAGTATCATACTTTTTGGCAATGCATCGAAAGAACCTATTCTTCACCTCATCATTCCGAAGTGGTGTGACTCTACCAGGCCTAGGTATGTACCACTTCGGGTTCAATGCATAGGCAACCATGTGCAAATGAGTGTTCAACTTCTCCCACCTGCGGTGAATGATAGGCTCAATGTGCTCCATATAGAATGCTAGAGTGGGGTCTTTCTCACGCACAACAACCCTCATCTGCCCAAGCATGGAATCAATGCACTCATAAACCTCTCCAAGGCTAGGTGAATCTACATCTCCATATCTGATCACCTGAAACACTGGAGTAATGATGGAGACTATGTATTTTGCATCACTCCAAAATTGATCACCCTTCACTGTCTCCATTACCCTCTTCCCCTGCTCTGTTCTGAACTCAGGCCATTGATTCCATTCTTGTGTCATAACCATGAGTTGCAATGGCTCTTGCAGCTCAATCATTCTCTCCAAGAGAATATAATATGATGCATACCTGGTCTCAACTGGTTTCAGGAATTGCTTCTTTGCGAAGCTCCTAAAAAGTGCATGTGATGTATGGTAATTGCAGATAAACATCTGCAGCTCTCTCCCATCATTAACCACCTTTCTAATCCACTCTGTTTTCCCCATGTCTTTGAGTGCATTGTTCATGGCATGTACACAACATGGAGTCCACCAAATATGCCTATAAGCTGCCTCAACAAACCTCCCTGCAACTTTGCACACATGTGCTGCATCTGTCACAACTTGGACCACATTTTGTGGTCCAACCTCCTCAATGGCTTCCCTAAGCACATGAAACTGAAAATCAGCATCTTTACGATGCCTTGAACAATCAATTGCTTTCAAAAAATATGGGCCCTCCGTGCATGTAACCATAATGTTGATGAGTGGACGATGACTAATGTTCGTCCACCCATCCATGATAATGCTGTAACCTGACTCCATCCAACATGCTTTCATTTGCTCTATCAAGATCCCAACCTTGTCATAGGCTCTATCCAACACTGTAGTCCTCAGCTTGTGGTCACTTGGTGGCACATATGATGGCTCTCACTCATTCACTGCCATGGTCATCATCCTCACAAAATAGGGAGATCGAGCCACATGTGTAGAGATGCCATTGGCAAAGAAGAAATCACCAACAACATCATCTAACTGGTCCCTTGCATGCGTGTTAAATAAATGAGCAATGGGGTTACTATTAGTACGACTTGTAGTTGCTTTCCGTTTCCCCCTACTGCTGTCCCTTGCTGAACTGTGTGTAGGTGAGGAGAATGATGGTTTAGGTGACATAGTCCCTGCTCTCTGATGCAAGATACGAGTAGATGTATCTCGCTGCCCCTGTAACTGCTGTATATGCTGTACCTGTTGCCTAGCAGACAAAGATCTAGGCATTGGAACAATAGTATCATCAGGAATGCCCCATAGTTTATTCACTTCAATTCTGTATTTGACATTCTCAGGATTTGACAAGAACATGCATGGGTTCACACCATAGCCACTCCAAAAAAGGTGTGAATTAACTCTTGTAATGCTGCCAAATCATTCTGCTCCACATATATTGCACTTCCATTTGCATGTGCCACCCCTTGAAGGTGTAGGGCGTGTAATTTTTGTAGCAAACTGTTTAAGAGGGGACTTTGGGTCATAAGGACCCCTAGCATACTTCCTCAAAATCTCTAAAGGGCAATCAGTAGAAGGCACCCTTGGTGCAACATAAGGAGGCTCTTCCTTAGGCTCAGATTGACCACCTACATCAGCCCCATGATCACTTCCTTTAGGCTTAGGTTCAGGCTCATAATCAGATGCACTTGGCTCATTAATTTCCATGTCTTCTGCACTTTGGCTGGATCTAGAAGCCATTTATAAAATTGCATTTAACAAAATGAAAATAAAATTATAAAAATGATCATGATACATTTCAGCCCAAGTAAAAATAATTTAGAACTTAAAACTTTACTATTTAATTTTAACATTTACTATTTAAAAATTTAAAGTATTAAAAAATGAAGCTAAATACTAAAAGTAAATACTAAATAAAAATATGGCAATATGGCATATGCTGAAACGTTTTACTAAGTTACTTTCAAGTTTCAAGTTTCATTCTTGGATCTTGTTGATAGTTGAATCTTCTTAGTTCTATAATTTTTTATTTTATTATCTATATTAATTTTTAGTTTTTTTCATTGTTCTTAAAATAGACTAATCTTGCTTTCTTGCTCCTCTTGCCAAATCAAACTTTCTTGCTCCTCTTGCTCCTCTTGATCTTGCAATCCCTTGCAAAACCACCCACTAATCTCTCACAAACTCCTCCAAACACTCTTTCTCACTTAGCTCTTTGCTGCTCCAAAATGGTGAAATGAAAATGAGATCTATTGGTCTTATTAAGCCTTCAAATTGACCACATGGGACCCACACCCAATTAGGGTTAGCATACTTAAAAAACAAAAACAAAAAAAAATGCAAAAAGTATTGTTTTTTAATACTTTTTTGGGCTTCTTCTCGGCTCACCCCGCGAGCACCCAGGAAGCACCCCGCGAGCACTCGAGGCGCACCTGTGCACCCGAGCACCCGGGAAGCACCCGAGCACCACATCCCACCCGGGTGCTCGACCGGTGCGGCGGCGGAAAAGCAGCTAGCGGGGGTGCTTGGGTGCGTGATGCACCCGCACTGGGTGCTTACGCGCACCGGGTGCGCCAGGGCTTTGACCCGGGTGCACGCACCCGGGTTCCACTGAATATATTATTCTGTATATCAGCATTTGATTTATAGATAAACTATAGAATACTGATCTGCTGTTACTTGATATCATGATCTTTTCCTTGATATGAGTACCCAATATATTCTATAATCTCTTGTCTTTCCAATCATGAATAGATAATAACTTCTGATGCATTCGTTCAGTACCAGATAACCTATATAATCCCTCTGAACTCTTTCTTGTAGACTGTCAAATATCTTTCCTTATCTCTAAACCTTCAAAGCTTTTCCCAGAATGGATTTTGTTATCCACTATATATCTTACACGACTCAAGGGTTACATTCCTTGCATGTTTAAGAGACACATCTCTCCTTCACTGCGTCTCTTCATAACAGATTGATTTGTTATATAAATTGTCCCTTATAACTGCCGTCACTGTCTGATTGTATCACTTGTATTATTTTATTGCTTTATTAGAAGTGCTGCCTGTTATTGCTACCTTCCTTTTTTCAACTGCACGTTAAAATTCTTTTTATAGTCTCTGACATAAGCATAGCATGTGAGTTGCTGTGTTTTACTCTCAATGTAGTTGATATATAATGTAGTCAGCTGTTACGATCTGGTCACTATTTGTTATGCTTACTAACATATTTATTGGGTTGTTATTCCCGGCCTTGGACATACAAATTTCTGGTCACTTTATACGAGCTACTGCTGCTAGACATCAGTGCCATAAATATAATTTCTGCAATACAATCATTTCTAGATTAACATATCACCATTTCCTCACTAGCTGTGTACTGTATATGCACGATCAAAATTGATTGCTATACTTTATAATGATAAATTCATTGTATGTGTATGTTCATGCTTAAACTTATTCCATGAAGCCTCATGCTATGTTGATTGTTGGCAGCAAGATAACCACAGACCGCGACACCTTTATTTATCGAATAAATGATTTAGTTTCGGAATGCTGAGTTGTGATGGTGAATGATATTAAGCAGCTGTTAGAGATTGTCACGTGTCATCATTGTGAGACAAATTTTAACTAGAAAAAGGATCTTTTCATCTTAGTTAAGTTGCAATTAAATTTAAATTTATTTTATTATTAATATTACTAAAAGGAGTCATGACACTTGGGCTTGGCAATTGTACCAAAATGCCTCCTAGTTCGGTGAGTTGGTCCTTGCTGATGTGAGTTCTGTGCCACTACAAGATACATAATGAAACACTCAATGCTTTGAGATGAAACAACAAACATTCAATCCTATCTTGAATAAGGTCATCTCTCATGCTAAGCTTGCAAAGTAATATCATGAAATGACTTTAAGGTTCCTTCCAATTGTGGACAATCTGTTAGTGAAATAATATGATTTGTTAGCAATCACTTTGGGGACTTATGCTTGTTTATTCAATGGATATGGATTGCTTGCACTTCAAAACATTTGGCTTCACAATGTGCAATGAAAACATGGTTTCGATTTCCCAACATCCACCTCAACTTAAATTTTCTAACTTTGACTGCTACTCCTAACTATGAATCCAAGGAATCAAGGATAAAAATGGACTCTACTAGATGCAATCTTGTCAGCTCATCTAGTGCAAGCTTCTAAGGAATAATGGTTTTCACATCAACATATCCTCTTCAATATTATCAAATGGATGCAAATTATCAACATGTCCTCTTTAATCATCAACTAACCACACAAGGCACACTTAACATCAGCTAAGGGCTAGTGGCCCGGTTTTGATCAACATGAAATGAAATCTACTCCAAGCAAGGTTGAGGAAAACTTGCAACACTTTAAAGCAACATTAAGTAATTCACCATGAAAATCAACAACGAATTATCAACCACCTTGATAGCATTATAGCAACAATTTGATCTAGGCTCTCCCTTAGCTAACCTACTACTTCTAGCTCTCTAATCTAATCTAATCTCTTCCAATCTAATCATTTAGAAACGAGAAGGCCTCAACATTTTATAGTTGTAAAATCAGAGTGAAGGGCCAAGATCAATTCAAGATTAAGGGCCAAGATGAATCCCTGAAAACCCAAATTATGGTTGCCACACTGTCGACCAATTACATGAAGGCAACACCTTGTGGGCCAATAAGAAAACTGCAATGCCTTTGATAAACAATGAGAAAATTGTACACTTGACATGTTGTGATTGAATGTGCTTGTAGGTAGAATTTTCTGATTGTTAGAGGCTAACTAGGTGCCATCTCAACATCCTTATCTTATAAACTTGGTCAAATCTTTTGATGAAGAGAAAATAGGTCTTGATACCAACATTGTCCAGCTTTGCCACATGATGGCATATTCCCCAATTGCTTCATCATTCTAATCTTATTCATCTTCTAGAAATTTTTCTCATTGCTATGACTTGAACTTACATTTGGATCTTCACGAACTTAATCATTATCTTTAAGTTTGAAATTTGACAACTTAAATTGAACCACTCCTCTCATTTGAAGTCTTCAAGCTCGAGTTTTAGGTTCTTGACCCTAATCTCCCTTGAATCTCCTCCTTTCCTTCTAGCTTTGCTGGTCTCTTGTATCCACTTTGCAAAACCAAGGAGAAAAGTATTAAGCTCATAAGATGATATGAGATAAACAATGCAAAAGAGATTTTAAAATGCTTATGAAATGAAATTGCAATATCATCAAGATAGAGAGAATGAAATTGGATTTCCTCAAGCCCAAGAGTAAGTTTCATTTTGTTGGCACATCTCTAGTTCTAATTTTTGTTGTGAATTCCTCTCGAAATAAACAAGTTTTATTCATAACAAGCCCAAATTCGGTTTCTTTGGCATCCTCCTCCTTAGGTCTGCCACCTCTCAAATCAATTCACCACCACATGAAATGACTCACTGCCTCATAGTTGATAGAAATATCATTGTCTTTGGAAAAGATTGCTACCAATCAAAGAGCACTTTTATGGCTGAACATATGTAAAAGGACATTTTTTCGACTTTGAAATAGCTAAGTATTGCTGCTCTTATAAAGGCGGTTCAGATTTAGGAAGGCACAACTTTCACTAGAGGCTGATTTGATTGGCCTTTGGGTTGATGAAATATTTTGTTTTATTTGCTTTTCCAAAGCCTTGGGCTGCCCCATTTAAGGAAATGATTCTTGAAACGCTTAGTCGATCCCTAATAACATTGCTTCTTATTATTGTCTTGAATGCTCAAGGATTTTTAATTCTTCTGTGATCTTGGTTATCAACTCAAAAACTCTAGGGTGAAATTTAATGTTGCTCAAGGATTTTATTGTTTGGGATGGATATTTCATATGTTAGAGGAATCTTCAACTATTTGTAGATTATAGATTCCTCATAGGTTGGTAGAATCCACCTAGCCTAGAGGGATTTCCCCTTTGATCTTTCTTGAGCTCACAATCAAATAGCTCTAGCCCCTCACTATCTTCATCACCATTTTGGTGTCGTTCATGCTTGGAGATCAAAAAAAATAGTTTTTTAGCCTTCATAATGAAAGGTGGGAATTCGAGGAGGATGAGGATAATTTTCTCTTTGCTTTGGCCTTGTTTATTCCCAATAAATCAAATACTTTGTGCATGTTTTATCATCTTATGTTAGGGCGAAACTTATACCATGCCAAAGATAGGATTCATGTTATCCCAACTCGTTAAATCACCTTACCATTTTGCGTTGAAAGCCTATCTTGCATTTTGGAAAGAATTGTGTCATGTTTAGACTCTTCAAATTTAAGGCAGACATTAGTCCACTAAGAGGAATTCAAACCCCATGTCTAGTCTTGACAACATAATTTGGCCATACATTAAATCATAGTTCGCTTTTGTTCCACCTAGACTTGTGGCATCGACTTAGACTAGTCTTCATCTCATGTAGAGGTGAGATTCCTAATGTTCAGAGGAATTTCTCTATTGTTAGAGCAAAAATTAAGAAGTGAGAAGGATTTTAAATCTTATAGTGGGTGGAAATCAAATGAAATGAAGGATAATTTCTTAGGTAGGGGACATATTTTGTCACTACCCAAGGATTTTTACATTATTAATTTATCAAAATTTAGCTTTGATTTGCTTAACTTTGTTGTTGGGTAAAATTAAATGTTGCTAGTAGTTGTTAGTTTGGTCAAAGGGTACGTAGTTACGATTGGTCGTGATGGTTGGCGTTCACATCCCTTTGACCTTTATATATGCAGTGTACTTACATACTAGAGATATCATGACTATGTTGGGTTACAATGATTATTGTAGAAGTACTTTGGTTTCATACATTGTAAAACATTGATGATATTAACGAAGCATTTGTGAGTTCTTTGGCGTTATTGTGTTCTGTTAGATTTTCTGTATAATCTCTTATGTATTAAACTATTACCCTACGACCTATTCTATTACCCTTGAAGTTCCCTAGTGCAACTTATCAAAGATGTCTAGAATTGTCCTCTAGAAGGTTGCTAGCATGTTATAGAGTCCAAAGGCCGTCAAGTTGTACACGTAGACATTGTCCACCACAAATGTAGTCTTCAATTTATTTTCTTAGATGATGGAGATTTGGTTATGGCTTGAAAATCCATCCATGAAGACTACATTTGATGTCCTGCTACTTCCTAAAGAATGCTATCTCTAAATGGTATGGGAAAGGGATCTTTGACGGTGCAGACGTTTTTGCACCAAAAGTCCACACAAATGCGGATGTAGTTTGCCTTCTCCGATGATATGACATTGGGGGATACCCGATCACGGGTTTGGACCCAAAAGTAATGCCAGCTTCCAACATTCACTCCATCTCATCATTTACCTTAACAACATAGTTTTTGTTCATTTGGTACAGTCTGCCATATGAACTGGGTTCTAGGTACCGATGGAATGCAATGTACGTACAACTCTAAAGGTGCCCTCTTTACGTCCTTGTACGTCCATGCTTTTACATCTTCAACAAGGTGAACCCCGACCAATATATTTTTGGGGTTTGCCTCGTTCTCGATGTTTGTGACCTTCAACAAGGGCTCTTCATACTATATTGTTTTTTTAAAAATTAAACTTGTGTGTCAGAGTCACATTGACTTGGGTCTCTCCTTCCAGAAACAAGTTCTCTCCAGGCTTCTCGTAATTTGTAATCTTCCATCTACTAGTGGAAGAGTACATTCACGGAATCTATGTCATCTTTGGAGCATCCGTCACGCTCCAAGATGGCTTCATCATTCGACTCCATCTCACACTTTCCTTGGTCTATGCTACTTACCTCTCCTTTTGAATTCAAATCTTGAAGAAGATGCAAGTTCCTTGCTCACCATCTAAGGTTGCCGACAAATTTCCTTCCTCCACTCTCCATTGATAGGGTGTTCTTCTTCCAATTGTGTTTCACCTTCACGTGACGATCCACACTTTCCCCAAAATGGTATTGTACTCTTTCTTCTTCAAGGGAATCACCTTGAAGTCTAGGAAAAATTGTTATCCACTGTCCTATCGCAGTACTGATTGACTTGATGCTATGCTGGTCGATCCCCACTAGATTGAAGGTAGGTAGCCACAGTTTCAGTCTTCCAAGTTTCTTCAGGTAGGACATTAACCCTATATCCTCCGTCAACAATGTGTTGGTTTGGAGGGTTCTAAGGATGCCCATCTTTGCTACCACTAGGTGTTGACCATTGTTGACAACAAATAACATTAGGTTTGCCAAAGGGATGACTGAAACTTCTGTGCACTTTGCTATATGGGTAGGAACCAATACAATGCTTTGTATGACCACCCTCAACCATGACATTGTTTCCAGAAGGTATTTAATTTAACTGGCACCTCTGTGTGCAACACTTACCTCATAATGTTTTGTTCAACTTTTGTACGCATTCAAGATGAAGTATTTGCCGTGTAGTGACTCTCTTCGTTCTGCCATCATCTTTCATTCATTGTTTGCCTTTGCTTCTTGTACCATCTCTTTCTCCATTTAGGGGTCTGGGTACATGGGCTTTTTGGCATGTGCTCCTGTGATTGCCATCTCCTCTACCGTTGGGTGTCGACCACTGATCAAGACCAATAGCATTTGGTTTGCCAAAGGGATGACCGAAATCTTTGTGCACTCTGCCGTACGGGTAGGCACCGGAACGGTGCTTAGTATGACCACCCTCAACTATGAGATTGTTTCTGGAAGGAATTTTTATCTTAACTAGCACCTTTGCCAACAACACTTGTGTCTTAATGTTTTGTTCAGCTTTTGTATGTGTTCGAGAAGAATTATTTGCCGTGTAGTTGGTCTATTCGTTCTGCCTTCATCTCTAACTCAATATATGTCTTAGCTTCTCGTACCATTGCTTTCTTTATTTAGGGGTTTGGGTATGTGGCTTTCTTGGCTTGTACTTGTGTAATTACCAGTACCCCTTCATCTTCATCGGACTTCTCAATGTTCAGTAGGTTGACTTCGAGCTTCAATCAATTTGCATCCTCGTAAAAACCCAAACCACACCATCAACATAAATGCTACTAAGTTTCTTCCTTCCAGCAATCATGAGCAAAGTGGCCTGCACTGGTTGTAGGGTTTGACCCTTAACATCATGTTGGATTCGACTCCAACCTTTTTTGTTATTATTGCCACCTTTCCCTCGCGTCGATTGTTACAATATCCACCTGATGATGTGTTGGTATTGGATTACATCTAAGAGGTTCCCACTTCTGTGAGTGTTGCCAGTTGTTCTTGGGAGGAGTATTTGTGGACCTCTCGTTTTTATATTGTATGGGCATTCCCTGGTGGAATGACCCATCACCTAGCAAATGCCATAGAAGGCTTTCTTTGGGCATTTGCATTTCGTATGATCTTCCTCCATATAAATCATGCACCATAACTTGCCTTTGTCTTGCTGGTGCTACGCTTAATTGCTTTAAACTCCATCATACAATGTATATCAATGTGAAGCTTTTGCAACTTTTTGGTAGACTACTCATTACTGCTGCTCCCATTAGAGAAAACATCATCATCTGATAATCTATTCTTATTCTTCCTTGATTATTTACTTTCACTTTCCAGGTCCATAGCTTTGTTAAATGCATCTTCATATGATGTTGGAGATTAGGTTTTCATTTTCTAACTTAGAGAGGATTTCAACCTCTCAACAAACTACTGTTGGTTCAAGTCATTCACCAATCGATTATCCATTTTTCGACCAACTCCTTTAGTCATTGGTTGTATGTTTTGACGATCTCATTCTTTCCGTGCTTGGTACTATAGATCTCTGTCACGATCTCATTATCTTCCCAAAGTAGTCAGAATTCACTCTGAAATGCTTCCATCAATTCATACCACATGTTCACTTTTTTTTTCTTGTCAGGGAACCATCAATGGCTCCTCTAAGTAGGGTTGCAAGAAATTGCACTACCCATTCATCATGATTGGTCATCTCATTGGCTGACAATGGCGTACGAGATCCTCCATCTGGTCACACATGAACCTAGGCAACTTTTGTTTATTTTCCATTTTTATGGTTTTCTTTGGTCCTAGTTTGGTGTGTTCTCCCGAGCTTGGTACAATAGAACCAAATAGATTGTTTTGGTTACTGTGCTTCAGTGCCCTCCTGATACTCTCCTCCGTGCAAACATCCCCTTCACCCCTATTTGGGTCTCCTTTGTTTTCATTCGGGCTTCTCGTTCCATCCCATGACTTTGCAGTTGTGTAAGGGTATGGTCCCTCAACCAATTTCTAGTGTCTTTGAATATTTCAATTTCTTTGTTGCTTTCTATTAGGTTAACTTGTTTGACACCATACACATGGTAACTGTCGTACCCTTCACCTTCGACACTCATCTTGTTTATTTTGGGCAACCCCTCTTCCCCTTTAGGCCATCCCTTGACAATTCTCTATAGCCTTTACCTTCTTTTGGCTTATTCATGTAATCTTAGTGCTCTTTGAATAACCTTATATTCATCTTCCTATCATCTTTGGGTATAGTTTTTGTGCTTATTCAAAATATTGGGCATTAATTATTTTTCTTGCAGGAGTTTAGGATGCGTTGCCTCCTTGAGCTCTCCTCATGCTCCTCCTTCCTTCGTTTGTTTTCTTCGTGTCTTTGAAGAATCTGTTTCATTGGAAAAGAAATGTTTAGGGTTTAGGGAAAAGACATGTTGTACTAGTAGTCGTGGTTGGCACCAAAAGTACTTCGCCACCACGAGACTCTCTCCTATGGAATTCCTCACCATGCTCATGGGAAGATCCTCCTATGTCACCCCTCTAGGCGCGAGTTTCATTGATGTTTACAAAATATTTGTAAAATCTACAGTCAATGCTCATTTTCCTTAAACAACTCTTCAAATGTGTGTTTGGTTTCTTGATTGCTAATTGTACCATCTTTATTTAGTGGTTGACCCATTATTTTAGTTTCGCCAAATAAATCCCCGTAGGGTAATAGAACATAGTAATGCCAAAGAACTTATAGATGCTTCTTTATTAATATCGTTTATGTCCTACAATGTATGCCATCAAAGTACTTCGACAATAATCACTAAAATGCTAACATAATCAGGATATCTCTCTGACACAAGTACATGACATATATAAAGGTCGAAGGTGTGTGAGTACTAACCATTGTAACCATTCCCACCTACCCTTCAACCAAACTAACAACTACTAACACCACTTAATTTTACTAGACAACCCCCTTCTTTCTTCAACTTGGCTCCAAGGTGAGCTTGATGCATAAGATAAGATAATAATATTAATGTCCAACAAAAAAACCACGACGGGTCTATGGGACTTAGCTTACAAACAAGAGAGTCGACAAGAGTAGGAGAACCAAACGATGTTTGAAAAGGAACAAAACAAAAGGTAAGAGTAGAAAAGCCAAGGCAAGAATTAGGGGTCCTTCCTTGGCAAAAAGAAATTGATAACAAAATGGTATAACTGCGGACTGTCAAGAGTCCTAGATCATTGTTGAGAGCCGTTGGAAGGGTGTCGCTGCCTGGAAAGATTGGTGCAATGTCTCACCGATATGGATTGAGAGATACTGGATGACCTTTTCCCGCCCCGTGGTGGAGATAAGGGGGAGAAAAAGGCGGTGATGAGCTGATCGAAGGTATGATATTGTGGTAGTAGTGACTGCAAGGTATGATCGCGGGGCTGGGTAGCCTCTCAGAGGTAAAGTGCAAGGCATCGCTTGTCAATGTAACTGAAGAATATTGAAAGAGAGATGCAATCTTTGAATAGGTAATGAAATCTCCCTTTGATCTCATAGTAGATAGGACAACAAAAAATAAAGTGAGTCTCAGTCTCAACCTCTGCCAAAGCACATAGCCAACAGATCTGGTCATCTCTATCCATATGGTGGTGGTGGGAGCCAACTTTGGAGGAGTCTAGAGAGAAACGCAGGGCGTGACTCCAACGCTAAGATAAATAGGCAGGGAAAACAATAACTCCATCATGGGTCTCAAGAAAATGCTGAGCGTAGAAGGCCATCTTCAGACGTAATCCTCCCAATCCTCTGGGAGGATGTGGTAATGGACTGTCTATAAATAGCTAGTCTGACATGCTCATTCAACTCTTGATGTGAGGGATTGAGGTGAGTCAGAGTATCTAGCGAGAACTAAAGGAGGAAGGTGATTAATCTCAATTCCAATCGAACTCAAAAGAGAGGTAGCCTGGGCATACCAAAAATGAGATCTAGTGCTAGTATTAGATCTCGTAATTGTAACAGAGGAACAATAGGCTAGGTAAGAGTATCTAAGTCGATCGGCAATTGAATCTGCAAAACTACAAAGGCGGTGGAGAAATCAGATAAAATCAAATATGGTCGCAAGTTTCAAAGGGTGAACACTAACCTCGACTAAGATAATGCTATGGGAGGTGAGTTTGTGGTATCTGATGATATGTCGTAGAAGCAATGTCTAATTGTGCTTGATAGAGGCCCAATTCGGGACAAGAAGAACAGGTCCGCAAACTACAGAGTCATAAAGAACGGTCGACCTAACCAAGGATTCTAGGAGGGACGACTTGGACGAAATGTCCTAGAAATGATGTCTGAAGTATTGTCTCTCAAGCATGGCAAGGGAAACCATGCCCTTACTGATTGTGGACTGGATAGCTTGTCTCAAATTGAAGCAAGGCCCAGAGAACTTCACCTTGAGGTACATGTAAGAAGTGATCTCAATCTCCTTCCCCAGAAAAAAGAAATGAAGATGAGAGGTCTATAAGCAGTTAAAGATCATAGCCCG
The DNA here is from genome assembly GCA_028749045.1 of Cupressus sempervirens. Taxonomy (NCBI): domain Eukaryota; kingdom Viridiplantae; phylum Streptophyta; class Pinopsida; order Cupressales; family Cupressaceae; genus Cupressus; species Cupressus sempervirens. The sequence continues at coordinate 489,780,634 of CM053788.1, read as the reverse complement.
AGTCTTACTCAAATTGACCACGAGGTGATGCTGATCACAAAAAGAAGCCAAACCATCTAGGAGTCTCTGTAAATTGTCAGTGGAAGAGGCCAGTTGGACCACATCATCTGCAAAAAGGAGAATGGAGATCAAAACTTGATGTAAATAGCACCCATCACCGGGGTGCGAGGAGGTCATGTGGAAGTCCTCGATCTTGTCGATATATAGACCAAACAGAGTGGGCCAGAGGAGGCAACAGTGGTTCACCCCGATGGTGCTTTGGATTGGAACAGAGAAGCCCTCAGAAGTCCTGAATCTACCAACCACAGACTCGTAAAGTCTCATAATAGCAGTCAACAACATATCCAAAATCTCAATCTTACTAAGCCTCTCAAATAGGGCCGTCCTAGGAACGAAATCAAAAGCCTTCCGAAAGTCTACAAAACAACAATAGGCTTTATCATAATGGTGCTTAGCCTCCTCGATAATAGCCACCAGTGTCAAGATGTGATTCATAGTCTAGTAGTCAGCACAAAAACCGACCTGGCCTCTTGCTCTACAACCTCTCTTGTCAAGCTCATTGGATTACATAGTGTTCAGAGCTGTGGCATAAAGTTTGGTAAATGTATGTTCGATCATGATGGTCTTGTAGTTGTCGCAGTCAAGGACATGCCCAGACTTATGAAAAGGATAAATCACATGCCTCGACCAAGAATCAAGAAAACCAGTACAAACCACTCTATTAAAGAGTGTAGGGAAGTAGTAGTCAAGGATTGAGGCACCAAGCTTGAAAAGTTTGGCCTGGAAACCTTCCTTCTCAGCCGCTTTGCGGCATCTCATGGATCTAATGGCCTCGTAAACATTGGAGCGGGTGAACAGATGACAGTAAGGAGGCAAAATGGGATGGAGAGATGGCTGGTCAGGAATGTCATAAAGTGTCATGGTGTGAGAGGTCAGATAGTGAAAGTCAAGGATGGAGGGCGGGGGGGAACACTGAGGGAATAAGGTGCGCAAGAAGATGTGGGGATTACAAATAAGCATGGAGTGAAGGACTCTGCAGTGAGAAGGGACAAAAAAATGTTTCTTGTAGCAAAGAAAACAAAGTTAAGAGTAACGCAGATGGGTGAAAGCAGGAGAATGAGTCTCAAAAGTGGAGCGAACGAAGCGATGGAAAGATTTGCAGTCGGCATCTCACCATGCCAAACTGCCCTTGTACAGTCTTAGTACCTCACCCATAGGCAACCCTAAGGATAGGCTAGGATTATAACTACATGTAGTAGGAGGTGGAAATCAAGGGCGATTAGGATAATGAATCCTAGGAGGTAGGTGGAATCCGACCTACCTCCAAGATTTTTCTCTATACTCACCGTTGCTCAGACTTAGTCAATTTTACCTAGCCTTAGCTCCCTAAACTCATCAAACTTAGTCTCATTGTCTAACATGACCCAAAGACTTGAATTTTTTTGTATCAAGACCCTGAGGACTATCTACGCTTACTGGCAAAGCAAAAAGTGGGTGTCCCCACTAACAATGGGGCAATGCTGTGAAACTTCACAACAATCCTCACTCGGGCTTTGTTTTCTTCTTTTCCCACTTTTCACCTCTAGTGTAACCTCCTTTAATTATCCTCTACCAACATTGTTTATTGCGTTCTTGGTTCACTTTTATTCTTTCCAGTTTTGCCTTTCTACACCTTCTACCCTACAAATGCAACTTTTGAAGATGCATGATTCATCTTTTAGACACATTTTGTGGAAGATAGGATCATCTTTGGCTGTAACTAGGGTAACTCTCTCTACTATTGGAGGATATGATCATGATTGGAAAATCCTCTTTGTTATGAAACATTTTGGCTGAAACCAAGACCAAGAGTCTTGGTTAAGAGGTGCTTGGCCTTTCAACTTGTTGACCATCCACACATTCTACACACATTTAGTGGAAACATGAAACACCAAGCAATGGCTAAAACATTCTATTATTTGTCAACCCTTGGAAAGACACATGTTTACTTTACATGGTATCACATCTTGTTAGACACACAATCCAATATAACATCCTTAGGTCTTATTTTGTTTCCATTCGTCTCTTTCTTTTGAAGGTTGAATTCCTTAAACCTTTTCTTCGCGCCTCATGTGAATACCTTTGTTTGGCCCAAGCATCATACTGGCTAGTTTGCCTAGCTTTGATCCTCTTATATTAGGCGGATCCTTTTTCTAGTTGAAGGTCCTTTCCCTTGAAAATTTGTTTTGCCAGGATCCCTTTCTTATTGCTTCTCTCCTTTTTATAGTTTTTATTTGTGGAATTTTCATATCTTGTTTTGATGCCTAATGACTTCATTGTGAAATCATTAACGATGACTTGATTGTCAATTTGTTAATAACAGCTGCAGCAGCACTAATAAGAAAATTGAGGGGTGAGAATTCACCAGATGCTCTTTGCAGTCAACAATCTCTCAAGAAACGTGTTCGCCGGCAAGGTACAGGAAGGTATACATATTCTATCTTTGCATTTAATACATTTTATTTTAATTGAGCTTGTGTCTAAATTCTTTTGATATCTTTTTCAGGAGAAAAATTTCCAAGAACTTTGATTGCAAACTTCTTGGCGATACTGAGAAATACACGTTCTTAGATGATGAAAAATTAGAGGTGGAGGAAGAAGATGCTTTATACTCTTTCACGAGTGAAGCAGAAAGGTCCTATGAGGAACAAAGGAACAAAGAATGTCTTTCTGAGACGGTTAATGCAGAGTTGCAGTACCATAAGGATGTTCAGCTTAACAATAACTCAAAAATCTGTAAACAGGCACATGATCAACATAGTATGTCAAATGTTGGTGAAATTGATGGTCGTCTACCAAATCCAGTGCAAGAAAAAGGTTTGATTAAGTTGTTGGTTTTACAGTTCAAGATATTTTTATGTGCACATGCCACTAACTTACATTTTGTCTGTGGTCTGATTTACTTTTTTTTCCCTAATGCTGTTTTCTGTGTCAAAATATGCAGAGACACTGTGCGCATCTGAAACTGAAGAAACAGTGAACATGCCCCTCAAAACATTTGTCTCTTTTGGAAATTCAACTAGAAATGCATTTTGCGAGCTGTTAAAGGACTGTATGAAACAAGGTGCGGACAACACAAACTCAAAGACAATTTCAAAAGCCAGACATGAGATTAATGAGATTGAAAAGTCATATGCAAAATCTCTTGATTGCGATACAAAATATGCTTTGCAACAATCACAGACAGAATCGAGTAATACCTTTCATTCACAAGCCTTATTTACAGATGAAGATAAAACTAGCATGCAACTGCACCAATTGCCCAAAGATTTTCATTTGGAAGTTTTTGATAAAAGTCCATGTGAGAATATTTGTCAAAAGCCAATGGAAAATCCTACACCTTTGACATCACCTACTCCACCTTCAAAAATAACTGCTGCTTTCCTGCAACACAAAGAGCTTAAAAGAGGGATTGGGATTAAAATTAGAGATGCATGTAAGCCTTCCTTAGAAAAAAGGGATGAAGAGGTAGTGAAAGTTCACAGTTCCTCACACTCACAATCTTCTAGAAGACCACACACTTCCTTGCACTCACACATTTCTAGAGGTCTTCACAATTCCTCACCTTCACACAGTTCCTCACCTTCACAAAGTTCTAGGAGGCTGCACATTTCTTCACCACGACAAAGATCTAGAAGACTCAACACCTCTTCACCCTCACACATTTCTAGAATGTTGAGTATAGAAAGCCCATTAGAGAAAAATCAGAGCTCCGGGGTTAGAAGATTGAGCTTTGATAGTTCTTCAAAATCAGCAAAGCAAGATGACAAGCAGGCTGAAATTGACAGCGGGGAAAGCCCAAATGATGTCAAAATCAGGGACGTAGTGAACCCTTCTACATATTCTGAGAGTGATAAGGTGTGTAGCTCCATACCATTTTTTTGATTTTTCCTGTTCAGTTTCTCACATTTTTTTATCTTTAAGAAATGATACAAATGAGATATTAAGGAATATGTGTGGAATGATGTTTTTTGCAACATTGTTCTCAGGGAGAAATGGAGATATCTGATTTAGAAAATTCAAATCTAACTGGCATGAGACCCCAACAGAGTACTCCAGTGATGGTTACCGAAGTTCAAGATCTCCACGCAGCTGTACCTGGTAACTTTTTCCTATATATCTTAGAAAAATGAAATATTTCTTTGACTTTGATATCATTCTGCTCAGAAATCAGGATAAATTTAAGTGTTCCTCTTGGCTCAGAAATGAGAAATGCTAATGTAAATGTTGGGAAATTGGTTTCCTTCTTGATTTATAGGTCCATCTTAACCTTTATTCTTAGATTTAAGCCTGTTTTTAATTAAAGGTAGGCTACTGATTAATGTCTCACGTTATCTAATTTAGAATACATGGAGAAAGATATTCTTGGTTCTGCATCAGGCAAGCGAATTGAAGAAGCTCCAGTAAATTTACACAAAAAGAATGTGAGAAAGGTTTATAAGAATTTTTCACAAGCTTTTCTTTTCTTTTTTTATCTTGCTAACTCTATGTGATGTTTTTTGTACACTGGTATCATGTTTATTTAGTTTTAGTCTGTCATGCATTTGTCAAAGGTAAAATATTTCAAAGGAATTCTAAGAAAAGAGAGCAACCATGGTTTAATGGATGGAACAGACTTCTTCTAATTCTTAGCGTCCTATTTGTTGATTTGCATAGAATAATTATTACCTAAAAACAATTAGTAACAACGACTCAACCAAACAACTCCCAAAAATCAATATTATAAATAATTGTTTATATTCCTGGGGTTCTTCTTAGAAGAGTTTAATAGAATACTCAAATTTAGATTCTAAAGAACTATTAAGATACTGCAAAAAGTATAATGCAAACAGGCTGGAAAAAATAAATTTATGCAGTGATTTTAGGCATGAGAGCACTCTGCAAATGCTAACGTAGTAATATAATTATTTGAAACGATTTTTTTATTGAGTTCCCACAATTCACACTAAAGAAGTATAATGAAAACACGCTGGAAAAAAGAAAACCACACAGTTATTTGAGGCCTGAGAGAACTCAGTGACTGCTTATGGGGTAATATAATTATTTGAAACGAATTTGGAGTTAATGAGATGTTAAGGACTATTAGGTTTATTATAAATAGATGAAATGAGTAGTCTGCTTCTTAGTACGACTAAAATTACGATGCTGTGATGGTGTATACAATATACCTACTTTTTGGGAAGCTTTCTTGTCAAATCCTTTGCAAGAGTAGGTACTCTTGGATGAATTCCTCCAGCTTCCATATAGGCTTGTTTCTTCAGGTGTCCTTTCTATTGATTGAAAAAAATCTAATCTATCCTGTATTGGACTTGTAAGACAGCTTTATTTCAAGTGAATTTCTTTTTTCTTCGTCAAAACTGGTAACTCTGATTGGAGATGAACATTGGCGTGCATAAAATTTGAATTCAACTGGCCTGCCTAATATGTGGCTTTCACAGAAAAAATATAGCAATTTTTTCTGAACATAAAAGATCATGTTGCAAAATAATCTTAAAAAATTCTTGCATAAAAATGAATAATAATAGACATTGAAGTCTCAGCAGTCAAACAGTCATAAATCTCAAACATCATAGTCTTAAATGATCAGATTTATAATAACATCTCGTTTTGCTAGATCTGACGTTGGTTCTTCTTTTTCTTCTTGTATCAAAAAAGAGGAATACTGTTTTCTCATATAATCTCGGAATCTACTTTATCTCAAAGTGAAACATCTCTTCCAAGGGCCTATGCAAGATGATTAGTGAGATATTATCAATTAAACACTAATACAATCTGTGTTTTACTAACACCGTTGCTTCTTCAGTGCATGTCGCAGACAGAAAACTAAATTTGAAACTTGGCATAATGCAAAAACAAATAAAGTTTGTAAAACATGAACCTTAACAGCTGGCAAAAATATGAAAAAAAAGAACACATGCATGGATGTTGTTATGTTCCTATTAAATGCTACCCTAGAGCTCATTAAATTAGTTCAGTATCATGGAATTATTTTACAAATTACTTCCAAATGCATTGTATGCTCTAAACGTGTCAAAGGAGTGAATGTTTAAAGAAACATTGTGCAAAATCATTGTTTTTTATGCATTTTTATCTGAGAGGTTGATGCATATTTATGTGCAGTTTTCCAATTAAATTGCAAATTTTGATGTGTTTTTGGGCAAGTGATTTACATAGAACTTGCCAAGAACATGCCATGAAATTTTTAAGCGACTCACAAAAAGGCTTTGCCTTGCGAGTAGCAACGAGTTGGCATGCTTTTCCAGACATTCGCTAAACCTCAATATGTGTCTTTATAAAGTTACTTTTTGTGACCTATTGGGTTTTAGGTATGTTTAAGATGCACTGTATTTATTAGCTACACCATTATTTGTTGGTTGCTATAGTGCTCCGAGGTTACATCAGCTAACAAATTTCTATGTTGCTTAATGTATGCTCACCAAATTATGATGTGAAATCATGTCTAGTTTTAATATGTACAATATATGGCTAGGGTACTCGTTGATGTGAGTTTTGTGACTACCCAATGTGTAGGATTGAATACTAGGTTTCCAATTCTCTCTTGAACAAGGGAACTACAAATGCTAAACAATTTACTCGCGACTTTTTGTTGGACGCAACTCATTTTTATGATGCAATTTTTTGGTAATCTTGTTCAATTTTGACATCACAAAATTGAGGCAACCCATCACAATTTTCTCATGGATTTGTAGGTGCATCCTTGTTTTAGTGCATTCATAAGGAATAATGAAAATAATTCATTATCTTGAATTGTTCTACATGTAGTCTTATTTATGTGCTCTTTTGAAATTTCTCCGTGGAGATTATTCCCAATTGTTTGTAGTAGTGCTCCGGGACTCTGCGAGTCCGAGGCAGAGCCGGCCTTTTCGAGGCAAATGGCCTCTAGACTCTGATTCGGTCGACTTGTGGCAAAGTCCACGTGGACTCGCTGAGTCCAAGGACTCTGCCGAGTCCTGAGCTTAGGACTGCGATTTTTTTTTAAATTTAAAAAGATAGAGACTTCTTGAAGGTGTTTTTTTTTTCAATGTATATGAATTCTGAAAATGATGTTGTGGTATGTCAGGAATTTATTAAGGATTGAATCTTAAATCTTAAATCTCCAACTTTATATTATGTTATTCAGTTTTTTTCCTTCAAAAATTCACTGTTATACTTATGTGATCTATGCAAAATTGCGCATGATTGTTAAGTAGCTTTTATTTATCTAAATTATTGTGTATTTGATGTTAATTGACTAAATTATGCATGAAAAAATCGTTAAATCTTTAAAAATCCTTGAATTTCGTGGGTTTTTAGATTTTCTGAGTCCTTGCCGAGTTCAAGTTTGATTTTGACTTTTCGAGTCAGAAGTGAGTCCGAGTCCCGTAACTATGGTTTGTAGGAAACAATTTTCCTTCTCTTACTGTAAACACTCGATGTTTGGTTAACTTTCTTTGTTTTTCTTTGTGCTATAAATAGTTTGTGGCCTTGTTTTTGACTTAGGTGAATAGCCCTTGGAATTTTGCTCTATTCGAGTTAACTTTGGTCCAAATTGGAGTTGTCTAGCTCAAGTCATAAGGGGAAAAGTGGGTGTTTTCAGGTCAACTGCATAGTTTTATTAAAAATCTCGTAAAGTGGACTTTTTATTGATGATTGCACGATATAAAGTTATATTTGATATTTAAAGTGGATTTTGTGTTCCATTTAAAAAGTTCAACTCATTTTGAGTTGATTTGACCATAGTTTTTTTTATGTTTTATGAAAATAGCTCATTTCAAGGTTATTACTGATGTTAGTTTATTAAAAACTATGGTCAAATATAAATATAATTACATGAGACAACCTAAGTGTATAAGTGGGATTTTTATTTCATATTGCATATATCCACATGCAAAATATTTCATGAAAGTCAACTTTCAATAAGTTCTAAGTCCCAACATCTTTAAAAGTGTGCTTTTTAAATGTGATTGCATATGTTATTGTATTTAACGTTCATTTTTAATAATTAAATGCATGTGTTTTAAATTACGATTTAAAGCGGGTTTTTGAAACTCATTTACATGTAAGTATAAAATTAAAATGAGTTCTTTATTCATTTTAAAGCAAAGTGGTGATTTTAGACCCGAATACACATGTAAATGCCATTGAAATGTGCGTTTTGACTTATAAATTCCACTTGGAGCAAAAGGGCCGATTTTATATCATATGGCATATATTTCCCAATATGCCTATGCTTCCAAAAAATGCGTTTTCATTAGCAATTGAAATGGTCAACTAAAAGTGGTGATTTTTGGTGGATATGCATGTATTTTGTAACATGCATTTGCTCCCAAAAGTTGCTGTTTCCTCTATCTAGGGTTGAATGGCGATTTTTAAAAGAAATGCATATACTTCAAAACATGTTATAAGTTCCGAAAAATGAGGTTTGGTTTGAAGTCACTCTATCTCTCATGGACAGTTTTTTGTTGCAATAACATGTGTTTTAAAACATGCTTTTGCCGTTATAAAAACCATTTTCCTTCATTAAGAGGCTGAGTTGTGATTTTGCAAGGCAATACATATGTTTTGCAATATGTTGTCAGTTTCAGTACATGTGTTTTGACTTGAAAACATTCTATCTCTTATAGATGACGATTTTTGGGAAAAATGCATGCATTTCATAGCATGTTAATGCCTTTCTAAAGTGTGTTTAAAGCCTACAAGGCTATAGGCGGCGAGTTTAAGAGCTTTTGCATAATGTGTCAATACATGTGTTTGAGCAAAAACAACCAATTTTGGGCTTGATCTCCATGAAAATACCTTGTGATCTCAAGGCATTTTTGCATCAAAACTCTTCAAGAAAATATCTAAGGCAAGGGCTTTTGATCCCAAGCTTTTTTTTCATCATTTTGCAAGCTCATCTTTGGCCTAGATGTCATTTTTCATGTCTTTGCATTTGAAGTTGCTAGGTCTATGTTTGTTCCACATTTTGGACATTGCATTTCTCTAACCATATCCACATGTGCAAATTCGAACCATGTCATGAGGATTTTGAAATCTATGTAAGTCTTGGCTTTGGACAAATCTAAAATATGAAATCTCTTGGATTCTTTCCAGATTTGCGCAAGATTTGGACAAGGATTTATTTTTTTAATTCTTTGTGGAGTTGAGGTAATTTCTTTTGGTTATTTTCTATAAGGCATTTGTTTATATTTGTTTGAATGGAAATCTTTGTCATTTCCATTTTCAGATTTCCATGTTTTTGTGTTCATCAAGTTGCTCTTTTTGTCTTCTATCTTCTTCTCCAAGTTGCATATGCAAGGTCTCATTGTAATAACCTTGTTTGGTTATGCTTCTAGCAATACCACTTATTTAGACATTTGACATTTCAACAAACACTTGACAAACAACCCAATTATCATTGAATATATGGTATTTAAAATTTCAAAACACGGTATCGGAAAATGCAACAATTGTTCACAAATTAAATTAACCTTAGCCTTATACATTGCTCAAATAAATATCAAGCACTAGTATATAAATCTGCGATGTGAATTTGCACATTTAAATCTGAAACAACAATTGGCTCACAACAAATTCTGAATTTATTCATTAACTTACTATGCTTCAGACAATTCCCGCTTGCAATCACATAGATTTTGTCACCAGCAAAACCACAAACGTTTAGCCTCGAGGAATCCAAATCAGAAATTACTAGAAATTAGAGATATAAATTACCAAACTCTCCAAGATAGAATTGCCCTCTCAGCTACAGTCAATACAGTAAGAGAAGACACTCAATTATTCCAACCAATAATTGCTCCTCAGCCGCATGAAATACAGTACGAGAAGCCACTATGAATATTTCACAATTCACGAGAAACCAATCTCCACAATACTTCAGCAATGGCGCAAAAACCTTAGATCAAACCCTTATACCTCAGCAAGGGATTTGAAAATTAGAACCTTAGAAAAGCCACAAAGGCAATAAAAGCAAATAAATATTCAAATGAGCTTTTCTCAACAAATTAGCTTGTATTTATAACCTCCAAATTCCCTTTTGTTGCTAAATTGTAATTTCGCTCAAGAAGCTTCACCACATGACATTAATTAGAAGTTTCCATTAGATTCTCTCACTTGACTTGGCTTAACTAATTAATGAATGACTCTTTCCAATGATAACTCAACCTTCAAACTTAAATAAAATTATAAAGTTAAATTATAACTTTATAATAAGCCATTTAATTATTTAATAATAATTTGGCAACTAAAAACATAATAACTCCCAAAACACTCATCATTTAAATATTTCGTTTCAAATAGGAGTCATGCCTATTATTTGTCCATGTGCCTAAATGCATTTTCCAAAAAATGGAAAGGGTCCATGTCAATCAACACCAACTTACCACAAATAGTAAGTACACAAAACTAAGCCCAAATGAAGTCCAATCTGAGCCAAACGAAGACCAACCTACAACTTACTGAATTGTGGAGAAGATAAGACCCTCCCAAGCCAAGCTACTACCACGGAAGACCCTATGTCCCAAGCCAAGCTACTACCACGGAAGACCTTATGTCCACAATAATTAGCTTACGAGGATCACAATAATAGGCTAATCTCTTAAACTCTGATGCTGACAAAAATGGGAACATTGCACTCATCTTACTTGCACATGCGGTTGGGTGTAAAATTCCGGTTTTAAAAGAGAGATGAGTTCGTTTTTTCCTCACATGCAAATGCAAGTTAAAACCCCACCATCACGCATTCCATGTACCTCCATATGGCTGCCTTATGGTTGAAGTCATTCCCACATGCTCTCCGGATAGATTTTCTCATTTTGCACTTGTTAGCACATGAGATGCCCAATGTGTTATTCATTTTTCCCCTTGCTCATTTAATTCCAAGCTTGTTGGTCGCATATGTAATTCACTCGAAAAATCCCATTTGAGGCTATTTTACTCATATTTTACCCATTGTGAGCTTGACCCATTTGTTCGTTCTTTATCCTTATTCATTCCATCCATTTTCCCCATCCATACCTTGTCCAAAATTTGTCAAAATCTTGCTATGGATCCTTCACATGAAGACGTTCTCATTTTATGGGATTTTCATGTAACAATTGTACAGGCGTAGCATTTTGCAATGTCAAGAGAGCCTACTCCAGCAAAGGGCACAGGCAAAAAGAAGATGAAGTATCAAAACGATCAATATCATAACTCCATCCCTTCATCACAAGTAACTTCATATTGTGATAAGTACGGGTTCTCACATGAATATTGAAGATTTCCTTGGACGAGTTAATGCTGCAGCTATATAAGATATGGCGTGGGTCAGGCGGAATCATATTCATTTTCGGTCCACTTTCCCCTTGGTAACTCACAAACCCGAATTCATCCTTGCATGTGCGAGACACTTTGACAACTAGCTGATTACCAAGAGGCCAAATCTTGTCAAATGGCTAGTCAAGGGAGTACGCTGATGTGATTTCAAGGAAGATTCAATGACCTCATCACACTTCTCAGTTGCTTGGCAAGGTTTAAGGATTCAAACATCTTCAAACTTTGGATGTATAAGTACATTTCACTCATAATAAGGTAAAAAGAAAAAGTGTTTGGGGTTGAGTTGGTGAGTGACTCAATATGTGAGCAATTGGTGAACGTACTATCTACTGGTGTGTTCAACATGAACTCTCACATGGTATATGTTGCTGTTGCTTTGGGCACCTTTTATGGTTTGTCAACAAGAAATGACAAGTCTATAGTTCATGTGTGGGAGTACTATGAGTAGCTGCCCTTAAAGCAAAGTCGGATACACTTCAAAAGGATTCTAGATGCCTTCTTTGAGAATTTTATGTGCTTATTTGATAAAGAACTTCCTAATAGGTGAGTATCTGATGCATGGAACAAGGTAAATGAGTATAGTTGTATGTTTTTATAGTTCCCCAACTTCACATATCTACGAGTTGGATGCTTCAAGGGAGGGCCATACACACTGTTGAGGTACCCTACTGATAAAATAATACTCATGGAGTTGGAAAGGCAACTTATGGAAGTACATGCTTATCAAACTAGTTTGCATCGGCCTGGAGTGGGGATCTCGTCTCGATACCATTGAAGATTGGAGGATACTTAATAGATATAGTGCCTAAAGCAAAGAACGCGGAGTTTGAACTCCAAAGGATCACATTGAAAAAGTTTGTAGCTAGGAATTGTTTGGATTGGAGAGGGTTCTATGATAAGATGAGGAAGCAGTTCTTGCACATAAATCGTCTAGACGATCTCTGGATTGATGTACGTACCAAGGTGGATATACAACGCATGGATTATACTTGGCTGACTGTGAAGCTGATTGTAGATTTCAAATTGGCATCAATCCCTTCTGGATTTGGAGATGATGATCAAATCTTAGATCTTGAATATTTTCAGCACAATGTGGAGAAGTTACCCATTCTTCCTCCTACATGGTCATTGCTAAGACTTTGATCCTATTGGTCCTATTGATTTAAGATCAAAAATAAAAGGTAAAGGTAAAGATGACACATCCTTGTCTACATTTGAGTTTCCTGTTCAAAGTTTGCCCAAGCTGTCCATGGAAGAAGGAAAGGATTCAAGAGTACTTGAGGTAAATGTGATTGAATCTGAATCAATTGAAGTTGACTCAAGTGATGATGAAACAAGGAAATCAAAGGAGCCATCACTTCTTGCTTCATGTCCTCTTGAGGTTTTTGCTACAACTTTTCTTCCAGATTTGTCTCCAGTAGTAGATGAATCCCATGATTTACCTTTAGTGTTGCTGTGGGTGCATTCTCCATTGAGCATCCATCTTTTAAAGATTCTATGACTATTACACCCACATTGCCTGTGTCCTCAGCTACATGTGCACTAGAAACACGAGGAGATCAATATTCCTTGTCCATTCCTTTTGCTACTATTCAGTCTATAATGTTGCTTGATGTACCTTCAACTTAGTTTGAGCAATTCATGATTGAGGTCACACATAGTAGTCCTCCTCCTATGACTATTCAGACTAAGATACCATCCATTGTTAATGCATCTTCTTTCAACCTTCCTCCTTGGTTGAGCACTATCACACAACAAAGGAAACAAAATAAAATCCTACCTTAGAAATTTGACAAACAAGTAAGCAAACCAAGGGTCTTAAAGAATAAGAAAGCTAAGACAGTTTTTCGAGTAGTGGTTGACGAAAATCACATCAAGTATGCTGAAGTCGCTAAACCACTTGTGGTGAAATCTACTGAAGACATGCAACCTACTTATTACAAAATTACAAGGGTTGAATTTGGTAAACAAATAAGGTTGAGTTATCAACAGGATGCACGAGGCAATTAACTTTCTTTCTCGAAAGATTGATGAACTTTGGGAAAATAAAATGAAACACAAAGAGGAGAATGCACGTCTGTTGGGAATCATTGAAGAAATGAATAGGTTCTCCGTGGGTAGTGAACTTGTTTTGGTTGTATGTACAAAAAGAGTGAAGTAGAAGGCACATGACATAGATGAATGGGCAACCAACATTGAATCAGAAGGTTATCAACGCATTTGTGATATTACAAAATAGTAAGGAAGGGTAAGGAAACTGCTTCTCAACTTAATGATATTCAAGGATCACTTAAACAACAATTATAGTTGTTAGATAGATGCTTGGAAGAGTATGATGAAGCTCGACTTGGAGGGTTTATGTGCTTATGAAGTCATCTCATATGTTGAGATGTATCATGATTATACACATCTGATGATTAACAAAGAACAAGCTTAGAGGATATTCTTATAGAGTTCACTGAAACAATTTGCTTACAACTTGAAGCAAATGATTTCAATCTTAGTGTAACGAATACATTTGCAAGCTGGAAGAGTTTATTAGATGAACTACAAAGCAAAAATGAGGTTTCTGTCAAGAGATTTCAGAGTCTACCGTTAGATATTGAAGGATCATAATTGTTCTTGAGTACACCGATGAGCTCGATGCCGAGGTTGTCTGAAATTCACTACACAAATTTTTAAAGATTGTTGAGGCCTTATTAAGATTTCAAATTTTCATATCCTTTACGTAGAACAATTGTAGGAAGAGTACATGTAAGGAGAATTCATGTTGTAAATACATGATAACATGTACTTGTACAATCAGCTCATGTAGTTTAGATGCAATTGCATTAGGTGTGCAATTTTGAATAAAGTCAAAGTAGTTAGTTAGGATAAGTATGTGTGGTTGAGGTTGTTGCACTTTTTGCTCCACCTTTCTCTCTTCGTCTTTCCTATATAAAGAAGAGAGTTCATTGTAAATAATCATCTTTTTCTTTATAGGAGAAGGTTGGGCTTGTGACTAGAAGGCTTTGTATTTATTGTTGCAAATCTTTGAAGTGAACAAGAAAACAAGTTTTTCCCAAATTTTGTGTTGAGATACTTGCAATTGATCATTGTCTTTTATGTTACATTGATTCATTCATCTTTGTTACTTCTCTCTTTGAAAGCACTTGAGTGTTTGATGTTGTTTTTGAAAGACTTTGAGCTTTTATAAACGAGATTAATCTAATTTGATAGTCGCTGCAAGTACTAGAATTTGAAGACTTTGAGCTTGATATTTTTGTATATTATTTCATATTTGGATAGTTGAGCAAAGATGTTGAGCTTTATTAATTTTTTGCCCTTTTGTTTGAAGAAGTGGAATTGAAACAATGAAATTGTAACAGCTGAATTTCTTACTAACTAATTTCAGTATTAAAGTAACTGATTTATAATTCACAATGACATAAAATTCAAAAATGGTTAGAAACTGAAAATAATCTACATTGCCATTCCATTCGAACAAGTTTGTCGTTAAATAATATTTGATATAATCAGCTGAAAGTAAATCTAAACTAACCATAGATTACATAAATGAAAATGTAGTTAAATGCTCATGAACAACTAACTAGATTTTAAGATAACATCTAACTTTTCAATAAAAGAAACTTTCAGTTTAAAAAGAAAACACTAACTTAAAAGTTAATTAGAACATACTGTTTTTAGTTGGCCAACTTTATAGACTGAGGTTCCAATCTTTGACTTTGGTGAGAGGAGAAGCATTATCATAGGCCTAACTTCCCAACCGTGGACCTTTTTACTTATCCCCACAGGTTCTAAATTAATAGAACGACCCTCCCTACCTTGAGGTCGGGCATGGGACGTTCATCGATCCAGCCATCGGAGTATTTAGGTGGGTTGAGGTCCCAACAACTATTCGGATGAATAACTGAAGCATCAAGACAACAATGCGATCAATTTGTTGTGGCAAGTCTGCCTATTACCACCCTGGCCAAGGATTTCAGATGTGGGTTTATAACCCGATCTCCACCACTCAGCTTGACAACTAATTCTCTAAAGTGGAATTGCATGAGCTAAATGCATTAGTTTATTTGTGTAGTTTCAGTTACTGATTTCATTCTTGTTTTTCTTTTAATAAGTTCATCTACACCTCATCACCATAATTCGGGCCATCTTGCCGGTGACTCATTGGTGCCTGAACATTTATCCTTATTTGCAAGTTTGCACCCTCATCACCTTTTTTGGCATTGGCTAGATGATATCCTTGGTGCTCTTATACTGTTATCATTTTTTGTGTCACTTTTTTAGAGATTAAAAGTAAAGTGTTAAGGATGAATCTTCAGACTTTATTCACTAGAATTGGCATACTTAATTAAACTAAACATACGTCTAGTTTGTATTGCTGTAGACATACGTTTGTATTCAACTGAGGTTTTGTCTTGTTGCTATTTACGTGGATGAAAACATAGACTCTAAGAAAGATTACGACTGCTCAAAATATTACATATAATAAACGACTTGCTATATTTTTATTTGGAAGGCATAAACAAAAAGATATCGTACAAAGCCGACTCAGCATAGACTTGATAAAATAAAATAAAGGAATTGCAAATCGTCTTCTTATGTGACACAAAGCTCTGCTGTTGATTTGCTTTTTCCGAGTTCAACACTTCCTTCTCAGACTCCCACAGGCATACAGGAGGTGATGGGATGAAAAAATGATGGAAAACGGGTATTGACAACACCTTAGCAGATAAAAATAATAGAGAGAAGCTGCATGGAAAAGTAGAGAGTTGAATTCAAAGAATGCCTATACACGACAAGACTATGCAATATTTATTAAGTTAAACTTGTCCTTACGACTTCCTGCCGTTACAAGATTACATTTCAAATTCTTTTATCAATTTGTTTTTGAAAAGAACAAATAAGAAAAGTGGGAAAAGAAAATGAAATGAAGAGGAAAGATGAAGGGCCAAATTAATAATATTATTTTATCATCTTCATTAAGTTTATCAATACGTATATGCAAGGTGGCATTATTGGATTAATAATTCTAATGTAATGGTGCCACTTTGTATTTATTTATTTATGATCTTAATCGAGAGAGTAAAATAATATTAAATAATATTATCAGTGTTACCCCAGCGTGGGGGTGCGGGGGGACATCGGGATGAGTTTCGGGTGCGGGAAAAAAAAGCCTCAATTTGGGGACGGCGATGGGGAGCGGAGGGGGGGGTGGGGAGGAGGGGGAGTGGGGGGAGGGGGTTGCATAGTATATATATAATATATATGATTGAAAATGCTAATTATGAAATGATACTTCAATATATTATATAACATTAACATACCAAATATAGTTGAATACAATGAATAGAGAAAATTGAAATGTGATTCACAAACCATAAGTTCAAACTTGAAACTTGAAACTTCATAACCATTACTAATGACCATTTAACAAATTAACTTGGTTCAAGAAGCAAGATTCAAAATTCATTGTTCAACTATGATTCTATGAATATCATATATCATAAAGATGCTTATGATGACAATGAGCTGAATAGCATGAAACAGTGAAATAATAATAATGTATCATAGCCATATCAAAGTGAGTACCTAGGAAGCACCCCGCAAGCACCTCGCGAGCACCCAGAAGCACCCGCGTACTCGAGCACTCTGGAAGCACCTAAGCACCATGTCCCCCCTAGGTGCTTGATCGGTGCGGCGGCGGAAAAACTCCCGGCAAGGGTACTCGGGTGCGTGACGCACCCGCACCAGGTGCTTATGCACACCGGGTGCATCGGTGTTTTGACTTGGGTGCGCACACCCGGGTTACACTGAATATTATTATTTGATACATTTAATTAAGGTAAGAATTTTGTTTATTTTTTATATTTATATTGTTTTTAGTTTTTAATTTTAGCTCATGGAGATTTCACCAAGGAATTTATTGTCAAGTCCTAATAAACTTGCCAAGGCGATTTTTAGGTCAAACTTGTCATTCCTGATGACTGAATCTTATGACCATCCCATTTTGATGACCTCATTTCGTAATGCTTCCCCTCTCTCTCCGGTCTTTATCCTGCAAGCTTTAAATCAACATTCTCACGAAAACATCAATTCATGATTCATAATTTGTTAGATAAAATCGTTAGGATATTTCATTATAAATACTAACTCATTCATTGTAAATGTACAACGGCTAAATTTAGTTGACTTAATTTCACATAAACGCTACGGCTAGATTTAACTTACTTCATTTCACACGAACACAACGGCTAGATTTAACCGACTTCATTTCACATGAACAAAATGGCTAGATTTAATTGACTTCATTTCACATGAACACAACGGATAGATTTAATTGACTCAGTTCCATATGATAATTAGATCGATGTAATGGCTAAAATATAACTGCTCGAATTTCACATGAACATGAATAAATAAACAACGGCTATAACTACCATGAAATAACGACCATTATGAACTAATTTCACTTAAACAAGAAAAAATATTTTGGTTCAACGGCTATATTTAGCTTAAAATTTTTAGGGCAAAAATTGGGATGTAACAAAAATTCCACTTCTTCATGATGTAAAGGAAAGGATTAAGACGAAAAATGTTGTATATCCAAATTTGTTGGAAACACTCACTTAGAATGGTAATCGAATTGCAAATATACACATCTCATTGAATAAGGAGAAGCGAGATAAAAATCAACCGCAAAGACAAAGTAATTGCATGGAGGATGATGGTGAACAAGAAATGCATGTGACAAAATCATGATCAAGCCGAAACAAGATCAAACGAAGGTTGACAAGTCCAAGTCAATAGAAGGATCAAGCCCCAGATATAAATATAAGAAAAATTTCAAGAACATTGGAATGAGAACATTTCCCGATGGAAGGAGGATAAAGAAATGGAATTGACACAATGTTTACAAGGTAAGCATAGATTTCCAGAAGGAGGATGAAGAATGGAGAAGAAAATTACATTGCTTTTGAGAGCCAATGAAAAATTGTACAGTTGGCATAATAAGATTCAAGCATATTTAAGTAGAATTTCATGATTGGTTGAAGACGACTAGGTGTCACCTCATCTTTCGCATCTTGTAGATTTGATCAATCCTCCAATGATGGGAAAATATCTCATGATACTCAACATTGCCAAGTCTAATGACAACTACGACTTTAACTTGTTCATTGTCTTAGCTTGAATTTATCCTTCAATAATCTTATTTTGCATCTTGTTCTCATTTTGAGTCCTCGAGCTTGAGTCGATCTTAAAGTCTTTAGCTTGACCTCACAATCATCTCCACCTTTCGCTTCTCAAGTCTTCTTCAAAATTACCTTGCAAAACATGAGAGAAAATTATTAAGCATATGAAATTGTAATATGCTAAATTTTAATACTAATTTAATAAATTGGAATTAACCAGAACTAACATTTTCCTTTCAAGGAAACATGAAAGACAATTATAATTACCTTAGTATCATCTATGCATGATTATCATTTCATTTCAATTGATACATATTCAAGTAAAGAAATAAATGATTTAATTGCTTCATAAACAAATAAAAGAGAACTAATCTTAACCATATTATCTAACTACAATACATAATTGAAAGTATAGAACATAAATAAAAAATAAGGTACCCAAATTTGAGACGTCTTGCAAATAGAATTTGACCTTGACTTGTGCAAGCCTTGGCTAGCAGAGGAGAGGAGAAGCATTTGCAAGGGCTTAACCACCCAACTGCAAACCCCTAAGTATCCCCACACAATCTCTACTGAGAAATGCCCTCTCTATTTTGGGATTAGGCTTGGGCCACCACTGTCAAAACATTGAGCATCCTGGTGTTAGTGTCGACTAAATAACCAGCTAGGTTTAGGATAGCTTACATACACCTATCTACCAACTATTAGCAACCTTGACCTCTAGTGATCACATCAACAAGCATGGTACTAACCTACCTTGGCCAAGGATTTGTGAGGGCACTATGTATTCAATCACCCACTGCTTGACTTTACGACAAGATTATACTAATGACTATCATGACCTGACACGGGTTTTAAACATCTCATTTTAGTTGCTTAAGTTTCTGATAGTTGTTTTCTTTTTATTATGCATGCATAAAACATAATTCAGTGATTGCCATTTCACACCCTTCATCTTGACCATGCTGGTCTTCTTGGATGAATCATTGAGTGGATGTATAAACTTTTGAAAACACAACTTGTCTTGAATTTTGGGGTGACAAAATGCAGGTAACAATACAAAACTTTTCAACTTAGTTTTCACATTTTGAGTCTTTTTTTGCTTTTTTGTTTGTCTATCCTATGCTTGGATTTCAAAGCCTTCAGCTTCCTTTTACGCATTTTGAGTGTGAGTTAGCTTTTGGTATTTTGGTTTTGCACAAATCATTGCTTTTGCTTTTCCCTTCGATTTAATTTTTCTTAGGGCTTAATTGGAGTTAGCAATCAAAAGATATGATTATTTTAGTGTCTAAAAGGTGGACTCTCCAGGTGCAACTGCATATTTTAAAATATCATGTTTTTAAGTTACTTTATCATTTAAATTTATCACTTAAAGTAACTATAGAGCACTCTATGTCATATTTTAAAGATGAGTTGCTTTTTAGTTTTTCCCTTGCGTGACTATCTTAACTATATAGTTTGATTTAATTTTTGAGTTTTAATTCCAAACATCTTAGTAAATATTACTTTTTGAATGATATTTACACGTGATATATTAAAATATATAGTGTAAATATTGTTTGTGACTTGATTAAGTAATATTTCTTTAAAAATCAATTAAACATGTGCTTAATTGATCACTTTAAGTTGTGCAAACATGTCTTTTAACCCATTTGCATGTAAATATGCAAATGCTCTTAGAGAATGTGTTTTTTGAGTAAAGGCATGTAAATGCATACAACTTGAAACATGTCAATGCATTTCTAGAATGAGCAATGCATATTCAAGCTTTTCAAATTTGCAATCACCTTCCTACAGTGTGTTTTGCACTAAAAGACTTATTCTTATCAAGTTTTTAAAAAAAAATGCAACGCTCCTCCAAGAGTGCATTTTGCACCTTGAGGACATATTACATATTTGCAAAATATGTCAATGCACTCCTAGAGTGCGTTTTGTATGAGCAAGGCATATTTGTATTTTTAAAATGTATAATAGCACTCCAAGAGTGCGTTTTAAACCAAATGCATATTTTTAAAACATGTTGACACTTCTAGAGAATGTGTTTTGCATGAAAGAGCAATAAGACATGATTTTTAAAACATGTAATCTCTTCTAGAGAGTGCGTTTGGACGAACATCATGTGCATTTGCATTTAGAAACCACATTTCTTCTCCAAGGCAAATAAACGTTCATGCTTGTGCCCAGATTTGTCCATGTTATGGCGTGTAATGGACACCCAGGAATGCCCAAAAGCTGAATCAATTGCTGAAATTATATTAATTCTAAAAATGTTGCAATCACGTGTACAAAGAGATGTATTCCAAAGGCCAAACCCTAAGGGAATGACGTCTAGAATGTTACAACAGAGAATGAACGTCCCCTATTGCCAAAAAAGAGTGTGATTCACACATCCAAGCTGTTATCAAATGCAAGTCATAATCATTCGATACAATAATCCCATGCTAAACAATGAGACTCTCACCCCTATTTATCCTATTCCTTCACCCTTCTAGAAAGAACTAAAATATTAATTAATTGCAAGTGCTAGAAGCTTCCCCCTTCCAATAATTAATGCACTCTCTAGAAACTCCTCTCTTGCAATAATGAATTGTGCTTCTAGAGGCTTCCATCTTTCCAATAATTAATACACACTCTAGACGCATCTCCTTTGTAATACAATAATTAATTAAATTAATTAAATATAAAGCCACCTTTTAATTTTAATTGAATGACTTTATAAGAAATTAATTTAATTTCTTCTTATCCTCCACTTAGACTTTGGAGAATGTGAAGGCCAAAAGATGGGATCATTACATGGCGTAGAATCTCTCTATCTTGAGGCATATTTGCATTTCCATGCATTGTCATGCTCTAAAAAATTAATCTAATGCAAAAAAATGTTCATTTCGTGATCTTTTGGAGCGACGTTTTGCCCAAAAATGCCCAGATTTGGCGTTTGGAGATCATGTTTTGTTATCCAATGCAAAAAACGTTGCATGAAAGTGCAAATTGAGGCCATTTTTAATACAAAAACAGGTTCTACTTGGACATTTTGCTAAAAACATTTCATGTATTGTTGATCTTTGACTATGTTTTCAGCATCCTCATGC
The DNA here is from genome assembly GCA_028749045.1 of Cupressus sempervirens. Classification (NCBI taxonomy): domain Eukaryota; kingdom Viridiplantae; phylum Streptophyta; class Pinopsida; order Cupressales; family Cupressaceae; genus Cupressus; species Cupressus sempervirens. Next base: position 489,758,994 of record CM053788.1, on the reverse strand, counting down.
CAAATTTGGCCATTGAATGTCCATTATTTGCAAGTTTGAAGTAGTCAATATAGTTGTTGGTGGATTCAACTTTGGAGAACTTTTCTTCAAACCTGTCAATCCTCCATATTTGGCTCGTTAATCTCCAAGTAAGTGGACATTTTCAATCTTATTCATTAATTTATGCTTATCTTGCTATATTGTTGCATGTTTAGCTTGATGTTGCACACTTGTCCAAATATATGCCATGTAAAGTGCAATTTTTCTTTAAATAAGATGAGAACTTCCATTTTTGAGTGTTTGGATTTCCCCAAATTCCAATTTTGAAATTGCACTTGAAAGTAACTTGCTTGTTGGCATGTTTGAGTATAAGATCAAAGGTGTGTGTTTGTTTTGTGCTTGTTTTTCGTTGTTTGTTTGCTTGATTTATCATTTTTCTTCTTTAGGAAGAAGTTCAACTTCTTTCCCAAGAACTTAAGTACTTTCACTTCACTCCATTTTTTACTTTTTCATGCAAGTGCATCATTTCACTCTGCATCCACCATTACATGTAAAGCCACATTGCATCCATATTCGTTTTATATGCATATACATTCCAAGAGTAATTACATGTAGTTCTATCTTCCATCCTCATTTACATTTAATCTCATCCTTAATTTGCATTTACATGTAATCTCATTGTTCATTCCTAGCTACATGAATTTCCATCCTCTGAATCCATTTGCATATCATAATTACATGTAAATCACTTTGCATGCAATGACATCCAGAGAACCCAATTTTAACTGAAGGTCGCACTTTTAAAGTCAAAAGTTAATATCAACACCATTCGCATGTGTCCAACTTTCATTCCTTGAAGCATCTTTCTCACATGTTTCCATCTTCCTGAGTTGCATTTCAGCCTTAACATATGCCTTTATAGATCATTACACAAGATCTTTTAATCCATACTCCATAGAACCTTCATAGAACCTTTATGGAAACAATACCCTCTGATGATGTGTTCACATTTTGGGATTTTCATGTTATAACACAAGAAATGCCCTCACCCACAAAGCCAAAAGGAAAGATGAAATATCAATATAACAAAGAGTTGGCTCATGCAACTCCATCTCATATCTTGTCTATTCTAGACAATGTTTCTAACACAAAGATTGGGCATATTGACATCTTTGATTTTTTGCAAAGGATTGAAGCCCCTTCAAATCGGGAGATAAGACGTATCAAAAAAGGCAATATTCACTTGGTGTCTACTTTTCCTATGGTTGTCTTGGAACCAAAATTTCTTTTGGGATGTGCAAAGTATTTCAATCCAAAGACCAAGACAATAAAAATGAAGATGGCAAGGTGATTATCAGCCTTGGTCATGAGGCTATTGAACAAATCTTCAAGGTGCCTCTAGTGCAGAGTTGTGTGGATCTGACAAAAGAAATGTCACATGAGATGTGGGATGATTATAAGGCTACTTATAAAAAATGTGTAAACTCTTATTGGTTGGATTCTAAAAGAAACAATTTCTCAAGATGACCTAAAATCCTTCATAGATCTAGAATTAAACTAGAATGCAAAGATTTGATTACTCTCCTTAGCAAAATATGTGGTCTCAAGGATTCTGGTGATTTTGAGCCATGGATGTACAAATTCATCTTTTAGATCTACAACAATGATGAACATATGTTCAGTTGTGAGCTTAATATTACCGCTATTTGTGGGCAGTTGTTTAATGTGGGAACCTCAACGCCATTTTACATGAATTCCTACTTGATTTACATAGCTGCATCTATGGGATCTTGCTCGGGTCTTTCCACCAAAGGGGATCGATTACAAGTTTCTATCTAAGATTACTATGATCAAATCACTTTAACAAACAATAAATATCATTATTGGAGAGTCCAAGATGCATTTTTTGCATATTTCTGATGTTTGTTTGATAATCAACTAGGAATCAAGTGAGTGTCAAATGAAGCTTGCAATAAGGTTAATCAATATGGTTGCATCTTTTTTCAAATTCTAACTTTCACTCATTTGAGAGTTGGGTATTTTAAAGGAGAACCATACACCTTACCTAGGTATGCTATTGGCAAAATCATTCTAATGGTTTTGGCTAGACAACTCATGGAAGTACAGGCTTATCGGAACTCGCAACATAGGCCAGGGTTTGGTATCACCTTTACCAGACCTTTGGTAATTGGTCATTACATGATCAATTTAATATATAAAGCCAAATCCATGGAGGCAAAACTTCTACCGATAACATTGACGAAGTTCAAAGCTAGATACGACTTCAACTGTCGAGGGATGAATTCAAGGATTAGGAGAGCTTTCACCCATATCCATCGTATAGAAGATATTTGGATTGACGTGCGAACATAGATGGATATCATTAAGATGGATTATTGCAGGCTCACACTATAATAGATCATTGATCTTACCATGCTTGAAATTCCATTTAATCTTTAGATTGAAGATGATGGTAACATTCTGGATCTAGAATACCATTGAGCTGTTTTTGACAAACAATGTCCTTTCCCTATATAGTGGCAACAAAAAGGTGTAATCTATTTTTGATAGATTTCAATCCATCTTGGAAAATACCAATAAATGGTTGAAGATCAAAGTTCGGAACACTTGGAAGGAAATCCCAACTCAAAATTTTAAGCGAAGATGGTTCATCTTACTCCATTGCAACGCAATCTCTCAAGTTCAAATTGAAAGGTGGAAAGGGATCTAAGTCATCTAAAGAAGCCTCACATATACCTGTGCAAACTCAAGAACCTGATGAGGAAGATGAAGAGGAAGAAAGAGAGGTTATGATCATATCTCCTCCATGACCATTACATCAGCAAGGTCAATCTATTCAAGAAACACATTTAATAGGTGTCATTGATGATGATGTGGATTCATTCTCTACTCTGTTCACATCTACCAGCCTTGCCTCAAAGGTGGACATATTGAGCTTCCTATTTCTTCGGCAGCTCCTATTCTCACAGCTAGACATTGTGAGAATTTGGAGAATATGTTTGAATATTTCCCAACATTCACAGAAGGTCAAGTTTCCCAACTTGATACTTCAATAATTGGTTTTGAAGCATTCTTGAAAGAGTCTTTTGATCAGACACCTCTTGCTACAACAATACAAACTAAAGCTTGCGCAATCAACACAAAAATACAATCAGGATCAATGTCAATGATTGCTATTGATCCTGAATCAGTAGATAAATGTTTTAGCGTGCTTGCTTGGTTAGGCAAGATCATCATGAAGAGAAGAAAGGTTGTGTTGCTCCCAGATAATCTTCCTATCAAGAAAACCAAGTCTAAATCTTTGAAAGATAAAATTGTTTCAAGGATCGTAGTTGATTTTTATAAGACTATGTTTATGGAGGTTGTTGAACCACTGGTGGACAAACCAGCTAAAGAACTTAACCATTCAAATTTCAGATTACAAGTTCAACAAAATTGAACTTGGAAAGGAATCACGATTGGATTGTTTACAGGATGCTCATGATGTAATTGCCAATGTATCAAAGAGTAATCACGAGCTGTGAGAGAAGAAGAGTCGACTCAAGCAGGAGGTTGCTCACGTAAATGAGATTATTCAACCAACTTTGACTCTGTTTGGTTGCTGGAATTAGACAAGAATTGGCAGGCCCAATCCTTGAAAGTTTCAAATCCGTTGTTTGGGTGCGCAATATTGGAATTGGGATTTGAAGAAATGTGGATTTGGTATCCCCATTCCACCCCCAAAACTAGAATTTCAAATTCCTCAAAAAATACCTGATATCTGGAATCCATGTTTTAAGTCCCATTTTTTTCAAAATGAGGATTCCAAATAAAATGAAATTTAATTAGGTTTTAAATCCATTTCAACATCTCTTCTGTTTCTTTTGATTGACACTTTTACAAATCAATCTATGAGGGTTTAGTCACGTGGCAACAATGAGGAGTAGGCTATTGAGTGACGTTGCCATAGAGGGAAATGACAAGTTATAAAGCATTCGAGCCACCTGTAGGCTTAGTCCATCTGCAACAAGAAGGCCAAATTTGTAGGTGCCACAATGCATACTAAGCAGAGATGTGGTGGGATAGAATGATGGTCAATGAGCAACACTTTTAACCCATCTAAAGAGAAGATATCACATGTGGTGGAAGCACTGGTGGGTTTGAGTGGCGTGGGGGTGCAACTCGGGCATAGATGGAGCTGCAACCAATAGAGAGGAAGGGAATAAATCATCATTGCTTTTTGTTTCTTTCTCCATGACTGCGTGGGTGGCATTCGAGTAGGAGAGTGTTTGTTGGATGGACGGGTCTATGTTGATGTGGGGATGTGAGTGTGGGGGATATGATTTCTCACAAATAATTTATGTGCTATTCAAAATATTTTGACTTATTTCAAAATTGTGTAGAAGTTTTTATGTTGGATATAAACTCAACTGAGAGGTTGAACTAGGTTGGAAAAATACTTGCAATTTGAGCTGGGCTACCACTTTGAGTAATAACCTTTCAAATTAAGAGGTATTGTCTTGCTTCAAGAGGCAACAGTACCTCCTATAGTTATAGCCCTTTGATGTGTCCGACAGATCCACCCCCACAGTTTTTAATAGATATGATATCGAAATTCATCATAATTTTGAATTTATTTCACTGGAAGCTATGATTGAATGCACTGATCTTTGACTGAGATAAAAAAACTATTCATAGATTGTTCTTCTTTTTAAAGAATTTGTGTTTGAAACAAACATGTCTGGAATGCCAAATTTGGAATATTAAATATTATTGAGTTTGAACAAAATGGTCCCAAACTAAGTCCCCAAAACTATAATCTGGATTTCAAGTTCTAGAGTCCCAAATCCAAGATTCTGAATGCCAATTTTTAAATTATATTCCATGATGCAACCAAATAGACCCTAATGTTGTTTTGGATGGCATGATGGTGTGTGAAGTGATTTCGTCTTCGAAGATGTTTTATAGATGTCAAGGTCTCATGGGACACAAGGAAGAGACATTAGGAAAACTATTAACTAAAGTGCTGGCAGCCTTGGAAGATTATTAGACATTTGAGACAGAACTTATATGCAATTTGGAACAAATAGGATTTATTGTTCTCACTGAGCATGATAATTTGATCTCTCCGGAAGAAATGGTTTCATAATACACAGAGAGTAAATTTTGAACTTGATTCTAGGGAATTTGGCTCACAAATGACGATTAGATTTGCATCATATAAATTTGTGGGAAAATATTTATAGGATTTAATTGCAACAAACTACAAAATTGTAAGATCAACATACACCGATATAGTCAGGATTGTGGCCATATCAAAATCAATGGAGATCTCAGATCTTCCTACAATGTGTGACTACATCGCTAGATACAAGGCACTTCAGAATAATCTTTAGGATTATTCCCTCCATTTCTGTCTTCTTTCTTTTTATGTTTGTAGATTAAAGAGGATGTATTGCATGAAATTGTGTAATTACATGTAATACGATTTGCATGTCCTTATGACATGTAATCCAATAATTTCTCTTCTTAGACCAGGTCAAAGTTGGTTGAGTTGCTCCTAGTTTTCGCTCCTTTTTTCTCAACTCCTTTGCCTATATAAAGGAGTGTCCTCTCATTGTAAATATCATCTTTATCTTTATTTTGTATGCAAGAGAGCTCTGGAGAAATTGTGCCAGGATAACTTTGATTGTGTAGTACTATTTAGAAAGAAAGGTGAATACAAAGAAACAATTAAAGTAGAAATTCGATTGAGTCTAATTGTGACTTGTCGAAGTTGGAAGCTTTATCTGTGATTTGCATTTGTTATCTTTGATTCATGTGTAATTGCATTCTTGATAATAGAGTATAAATAGTTAGGAAGCAATCAGAGCCGAAGCTTTGATTGAGAGTGGTTGTGGAGATATATAGACTACGAGCTTTGATTGTAGCTTGTATCTTTCTTAATTCAAAAAAATAGTTAGAATTCTTTACTATTGGAAGTCTTTGTTCCCCAATAGTAAAGGTTATTCTTATAGCATAAATTAAGACCGAACTTAGAGACAAACTGGTACGCTTTTAGCTAGCCTTTGAGTTAGTGTTGGTTTATCAGTATCACTATTTACAATGTTAAATAGAAGTGTAGTTAGAGGTTTCATCTAGCCCATTACTTGCTCCACGAGTAAGTGGATTTTTTTTGAAAGCTAAGAGGAAAGAATATTGGTAATATCCTTTCAAAATCTCTCAACTTCTTGCTTACCTTGAGTTGATCCAAGGAATGGTGAAAAGGGGGAGCCTTCCCTTTAATGTAGCAGAGTCTCTGTCTCACTTGCTGTGATTGGATTTTACTCAAACCTATCGGTTGACAAATTGCTGATTTGGCTTTGACATTATAAAAAACAATTTTAATGTTTAAGCATTTATATTTACAAGCAATGCATCTGTCGATCTGGCCTTGGCATTATAAAGGATAATTTTGACTTCTGGGAAATCTATTGTTGATTCACAAGGTGCGGCTTCTTATCTTAGGGAATATATTTCAGACATCCATGTATAAGCCACTCTCCAGTTATTGATGATTCTGAAAAGAGAATTTTTGATATGAGCAAAAGCTATAGTTGTAAAGCATTCTTACGATAAAAGCATAAAGAAAGAGAACATTGGATCATATCTTGATCGGTTCTAGCAACATTACTTAAACTTTCCAAGTAGGTTTCGACTATGCCACACTATATCATTTTGCAAATAAAACATAAAGTTAAGTAGTGGTGATTCCATGACCTTGCTGGAGCTCCTCCTTGCATGGCTCAAATAATTCTTGAAGCAGTGCTAGAATGCTCGATCATTGAATGCTTATGAAAAACAACTAAGGTATCAATCAGCTGTTGACACTCTGGTGTAGGAAGCTCAACACCGAAAATACTAATTATGATCGACTCAATGCATGAAGAAGGCGGAAGCAATATCTAAATGTAGAATGGTGATAGCGGACTGTGTGTCTGTTGGATACATTTGTGGAACTCGAAGAGATAAATGCAAAGCAAGAATGAGAAGAAATTCTGATTGCAGGTAATGACTTTTTTTTCATAGGGAAGAATGTTGTATTATGAATGAGCTTTCTCACCATAATCTTTGCCTTTGGCTACATGCTTAGTTACAAGCAAGATTGTGAAGGTGGCAAGGAATTACAAGATAGAAGGCCGTTGGCTCGATGTGGCATTAATATTAAAGGGGCCATCGAAATAATATAAGGTCGATGAAATGAAGTATAGAAATATAGCTGCTCAAGTGAATATTAAAGCTATTGCCAAAAAATAAAATTACCGCATGCTAATACCTTAATATAATAATATCATACCCCACCTACCTATACTTGTGTATGTATGTACACACGTATATATATGTATGTATGTATGTGAACGATATTATAATAAGGTATCTAGCATACACATCTTATATCAAGTGGGCGTATACATACGTCTTATTCTAATTTAGGTATACATACGTGTGTGTGTGTGTGTGTGTGTGTGTGAATGTATATATGCAAGCATATGTAGATACTATAGTATTATAGTATTAAGGCATAACAAAATCACATGAAGCTTTGAGATCATCCAAATAAGTGTTCAGTGTTCATTTTGATAATGCATATTTATTGACCGGGTCACTCAGTGTAGTCCCTAGTATACTCTTTCTTGCGTAGCCGTTTACCCCTTAGCCTTGGTGGTTAGAATTCATATCTATCGAGTCATAGGTGAAGTGGTGTCCCTTGCCCAATTCCTCTTTGGCAATGCTTCTCCCTTTCGACATACTCCAAGAAAATAAATTCTTCACGATAATATCATAATCGTCAAATAATCATAATCACTATAACAAGTTATTGTTCATAAAACATCATAACGACTAACTACGATTTCACTTCCATGAATGAGTAACCAACTTTCCAATATTTCAAGATAACAATATAATATCATAACGATTAACTAACATGTCATCTTCACATGAAATTATAACGATTAACCATCTTACCATTTCACATGGTCATAATTAATTTTGCATGAAAACTCGACGACTATATGAGCAATTTTTCATTAGGCAAAATTTGGAACTAACAAAAATGACACATAAACCTAAAAGTAGTTTGAAAATAAAATTGCATTTATTTTGAGCATGGAATTAGCTAGTTCTAATAAATTATTTAATATTAATGGTCATTTAGATATATAGAAATTTAGATATTTTAGATATTTTGTCTTAAAGGCAAGTTTTAGTTTTAGTTAGTTTCTAAATAATATGGAAACTTTCCTGTTGTCAACCTTTTAGAAAGTTTTTATTTCTTTTGAGTTGTTGTCTATATAAGAAGGCTTTGTTATTGTAATTAATTCTTATGAATGTACATTTTTGAAACAGGACATCAGAGCTCGGGATGCTTTCTTTGAACATTTAATAAAAAAATGAAGCTCTTTCTATTTAAGATTTTTCCTTAAAGGAGGTAAAAGGACATTTGATTGGATTGAAGCTGCTGATAAGAGTTTCCAGATACTTGAGAAGAAAATTATAGAAGAACCTATCTTGTTATTAGCTGATTTTACTAGGCCTTTTCAAGTTGAGTGTGGTGCCAATGGGATTGCCATAGGCGCTACCTTTAGTCAAGATGAAAAGCCTATTGCTTAGTTCAACGAAAAGCTTAATGTTGCAAAGTGTTATGGCAAATCAATGTTGTTGTAGTTGTATTAAACAAAGGAGATGAAAGCTCTTTATATAGATTTACAAAGGCGATGTTTCTCGAAGAAACAATAGTAAACTAAAGACAAAAATAGAAACTACCGAATAGACTAAGGATTAACTAAGATGAACATTAAAGAAACATTATAATACTCTAATAACCTCCCTTAATGGTCATTGTCTAACTGTTGTCTTTTGGTTACAATTTTTTCAAAACATTTTACTGCTATTGAGCCTCTCCCTGGAATTGCAAAATGTCAATGATCAAGAAGCCAAAATTCACCCATAAAATAACAGAGAATGGTGCTCTCTTCTTCATAATGCTTTGCAACAATTGACAAGAGCCTACCATTAACCCTCCTAGAATCAACAAAATATCCGACCAGAAATCATCATAAATATCCAAGCTGATGTTGGATAACAAAGCTGCTCTTCTTTGAAGACAAAGACAAACATTGAGAACAACTAGTGTGATTTTGAGGAAAAATCGACAAACCCTCCAAACTTTGCAGATGACCATGATTACCCAAAACAAAGTGCAAAAAGGTGCGGTTTTTTAAGGAGAAAAGTAAAAAAACCAAACACGATTTTTGAGGCAAAAAATCAATCAAAACTGGACAACACAAACCTTCGCAGGATCAAAACCCTTAACTAGGTTTGCAATTTTGAACAAAATCCTTGAAGACATACCACAAAAGTTCCATAAAATACCTCTAGTGATTTTTATTTCTAAAAATAAAAAAGAAAAGTTTTGGAAAATATTCGAGAACAAAAGAGGCTCTAATTTTCCTTATTGCCCAATTTTATAGAAATCCTATTGACGTGCTCTGATACCATGTTATGATAAATTGATTTTGTTGTAGTTGTATTAAACAATGGAAATGAAAGCATCTTTTATAGATTTATAAAGACGATGTTTCTAAATGAAACAATTGTGAACTAAAGATGGGAATAGAAACTACCTAATAAACTAAAGGCTTTGTAAGATGGAAATATTCTAATACAATGAAGAGTAATTCAACATATTATCAGGAGTTTGATGCCTTTATACAAGCCTTAAAAAATGGAGGCATTATCTCATGCCCAAGGAGTTTATTTAGTACACTAATAATCATTCTTTGCAATTCATTAATAGTCAATCTAAGTTGAGCCAAAGGCATGTCAAATGGGTTGAATTCTTGCAAAGCTTTACTTTTCTCATCAAACACAAGAGTAGTCAATATAATAAAGTTGCAGATGCTTTGAGCAGGAGGAGTTTGATCTTGCCGGAGTCTCAAGTAAGAGATTTGATGATCAGAAAGAAATGTATGAGGAAGATAGAGACTTCAAGGAGGCTTATGAATCTTGTTTAAAACCCTTAGTAGGGACATAGGTTGTTGGGTGGAGTACATGATACAAGGGGGCCTACCTTTCAAAGCGAGCCAACCATTCCAAGAAGTTCCATGAGAGAGAACTTGTTGAAGGAGAAGCACAATGGCAGCTTAGCAAGGCATTTTAGACAAAACAAGAAACTAGCTCAATTGAGCTCACATTATTATTGGTCAGGTATTGGTAATGATGTTCAAAAGTTTGTGGAAAGGTGTAAATAATCCCAACATGCCAAAGGGAGCAGCCAAAGTGTAGTTGTGTATCAACCACTGCCAGTGCCAAATAGACCATGGGATTCAATCAATATGGACTTTGTACTTGGTCGACCAAGAACTTAGAAGGAACATGATTCAATATTTGTTATGGTTGACAAATTTTCTAAGATGGCTCATTTTATTCCATGTACAAAGACAAGTTATGCTACAAATATTGCCAATGTGTTCTTCAAGGAGATAAACTACATGGACTTCATAGGAGTATTGTCTTTGATTGAGACATTAGATTTGTAGGCTACTTTTGGAGGACTCTATGCAAGAAATTGAGTACTAATTTGAGTTCTTGCTCAACTCACAAGGCTTAGGTTGATGAGAAAACAAATATGGTAAATGAAAACCTTGGAAATTGTTAGCATGAATGTTGATGGTACTCCTTATGGGGAGTATCCTGAGCATTGTTGAAACATTTGGAAGATTGACATGTTGCATTCGTGACTGTGGTTGTCATTGATGTCAACATAGTATTGTTTTTGTAAAGATTAAGAGAATAGCAAAGGGAGAACGAGTTCGTACAGACAGAGTATCAGTGATGAGGACAAGTGCAGTTCAAGATATGTTCTATAGTATGTCCTGATGACATGTATAAGCGCGCATGATGATGTGTGTCCTGATACAGTGTGTCCTCTAGGGGAGTATCCTAAGCATTGCTGGAACATTTGGAAGATTGACATGATGCATTCATGACTCTGTTCATCATTGATGTCAACATAGTATTGTTTCTATAAAGATTGAGAGAATAATAGAAAGAGAACGTGGTTGTACAGACAGAGTATCGGTGATGAGGTCAAGTGCAGTTGAGGATATGTTCTATAGTGTGTCTTGATGACGTGTACAAGTGCGCGTGTAGGAAGTCGAAGAAATATGAAAGTTATTTGTGGTTTACAAAAGATAGTGTGCAGATAGAGTACTTGAGAAGTGAATTTTGGTGTTCAGATTGTATCTCCTAATAGGGATAGAATCTTGATGAACGAAGTTAGACAGTGATAAAAGACAACCTGATGATGACATCAACAAGTGTGTAAGGTCCAAGGTTGCAAGTGGGAAAAGTTTATTAAGACTGTGAGTTGACATTTTTTTGTAGTTGTGAAAAGATATAATGATTTATATTATTTTAATGAGGTCTTATTATGATTAATTGGGAAAGCCTCAAGGCCGCCTGAATGAATTATTTCAAGGATATGGTATAAAGGAAGGTTATTTTCCTTGTGATGTAGAATGTAAGTGTATGAGTTGTAAGCGAATTCGTATTGGATATGCGAAGTTGGTAAACACGAGCAAGCGATCAAAGGGATCATTGTGATGTGAGTTTGGAGATTTGGTATTGAGATCTGGAGGGTATTTGGTGTGATATTGGCACAGTAAGAGGACAAAGCAAGAGTTTGAATTGTTGAAGATCGTTTGCATTTCTATTATTTTGAAAGTAATAATACAGAGGTGAGTTTGACTGTGAGTTTGGTGGTCTTGCCCCTGAACTTGTTTGGGCAGTGGATCCATCTGCATTCTAAAACTCTTAATAGGGTTGGCATAACTCCTAATAGGGTTGGGATCTCCTAACAGGGATTGATATGTATTGAATGTAATTCATTGGCTCTTAACAGAGTCCATCATTATACAAGGAATTTTCATATTATTACATCATTTTGTGGTTACCATACCCACCTGGGTTTTCTCTCTGATCAAGGGTTTCCCTAGTTAACATATTTGGTGTTATTGTGTATGTGCATCTTGTTATGGTTATTGTTGCTATTAATCACATGGTTAAGATCCATTAAGGTTGATAAAAGTTATATTGGTTTGATAACTGATTCACGTCCCCCCTCTCAATTATCTTGGTTGACTTTATTTTCTAACATAAATGTCTCGCAAAGCTTAGCGTATATGCATACTAAACAGTGGGACTAGGTGCTTGCACAAGCTAAGTTTGCATGTAATGATTCTCGTAACAGACGTACATTTATGAATCCCTTTTAGATCATGTATGGTATGTATCCTAGACTAGTATACGAGATAGGAATTCAGGACAAATGGAGGCGAGGAGCGTTGATGGTGACGATTTTTCCAAGTGCAATACAAGATTTGCATGAATAGGTGAAAAGGATACTTGAGGAGGTTACTGTAAAGTACAAGAAGAACGATGATATTAAAAGTATATAAGTTAATTTTGATGTTGGAGATCTGGTCCCAACTCAAAAAAGAAAGGTTCTCAAGAGGCGAATAGAACAAGTTGAAAGAATAGAAAACTGGCCCTTGTTATGAAGGTTCTCTAATAGTGCATATGAGATAGAACTTTCGAAGTGCAATCGTATTTCTCGTATCTTGAACATTGCAGATTTATACCCTTGTAAGGGTAAGGGGCAACCAATCCAGGTCAATGTAATAGGTCAAGAAAAAGTCATCGAATGGGAGCAACAATTGCCCAAAGCAACATCAAAGCAACTCGAGTTAATTTTGGACACGAATCTAGAGGTAAGGAACATTTGGATACTTGGTCAAATAGAAAGGGCATCTACTTGAAGATTCGACATGGATGGCAATTTTTGTTCTATTCAAGTATGGTGTCAATTTTGAGGACCTCATGGCTAGGAGTCCATGAACAAATTTTTGTTCCCTGGGAGTCTGATGTAGGTGCATGACTCTGGTATTTCAGTTTTTATCTTGATTGATAAATAAAGGAGCTTGTGAAACTTCTGAATAAAGTTTTAACATTATACGAATAAAGTTGTTATTTCAAGTGAGAATAACCCAAAAGATACAAATACCCACATAATAAGAGAGAGTTGGCCTTCTGAAACATAGGGGGTGATTGCAATCTCTCCTACTACAGGTGCAGTTGTCACTGCTCTTTGGGCAAACATTATCAGTTGTAGAGAAACAATCGGAGTGACAAATCTGTTTTCCAACAAGATTAAACCTCAGTATTTGCCCCTTCTGAGTTTCTTTGAAGCTGCTTTCATTATATGCTTAGTTACCGATTTGGGATACGAATCTGATTCGGGCATGTGAATAGGATTCGTGGATTCATGATTTTTTTTTTCCCAATTGAGATTTGTGAAAATATATATATATATATATATATATATATATATATATATATATATATATATTTCTCTCAGTTTTTAGTATATATAATGCATAAAAGGGTCATTTTAGCACTAGAAACTAAAAAAATATATATTTAAAAAAGTCATATTAAATAACTTAGACTCACTTAAACTTGTTGATCCGTGAGGATTCGCACATGATCTTTGAGGATTCGTGCAGATCCGGGCAGGATCCTTGCTTTACACGGTGGATTTGTCCTCTCTCATCTATTATAACATATTGTACATTTGGCATTCAAGATTTCTTTTTGAGGCTTAGTCAAAGTTTTCGTTTGACCAGCCATGTGGGTAGGATTCCATATTAGTCTTCATCTAAGATCTAGGGAATAACTCTTGCATCCCACTTATATGGTTTATGTTAGGGGCTTGTTGATCTTGTCCTAACCATCTGTGTTTTGCTGAGTTTCCGGTATGGGAGACAATGGGACATGTTTTTGGGGACAGCAGGGGATGACTATATAAGTAAAATATAGGGAATTTGAAATTTGAAATATTTATATTATAAAATTTATAAAGTTGCAAATATAATCAAATGGTAATGGCCGTGTCAGAAAATTGTAACTGACCATCCTTTTCTTGTATCCAGTTGAAAATTATGATAACTTGAATGCTGAATTTAAAAATTCTTTAGGTGGTTGCCAGCAGGAAGACAAGGCAGATTCCTCCTCTGTACCATATCCAATATGAAACAGTAAGAAAAGTACAGAATTCTTCCCATGTTGGCCCAAACCAAAATTTGGAAGCCCACAAAACTCAACAATCATTGTTTTTGGGTGATAGAATTGTGCATGGACCCAGATGCTTTGGCATAATTTTTCTTTATATATAATTTTTACATCAAGAAGTTGGAATCATGATGTGTTAATGGTAACAACTGCCAATTTTACACCTTCTGTAATCCTCAAATAGTCCTCATTTTTCTTTCTTTATATCTGAGTTATATTCTATTCTAACCCTTGTGGGACATCCCATTAGGCTCTTTTGATTATACTCCTTTGATTCTCAATTGGTTCTCCTTCATTCCAAAGATCTACAATTCAATTTGAACTTTTATATTATTCTGTTGTTAAATTTAGCATGATTTTCATAAAAAACAATAGATCCAGTTAGACTATCAATATCCCACAGAGCATTAAAAAGTGGTGTTGCAGTAAATTTATAGTGTTTGAGGGCAGTTCAATAGCTTTGTTCCTTCACCAAAAAGTGTAGTTATTTTGGATTGTTTTCTATGAAAATTAAAATCTGATAGGTTCATGCTTCGATACATTTATGCTATTGTTACTTGTTAGGATAGTTATATATCAAAATCTGTTGGGTTTAGATGGCATCACTAAGATTTTACTCTCAAATGATCAATATCCACTTAAGTTTTCCTTGTCCTTTTAAAGTTCTGAAATGATGCATGTGGCAAAAGAGTCATATAACAGCTTTTATAGTTTTTGTAGTTCAAATTTTATTTTAATGGTTTTTTTGGAACTGTTTCTTTTATTGTATTTGAGTACATGCTAATGTTATGCTTTCTCTAGGCAAAGACACAATCCAAAAATAACTTAAAAGCAAGTGGTCGTGATGCTCATGGGAAAGATACAGTCATATCAAATGAGATAGTGCCTATGAAGAGGAAAAATAAGAAGTCTGATTATCAACGTCGACAAAGTCTCGCTGGTACTTTACTTTGTAATCAGTACACAGCTCTATAATTGAGGCTAGGATAGTTTTCTTAGTGACAAGTTTTTTTTTAGTGCAAACAATTTATAATGGCTTTTTAGATAGCTAGAGTTTTAAATTACCTTTACTTGCTGTGTGCTAGACTAGGTGTTCATATTTTCAATTGACACATGCTTAATGTAATGTTTTTGGGATCTTCAGGGGCCGGTACTCTATGGAAAAGTGGTGTGAGGCGCAGTACACGAATCAGATCAAGACCTTTAGAATTCTGGAGAGGGGAGAGGTTCTTGTATGGACGTATACACAATAGTAAGGATTCTTCCTTTGTTATTACATTTACCATATTCTGGTTTATTTAGTAGTCCTAAATTAGTTCCTGATTCTTTAGGAATATAATATATTGTAACATTATTTTTTGTTTGCTTGAATTCTTCAGTTTGATAGCCATGCATTTGATAATAGATTTGTAAAAGTAGTAGATATTCTTTTTCTCAAAGCAACTTTTTCTTTATTGAATTTGTGGATTACTCTAACTGCATATTTCAAGCTAAATAAGATGCATTTCCATTTTAGCCTCTTATCAGGTGCACTACATACCCAGTTTCTGTGTTGGTCCATGTCCCCTGTCGGTAAGATAGGGGGCTAAAAAATGGTCTTGGATTTTGTCTGGGATACTTTTGCAGCCTACGTGGGTGAAGTCAGGAAGGTTGAAACTTGAAACACATTTAATGGGAAGAATGAATAAAATTCCCTTGCACTTTGCCGCTACTCTGAGATGCTTGTCACTGCTCTAAAGATGCCCTTGCATTTTGTCATGACTTGTGAGGTCTATTTTGCAGGTCCAAAAGGACTAGGCAAAAGTCAAAACTAGATATTTAGACCTTGTTTGAATGGCAGTGGTGCTTACACAGATCTATAACTTTACTGGGATGAAATTGTGTGCATTATGTGAACAAGTGGCCAGTAATTAATTAGAAGACTCTCAATTTGCAGAGATGTGAAAAATTATGTACATGTGACCTGCGAGTAATTTGTATGGATTATCCTTAAATGAGTGCTTGATTGTGTATCCATGGATAAAACTCTTTAAATCATTAGTAGATAACTTGGGTCTAATATCCTTGATAGATATTTTTCCTCAAATTTGTCGGAATGTAAAACAAACCTCAACAACAGATTTTGCATGCTATTGATTACCAATTCATTCACAAATTAAAAGTAACCCGCTGAAACGTAAATTGTAAAAATAATATTTCATTTCAATCCTTCAGCAGAGCAATAACAAGATCCAATCGTAAACACATAAACTACAGTAGAAAAGGACAGTAAGAAATAAGATTTTAAGCACAAATGAAAGATCTGCATGATATCTCCAATAGACAACGGGTTTCTGTCCACTGCCTCCAAGCTCAAGGGAATCCGTCCTCAAACTGGCTGAAAGCTGAAGCTTTCAAATTCTCCAAGAGTATAAAATCAAATCATATATCCAAGCATGAAGAGAATGTGTCTCTGAAAGTTCTTTTATAGCACACCATGTGGCTCTTCATTTTTTCCAGCTTGCTTGTTCATCCTTCTTCCGGAGGCTTTAATTAGTCCCTTTAATAATAATAGTGACATTAATCTGTACTTAATTTTAACAGTCACTTTCTTAATAAACTATTTAATCTTTTGGCAAAAAGAAATGTGTGATTGCTCTTTGGAAAGGTCTTGACGAGACGTTTCAAGTCCAATATGGAAATGTCAAAAATACTGAACCTGATTGACTTACTATAAAATAGTAAAATTTTGGAAACCTTGCCAAATCAACTCGGATTGGCCTGAAACTGTAGTTGCCTAGGCCAAATTTCACACTTCTCCTTGCAAAGTCCTAGTTAGCACATGAGACCAAGGCAAACAGGGTTAATGACACATCCTGAATTAATGAGCTAGAAAAGGGGACATTACAATGGGGCAACTTCCGAAGTCTAAGACTAAAATAAAATGTCAATAATCATAATAGTTGAGATAGTTTCTATACTGAGTGCATAATAGTTGTATAGAGAATTGACAACGCAAAATATGAGAGTGCAATCAATTTTACAAAGTTCTTAGTGGTAACTATTGGTGTTGGTGGATTTAGGTTAGGAAGATTTTGAGAGATCAAAGAATAGAACATAGATTCTGTTCAAGAGGGACTCCCAACTTACATATGAAGAAAATCTAATTTGTAATGTCCCCATCTTTTTAGCATCTCAATGGAGTTCCTAGCCTTTACAATTTCCGAAGGCTAAGTGGAGAAATAAGGAGAAATTGATTAAATTATTTTCTTATAAAGTCATTAAATAAATTAAAATTAAAAGGTGACATTATATTTAATTAATTTAATTAAAAGTGACTAAAGTTAAATAAATTAAGAGAATCTTGTAGAAGGAGGAATTTAATATTATTTTATTTCTTCTAGAAGGAGGTCCATCTATTGGAGGAAAAGACTAAATAGGGAGGGAAGCTTCATTGTTGGGCATCGAATATGTTGTCATTTACTCTTCCGGATAGCTTGTGGAGCCAAGTGTTTCTGCAATCGTTACATTGATCGTTGGGAACGAACACTCCCATTGATTTGCATAACTGAGGTGGTGAAATATCTTTTGAAGGGTTGCGACTGCTGGAGAAGACAAGTCAGTGTTTTCATTGTGTTGAATTTGTGGCCTGGGGCCAAATTTGTGCAGAAGGAATAAGTTGGATATTGCTACAAGAACTCTGCTACAGTATCGCTGTTATAGTAACTTTGCTACAGTGTCGTTGCTATAGTGGTGCTGCTACAGTGCTGTCGCTACAATGTCATTCCTGCTAAAGAAAAATCCAGATTCCCTTGAGCAATTTTCAAGGTTCATATCTATTTCATTTGTAATGCATGGAGGTTAGATTTGAATATTTTAGAGCATATGAAGAGATTACAAATCATTTGTAATCTAATTTGTATCAAAGTTTTCCATCATAATTGTTTCCCTAATGTCTTATTGATGTAGATGCATATTTTCTCATTTATAGTCAGTGCTTTATGTTTCAAAAAAAAATACAACAAACATTTGTTGTCGGTTGTTTGGAGTTTTGCAAGCGTATCAATTAAAGTTTGGCATTTATAAAATAATCAGGCTTTAGATCTGCTATATATATATCCTTTGTGTGCAAAGTGTTTGACGAAATTCTCAAGTTAGCAATCAGGATTTTACAGTGGTATAAGAGCTTGCTTACAAAGTGTTTGGCAAAATGTTAAACAAGTCAATTAGAGAAGAATTTGTGGTTGACAAAGTTATAACTAGTCGGGGTTATTACATTGGTATCAGAGCTAAATCCTTCCATCTTTAGGGTTTAGCAATCACATGCAGCCACTTGGGGTTGGCTTTCACAGATTTTACACTCGTAGGCGAGCTTTGTTTGACAGGGAACAAGATTTTGATAGATAGCTAGACACCATGGGTGACAGGCAAGAGCGTTGCCCACCAAGAGACAAGAGGAATGAGGATCAGGAAACAAAGAATTTTTTTAGAGCAATGGTTACAGGACAAGAGCAGATGGCTCAGGCTTTGCAGGCATTCACCACCATGGTTGAGCCCATGAACTCACAGGACAGACGAAATTAGGAACAAGGGGATAACAGGAGTGTAGTGGGATCACCTAGAGCTCATAGAACTCTTTACAAAACAGCAGACAAGCCCACAAGTCCTACTTTTGTTAGAGAGGAACCAATACAGGATGAGACATTTGCAGATATCCTTATGGTTGCTAATGATGAATGTGAATTATTGGCACCGCATGTACGGGAGAGAATGACTTTTAAGAGGTTTGTGAACCAAAGAAGAGAACATAAACATGCAGTCGGACAGAATAGAAGACCTCGTGGCGAGGATAATGAATTAAAGCGTGCTACAGGGAAGATTTCCTTGACTACATTTGATGGGAGTAGCAGAATGACAACGCCAGCTTGGATTCACAAGTTTGATACCTTCTTAGCACCGAGACCTATGACAAAAGTGGAGGCAATAAATAATGCCACACTACATTTAGACGGAGCTGCACATGATTGGTGGTACCATGGGATGGTAACCCTTCAACATAACCTAGTGATTTCATATCAGGACTTCATGGATAGGTTGGTAGAGAGGTTTGATAAGAAGGATCCAAAAGCCTACTTCAGGGAGTTGGCCCAGTTGAAATAAACAGGCGGATTGAAGTATTTCATTAGTGACTTTTAGAGGCTATCCGTTATGGTGCAAGATATATCAGCTAGGAGATTGGTTGTTTTGTTCATTGAGGGATTATCCGAATTATTGAAGGGTTGGGTAAAAACCTTTGATCCATTCAATTTGCAAGAGGCAATTAAGAAGGCTAGAACTATGGAACAAGCAACCCCAGTAAATAAATTTCAGTTAAAGGGTGCATCATCTAGCAAAGACAAACCATTCTTCAAGAAACCTGAGACAAATAAAACAAAGGCTGAAAATAAAGATAAATCATTTGCTCATTTGGATAAAGAGACAATGAATGATTTAAGGAAGAAAAGACTTTGTTTTTATTATAAAGGACCTTATGACATGAACCATGACTGTCCCTTGAGGCGAAAGGGGAAAACAAACAGGGTTATGTCGGCATATTATGAGAATTCTGATTCTGAAAATTCAGACCAGCAATTTGAAAATGAGGAATCAATTGAAGAAAAAGAAGGCACAGATGATATAGGTGATGAGAAGACTGAGGGTAGACTTAAGGAGGCCCATCTTAGTAGTGTACAACAAGAGGGATCATTCAGGAAGAGAGGGATATTGGCTGGTCAACGAGTTATTACTTTGCTTGATACAGGTGCTACTCACAATTTTATTGATTCCAGATTGATCAAGAGGCGTGGGATTCAGACAGAGCAATTTGAGGTTTTGAGGGTGCAGGTAGCTTATGGCTACATCCTCAAATGTGACAGGAAGATTACAGGTCTGCCCGTAAAGATCAACAACTTTGATTTTAAAACAGATTTTTATGTTGTTAACATTAGTGATACAAATTTAGTTCTTGGCATGACTTGGTTTCATGATATAGGGGAGTTCACCCTCAATTTGAGAGCTATGAAGATGAGGTTTCAATCAGAAGGGAAGACCCATATACTTAAGGCCATTCGTGACAGTGGGTTCAGGATGATGTCTTGTAGACGCATGAAGAGCTTGTTGAGACATGATCAGGTTGAGTGGGCAGCCCGTTGCACTTTAATCTCATCACATGGGCAGCAAAAATCAGAATATCACCCGGACATATAGGAATTGAGAATCAAGCACTACAAGGTTTTTAGTGAAATAGTACTAGGTAGATCTCCAGATAGAGGTATTGAGCGTATTATTGAGTTAGAGGAGGGTGCGAAACCCATCACGATCACACCCTATAGGCATCCAAAGAGATTGAAGGATGAGATTGAGAAAACCATCAAGGAACTACTTGCTATGGGGCACATTAGACCAAGTAAGTTACTTTTCGCTTCTTCTATGGTTTTGGTGAAGAAGAAGGATGGTACTCTTAGAATGTGCATAGATTACAGGGTCCTAAACAAGAAGACTATCAAAAATAGGTACCCCATGCCACAGATTGATGAGTTATTAGATGAGCTACATAGAGCATGTTTCTTCTCCAAAATTGATATGAGATTAGGCTATCATCATACCGGGGTTAGAGAGTAGGATATAGAGAAGACGACATTTAGATGTCATTGTGGCCATTTTGAGTTTGTAGTTATGCCATTTGGGCTAACGAATTCTCCAATTACTTTTCAGTCCACAATGAACAGGGTTTTTCAGCATCAATTGAGGAAATTTGTGTTAGTCTTCTTTGGTGACATCCTGGTGTATAGTAGCACATGGGATGAGCATGTGTGACACTTAGACACTGTGTTGAGCATTCTGAGTAGGGAGTCCTTGTATGCAAAGGAGTCCAAATGTGATTTGGGTATATCAGAGTTATTATATCTGGGTCACATTATTAGTGCTCAGGGAGTACACATGGATCATAAAAAGATTCGTGTTATTATTGAGTGGCTTACTCCAGTGAACCTGACACAGCTGAGAGGATTTTTGGGGTTGTGTGGGTTCTATAGGAGGTTTGTTAGTGGATATTCAAGGCATGCAACACCCTTGATGGACTTGATGAGAAAGGGGGCTTTCTTATGGACTCTTGAGGCAGAAGAATGTTTTGATAAATTCAAGGAGTCGACTTCTTGTCTAGGGCTAACATTACTAGATTTTAGCAAACCTTTTGAATTGCACTGTGATGCATCTAGCGAAGGTGTCAAAGCGGTGCTTATGTAGGACAAACACTCGATTGCTTATGAGAGTAGGAAGCTTAGGGGGCTTGAGAGGAGCTTCAACATTTATGATAAGGAAATGTTGGCCATAATGTATGTTTTGGCCAAATTCAAGCAGCATTTAGTGGGTAGAAAATTCAGCATACAAACCGACCACAATAGCTTGAAACATTTCCTAGGGCAACAATACCTTAATGCCAGGCAAGAGAAATGGGTAAGTAAATTACAAGCATATGATTTTGATATTACCTATTTCAAGGGGACACAGAATGTAGTAGCAGATGCCTTGTCAGAAAGATCCCACTTGAGCTTGATGACAAATATATCAAAGGGTTGGAGACATTTGATCCTTGCAGAGTATGCAAAGGATACACGGGCATTGGGATTCATAGATGGATCGATCTAGAATAGTGATTTCACCCTTGTGAATGAGATTATCATTTACAAAAGGCGCATTTATTTGGTGCTAGGGTCAAAGGTTAAGAGGATGGTGTTGAGAGTTATCATGACTCACTTATGACAGGACATCCAAGTTTTTTCAAAATCTACTGGCAGATTCGTGAGCATTTTTTTTTGGAAGGGCTCAAAGATGAGGTGTTGCAATATGTTAGAGAGGGTCCTACTTGCCAACAGAATAAACAAAAGCACTCTTACCTAGCCGACTTACTTAAGCCTCTGTTGATTCTTGACAGGAAGTGAGAGTGTTTATCCATGGATTTTGTCAGAAGACTGCCGAGAGCCCAGGGTAGAGACTATATATATGTTGTTGATCGGCCTACAAAATTTTCCCACTTCTTCCCAATCAACACTATATACACTACTACAGGGGTGGCTGATTTATTCTTCAAAGAGGTATTTAGGTTGCATGGTTTACCTCGAAGCATTGTTAGTGATAGGGAAATCAGGTTTATGAGCCACTTCTGGTAGGAGTTGTTCAAATTGTGTGGGACAGAGCTCACTCTAAGTACTAGCTTCAGCCCCTAGATAGATGGTCAGATAAAGATAGTGAACAAATGGGTGGATGGATACCTCAGGAATTACATAGCAGGGCAACAAAAGGCTTGGGTTAAGTGGATATATCTATGTGAATATTGTTAAAATTCCACTTATCACATGTCTATCCAGATGTCACCATTCATGACATTATATGGATATGAGGCACTCAATTTCATGGTTTTGTTGCTATCAGATAGTAGAGTGCCCAGTGTTGGAGACTTCTTATAGGAGAGCCAGGACATGTGAAGGCTCTTAAGGATAATACCGCCAAGGCACATAATCAACAGAAGCTATATGTTGATCAGAAGAGGATTGAGCGGACTTTTGAGGTAGGTGATATGGTATTTCTGATGCTGCAGCCTTACCACTAGTTCATTCTCAAGAAGAGTGGTGCCGAAAAACTTAAACCACATTATTATGGGCCTTTTAGGGTGATCAAGAGAGTTGGAGAGGTGGCTTACGAGTTGTATTTGCCGGCAAAGAGCAGAGTCCATAATATTTTTCATGTGTCGCGTCTCAAAAAGACGTTAGGACACCATATTGTTCCTTCTACAGTGCTTCCACACTTGGACGATGAGTGGAAATTTTTTAAGTACTAGAGGCTATCATTGAGTTTAGGGAGAGGAATTTGAGATGTACTATAAGGGAGTACTTGGTGAAGTGGAAGGACTTGTCAGTAGAGGATGCCACTTGGGAGAGTGAAGAAATTTTGCAGCATCCAAAGTCGAGATTGCTTGGGGACAAGCAATTTCAAGAGGGGCGGACTGTAATATCCTCTATCTTTTTAGCATCTCAGTGGAGTTCTTAGCCTTTACATTCTCTGAAGGCTAAGTGGAGAAATTGATTAAATTAATTTCTTATAAAGTCATTAAATAAATTAAAATTAAAAGATGACTTTATATTTAATTAATTTAATTAAAAATGACTCAAGTTAAATAAGTAAATTAGGAGAATCTTCTAGAAGGAGGAATTTAATATTATTTTATTTCTTCTAGAAGGAGGTCCATCTATTGGAGGAAAAGAATAAATAGGGAGGACAACTTCATTGTTTTGGCATCAAATGTGTTGTCATCTACTCTTCTGGATAGCTTGTGGAGCCAAGGGTTTCTGCAGTTGTTACGTTGATCGTTGGGAACAAACACTTCCACTGATTTGCATAACTGAGGTGGTGAAATATCTTTCGAAGGGTTGCGATTGTTGGAGAAGACAAATCAGTCTTTTCATTGTGCCAAATTTGTGGCCTAGGGCCAGATTTGTGGAGAAGGAATAAGTTGGATATTGCTACAGGAACTTTTCTACTATAACTTGCTATAGTACCGTTGCTACAATATCTTTGCTACAGTACCGTTGCTACAGTAACTTGTTACAATGACGCTGCTACAGTTCCGTCGCTACAGTGTCATTGCTGCTACAGGAACTTGCTACAGAAAAATCTAGATTCCCTTGAGCAGTTTTCCAAGTTCCTATCTATTTCATTTGTAATGCATGAAGGTTAGATTTGTATAGTTTAGGGCATGTGAAGAATTTAAAGATCATCTGTAATCTGATTTGTATCGGAGTTTTACATCAGAATTGTTGCCCTAACGTCTTATTGATATAGATGCATATTTTCTCATTTATAGTCAATGCTCTATGTTTCAAAAAAAATCCAAAAAACATTTGTTGTTGGCTGTTTGGAGTTTTGCAAGTGTCTCAATTAAAGTTTGGTATTTATAAAGTAATCAGACTTTAGATTTGCAATATATATATCCCTTGTGTGCAAAGTGTTTGATGAAATTCTCAAGTTAGCAATTAGAAAATAAAAATTAGAATTGCACAAGATTTTACAGTGGTATAGGAGCTTGCTTGCAGAGTCTTTGACAAAATGTCAAATAAGTGAATTAGAGAAGAATTTGTGGTTGATGAAGTTATAACTGGTTGGGGTTATTACATAATTGTTGTCAACTTTTAATCCTAGAAATGAAGATAAACAATGAAAACAAATAATGAACACTAAGACAACAATTTATCTTGGGAAAACCCTCTTACTTGAGTGAGAAAAATCCAGTCATAAATACATCACTTTATTGATGAATAAGGTGTTAGAAATACAATATGCCCAAACACAAGGTTCCAATTGAAGTGATACTCAGAAACACAAGATATCAATATCAATATCAATCTCATATGAATTTCTCCTGAAGAATATATAAAATTGCCTTGACTCTTCATTATCTTGCTGTTGGAAAGTGAAGACCCCTTTGTTGACTTGACCTTTCATTGTCTTGAATCTTCAATATCCGCGCATGGTCTCTTCATATGCAATATGATAACTCTTTGTTTACACAAGAAAGAACTCTTTAGAACTTGCACATGGTTTTCCATTAGCCAACACTGAAGACTATTCATGATCTTGAAAAGGCATGGCTTTTCATATGAAAGATTGACCAGAACTCCCTAGCCATCATCAAGTAAGCAAAGTCTCTGGGAGAATATGCCCTACCAAGAAAAAGAAGCGTCATTGCCATTTGAGATCATACAACTATTCAAGTTGTATGGTCCGCAAAACTTGCAATACTCTATGAAGAGTATACTCGCTGATTCTTGGAAAACATCAATAAGGTTAAAGTCTTGTATCACTGCCTTTCTTGGTCGAAGTACAACCCACCAACAATAAAAAAATGAAAGGGGATGCCACTATAAAATTATTTGACCATCTTATGCCTTTATAACAAAAATGGAGCAAACGTATTGAATCCTATGAACCAAAGGGATGAGAAACTATTCAGAAGTTCTAGTCATTTGATCCAAAGGGATGAGAAACTTATCAAGAACTCCATTGACACATAAAGCTGTGGTGCCTCCCTTGTTCAACAGGATAGCTCTGGAGACTTGAAACTGGGCACCCAAATGAGCACCAAGATGTCAAAAACACTTTTATATAATTGAAATTATCAATGTACAATTCAAGTTGAATATAGATTCCCTCTAGGCAAAAGAGTGAGTCTAATTGCTTAAACATTGATTTAATATTTTCGGGTGTAGTTTGACTTGAATATATGTTTAAAGACTTGATTATCACAAAAAGAGAGATACACTTTCTAAAAGATGACATGATGATTTTGTGTGATCACATAAGAAAGGACTATGATGGTTCACACAAAGTCAATATATGTGATGCTAACATATAAAGTCTCATTCATGGAGTGCATTGCTTCAATTCCATGTGCCATGTGACACCTCAATATTATCACATGGTTATATAGTTGAGTGCTAACTATTATATTGGTGTAGACAATTGATTTAGAAACATCAATGTGCATGTGTAATCTGAACCAATGAAAGTTAATATAAATGTTTAATTCTCAAATGATTTAAACTTTGATAAGCATAAATCGTAATAGAAAGAATGATAAGAGAGAAAATCACACAATGATGTCAGTACATAGAAATACGTGGAAACTCAAGATGAGAAAAACCATGGTGAAAAATGTTGCTAGGATCAACTGTCTTAATCTAGTCTCACAATGAATCTTGATTATAGTGTTTAAGGGCTACCACTTGCTATAATGTTTCAGAACTAGAAAATATGTAGAAAAGCAATCTCTGAATGCAATTCCCAAACTCAACTTAGGACGTACGATAGAGAGTTCATAGGGTAGCAACATGAGTCATACGGTGCTGTGAATGTTGTTGGAGTTGTTCGTATGGTAAAGATGTCTTGTGGTGTACATTGAGCAGGGATGGACATATAATAAGATTGGTGAATGGTGTAGGGACATTGTCCTGGCATATGGTGTGCCAAGGCAAGGTTGTATGGTGAGGATGAGATACCATATGATGCAAAGATGTATGGTAGAGGTAAAATGTAGTGTCGTTCAATGTTGAGTAAGCTTGTACAAATTTGACTATGAGTAGTATGGTGAAGAGCATAGGGTGTATGATGGCAACAAGAGGAAGCCGTATGAGTTGTAATTCGTGTGTAGGGTTGTGTTCATGACAAGTTTGCTAATTTTGACTATATACATAGTCCATCAACGACTTGAATGTCCCAAAACAATATAACTCTAGATAATTATAGACATGATGAATGCCAAATAATATTGGTTAGAATAACTAATTGATACCAATCAATAAATATAGTTGTAAACAAAGATGACGCTCTAGATGTGCTGGATCCGAAGCAAACTAGTACATGAACAGAATAAGGCGAGGGTTGAATTCCACCAAAATTGGAAAGCGAAGTAGGGAAGATATTTCACATCCGAAATAGCGAACAATAGAAAATTCCAATAGGAATTTGTTGTACAAAGAAATAATCCAAATCACATATTTAAACAACTCAACCTCGTGGACATAAATACCTCGTTGAGGGAGAAACTAAGTGCCAATAGAAGACATGACAAACACCTATGAAAAAGTAAAAATAAAAATGGGTTCAAGATATGCTAAACCAAATGGCCCATAAACAAAGGTTTTAATAATTTATTTATTTAATGACGGGAACATTACACTTGCACTAGATTCACCATGTGTCGGGATGCAATTATCATATTAATGTGTTGCGAGTCCAATTTGATCCTCAATGGTTACATCTAAGTTGGCACAATCAGGGCTACATCCTAATGCTTTGCTGCCCCATCCTTGTAGATTGGATCCTTATGTCACATAAGTTGTATGTTGCAATAAATATAACCAAGTCTTTAGCTTTTTTTGAGCCCAATTGTTTATGCTTCATTGAGTCGATAAAAGTCTTCGGTAATAGAAGAACTTTCAACCTGGACAATGTTGACAAAAACAAAAATGTAAAGTAAAATAATTAATGTTAAGTACTGACTATAGAATACAAGTGGTAAGAAGACAAACAAACTTACTTGTTAGAGGTTCTTGATTGCAAGAGGCCGTAGATACTTAAATAATTGACCATAGAGGCATTGGACTAATTGCTAACATTCCCCTTCAAGATCTGTGACATGGCTTAACTGCCTGTTGTGTTCTATAAGTCTAGTGGTTGTATTGGGCATTGATAGGTTGATCTTTTGGTGTAATGACAACCCTAGCTTGTAACAAGAGGTATCAGAACTTGGTCACAGATTGAAATCTCCTTTGGTAACATTTAGAAGCGGATTGTTGGACTAACTACTAACATTCCCCATTAGGATTCATGACATGGCTTAACTACTTGTTATGTTCTATAAGTCTAGTGGTTGTATCGGGCATTGACAGGTTGATCTTTTGGTGAAATGACAACCCTTGCTTGTAACAAGAGGTACCATCATATGATAGCTTCCATGTCGTTTTGGTCATAAATAGTTGTATGGTTGTAATTTCTTCTTGAGGAGAACAACCCAAATTTTATTCTTACTTCTTTATATGGGAAGAGTCTTTCAAAAACTTTCATGTACCCATTAGCAGCTTTGTCATATGTATATGATGCTACTCTCTTTGACGTAGAAAGTGGTACCTCAAAGATAGGGCATATGCAAGGAGGTGCAATGGGGTGGTCATCTATTCCCAAAGGTGATGAATGATTGGTTCCAACTTATTGCATAAGGTGTCATTTTCTATGGGGTCATTCTCATGTTGTTGTATTGCAATTTTTAACTTCTCTACCATTGCGTCCATTCCATTAGAGACATCCCCCAAATAAGGTGCATTCGTATCAACTAATTAGAGCGTAGTCATTATAGGCTCAATGGAATTCAATACATTTTACACACAAGCCCACCAACTGTCATGTAAAAACAGTCTTGACCTTTTGGGCGTTCTCTGAATTTGAAGCCTTCCGTACACCCTATTGGTCGGAAATAACAATTTGGTCCAATGCCTCTTGCACCTTGAGAAGTCATCTCATAACAATTATGTGAGATTCAAATTGGATCTCAACACTCTAAGTAAGTTAATAACAATATGTCAATAAATACTAAGAAAATTTATAGACAAATTGATAGTCGAACATGACATAAAATTTATAAAATGAAATAAATAATTTAACATTAGTAAGTACATTTTACCTTCAACAACTCCAATTTTTTTGGAAAGGCTAAATATTGATTGTGACATAAGGGGGGTCTATCAGAAACATCTGGATCTGCTTGTTCCTTAACGGAATCACCTACATGCTTACAATTTTTTGCATTTTTTGCCCAGACCACATTATCACTACTTACCATCTCTATGCACTCAATGAAAATTCTGGAACTGAACTATGCATCATTCACTTCTTCTTCTCAATCAACTGCTTAAAAAAACATTGCCCCTTTGGGGCACATTGGAATAACATTAATTAATGGACAGTTTCAAGTATCTTTCCATTGATTGAAAGCAATAGAGACGCTCGAAGTAGTCCAAGAATCACTATTTGGTTAAAGAGATTTCTCTATAGAAGTCCTCTATTTTGACAATATGGTAGTACACACCTTTTCATGCTTAGGACTTGTGTAACCAATTGGTGCAATACTGATGGCTATCACCATCTCCTTCCAATATGGTGATCACACCAAGTTGAAAGGGAGACCATGGACATAGAGGTAACATCTAATGGCTTCGTCAATAATGTCTCTTGCCTACATTATAAATGTCGTGTCCAATGGACCACTTTCGTGGGCACTAATTTCTACTTCTTCATCTCCCACTTCTGGTATAGGGAAGAATGTATGTTTGAAGGTTGCCACTGTTTCAGTGGGTAACTCCTATTTTTTTAAAATTCTAGATGGACAAACAGAAGTTTGCTTTATCTTTTAACCAATCTACCAGCTTCTTCTTGTTCTTTTACATTGATAGCTTGGACCATTTCTGTAAAGAAAGGTGAATGGACAATATTAAATAGCATTCCATTTACACAATATAACCGCACATTCGCTGCATCAACTACTTCTTGGCCTTGCATATCAAAAAGCCTTTAAATGGGGTTTGAGCTGCCAATGTGTGGTCTCATTTATGATTGTGAATGCTGTGTTGCCACATCCTTCTAGAAGATGCATCTGTCTCTATTGTTTGTCTATTCAGAAATTGAGTTTCAACCATGTTGCTAGTAGGTGCCCTTGCTGTTGAAGCATGAGAGGAGCTAAGATTTTGATATATTCTCTGATCAACCCTTTCTTGATCCTTCGCAGCCTTGGGACATACTGCCACCTTTTCACAAGGGTCAACAGCTTTGCCAGGTATATTAAAGAAATGAGTCCTCACCATTGTGTAACAACCTTGCCATTTGTTTTGACAATATGTAGCTATTCCACCTGAACATTTATTCCCACAAATACAATCACAATCTTTCCCCAACAGGTATCTTTCCCTACAAATCAATTTTTTTACTTGAACAATTTTTTATTTTAAAGATTAGCAAAGTCAAAAATCGGACCTGTAACAACTTAGAACTCAGAACTAATGTTTACACTTATAGTTCTGTAAAAAGTTGGAGCTCAAAAATAATATAAAAACTCAGAAATTGTGAGTAAGCAGAGAACTCATGAATATTGTTCAAGTTTACACTTAGAACTGTAAGTTTATAGTTTTTGAGTTTAGTTTTTAAATTGAATTTTAAACTAATATCTTTAGAAGCTCTTAAATTTTAATTTTTAATTTTTTAACTATAACTGTTAAATTGGTCTCCACATCTTGCAGATATGTCTGCAAGGTGTGGAGGCCATGACTCCTCAGCTCAGATCAACAATGGAAAACACAAAATGTCAAAAACCAACCCCATCAAAAATAAAAATACTGAGGTCTGAATCGGCCTGCTGGCTACGATTTCGAATCTGAGCTGTGCAGGAACAGTTGCAGATTCTGTGAAAATTTCATCTGAAAGTGCCAAGAACAGATCAATTCTCTCCATCCCTGGGTAGAGTTTGGGTTTTGCTGTTCCTGGTACAGATTGACCTTTTCACATTCCCTACCATTTTTGACTGAAATTCGAGGAGTAGGTCAATTTTGTCTTCTGGTTTCCATTTGTTTGTTTTAACTCTGTATCAGTTTATATTAGTTTGTTTTGATCAACTTTTTAGTGACTTTTCTGTTAGATCTATTTAATCATGTAATCATTCTCATTTCATTCATCACATTACATAGTGAAGGACAAATCTTGTTCCCAATTAGTGCCTTAGACACCTCTTGAGCCTGTTGGGGAAGTGATTCACTTAGTATGTTTTATGTTGCATTTTTCTCCCAATTTCGCATTGTACACATGAATTTACATATCAAACTCTTGTGCAAACCACCCGGTCATGGTGACATATGGCACTACGTTCTGTACCCTACGTCATCCAAAGAACTTCAAACTCTCACAGCCAGGTCATAAATCATACTCATGAATCAATCCATCAAGGAACATATTTCTTGCACACTGCTGTGAATTTGTTAAGCTATTCTCAAACTTCTGGCCTGCATAAAACCAACTCCTAGCTTCTCGTCTGATATAAATGCTGCCCTGCTGGACTTTGCTAGAACGATTGGCTCAAGAATATGTGAAGACTATAAGAGATTTTAATGAAGTTACTGTTCAAATGTTCACAATTGTAAACTGAAAGAGTTCACAACCTCTCAAAGCAAGTAATGAAAAGATGCTTCTATATTAGATTTTTCTAGGAAAAATTGAGGCTTGAGGACCTGACAAAGAAATGCAAGGGATTTGAATGAACTTGCTGGCTAATTGTCTACACAAGCAAACTGCAAGTATTCATCACCTCCTAATGTCATGAAAGCATGTGGTCCATCTTCAACCTTACCCACAATTTTAGGAGCTTACAAAGCAAAGTGGATGCGATGGAGATGTTTTCCACTACTGAAATAGGAGTAGCTTATTATGGCTACGCATTAAAACATTCATGCAAAATTGTAGGTAGTGGTCCTTGTTTACCGCGCTAGGGTTGCCGTTTCACCAAAAGATCGACCTGTTAATGCTTGATACAACCACTAGGCTTATAGAAGACATAGTAGGCGGCTAAGCCATGTTGCGATCGTGGTTAATCTGATTGCATTATCCCACAAGAGATGCTGGCACACTGCCAACAATCCCCCTCTCAGCATTACTCGTTTTGGTCTGTGAGATTCGAACCTCTGACCACTTGTTACTCATTCATTTGTTATAGACCAGCAGATGCATTTAGGGGACTGCTTCCAAAGCCTCTTTCAATCTTGTTAAGACCACTGGTTAAATTATTTATTTATTTTTTCTCGTGCAGTCACAAGGAATGAAGGCGGACATGTAATGCATGCCACTGACTAACTGCTTTCTGAAACTTATGATGGTTTGTTTGCTTGCTTTATTGCAGAAGTCTTTCAAAATCGTCATGGTAAATGAGTGTTTACAGTTTAATGATGGTTCTATACATGTTACTCTGTCTTTTTATGGTAAATTGAGTCGCATCCATGTTTCTGTATCTTGATAATTGCTGTTTTAGTCACCATCTAATCATCAAATCTTTAGCCAACAACTGTCTGTAAAATGCTATTCTTTTAATATATACATTCTAGTGTTTTCATCAATTTAATAATTGCAAATCTCTAGTAGTGTGCATACTGATGAATCCAATGTGGCTTTTTCACTTTTCTATGGAAGAATTCATAATGTTGTTAAGTGAAATCTGGAGTATTATTGTTTTGGGAATAGGATGGATTTTGTAGAATGTCTTTCTCTCATATCACAGCTTTTTGACATAGGTGATATTCTGGTCATAAGCTTTCTATCTTTTATAATTTTCGTTCCTTCGATAGATTTGTTTAGTACATAATTTTCCATGAGCATCTCATGTGCATAATCTCTCATCTTCCTGAGGTTTGTTTATATATATTTCTGTATGAAGACCTTCGATTTTGTTTTTGCTTTGTGCGGACTGCTTCTCCAAGTGAGAATATACGAATAAGTAGTTTTTGGAACTAGCTCTGTAACTAAAAACTCGTAAAATTGAGCTCTATTATACATTCATTGAAATTTCATAATGATAATAGATTTTGGTCGTTGGAATTGAGGTGCTTCTTTGTTTGGATTTTAGGTTTACAGCTTTTTGTATCCAAGATGCAGAAGAAACTAATTTTTTTGTGTTAAATGTGGTTCAGCTTTAGCAACTGTGATTGGTATCAAGTACACTTCTCCACTTAGTAAACATGAGAAAAGATGTGATGCTCCAAACTTCAAGGTAAAGTCTTATGTGGATGAACAATATTCTCATTTGGTGGAGTTTGCGGCTTCACATTGACATAATTTCCATTCATTTTCCATGTTGGGGGAACTGTATGCTACCATTCCAAGGTGTAGCTATTTTCTCTCTTAATGTGCGCTGTGTAATTGAGATTCAGGATTATTATACTTTTGGTATAATATCTGAAAACTTACAGAAGCAAAATTATGGCAATGTTCAATTGTAATATGGTATTCTAAAATCAGGGCAGGGTCGACTATGACCAAAACATCACTTGCCCCTTCGCTGGTATATAGTGTATTTAGAATAGGTAAGGAAACAGTTATGGTGCTATTGTTTCGTTTATCATCTCCTTTCTTCCATGTCTGAAATTTAAAGACAATTATTTCCTCCAAGACAGTGCCAAATTTACCCAGTCTAACTTATTACCACTATCTTAAAATTTTCTATATTAAATAAGGCAGGGAACTAATGTTTAATGTTTTTGTTTAACCCTTATGTTTTTGTATAAGAAACAACATATTCCTAAACTTTTTATTAACTACATATTTTTCAAATCATTTATCAGAATTAAAATCCTTTCTTAATGCAACAAATCAAAAATTTAGAAAAAGTCCAAAAGAATGTAATTAATGTTCTTGTCTGAATTTCTTTGATATTTTATACAAACTTTCTCCACGTGTCAAATCAGTGCTAAAGGAAACTGGATAATATAAGTTGATTTAATGACTACTATCTCCATCTCGTTTAGAGAATTCTTAAAAAAATGCTGCAAACTGATTTTAGAATTCATTGTTTGCACTCATCCTCTGTATTGGCCTCCACAAACCATGCATTGCTATTGTTTTCAGCTTGCCTGCGAAATCTTTTTCTGTTGCTGAAAAAATCCAATCCCATTCTCCGTCGCTGCTGCTTCTTCATGTAAAGAAATGACAATCAACGACAATGCTGCTTGTGAAATCTCTCGGAATATTTTACACGCATACCCATCCTGAGGACTTACGGTTCTGAATTTTTCCTGACACCGAAAATTTGCTTAAAATCTGTTTTAACCATCACAACTATAAATTGAGGGTTGAATTGAAGGTTCTAAATGTGCGATAATCTGGAAAAATTATTTGTAACCCTATCTCTACATAGTTTATTAAATAACTATTGCAAAATAAACTGTCTCTAGGAAAAGGAAAAGTTAATGGTTATATCTTTATATTTCTTTATATTGTAACAATGGAGTTTTGAAATTAAGACCTCCAAGAAGGCTTCTCCAATTCATGGCTAGGCTGTGGGTGGGACTCATAACTTCACATATTTTATTTTAAAATTAAGAGTTTCTAATTTCATTGGTCTTAAACATTGTGCCTTATATGACTGTTTTTTAAGGAAATAAAAAGTTGTCTTTTAATAAAAATTTCCAACATTTTAGTTTTTTCAAAAACTTCCTTAATAGCTTTTTAATTTTGTTTTTAATAGAATTTCTTACTTTTGTTCCACTTCTATCAGAAATTGTTTAAAAATCTTTCAATTAGATGTGATCTGTAAATCATTTCTATAAAAACATTTCAATTGAATGTCGTCTGTAAATATTCTTTTGATAACATTTATTTACAATTTTTGAATCATTTATAACTTTTTTCAAACTTGTTTTTGCAGAAGGTTGACTGTGGTTGTTAGATCAATTTTAGTACTACTATAGAATTCTTGACACTCATTGTTAAAGGAAGTGAAAATAACCTTTATATTGTCAATATCCAAGTCAAACTAATAATCTACAATCGGTCTACAATTTTCAAAAAAACTCATGATGTTTTTTGAAGATTGGTCAATGTATAGTTTGTAGGGAGGATAGCCACGTCTATATTAATAATCTACAATGGGTTTACCAATTGGTTGAGTTTATTATACACACTTAAAAAAGGCTAGATCTTTGAGTTGCTTATACATGCACACATACAAAATTTAAATTACTTATACATACTTGCACATGTACAAAATTTAAATTACTTATACATTTACAATTGAATAAATATTAATTTTTTTAACTAATACATAGTATAGTTGCCTTGTCATTATATTGCTCGGATAATTGTTGTGTTGTCTTTTAAGATCATTCAATTTTACTATGTTATCTAGTTAATAATGACTTAGATAATATTATGCTATCTATATATTTAATTAAATAAAAAATTAAATTAAATTTCAAATAATTTCCATCTTGAATTTAATTGTTGAATTGTACACAATTATTTAATTTCACTTAGATAAGTTATTTTAATATGCCATTTAATTGTTTATATATATTATTTGCCTTTAGATGATGGCTATTATTAGTTTCTGCCATAGACTAGAACTATAGAACTATTCTAAATATTTATCTTAACCAAAATAAATTTACTTGTTTTTTAAACAAAAATACATTTTAAACATTAATTTTAGCATATCCATTATCAACATTTTAAACTTGAGATTTTTAATGATTTTTATACCAAAAAAACACTTCAACAAAATTTGCTAAAATATTTATTAAAATAGATATATCTATTTGAATATTAATAATAATATTAATTATTATTAGTAATAAGTCAAAAGCCTAGATTAATTATTACTATTTTAAAATTAATTATATATATTTTTTAAAAGTTCGAATAGAATCAAACCCAAGGCCTCTCATGTGATAGGCTCACAAGCTATTGTTTCTGTTGTAATAAACATGTGACTTCTACTAAGATTTAAAATTTGTTTCTTATATATATATATATATAATTTAATTATGAATAAAATAATATTATTAAAATTAATTAGATAAATTTCACCTCATCACTTTCATTTGCCATAAATATAAACTTATGTTATTTATGTTAGATAAATGAAGTATTCAATTTAGAACTCATTTTTTACAAGCAATTTTAAAGCAAGATTACCAATAGTTTGGCAAGAACATATTTGCTTTACTTATGAATTACTTATGGATATTATTCTAGTTTCTAGGTGACATAACTATTGTTCTAAATTCTAGAACAAATTGTCTCATATCAACAATGTAATTTAATATTTAACATAGAATTGCAATATTCTCATTTACAATATTAGTGTAACGAGACTCGGACTCGGCTCGGACTCGGCAAGGGTAACTTGACTCGTGACCCGGCTCTGACTCGTGACCCGGCTCGGCGGTGACTCGGCAAAGTGAAAAAACCTTGAAATTTTGAGATTTTTTAGGATTTAAAGAACATTCCATGCACCCATTATTGAATAAAGCATAAAGACACAATAACATCATTAAATAGAAGATAATTTGATCATAAATTATAATTCACATGCCACATACTTAAAGTTAAAAACTTAAAACTTAAAAGTCAAACATTGATTACATATGTACAATACTACAAACTACAAAGTTACAAACTTACAAAGGTAAATTGCTAAAAGTAAATACTATATTACTAGTAATTAAAGTCAAACTAAGATAAATCCATGCAAACCATCAAAATGTATATGTATTATCATTTATGCATTATGAAATCCAACACATCAAGATTCAATAGTCATCATCAAATTCAAATGTTCCAAATGCTGATCATATATTAAGTTACTGTTAAACTGTTAAACAAAAAGTTAAAACAAGACTATAAGTCTACAGCTATGGCTCCTAGTCGGAGTCCTCATCATCATCCTCATCCTCATCCTCATCGTCATCCTCATCATCATCGTCATCGTCATCCTCATCCCCAACCTCAGCCTCAACCTCAGGCTCAGGCTCAGTATAATCTACAAAACGCCTCTTAGTAAGGCGTCTAAGGTAGGTCCTGGATGTTTTAGTAGCCATAGCATCAGCTCGTGAGGTGCCTCTAGGATCAACTGTACTCTCTGCCTCTGGCTCTGCCAATCTCTGTGAGCTGCCACTAGGAACAACTGGAGCTCTCTGGTCCTCTGCTGCCATAGCCACAGCCTCAGCCTAGCCCTCTCTATCTGCCTGGTCAAGCCACTGTAGGTCCTCATCATCAAAGACAGGATCAATAGCCTCAGTGATCCAATCAGACTCTGGATCAACCTCCTCTAGAGTAATCGGAGAGGTGTCACTATCCAAAATCTCCCTGATCCTAATGCGCAGGTTGTAGTGCACAAAGACTAGACTATTCATTTTTTGCACAGACAACCTGTTACGCCTCTTCGAGTGGATGTGCTTGAACATGCTCTAGTTGCGCTCACATCCAGAAGCGCTACTTGGCTGGCTCAAAATGCGGATGACGATTTGCTGAAGGTTTTTGGTTGAAGGCCCAAACATTTGCCACCATCTATCTGAATTTTGAAAAAAGAAAAACAAAAAAATATTAGTCTCATTTCAAAATTTGAGCTTTAAGTTTAAAGCTAGAAATTTATAAACTAGATTGTATAAGGCTTAAGCTGCAATCTTTACCTAGCTGCAATTTTGTACGACCTTCTTTGCAAATTTGACTTGAAAAAATGGGCCCTGATGCATTATTATAGGCATCCATCTCAAGCAATACATCTGTGGGATTAGGAGACATCTTCGATACCACTGTGTATAGGCCACTAAGAACCTCCTCATCTGCCTTGAAATCATCAAGGAAACGGTATGCCAGATTGAGGTAATAGGCTGCTGCATGGACGAGCTTATGAAGCTGATTTTGCCATCTCTTATCAATTATGTCCCAAATAGGGCCATAGTTTTCCTCAACTCCTACATAATTGGCCTTAATAGTCTCCTTGACCCTATCCATGCCCTCATAAATGTAGCCCATAGAGGGCTTCTCACTGTCAGCAACTCGTAGGAGGGCTACAAGGGGCTCGGTGATCTACAAAACAATTAAACAAAAAAACAATTTAGCGAATGATGAAACTTTGCAAAGTTGCACAATGAATATAAATAAAAAATATGTATGAGACAAATTAATTTATAAAATTTTAAGACTTAAGCTTTTAAAATTTAAAATTTAAAATTTAAATTACCTCCACAATCTTCGAACATGGCTCCCAAAAATCATCATCATCATAAATGCATTTTGTTGCATCTATCCCTGCAGGGCTGCTCGCAAAGGAGGAGGAACTCCATTATGGACCAACAAACATGCACCTCAACTATAACCTTGAACTCAACAAGGATTTTAGTGTGATAAAGTTAGAGGCAAATCTTGTTATACCAGGACGAGCCAACTCCTTTCCCTTCGTGTATTTCCTCATAGTGCTGAGGACCAAGGCATGATTATAGATCAACTTACAAAGATATTTGGCCTTGGTAACACATGATTTCACCCATACAAGCTTGCCAATATCCTCTAACATGAGGTCGATGCAATGGGCCGCACATGGAGTCCAAAAGATTTTTGGGTGTCTCTCCATCAATAGTTTTCCTGTAGTAATTTTAAATTAGTTAGTAAACAAAGAAAATTTTTGATGTATTAAAAAACTTTTAATTTTCAAAATTTAATGAAAAACTAAAACAATTTTTTTAGAAGTCGAACTTAGAAAGTTAGAAGTTCAAATTTTACCTGCAGCAACATAATTAGCTGCATTATCTGTCACCACTTGGACAACATTGTCTTCCCCCACCTCCCTTATGACCTCCTCAATAGTCTCATATAAGAATTTTGCATTTTTCACACATGAGGAAGCATCTATGGACCTCAAAAACATGGTGGATCATGAAAGTGAAAATTAAACAAAATAATTATCATTCAAGAATCAAGAATCAATACTCAATAAAATAAAATTTTCGTTATTCAATAATAGTATACATTAAATTTTAGACTTCAAGAAGTAGAGCATGATGAATTACCTCCGCTAGAAACAAGAAAATTTAGGAGGGTTCTAGACCTCCTATCTGTCCATCCATCTGTCATGATGGTACACCCCTTTTGGCTCCAAATCTTTTTGTGGTCCTCCAACTCAAGTTTCATCTCCTCAACCATATCTCGCAAGAGGGGGCCACTCAACTCATCTTCAGTGGGGGCTTTGAACCCTGTACCACAGATGGAAACTGCATCAATCATCCCCTACCAATAAGGAGTCCTATTACGTTTATAAAAAAATTTTAATTAGCATATTTCAAATTTTCAACATCAAGTTAAAAGTATAAAATTGAATATAAATTTTAAAACTTAAAACGTAAAACAATCAAATATAAATGAAGTTGAAAACTTGAAGTACCTGGCTGCTATAAATGGAATGTCGCAGAAAAACCAAAACTTGCAAATTGCTTTTACTCCAGCTTCATGTATCTCCCTATTCCAGCCCATGCTCTCAAGTGAGGGTTGCGCATCAGGAGTGGTACGCGGTACAAAAAAGTTGTCCAACTTACTAGATTTTCTGACTCTAGGATGAAGAAGAGCAACACTACTAGAAGGGGCAGCAACAGTAGCATCACTAGAAGTGCAAGGAATAGGTGTAGAAGAAGCACGAGCAACAGAAGCACTAGGACGATAGGGGGGGAGGGGAAGAACCTTCTCCAACATAGCCTACTGACTCAGAAACATTTGCAGATGAGCGTGGAAGGGAACTAGAACCAATCAAAGCTAACTCTTCTAATTTTTTCTTTTTTAAAATTCTTTTTCTTATTCATATTTTTCCAAGGCTACATAACAAAAACGTTGAGCCTCAACAGATGCAACTCCACAAGGCTCAATATCATGACCACGTAAGCCAACAATATGGTATTTTAATCTATTTATCCCCTCACTATTAATGGTTTTGCAAAATAGGCATTTTGTTTGAGTTCTCTTTCTACCCAGAAATTCTATGGTGAACTTCCAACACTCATCTTTTTTGTTGCCTTTAGAGAGCTTGGGTTTTTTTACCTCCAGAAGCCATTATGACTTAATTAAGGAACAATGTAAAGGTTGCTGCAATAAGACATTTTAGACCAAATATTACCATTTCAGCATTGCATTTTATGAAGATCTAAAGTAAAAAAAAAACTCATAAACAAACAAAAAAAATTCATGCAAAAAACCCATAAGCATAGACAAAAAAATCATCAAAATCTAAACAATCAAGTCTTACCTCTTTCAAATGCTTTGGGAAGTGTTGAGAAGAGCTCCTATAAACTCCTTGATGATCTAAATACAAGCTCCAATGTCACAAATGCAAGCTTTTCTCCTCCTCCTTTCAGTTGGTTGCAAAACAAGAAACCTCTATTTCTCTTCTACCTCTCTCTCTCTTTCTTCTTTTCACTATAGACTGTTACGGGAGCCCTTTTAGGGTTATATGAGTGAGATATGTAAAAAAAAAACATAAAAAAAATGCAAAAAATTATATTTTTATGGCCTGGTTTCTTGCCTGTCGCGGCTGAGTCAAGAAGGCCGGGTCACGCAAGTCACTCCTCGTGACTCGCCGCTCGCGTGTCACGAGTCATTGTGACTCGGCGAGGTCAGCGCGGCTCGCTGACTCGCTTGACTCATGTGACTCGCAGCGAGTCACATTACCCTGCAATAAATATACTTTTTCACTATTCATTAATGACAAGTACTAGCTACTATGTGACATTTTTTAAATAATTCTTATTCTGAAATCGTTTGGAAGGTTTGACAACATTTTACAATTGCACAATACAGATTTCTAAATATTTGTTCTAAATTTTAAAGATGGTATAAGAGTACATCATTATGAAAATTCCATGACGTATAGAAGATCTATTGCCAAGTATCAAAGCTTACTATTTGTAAATATGCATCTTTAAAATACAAATTTAGTAAAGAGCCAATTAAAACCATATTACTATTTATTGGTGTCAATTTCAATTGTAATTAAACACTAATTTACAAACTATTTTTATGGACCAATTACACCTAAAATATATAAACATACATTATTGTACAACTTATATTTTCTTTTATATTTCTAATTATTTTCTTTATAACTTTAATTTTACATCACCTTAAATGAATCTAATTTATGTCCTATATTTTAGTGAGATGAAAATACATTAAAAACAGTAAAAAAATATTTAACTTTTTCTTCTACTTAACTTATGTATTTGACACCTACAACCCCACTATGACCCCAAAAGATAGGGACTCCAACTCTTGTTACATAGC
Source organism: Cupressus sempervirens (assembly GCA_028749045.1). Taxonomy (NCBI): domain Eukaryota; kingdom Viridiplantae; phylum Streptophyta; class Pinopsida; order Cupressales; family Cupressaceae; genus Cupressus; species Cupressus sempervirens. The sequence goes on along the minus strand of CM053788.1, from coordinate 489,718,422 downwards.
AAAGAACTCTTGTTTAATATAATTTAGTATAATTCATTAATCATGGCTTTGGTATAATTGAATGCCAATATATAATATATTAAAATATATATTTTAGAAGATTAATTTCAATTATAAAAAAAGTTTAATTATTTTAAAATATAATGCTAATGTTTAATAAAAAGTTTATTATTTAAAAAAATGAATAGGATCGACATTTTCATATTGTATTTAAAAGTTAGATATCCTTAATTTCTTATTGTTGATTATAATATTTTATAATATTAAACAAAAACATAATATAAATATTTAATAATTATTTATAAAATGATTAAATTCATTATTTATACATTTAAACTTTAAATTTTAGATAGCATCTATTAACTTGATTGCTTTTTTTATTAGTAAGATGAAAATTATATATTAATTTTTAAAATTTTTTTGGGTACTGAAAGATATTTATGTTTAGTATTGATTGTCATGTTCAAAAACTTTTGAAAAATTAATTAATTTTTAAAAATAAAATTTTAATTAAAAAAAAGAATATTGTTACTTTACAATGTCTATAATGCTTTAAAAATTGTTTGAATTTTATTAAAATTTTAATATAATTTAGCAATTATGTTTAATTATAAAAATTAACGTTTTTGGTAAATCTAAACAATTACACAATAATAAAATTCTTAAGCATGAATTTTTTTCCATGATGTTGAGTTTTGTTGGAATATTATTGTAAATTTACATCCTCCTTACAAATCACATCATTGACTAAATTTCAAAAAGACGAACACAATTTTTTTTTTGTTGAAATTTTCAGCAGATGATCTTCATGATCTGTATATTTTGTGATCGAAAACGATAATTTTTTTGAGAAAATTTCGTTGTATTTTCTTGATTATGAAAAAGAACCATGTTTAACCTTTTTTTGTAAATTAATTTTTTTTTTGTCTTTGGTGCATTTGGTTTGGAGATCAACCAATGCCATTGTAAAATACTAATATAAACACATTGATTTACAATGCTAGTGATTTATATGTTGTTTTCATAAACATTTGGGGCTCTTATAGGTCTTCATTTGTATCCATTTTCTTGTGAGGTATTCGAGTTAAAATTTTAATAGATAAATAATTCCAAAGCTTTATCTCCTATATCCAATAAATATTAATGGCCTAAAAATTACATGAGGTGGTAAGACTTTTTGTGGTTTAGGTAATAAGGTTCATGAAATGAATACTCAAAATTCATTCATTAGATACTTATATTTTTTAATTATTGAATATTATTGAACTTCTTACACATGGGGTATTTAATTGGTCCATTACTAAAAATAAAAACACTAATTTTGTTACTAATCTTGATCACAACAAGCAAGAGCTTACAAAGCATTGACAAATTGTGAGCCTCTCATCGGGGGGGTCTTGGGTTTGAATCTACTTGAGTTTATGATGCAAGAGCATCTAGTGGTGTAAGGGCGATCCTGTATCACCCAAAAATATGCTTAGAGACAGTTTCTGTTTAATGTGCTTTTATTTCTAGATACTCATTTGGGTCAAATAAAGCTTCCAACTCTCACAGTTCCACTATTAGTTTTTTGGGTTAGAGTTTTTAAGCACCTTGGGATACGTGTAAATGTAGAAAATGGGTTATTTTGTAATAGAGCCAAAATTATGATGAGTTAGAAGGTGTATTTAGGAGGGATGATCATACTTGTAATTTAAAGTGCTCTAGAAAAAGAATCAGGTCAAAAGGCTTTAAGGCTTTATGGCTAGAAAGTTATTGCAGTTTTAAGTTTCCTAGATACCTCCTAAGAGCGCTTCAAAGTCAAGTGTGAGGCACTAAATGGCCTTGTATGGGCCCAAAAAATGGGGAACGAGAGAAGCTGGTCCATAGGCCTATAGAGCCTATAAATGGTTCGTCAATCGGAGTCCCGGTTCAAAAGTTATGCCTCCTGAAAGTTGGACTACCGTTTCTGGATTCTTCTAATTTTACACTGACTTCTAACATGACTTCTGGAACCTTTTGTTTTGGTGGTGGATGCCAACTGGCATATTCTAGAATGTATTCCTAACCTTAAACGAATTGGACTCTAAATAAGAACATTTTTGGCATTATAAAGGCAGTTTTTAGTGGAGTTAGAGAGAAGGTACCGTGTGGAGGATTTCTTTCTCTAGAATCATACTATTGTAAGCCCATAGGGCATTTTTCATTGATAATAATATTTTTCTTTTCCTGTGTGTTCATTCTGGTCTTTGGTTGTGTCTCCATCAAGTGGTATCAGAGCAAGTTTTCCTAAGTGTGTAGTTAGAGCATCGATTGTGAGGCAGTTTGCACTAGGACTGTGTGGTTGTGGCTTTGAGACAAGAAGATGCCTCCATGAAGGGAACATGGTGGAAGGGCTAGAGTTGTTAATCCTGAGGTTAGAGCCCTCCAGAGACAAGTTCAAGCATTGCAGGAGGAGATCCACAAAGGACTGAATGTTTCCGTAGGCAACAAAAGTGAGGAAGAAAATGAAGAAGAAGAAAATATTGGACAGGAAGGGGAAGGTGAAGAGGAAGTCCTAAATTAGATAGAGGAGAGGCTTTTTAGGGCCATTTCTAAGCTTGGAAAAAGACTTAAAATTGACGTGGGAATGTTTTCGGGAACTCTAAACCTGGATGAGTTGATCGATTGGATCAATGAACTAGAAGAGTGTTTTGAGTATGAGGATATCAGGGACCCAGAGAGGGTTAGGTTTGCGAAGGCCAAAATGAAAGGCCATGCCAAAATTTGGTGGCAAGAGATTCAGCTGGAAAGGAATAGAAGAGGAAAGGAGAAAATCACAAGGTGGGATCGCATGGTGGACAAAATTGAAGAAGCAATTCATTCCTGTTGATTATGAGCTTGATTTGTTCAAAAAAATGAAAGGGTTAAAGCAGCAAGAAAATCTGTCCAGGAATATACAGAGGAATTTTATCGACCTCTTATTAGGGTAGGGCATGTAGAAGCTAATAAGGAGAAGGTTGCTCATTACCTTAGTGGATTATGACCTAGCATTCAGGAGGAGTTAGGTCTAGTTAGAATGACTAGCATTGAAGAGGCATACCAATTTTCCCTACGAGTTGAAGAGAAGCTAAACAAAAGGTTTGATGGAAGGCAAAGAGGGCGCAGTTAAGGAGGAAGGGGCGGTGGTAGGTCATTTGGAGGCTGAAATGAGACCTAGAAGAAAAATGAAGATGTGGGTACTAGCAGGAACTAGAGGAATGAGGGTTTCAACCACTTCCATGATCAAAACTTTGGAGATTAGAGAGGAAGAGGTAGCGGATGTGGATAAGGTTCAGGAAGAGGAGGCTTCTATGGTACCTATTTTCATTGCAATGAAGAAGGTCATCATGCATTTGAATGCCCTCAAAGACAAGGAAGGACATATAGGAGAGCCGATGGCCAAGCAAGGGTTGCTCATGTGGATGAGGATGCAAAGTCATCACATTCTAAGGATGCAGAAAGAGGAGAGGTTCTTGTAAATGAAAGGGTCTTACTAAGCAGTGAGACTGAACCTAGACAAAGGAGGAGTTTGTTTCGTACCAGGTGCAACTGCGTGGATAAGTGTTGTGATGTGATTGTTGATGGTGGCAGCACTGACAACTTGGTGTCTGAGGAGATGGTCTCTTTAAGCTAAAGCTCAAGAGGGAGAAACACCCCAAACCCTATCAGATTGCTTGGGTTAAGGATGATCATAAGGTCCTGGTCAGTGAACAGTGTTTGGTGAAGTTCAAGATTGGGAGTTACCATGATGAAGTTCATTGTGACATTATTGCAATGGATGTCTGCCATTTATTGTTGGGAAGACCGTGGCCATTTGATAGACATGCTATACATGATGGTCATGCAAATACATACTCTAATAAAGGATGGAGTTCGCCACAAACTAAAGCCCTTGATAAAGGAAGGTGAAAAGGAAGGTGAAAATGTATGCATTAGTGCTAGGATATATCTTGTTGATGGAATGATTTTTTTGGATGGTATGAAACATCAGTGTATGTGTTATGCTTTAATTCCTAGAAGAGATAAGTAGGGTAGTAGTGAAAACCCACCTGAAGTTTCAGGCCTATTAAGTGAGTATGGAGATGTCATCTCTGATAATGTTCCAGAAGGATTGCCACTAGTAAGGCAGATCAGTCATCAGATAGATTTAATCCTTGGAGCTAGTTGGCCTAACAAGGCTACTCATAGGATGACTCCTACTAAAACTAAGGAGCTAAATAGACAAGTTCAGGAGCTATTGAAGAAGGGTTTGATTCAAGAGAGCCCGAGTCCATGTGCAGTACCTATAGTACTGACACCAAAGAAGGATGGAGAGTGGAGAATGTGCATAGACTCTCGAGCTATAAATAAAATAACCATCAAGTATTGGTTTCCTTTGCCAAGAATGGATGATCTTATGGACTGCTTGAGTGGAACTCAGTACTTCACAAAGATAGATCTCAAGAGTGGCTATCACTAGATACAGATACGAGAGGGAGATGAGTGGAAGATTGCATTCAAGACCAAGGAGGGTCTATATGAGTGGTTAGTCATGCTCTTTGGATTGACCAACTTTCCAAGCACCTTCATGCGGCTTATGAATGAGGTACTAAAAAAATTCTTGGGAAAATTTGTTATTGTCTATTTGGATGATATTTTAATTTTCAGTAAGATTTTGGATGAACATTTATTGCACATTCGTAGTGTCCTTGAAAGGTTGAAGGAAGAGAAAATGTTGATTAATTTGAAGAAATGTAGCTTTGTAAAACAAGAGTTAGTCTACTTGGGGTTTGTTGTATCATTTGAAGGTCTCAAAATGGATCTAGAGAAGGTAAAAGCCATCTTGGAATGGCCTACTCCAAGGTCTGCTACTGAGGTGAGATCATTTCATGGTCTGGTTAGTTTTTACAGGAAGTTCATTAAGAACTTCAGTGGCATATGTGCACCCCTGATTGAAACAATAAGGGGGAATGGGAAAGAGTTCAAGTGGACTACAACAACTGCAAGGAGTTTTGAATTGTTGAAGAAGAAGGTGACAGAACAACCTATGTTGGCAGTTCTTGATTTTGGTAAAGTGTTCCAAGTAGATTGTGATGCTAGTGGCAGTGCTATGGGGGCTATATTGAGCCAAGAAGGTAAGCCTATTGCATATTTTAGTGAAAAATTGAATAATGCAAAGAAGAAGTATTCTGTTTATGATCAAGAGTTCTATGCAATCGTTCAGGCTTTAAAGAAATGGAGGCATTATTTATTTCCAAAATAATTTTTCTTGTATACTAATCATCAGGCATTGCAGTACCTAAATAGCCAAGGTAAATTGAACCAGAGACGTATGAAGTGGGTAGAGTTCATGCAGAGCTATACATTTGTGTTGAAACATAGAAGTGGAAAGTCTAATAGGGTTGCAGATGCATTGAGTAGGAGACAGTTGTTGCTTACAATAATGCACGTTGAAGTGGTTGGGTTTGATGAACTCAAGAATCTGTACCCAGAGGATCTTGATTTTGTTGAAGCATGGAAGACTTGTAAAAAACCTGTTACTGTAGATAGAACTAGGTGGCTAGATTATTTGATTAAGGATGGTATGCTTTTCAGGGCAGTCAATTATGCATTCTAAGGAGTTCCATGAGGGAAAACTTGATCAAGGAGAAACATAGTGGGGGAATGGCAAGACACTTTACTCGAGATAAGACCATAGCCATTCTTAGAGAACATTATTTTTGGCCTCAAATGTCAAAAGATGTGAAGAAATTTGCGTAGAGTTGTCAAGTATGTCAAGCAACCAAAGGATTTAGTCACAATACTGGACTTTATCAACCATTGCCTATTCCATCAAAGCCTTTGCAGGACATAAGTATGGATTTTGTTCTTGGATTGCTAAGGACACAAAGGCGTAATGACTCAGTATTTGTGGTGGTTGATAGGTTCTCCAAGATGACACATTTCATCCCATGCCACAAGACTCATGATGCTGTATATATTGCAAATTTGTTTTTCAGAGAGGTGGTGAGACTACATGGTCTCCCAAAGAGTATTGTTTCTGATAGAGATACTAAATTTGTGGAGTATTTCTGGAGGACTTTATGGAAGAAGTTGAGGATAGAATTGAGGTTAAGTTCTATACATCATCTGTAGTCTGATGGACAGATCAAAGTGGTAAATAGAAGTCTGGGCAATTTGCTGAGGTGTTTAGTGGGAGATAAGCCCAAGGGATGGGATTTGATTTTGCCACAAGAATAATTTTCTTACAATAATTCTGTAAATAGGAGTACTGGTAGATCACCATTCCAAATTGTGTATGGAAGTAGCCCAAGGACTGCACCAGAATTAAGGAAAATGGAGCAAGGGGAGAGGACAAGTGCCGAGGTAGAAGAATTTGCTAAACATATCAAGAGACTACATGAGAAGGTCCATGCACACATCACCAAGATGAATCAACAGTATAAAGCTAGGGCAGATCAAAGGAGGAGACATAAGGAGTTGCAAGTAGGGGATCTAGTTATGGTACACTTACGAAAGGAATGGTTTCTAGTGGGTGTAGACACCTAAAAATCCTTTAGAAAATAAAGTATTTTTATTTTCTGAAAAAAATCCCTGATGACATCATCATTTATTAATTAATTAATTATTTAATTAATTAATTTATTTTTATGCCATTAAATCCCTTTATCTTAATTAAAAATATTTAATTAAGGAATCCCTCCCAAAAATGTTTAAATCTTATTTAAATATTATTTCCTTATTTATTAATTATTTAATTAATAAATTGACCAAAAATCCAAAAATAAATTATTTATTTATTTTTTGTCCAAAACTTGGCCAATTTCCTTAAGACCACTAACCTCTTCCAAAATCTTCTAAATCCTTCTTTAATTTTGATTAAAGGCTAATCCCATCATTTCCTACCCCTAATCCCAACTCAAAATATTTAATTAAGATTAAATATTAATCCTCATATTTATTAAAAATATTTTAATAAATATTTCCTCAACCTAAACTCTTGAAATAAATAAAACTTTATTTATTTTCTAAAAAATCTTATTTATCCTCATCCTAAAAGCCTAGACTCTTCTAGAAGATGTCAATTCTAATCCTAAACCCCCCTCTAACCTTGTCACATTCCCTAAACAAGGTTAGCCAACTCCTAAGCTAATCCTAATCCCTCTTCTAATCATGTGCACAACTTAAACAAGGGTTAAGACTTGCTAACCCAAGCCAAAGTCAATAATCTCATCCTCCTCCCAACCACCTCTAAGCCAAAGTCAACAATCTCATCCTCCTTCCAACCATCTTTATTTATGACCCAACCATCTCTATTTGACCCAACCATCCCCATTTATGGCTCAACCTCCCTCATTACTCCTTTGACCAACCCATATCCTACCCTCTCACATCCAATCACCTTGTGACATGTGTCACCTCCTAATTGGCTTTAAACAAGCACAATCCATGTGCTCCCCTTTGAGTGCATCCTAGCCCTCCCTTACCATCTTGCCATCCTTGCATCCTGACTGTCCATCCTTCCACCCCTTGGCCTATAAATAGAAGCCTCTCCCTTCACTAAAATCATCCACTTTTGAAGCAAACTTATAATGCTATTTTGAGAGCCTAAAAACTACCAAAATACTATTATAATGCTGAAAACCCTCCATACCTTCATTGTTGAATCATTCATCAACACTCATATTTGATTATCACTCATCCATTTGGAGCTTGAGAACATCGTGAGCATACATCCACTATCCATCAGGGACATAGCTTCGTCATCATGAGAAGCACTTGAGGAGTTTACCATCTTTGGTCTACTTTCCTCAATTTTGTCTTCTTTGGTCCTATCTTAAGTGTTTATTTGTTTTTAGTATTGAGAATGCTTTTTATAGATTAGTGTTCATTTTACTCTACTAAAATAGGTGATACAGTGGGTACTTACAACAAGCTAAAGATGAAGAAATTTGGCCCATACAAAATTTTGAAGAAACATGACTCGGGAAATGCATATGAGGTGGAGTTGCTAGATGGGATTCACATTTATCCTATCTTCAACATTGTAGACTTAACAAAATATCATGATGATGGTGCAAATGAGGGGTTGATGCTGGAGGCATGTCCAATTCCTACTTCTAAGAAGGAGGAGATATAAGAGATTCTGGATAGTCGTGTGGGTAGGAGTACCAAAAATAGGCAGTATGAAGAGTACCTGGTGAAGTGGAAAGGATGACCAATAGAGGACTCAACTTGGATATCAAAAGTGGAGGTTTCCCATTTGGGTTTTCCTCTACCATAAAGTCATAGGGTCACATTTCAATCTACCCTGGGTGTCTGATGCAGGAGCATCCAGTAGTGTAAGGGAAATCCTGTATCACCCAAAAATATGCTTAGAGATAGTTTTTGTTTAATGTCTTTTTAATTCTGGATACCCATTTGGGTCAAATAAAGGTTCCAACTCTCACAGTTCCACTATTCATTTTTTGGGTTAGAGTTTTTAAGCACCTTGGGATATGTGTAAATGCAAAAAATGGGTTATTTTGTAATAGAGCCAAAATTATGATGAGTTAGAGGGTGTAATTTGGAAGGATGATTATACTTGTAATTTAAAGTGCTCCAAAAAAGGAATTAGGTTAAAAGGCTTTACAGTTAGAAAGTTATTGCAGTTTTATGTTTCCTAGAGACCTCCTAAGAGCACTTCAAAGTCAAGTTTGAGGCACTAAATGGCCTCATACAGGCCCAAAAAATGGGGGATGAGCAAAGCTGGTCCATAGGCTTGTAGAGCACTTTGAGAGCTTTTTAGAAATGTAAACGATTCATCAATCAGAGTCCTGGTTCAAAAGTTATGCCTCCCAGAAGTTGGACTACTATTTCTGGATTCTTCTAATTTTACACCTACTTCTAACGTGACTTCTAGAACCTTCTATTTTGGCAGTGGATGCCAACTGGCATATTCTAGAATGTATTCCTAACCCTAAACGAATTGGGGTCTTTTAAGAACATTTTTGGCATTGTAAAGGCAGTTCTTAGTGGAGTTAGAGAGTAGGTACTATGTGGAGGATTTCTTTGTCTAGAATCATACTATTGTAAGCCCATAAGGTATTTTTCATTGATCATAATATTTCCCTTTTCATGTGTGTTCATTCTGGTCTTTGGTTGTGTCTCCATCAGATTAACACAACAATTTTAATCTTAATAATACTAATAATAAATGAATAGTATATAACCTAGGCTTCAATCAACTAACTCTCAAAAAAACAAAAAATATTGAGCATAACGTTACTTACGGACAAAGTTATTAAAAACCAACTTGCTCACTTAATTTTATTTTCTAGTCATTTTTTACTTTGATGAATTTCTTGTCACTCTAGACGTTCCTTAGATTTCTTTAAAATTTGATTAACATTTCAATCGCAATGAAGTTCTTGGTTGCCTAGTCTCCTCAACTCATTCTTATTACTCATCTACATCATGACACTTCTCTTGCACAAGTTGTCCTGTATAGATCTAATAGTGTGAGAACCTCTGTACCTTGCCTTTGGTCATAATTAAGTGTTTTGACTTATACTGGATTGCATAAAACACCATGTGAATAGTTATAATTTTCAATAAAAATAAAATTCCAATGCTATATTTGACTCACAAGGATGAGTAGGCTACTTGCTTTAAAATTAAATGGTTTTCTTTATATTCTTTTAGTCAATATTATGAGGTTTCCATTTCATACAAATGCCATTTGAAATATTATATATGTTCGTTGTGAATATTGGATAATTTTATGATCAATGAAATATTATCATTATTGAAAGGAAACAAATACATATAACTAAATAACCTTATAGGAAAGTAATATGCAAATCTTTACTCTTACAAAAGGGAGATATACAAGTAGAACGAAGATAATATTATATGGAAACAAATGCATACTTGGGTGATTCCTATTTCAGAGATAAATAACGCTTTGAAACACAAACCATTTATATTAATAGAAATAAAGTTTAGAACATAATCTTAGGTACATGAGCTTATATGGACATTGATAACAACCTACCATAAAGTAATTCAAGTAGTATATCAAAACCCACAAATCACTTTCAAAAGCCTCCATCCTAATAAACTAATTAATAGTAGAAATAGTACACTAGGCTATCTAATGAGAACTTACTAAATCATGAAATTAAAAAAAATTAAAATTTGACATGCAACTCCCTAATTAAAAATCCTAATGCTCAAACCCTAAGACATGTTCATGAAAAATGAAATATTCCTTTCATAAACACGTAAAATTAAGACACTATCATTTGAATTAAGAATCCCAACACAAATCCTAAGACAAGTCTATTAAAAATGGCATATTACTTTTATAGACACCTAAAATTCAAACATAATCATTTGAGCTAATTATCTAACTATTCCCAACATCATTATTATATAAATAACTATTGATTCAACTAATAATGATGTATTCAATCAAGTATCCATTTTTCATCTCCTTATTGATAAAATAATATTTTAGTATTTGATTAAAAATATTAATCTTTACTTAATTGAGTCTATTTCTCACCTCTTTAAACTTTTTTTTTGATAAATAAATGATCTAAGCCTTGGTACAATATAAAGTAACTGGATACATCTAGATAATCAACTTTAAGCTCCTAATTACATTTTTCCACTTTCCTTCTAGGTTGTTCCTCATCCTTCCCTTCTTCTTCCGCCACCAATTAGGATTTGTAGATAGTCTAAGCACTGCATCTTGCACTTATGTTAAGGATAAAGCTTTGAAAAGTCATGAAGCATGAATATAGAAAGGGCATAGAAATGAAATATAAGCGATAAAAGCATTTTCTTAAACAAAAATAAAATATTCATCTAAATCATCAGAAAATACATCTAATAAAGTGAAGTAGTCATACCTTAGTTGAGAAAACATATCTAAAGCAACGTATTATAAATTTGTAACATAGAAGGGTGTTTTGCCAGCTTAGTTACATAAAAATACAAGAATAAGAAACCAATATTACTCTATTGGCATATAATGAGGGGAAAGAGGCTCCCTGTCCATCAAGTCCAAACTAAATTATTCTACAACCTCCAAATTCTCCTCAAACTCATTTTCCCAAGCTCCAACCCCACCTTTTGAAATGAATCAACCTATTGAATCAAAATGTCTTGGGATGCTTGATGTAGGCAATGAGTAAAAGCTAAATAAAAACCTTTGAATCTTCCCTAGGATAATGAGATGTAAATTTTTGTGGAATTCTAAAAAATCTAAACCATACGTAAATGGAGTCTCTATATTGAAATTTCAGCTACTTATTTATGTTCTTCTTCTATACATATATTAGCCAGTTCATCCATTCTTTGATTGCCATTTCGGTATATATGATTGATTGTGATCTTGTCAAACGTTTGACATAGTGAGAGGGCTTTTGATAAAATTGAATCAAGTCTCAAATCAATGAAGGATCCTTTCCTTATAGCATTTATTATAATTGTAGAAACTCCTTCAATCTCTACATTCTTGCAACCACGAGTTTTACATTGTTCTAGTCCTTCTACTAAAGCCATTAATCCTGACCAATTATTAGTTTCTTTCCATATATATTGTTGACTTTGCTATCTCCAGGACTTTTGATTTTATGGATACTACTACCAATGCCTGCTCTTGTTGGATTCCCTCTTGAAGTTCTGTCAAAATTGAGTTTAAGCCATACCTCCTGGGGTGGTTTCCATTGGCACATCTTAGTTTTCTTTTTGAAGATTCCCCTCCTATTGCTATAAAAGGGGGCAATTTTAGACCTATCCACTTGCCTCTCATTTTCTCATCCCAATGAGACATTATATCATCCTTCTTTTATTTATTTAAAACCCGACTGTTGATAAGTTCAATGACAGAAGTATCAATTATAATTAAGAGTTGTTCTACATTCATCTCCTTATCCTGAAAAATTCTTCAACTTTTTTCCTTCCATAATCCCCATAGGACTATGGAAGGTGCATATATCCATAAAGAGCTATAAATACAATCCTTTCTAAGGAGTGGCCAACCATGTAACATATCCATTATAGTTCTTGGAAATGCCAATACCTAATCTAGCTATGAATAGAGTGATTTCCAACATTGACTTGAATAATGGAAAAATAAAAAAAAAGGTGGTCAATGGATTCTTCCTCATTTTCACATAAAGGACATCGACATAAGCCTTGGTACCCCATTTTCTTAATCTTTCTTAGGTGAGGACATTCCTATTTAAAACTAACTAGGTGAAAACTCTTGCCTTAGGAAGACAAGCTTTATTCCAACATAATGTTGTAGGGAGGAGTCCTTTGTGCTCATTTGGAGAGACTTGAGGAATTTGTACCCCTCATTTGAGTACTATTCCCTGTCTTGCTACCACCACACATCAACTTCTCCTTGCCAAAATTACAATTTACTTTTCTATTTGATAAGGTTCTTTTTAGATAATCCGTTTCCTTAGTTGAGAGCTTCATGTCCTTAAAATCCTTCCATTTCCATTTCTTTCCTCCACCCTCAAAAGTCACATAATCTAGTACTCTTTTTCCACATCTAGCTTCAAGTGTCAACCCTTATTGGGCTAGTTTACGATCCTTTTCCAAAGCAACATATCCTCCCCAAGGGTCTTGCCAAAAGAGAGCTTCTTCCTTTGCCCCTAGGTTCCATTTTAGTTTATCCTAGATGGAGGATCTACAATCCATCATGAAGTTCCAAATTCTTGATCCTATAGGTGGTGAGTTCTCCCTGAATATGTTGATTGGATCGGTATTACTAAGATATTTCTTTATTGGGATATTTGCCCACTTGAGTTGTGGTTTCCTATACAATCCCCATACTAGTTTGGCTTCTAACACTTTACCTTGGATTTTGATATCATACCTTCCTCTTCTTTTGGTTTGCATACCTTGTCCCAAGCTAACAGGAAAAAAATTATGTTTTCCCCTATTCCTTTACAAAAGAAAGTCGCAAGATGTCTATTAATTTTATCCCTATTTTTTCTAGGGAGATCAATACAAGATAATTGATAAATAAGTTGTGTTGAAAAGATAGATTGTATCATTATTGCTCAAACTATTCTTGTTATCATTGATTGAATAGATAACTATTTATTCAATTAACAATGATCTATTCAATTAATTATCCAATTTTCTTCTCTTTATTAATAAAATAGCATTTTAGTATTTGATTAAAAAACACCAACTCTTCATTTTCTATTCATCACTATTCACTTGAACCCATTTCTCATCTTTTGATCATTAATTACATTTCATATACAATCTTCTTCATATATATAAATCCAAGTATTTTTATTTACTTAAGTTTCCTGTCCTCATTTTAGAAATTAATTAAATATATCTATTGTTTAATTGTCTATTATATTGACTTTTCAGTAAGTGGGTTTAACATATTAACCCACTAATTATTCACTTACACATTCTTAACCTTGCACAAAGACTGTCAAATCATACACTTCCTCTATGAGTGTGCACAAGCATAAGTCTTTTTACACAAGGAATGAGGCTTTACATATGTGACACGAGCCTTGCTAAATATGACATAGATCAAGCACCTCAACCTACTCCTCTTCCACGGTAATCTAAAGAACCCCTTTCCATCTCATTCGTTCAATTTCTTTTAGGTAATCATTAACCATTGATTTTTTCATGGTCTTGAATTTCATCACCTTCACCAACGAAGTAGAGAAAAGTTACCTTTTATCATCCTTCCTATACTCTTAGGAAATGCAGTCCCTGGATCCTCTAAGTCATTCTTAGCCATTCAACTCTCATCCAATAATGCATAAATTAGATGCAAGCGATTTTCATCTTTGTTTAGAATTTAAGTTATGATGCATCAGGAGTCCTTATATATGGTCAATTCAGTAATCTTGGAGTACAACCACTATATCTTGGTACGACAAGACTTGATATTTGTGAGAATGTGATGAGGAGATATAGCGGACTCACATCAATCTCATTAGGAAACTACACTGCACATATCCATATGTAGACTATACATACTCTGATCATGTTGTTGGTCAAGTTCATCTATTTGCTTATGAATATTTGCATCCATCTTTTAGATCCTAGAATTGGATCACTACTTGCCTAAGGTTCTAAATAAGCTATAAACATGGAAACCTTTACACATTACCTTTATAATGACCAACCCACTCAATACTCCGACTCAACTTGATCCTTGAAGAAGATAACATTTACTTACTGTCCTTATGATAGTCCCATACAACTCTATCATGATACTCATCAACTTGGAATCATTGTGTCCCAACCAACCTAATTACAAAGACACCTTTCAAGAACCCCAAAGGACTGCTCACATTCAAACTTATACTCACTAGAATCGTTAGACAATGCTCTCAAACGTAAAACAAAGCCACTTTACTATTCTCTGCCTTACTTTACTTTTACCAGCATTTTGGAATTCATATGGACACGTACACAGTCGTAGGTAAATTTTGATCTCGAGAACATTTCGTCAATCACTTTGGTGAGATTCTTCCAAACTTGATTTTTAACAACATATCAAAAACTGATAAAGATCCAACGGTTGATTTGTGATTTATGTCCCCAGCACTGAGACTGTAATTTCTATAACAGAACAACTTGGCATCTTTCTTCATTGAAAACACATACTATCATCAACTTGTTTCCTTAAAATTTTGGTGGCATGTAATACACTTATATACCCATCACCATGCCCAATTTAAGTTCTTGATTTACGTGGATGTTGAAGGAAACTATATTTTATATGCCCTCGGGTCACATTTATTAGGATTTTAGATAGTTTTCAATCCAAGACCGACGTCTCTGCCAATATAGAATAAAAATTGATGCCACAAAAACAAAAGCAGATATATTTCAATTCCCTAACATACCATAAGAATGGATCTTTGAAAATAAATTGTTTATACTATCAATAAACATTGAAAATAGTGCCAAATTTCTGTTAAAAAAACAAAGAGTTTGGAAATAAATTGTTTATACTACCAATAAACATTGAAAATAGTGCCAAATTTCTGTTAAAAAAACAAAGATTTACAAGAAACTTTATTTGTATTGATCACAAAACTTCATACATCGATTCTTGTTTACATACCATTGGGTTCTTCATCTCTTTTAAATTCCATATAAACTCACCAAAGTAACTATTAACTTGTGATATTGCTATCATAATTTAATTATGTAGTGTTTAAGTCAAGCTCATTGACCCATATTTTTGAGTCAAAATTATTAACATAGGTCAATGTCTTTGACTCAAAAACTACCAACCCTAATAGGAATATCACAATTTGACTTGCTGTAGGAAATATCCCCTACTTATCAACTATTAACTTCCCATAACTACCATGGACCGACTATAACTTCCCATAACTACCATGGACCGATTATAACCATCTTCCCAATCTATTACATATGAGTTATGTTTGTTAGATTGACAATAAAGTAACAACTTACATTCTCTTACATATTTTATCATTTGTTTAGTTCTTTATTATATTTAAATGGTCTTCCATTGACCTTATAAACTCAAAATATAAACTAAATCCTTTTTCTTCCCTTAAACACCATACTAGTCCTCATTATGCCTCATATACCTATGTGGGAACTTTGGATTATATTAACAGATTTGGACTCAAATTACATTAAAATGACTCTAATGGCCATAATTGCATTACAAAATGACCCTTTAGTCCTTATCTGATCTTCATAATTCATGAGATCTCAAATGACCCATAGTGCTCCTTTCAACCTCCTAGTGCTCTTGTACCATTCTCCCCAAATTAAAGTTCTTCCGAGTCCTCTTGGAAGTGCTTGCAATAAACAAGCTAGAAAGAAAAACAATTCTCATTTTAATCTTAGGTTTGAAAAGGTCATCATGTTTGATCCATGACATTCTTGATGTTGTCTTTCATTTCCCTCCTTCAACTTTACTTTTGGTTTCCCCCCCATTGAAAAAATGTGAACCATCTATCATTGCTCATTATACTCAATTAGGTCTACAACATATGCTTGCATCTTTATCATGTGTACCCACTATAGGTACTCTTCCACCCCTTGACTGTCTTAAAAATATCCATGCTTGGAGAATATACCCATTCTTGAGCATCATCTTGACCCTTCATCTCTATCCAATTCTTTGCCTTCAAGGCTTCTTCCTAATGAGATTCAATACCATCATTTCTCTTCTATTCTTCTATAGTATCCATATATTCTTGCCATAAATCAAGTCCCTCTTGGGTAATTTCTACTACCAACTCTTTCTCTTCCTCATGCCATTCTCCTTGGCATCTCAACTTATCATCCACCTTTAAGGATACATCCTTATCTTCACAACTTGTTGTCATGAGAGTCCCATTTTCTACCTTTAATAGACATACCATTATCCCAATTAGAATAACCTAATTATGTTCAAGCCCTTCAAGACTTGACTTCATGTTGTCTTCATCAACATCTTGAACCTTGTCCTCATTAGGTTCCTCTTCTCCTTCTTGCTGCACTTTATGATCTACCAAACATCTTTCCCTATTTCTTTCATCATTACTATGTTCCTATTTCATTATGAATTATACTCTCCCAATGAAACCAATCCATCTTAACATCATCTATGATGCCTCTCCCTCCTTTATAGAGTACATTACAAACTTCATCCCATCCTTGTGAAAGGTGTATGTATTTTTCAAACAATCATATTGGGCTGATCTATCTGATAGCGATGACCTCTTCCCAGGAGCAAATGGCAATCATCTAAAGGCATGATTTCACATTGAACAAAATCATGGTAGGAACCAATGTTGATATCAATACATGCTTGTTTGGTGGCATCAATCCAATTATCCTTACTTAATCCATATAATCTATAAGGTGATTCATGAGGTGTCCTCCATAGGTTTAACTTCTCAACCATCTCAACTGAGACTAAATTTTATAAGAAAACATGGTCTATAAAATCCTTGCATAGTTTGCCTTTGCATTTGTATCTTATTCTTAATATGGAATGCCTTTTAGAATACTTTTCCCTCATTTCTTCAAATTCTTCTATGATGGTTTCTCAACCTTCCAAACTCAAACTGCAAGGACCCACTTCCTTTCTCTGATACCAATTTTACATGGAGACTTGCACCCCCTCCCAAACCTCGGAGTGCCTATTCCCTAGACGTCCCCACACTGGGCACTCACGTACCCAAGTAAACACAAATCCGCTATTCTGCAACCATGTTGCCGCTAGTATGGGGACTTGGATTTCTATTTGACTTTTGTTTTTTGAATGTTATTATGTTGAGTGTTCAATGGTTCTAGTTCATGTTGCAATTTGGCTATGTTCAAGTATTTTAATTTGGTATGTTCTACTAAAACACCATTTCATAACTAGCATTTCAAGTTTTATATGTATGCTATACAACACTCCTCCCTACCTCGTCCTCCCCTTGCCACCATCCCCTGGCCATCCCTCCACCATCTCAAAAATGAGGCCCATTTCTCCCCCATCCTGGAAACTCATTCCGGTGTCCTGACGTACCCCAGTTATGGGGTAACATTGTTTGATAACAATATGATGTAGAGAGAAAATGAATCCCAACACAAACTCATTAGGAATACTTCTTTCTACCCTTTTTTTTGAAACAATACTCTATGGGATCAAATCCTAGATCTAACTAGGTATCCTTCACATTCAAGAGATCTATTAATGGAAAATATTCACCTTAAGGCCCACTACTCTCCACATATCAACACTCTATTAACTCTGATCACAATCTTGAACAACATAAAAACTATTCACAATCCTTATGATAGTTCCATAAAACTCTATTGTGATAGTTATGTCAACTTACAATCATTGTGTCCCAAGCAACCTAATCACAAAGAAACCTTTCAGAAAACCAAGAGTCTAATCATACTTCGAATTATAACCACTAGACTCATTACACAATACCATTAAAATTAAGACAAAGTCAATTTACTATTCTCTTGCCTTACACGATAGTTGCCAACATTCTAGAATTTATATAGACCCATACACAATCTTATGTAGCTTTTAATCTCAAGAACATTTTGTCAATCACTTCAGTGAGATTCTTCCAATTTTTTTTTAACAACATAAAAAACTGAAAAAAATCCAACTGTTGATCTGTGAAATATGAACCCCATTTATTGAGATCGTAATTTTTATTACAATCATACACTCACCTTCAACAACTTGGCATATTTCTTCTTCCAAAACACATACTATCACTTACTTGGTTCCTTACAAATTTGGTGGCATCTAATACATAGATCCCCATCATCATGCCTAATTTAGGGTTTTGATTCACATGGATCTTGAAGGAAACAACATATTATATGTCTTGGGCTCCATAAACTAATGTTGTAGATTATTTTCACTCCAAGACTGATATCTCTCTCAATATCATATAAAAATGAATGCCACAAAAATAAAGAAGAGATATTTAAATTCCCTAACATGCCATTAGAATGACTATTCAAAAATAAATTATTTACATTATTAATAAATGCTGAAAATAGTGCCAAATTCTTATCAATATAGAAAGAATTGTAGGAAACTTTATTTGTATTGATCATAGAACTTCATACATTGATTCTTTGCTTCCTACCATTAGGTCCTTCATGTCTTTTAAAGCCCTTATAAACTCACCAACTATTAAATTCCCATAACCACCATGGACCGACCGTAAGCATCTTCCCAATCTATCACATATGAGTTATATTTATAAAGTTGACAAGAAAGAAACAACTTGCATTCTCTTACATCTTTTATCATTTGTTTAGTGCTTTATTACATTGAAATGGTCTTCAATTGACCTTATAAACTCAAAATATAACCTAAATCCTTCTTCTTCCCTTAAATCCATTGCTAGTCCTCATTAGGTCTCATATGCCTATATGGGCAAATTGGATTATATTAACACACTTGGACTCAAATTACATTCAAATGGATCTAATGACCATCATTATATCATAAAATGACCATTTAGGCCTTATTTGATTCATGAATCCTCAAATGACCCATATTGCTCCTTTCAACCTCGTGGTGTGGTGCAGGGCACCTCCCTTCTTTTTGGTTTTGGGAATTGTTAAGGGTTAGTTAAGAGGTTGTGTGTGGTTAATAAGTTCCAATGGTCCTTGAAATGCAACTAGTCCCAATGAATTTGTAAAAGAGCCGAAATTGCTCATTAGGTCCTAAGTTGGTCAAAAGTTGCTCAATGAGCCAAAAGTTACCCAATGGGTTAAAATTTGTTAGGGATGGGAAAATAAGGTATTTGGTTACCTAATTGGTCCTAGGAATCTTAAGTAGGGTCCTAGAATAGTCCTAGATGGACCCATTTGATTAAAAGATGTAAAGAGCAAAAAATGCTCAAAAGTTGCAAAGTTGCTCAAAAAGTTGCTTGAGCAACTTTTGCCAAAAATTACAAATGATAGTTTGGGAAGTTGTTAATACCCATGCTTGAGAATTTGAGCATGGGAGACACATTTTGGAAGTTTAGAAGGTTTTTGATCAGATTCCCCACACGTGTGTGCCTTTTGTACAGACTATTGCAACATTCTACATTATTTTTGTAGAGTTTTAATGCCCTAGTACAATTGTGTATGGATTGGGACATATGTTTTGACTTTTGGTTTTTGTAGAGTAGTGTTTCATCTTGATTTTTCATATTCAATATTGGTCTAAAGTTTTTAGATTAGGGAGTTATGGAATTTTCTTGGTGACTGGTCTGTGATTCTCATTCACATGGCTGCTACCAAAATTATGGCTCTAACCTGATCATCCACAGTGGAAAATGTGTGAAACCTTGTAGGATGATAGGTTAGACTCTACAAATAATGTTTTTCTTTTTTTTGTGTTTTTGTGACTAGATTCCAAGCTATGGAGTGATGCCCTAGGTTGATTGCTGGGAGTAGGTGAGCTAGAGCAGTGAAAAGACGTTGTTGTGGAGCACACCCATGATCAATTTGATACAATATAATGGCATGTTATGAAGCCCTAGGATGTTACCTTGAATGAGAAAGCGTTGGAAGTATTTATTTAAATTTTGAATGAACTTAGAGGCGTATATCAAACTAGGGCTCGAGGGTGAATAGAATTGTGGGAGCTTTGAGACTTTGTAAATTTGGATTCTAGAAGTTCTAGGTGATAGACCCTATTCACCCTTGATCCCTAGTTCGTTGTAGGAGCTATAGGTGTGGGATCATTGCAAGATCAGTCTCGTTGGATCCAGCTTGAGGAGACCTTGGATTGCCTCACTTTTTGGTAACTTATGCAAGATTTTTATTTCATTTTTTAGATTTTTGTTTTGCCCTTTTGGCTATCAAGTAGGACTCACCTATTTTGTTGTTTCATCTATATTTTTGGTAGTTGTATGTTAGAAGGTTGAGAAATAGTGTTCCCCTCTATTTCTAATTACTAGCTCTACCCGGTTGGTTGGGTATTAACATTTCCTTGATTTTCAAGATGAGGATTAGGGGTTTCACACCGTTATGTTGGCTATTTTTGTATACGTTGTTTGAACCTAATTTTCATTGGATTTATGTGGCTCATTCACTCATGGGTAGAATGGGTTTTTTTTTTATTTATTTTTGTCAACGTTGGGTTTTTGAGGTTTTTACCTCAATTTGTGTGCCACTCAATTTTCTCAAGTTTTCTTGGCATGATGTTGGTCATGGATTTGGATTATCTGTAGGATGTCAATCTAACCCCTGTTGCACTTTTATGTTGAGTGTTATGTTTCTTGTGTTCTCATCCAACCCTTGCTTGTATGATCTTTGTGTTGTTGGTGCACCTACACACGAGCACGTACATATGCATTTTTTGGGTGCTTACGAGGCCCAATGTCTTGATTGTATTCATTTGAGTTATGTTCATTGGGGTTTGGTTGGGAAATTACATTTCCTACAGGCACTCATCATGTGATGAGCATGGTTATGTAGGGTAAGGTCGGTGGAGGGGCTTCACTTGTAACCCCATTCCGTGTTCCCAACAAGGTGTATGTGTAGAAGTTTCTAGAATAAGTGATAACTAAATAAATTCATGAGAAAATTAACCAAGATAAAAATCACACTATCGACCTCCCGAGGGTGTACCGAGGGGAACAATCTTTAAATAAAATGTCAGCCTGTCGAGGGTGGTGCCAAGGGGAACACTCAGTAAACACATTGTCCACACGACTCAACTAGGGACACAACACATCGGCCTCCCAAGGGTGTACCAAGGGGAACGATATGTTAGGGTGTTGAGATTGGGAGTACCAAGCAACCTACTCTCCACCTGAGTCCCTACATAGTTGACCCACAGAGTGTCTGACCAGGACCTATTGTATTTGTATTGTTTCATTATCTTGGTTGCAATCCTCTTTATTATTTGGCATGAGTGTTAGCCATGGAAATTTCTTTATGTGTGTTTGTGGTTGGATCATTATCTCCCTCATTATGATGAGAGTGGGCCTGGGTTCCACGAGGTTGGGAGGTGTAGCTACCTATACCACTGCTCGGGACCAATTTACATAGACAATCTATTCTAGTTGAGATTGATGCTTGATGTTCACTTGGTATATTTGGGTTTCCAGAGTATGTTTTCCTTATGATTTATGCTTTAATTGGAATGCTTGGATATCATGTTTAGATGATTTAGTTTCATTTGACACATTCCTTTATTATGATGATTAACATATAGTTAGATAATGTGATTCATTATTAGTTGATGTATCTATGCTTTGTTGGATTAGCATGTTAGATCTTCTTGTTCTTATGATGTTATTACATTGTAGTAGTGACAACCTCATAAGAAAACTCTGATTATCTAGTTGGCAGTTTAGGATGTTACACATGGGGGATGGCTAGGGCCTTTGAGGTCTCATGATGCTATTATGGTTGGGAGGAACTGCACATGAGTTTTGTGGTTTATGTACATTACAATGTTCCTTTTTGCATGTCCCTTTATATGTTGTTTTTGATTAAAAAATAGCCAAAATCTAGGGGGTTGGCCCTTTACATTAGTGGTGGAATGACCATCAAAACCCTATTGGAAACTAGCACCAAACCAGCTGGCAACCAACACAAAACCAAATAGTCTCCTTAACGGTTCATATCAAAAACATCAAAAATAGTATACCAGAATATAGAGTTACTAGTAATCCTACTCTTAAACACAATAGAGTTTAAGTTGATAAACTACATGTAGGTGGTCATCACATCGTACCACCTACAACCCATAAATAATTTTAGCATAAAAAACCAAAACCATCAACAATAGATTGGGAGAGACTAGAAGAGTACCAAAAAAACAACAAAAACTAGAAATCCATTAACTGGCCTCCTTCTTGGTTAGATATTTTCTCATTTTTTGTATGGTGTCATGTGTTTCTTGTGTTCAAGTGTCCAAGCCTTGATTGGTCGATCTGGTACTAACCGGTGTAGAGGAATTGTTTTACTTGTATCTTCATCTTTTGTTTTCTTTTTTTTTGTTGTCCTTTCTCGTGTTAGAGAAGGGTTCCCTCACATAAGAATGTGTTCTCTCGAGCAAGATTGTTGTCTCTCACATGAGAAATGGAATTCATTGACACGAAGTCTAATGTTCTCTCACGAGAGCCTTGGTAGGAGGGCCGAAAGAATTGCTGGCTGATCCATGCATTTCCTCATGTAAGAAGGTATTTCCTCACGTGGTGTGATACACTTCCTCATAGGAGTCTAGAGGTTTGCATTTCCTCACTCGAAAAATATGGGGTATCTCCGCTACTTTTTAGGAAACATATATTGGTGTTTTGAGTACCCTTTAGGTTTTCTCATCTTTCTAGGCTTTGAAAGATTGAAGTTTTAGGTTTGGTTGTGGTCTCTTTTCTCATATTTCAATTTGGGCACATCGGTTGGTAGTGATGCTTCGTTGGTTTCTTGGATTGGTTGGTTAAGTCTTCCATTGTGATCTTATGATCAACTGCATGTTGATGTTGTTTAATTACATGCTTATTTTAGAAAACAAGACCTTGGCTTTTATTTATCCTTATTCCAAGGATCTCCGGGAGGGGCATTACAGAGCCAACTTTTAGTTTGGTATATGTCAGACATGGAAGAGAACCTAGAGGTTGATAGTATGCCACCCAAGGCAATGAATTAGGGTGCCATAGTAGATTTGGTCAAGGATCTATTGGCTAAAGTCAATCAGACATACACAAAGAGTAAGAAGAAAATCAAAAAATGGGGAGATTAGAGTGGGGAAGATGATGATAGTCAAATAGGGACATCTAAAAGGGGAAATGATGCAGAGATGGAGAAAGACCAAAACATGTTCATGGATTCCTTTAAATCCCTTAACAAAGACAATACATAGCACATTCCTTATTACAGTGGGAGTTTTAATGGAGAATAATTTTTGGATTGATTGGAAGCCATAGACAATTAGTTTGATTACAATGAAGTACAAGAGGAGAAGAGGGTCAACTTTGCAAAGGCTACACTCAAGGGATCAACACTAGTATGGTGGAACATGATGTAGGTTGACAGAGTAGCATTAGGGAAGATAAATATAGTGTCTTGGGATATGATGAAGATTGGATTGAGGGCACAATTCCTACCCATAGATTATGAAATGAAAATGTACGAAAAGTTGTAGAACCTAAGGCAAAAGAAGCTCACAGTGAGTGCTTATATTAAAGAGTTCAATAAACTAAGCCTAAGAGCAAGAAGACAAGAAGAATAAGTTAAAAGAGTTGCAATGTACCTTAATGGGTTGAGCCAAGGGATTCAAGATGAAATTAGCATGATGGATCCTAGCAGAAGAGAATGCTAGGAGAAGACATGATTCACAACAAAGAGGCATAGGTAATAGAATTTTCAGAGGTAGGGGCAACTTTGGAAGAGGACAAGGACCAAATAGGCCATAAGAGACTCAAGAAAATGATAATGGAGGTAATAAGAAAAAGAACACAATTTAGAGAGGGAGATATAGAGGAAGAGGACCACCTAGAGGTAGGTTTCAATCCCAAGGTAGAGGTAGTTTAGTCTTCTTTAGAAAATGTTATAATTTTAATCAGGTGGGCCACACTATGGGAGGATGTCATGAGAAGGGTTCCACCTCATCCATGGGAGAAAGGAGAACACAATTGGTATAAGAGGATGAAACCCAAAGCATCACATCACCTATTTCCAAAGTAAGACCAATATTGGATGGTGATAATTTAATATTGAGAAGGACTTTGCTGAAGGTTCCAAGTGTGGTAGAACCATCTCAGAGGAAGAGCTTGTTTAAGACTAGTTGCAAGTCACATGGAAAAATATATAGAGTGATAGTGGCCTTTGGCTCCGTTGAAAATATAGTATCAACAGAGATGGTAGTTAAATTGAATCTAAAGAGGGTAACCAACACCAATCCCTATATGGTTTCTTGGTTGAATAAAGACCAACAAATAGTGGTGAATGAACAAACATTTGTGGAGTTTGAAATAGGAGAATATTAGGACAAGGTATTATGTAACATAATGCCTATGGGTGCTTGTCATCTCTAGTTAGGGCATCAATGGAAGTATGATGTGAAGGCTATACATGATGGGGAGAAGAATAGTTATGTGATCACCAAGCATGACAAGAAGTTTTAGATAGACCCTTTGACTAAACCTAAGGAAGAGAAACATGTGGGGGAAAGTGTAATGTTACTGAGTGGGAAGGAGTTCCTAAAGGTTATGAAGAAGGAGAAAGGAGTTTTTTGTGTAGTAGTGGTAAGACCTAGAGAAGAAACTAAGGAGAAGGTCCATGTACCTCAAGAAGTGTAGCAGTTGTTGGAGAAGTACCATGAAAAAGTGGAAAATGGGCTACCTAATATACTTGATACCATGAGAAAATCTACCTAACAAGGCAACCTACAAGATGACACCAAGCCAGAATGCTGAAATTGCAAAACAAATACAAGATTTGATGGATAAAGGCCTTATAAGGAAGAGCTTAAGCCCTTGTGTTGTACCAAATGTCCTTGCACCTAATAAAGATGGAAAATGGAGAATGTGTACTAACTCTAAGGAAATAAACAAGATCACCATTAGATACAAGGATTGAGGATTTTTTAGATAATTTGGGAGGATCTTTCTATTTCTCCAAAGTGGATTTGAAATTAGGGTATCATAAAATTAGAGTTAGGCATGATGATGAATGGAAGACAACCTTCAAGAAAAATGTAGGGTTGTATGAGTGGCTAGTAATTCCCTTTGGCTTGACAAATTCCCCAAGTACCTTCACGAGGCTAATGAATGAGGTGCAAGAAAAATTCATAGGTAACTTTTTCATTGTGTATTTGGATGACATTTTTATTTTTAGCAAGTCCAAAGAGGAGCATATGAAGCACTTGGAGATGGTTTTGACGAGGCTACATCAATAGAAGCTGATGATTAATCAAGAAAAGTGTGAGTTTCTAAAAATTGAATTAGTATATCTTGGGTTTTTTATTTCTAGTGGGTGTATTAATATGGATCTTGATAAGGTTAAGTCCATATTGGGGTGGTCAACAACTAAATGTATAGGAGATGTTAGGAGTTTTCATGTGTTGACATCCTACTATAGGAAGTTTGTGAAAGGATTCAACCATATATGTTCACCTATTCTTAACACTATTAAAAGAGGTATAAAGTGTTAGTTCAAGTGGATAGATGAAAAAAATAAGGGGTTTGAGATATTGAAAAAGAGGATTGTATCCCTACCTACTCTAAAGTTTCCAAACTTCAATCAACTCTTTGATGTAGAGTGTAATTCCAGTAAGCTAGCCACTGGGGTAGTGTTAAGTTAAGAAGGACACCCTATAGCATTCTTTTCTAAAAACCATATAGATACTACACTTATGACCTTGAATTATATGAAATGGTCCAAGCCTTGAAAAAGTGGAGGCACTACCTCCTACCAAAGGAATTTGTAGTGTATACAGACAATCATGCCCTTAACTTCTTGAGTGGGTAGGAGAAGTTAAATTAGAGACACCTCAAGTGGGTGAAATAATTGCACACATTTACCTTTGTGATAAAACACTAAAAAGGTTTGAGCAAAAGAGTTTCAAATGCTCTTAGTAGAAGAGTATTGGCTATATAGGAGATACAATTGTAGAGTGTGGGGATGGATGATCTAAGAGACCTCTACAAGGAGGATAAACACTTCAAAGATGCCTATGAGCTATGTGAAAAATTCAAACAAGGTTTTAAAGTTTATTTCACTACTTACATGTTGTAGGAAGGTTTTATATTCAAAGGAAACTTATTGTGCATTCCTAAATGTTCCATGAGGGAGAATATAATCAAAGAAAAGCATCAAGGCAGTTTATAAGTACATTTTGGGACAGACAAGAAACTTGAGAAAGTCTCTAAGTACTAAAATTAGCCTAAGTTACAGTTAGATGTAAGGAGGTTTATGGAGAAATTTTAGGTGTGTCAAAGGGCCAAAGGACATAGCAAAAATGTAGGGTTATATCAACTACTAACTATAACACATAGGCCATGGGAGTGCTTGAGTATGGATTTTGTGTTAGGACTCCCTAAGACACGTAGAGGGAATAACAATATATTTTTTGTGGTGGATTATTTTAGCAAAATGGCACACTTCATCCCTTGAAAGAAAACTAATGATGCATCACATATAGTAGGCCTATTCTTTAGGGATATAGTGAGAATCTATGGATTTCCACTCAACATAATGAGTGATAGAGACAATAAATTTGTAGGACAGTTTTGGAGGACCATTTGGAAGATGCTAGGGACAAATTTTTCCTTTTATTTAGCTTACCATCCTCATTTGGATGGGAAAATTGAGGTAGTGAACATATCTTTGGGAAACCTATTAAGGTGTTTGACCAAACAACATGGTCAATCATGGGATCACATCATAGGGCAGGAAGAGTATGCTTACAATGACCCCATTAACAAGAGTATTGGTAAGAGCCCATTTGAAATTGTATATGAGACTCACCCTTAGGGGATTTTGGAGTTGAGGGATCTTAGTTTACATGACAAGAGGATTGCACAAGGTGAGTCATTTGCAGAGAAAATGAAAGATCTTCATGAACAGGTTAGAAAGATTTTGCAACATCAAGTGGAAAAGTACAAGGCAAGAGAAGATAAAACAGGGAGGGAATTGTAGTTTAAGGTGGGGAATTTGGTGCTTTCTTACCTTATAAAGGAGAGATTACCAAAGGGACAACCAACTAAATTTTTGATGAAGAAGATAGGACCTCTGAAAATCTTACACAAGTTTGGGAACAATGCCTATGAAGTAGAACTTCCTCTTGACTGGGGATTTTTACCCATTTTCAATATATGTGATCCATCCCCTTACAAAGGTACTCATACTGATACTAATCAACACACCATTTTAGAAAAGGAGGTAACTGATTGGGTTAAAGACTTACTCACTCCCCAACCTTTGCAACTAGACACCATAGTAGACTCCAAGGTGATTAAGAAGGCTAGGAAGGGAACCTAAAATACCTATTTGGTGAAGTAGAAAGGAAAAATATATGCTGAGGACACTTGGATGACTGAATTAGATATTCTGAAGCATGGGGTCACCATTGAAAACCTCCTAACTCAAGGGATTTGAATTCTTTGTCCTAGAAGAGTATGGTGTAGGAAAGCTCCCTTATTTTTGGTTTTTGGAATTGTTAAGGGTTAGTTAAGAGGTTGTGTGTGGTTGATAAGTTCCAATGGTCCTTAGAATGCAACTAGTCCCAATGAATTTGTAAAAGAGCGAAAATTGCTCATTAGGTCCTAAGTTGGTCAAAAGTTGCTCAATGAACCAAAAGTTGCCCAATGGGTTAAAAGTTGTCAAGGATGGGAAACTAAAGTATTTGGTTACCTAATATGTCATAGGAATCTTAACTAGGGTCCTAGAATAGTCCTAGATGGACCCATTTGATCAAAATATGTAAAGAGCAAAAAATGCTCAAAAGTTGCAAAGTTGCTCAAAAAGTTGCTTGAGCAACTTTAGCAATTTTTGTAAAAAGTTGCACATGATAGTTTGGTAAGTTATAACTACCCATGCTTAGGTAGTTGAGCATGGGAAACTAATTTTGGAAGGTTAGAAGGTTTTTAGTCAGATTCCACATGTGTGTGCCTATTGTACAAACTATTGCAACATTCTACATTATTTTTGCAGAGCTTTAATTCCCTAGTCTGACTATGTACAAATTGGGACAAATATTATGAATTTTGGTTTTTGTAGAGTAGTGTTTCATATTCCTTTTGCATCTTCAATCTTAGTCTAAAGTTGTTAGATTAGGGAGTTATGTAATTTTCTTGGTGACTGGTCTATGATTCTCATTCACAGGGCTGCTACCATAATAATGGCTCTAACTTGATCATCCACGGTGGGAAATGTGTAAAACATTGTGGAATGATAGGTTAGACTCTTTAAATAATGTTTTTTCTTTGTTTCACATTTTTTTGACTGGAATCCAAGTTGTGGAGTGATCTCCTAGGCTAACTGCTAGGAGTTGGTGAGCCAGGACAATGAAAAAGTGTTGTTGCAAAGCATACCCATGATCAGTTTGAGCCAATAAAATGGCATGTTATGAAGCCCTAGTATTTTACCTTGAATGTGAAAGTTTTTGGAAGGATTTACTTTAATTTTGAAAGGACTTAGAGGACTTTTGGTGAAAACTCGTCCAAAGGCCTAAAAGGTAGGCTAGAAAGAGGGTGAGTAGGGTTGTGGGTGCTTTGAGACTCTGTAAATTTGGATTCTAGAAGTGCTAGGTGATAGATTTTAGATTCCTAAGGTATTAAATGAGGTTTTTTGGAAGGATTTAGAGAAATGGAATAAAATAGTATCACTAGATCTAAAGCAAATAGACCTAATTAGCCCTATTTGAAGATAGTGACTTTTTAATGGTTGTTGATGTGACCAAAGGTATTAGGAAAGGTAAAGAAGGATATGGAAGGTATATAAAAAATTAGTAGAAACCAAGGAAGGGTAAGAGAAATATCCTAAGAAAGGGTTAGGGTTATAAGGGAAGGAAGGACTAGTAGGACTAGTGCCTTGACAAGAGAGATTAAGTCCACACCAACCCAATTATACCTAGGAGGCAGGTTGGGGTAAGAGTCTTGAAGACTAAGATTGGAGGGAAGATCAAGAAAAAAAGAGCCATTGGATGGTTCAAGGATAGATCCTCAATTAGGAGTAATCAAGTGTTAGAGTCCTAGATCCTCTACAACATGGTGCCCCTACACTAGGATGCAAACATTTCAAATTTGGTGTTTGCGAGAATAAAGCTATTTGAATATTAAGACAAGAATAAGGAAAAATGATTTTTATTATTATTAGCTATTATTCTTAGTCTGAGTTACACAGTTTTATTATTATCAGTAGATGACCTAAGTCATAATTTTATTAATCAATAAGAAAATACAATTTTACATTGTTACCCCATTTAAAGTGCAAGCACTGAGGAAAAAGAATGAGGAAGAAAACTAATGGTATTGAGCAAGACCAAGGTCCTATATATTGAAGGAGGGTATGAAGAGGCGAAATGTGATACCTATAATAGAATGCCTCATGGGGAGAAATTTAGAGAGCATTCCCTGCTAAGATGAGGACTTGGGACGACATACACTTTCTTACAATGACCAAAGGTGAAAAGGGGAAGAATATATCCTCAAAAAATTGGAGTACAATTGCCTGAAGGGCTTGTGTGGAAATACCTACCCTTTCAATAGAAATGAATATGAAAGAGACAAAGAGATTCTGTATATAGTCCAAGAGAATATAGCCCCTGTTGAAGCCTAGGAAGGAAGACTTGCAAGATGAAGCAAGAGTTGGATAGTTTAAACAAAGGAGCCTATGATCATAACACTAAATCCCCAAAATAGGTGAATACTGACAAGGCATAATAAAATTAAGTTATTAATATATCTAAGGATCAATTAAGTTTGTTAAATATAACATCTAGTAAAAGATATAAAGGGAATGATATCATAGTTCAAAAAACATCCATCAACCCTAGGCTAGAGATACAAACACTTGTAATTTAATCATCAGCCAAAGTGGAAACAAGAAAAGACAAGTGATCTTGATTGAGCTGTTAGAAGATTAAAAAAACATAAACTACAATGGAAGATAAAGATCAAACACTAGAAGATAGAAAGAGAATATTGCCACAATTCCTTATAGCTTCATTAGAATACTACATAAATCAAGGGAAGGGAAAATATATTGTGGAAAATATATTTTTTATTTTTAAAAGCTTTTTTATAATGCTAGAGATCCAAATTTGCCTTAATGGAATAATATGGAAATCTCAAGAAGAGATAACCATATTTTAAGAAGATAAGGACCAAATCTAAGAGGTCAATGCCAATCAAGACTATGAATAATGCCAAGTATCAACCACATACCACAAACACAAACTTTTAATATTAGAATTTAAACATCATGGAAAGGGAAAATCTCCAAGAAAAAAATAACATGTGAAATGAAGTGTTTAGCTTTCATGAACAAATAAAACCCAACCTAGAAAACATTATGCTACTACTAGAATGACATAAAATCCCAACTAGGGAAATAAGAAATAAGATAAAATGTTTGAAAAAGAACTTACTGAGGCCATTGGAATAGATTGATAATAAAAAAGGCTGAGGAAATGCCCAAATAAAGCCCATATACCTGTTCCACATAATTAACATACTCTACCATGCCAATACAAATAAGAATTAGATAGGTTGCTGCTAATATTAGGATTCAAGAAGTTAGTATCAGCTAGAGAGCAAAGAAAGAAACTAAATAATTAACCATATTTGAGAGATGGAAAGTGAGACTAAAATGTATAGCAAATGGAGAGAAAAATACTGCCAAACAAATTAACCCCATACTATTTAAAAGGTTTATAATACTATTTATTTAAAAAGACAAATATTTCCATAGATAATATTATATAAATTTGTTAAAACCTAAAAACTAGTTCAATTGTTTGGACAAAGATACACCATATATTAAAAACTTATGCATTTAAATTTTATTCTTACTTTAAGGAAGACATAGTTTCATTGTCACTTTCATCAACATTATTAGCCTCCATAAAATATTTAAGGGGAGATCATACATGCACTATACTAAGAAGAAACCACAAGTCTTTTTTATCAATGAGGTTTGATTAAAGAACTCAAAAAGATTGTTGATGAAAAGTATGGGACGAGCCTCTACAACTATATATATAACACCAAATCACTATGCTTAGGGATATAGAAGTTATCATTGTTATTATAAAAATGTATCTCTAGTTCCACAACTAGGTGCCTCTTAGAGAGGCTTCCACAAAGATCTAGGATATCTCTTTTGTCTTTGTCCACATAAATAATTAAGGCCTAAAATACCACATCAATTTCATAGTTTGATTTAGGTCTTTCACTCAATAGGGAAAATCCTTAGCAACAATTATCCTAATAGCTTGGATGATCAAGATATGGGAAGAATTCATCATATTTTTCAAATGCCTTTCAGTAATTACTCCTCAGAATTGCATCTCTCTTTTCCTAGCTTTCACATAGATATTGGTATCCATTGCAAAAATGGAAATATTCCTTTTGTAAACACCTAAAATTAAGACACTATCATTTGAATTAAAAATTATAACATATAAATTCTAAGACAAGTCTATTAAAACTAACATATTACTTTTATAGAAACCTAAAATTTAGTAATGATCATTTGAACTAATTATCTTACTATTCTCGTTATCATTGATTGAATAGATAGTTATTTATTCAATTAACAACTATCTATTCAATTAATTATCCAATTTTAATATCCTTATTGATAAAATAATATTTTTGTATTTGATTAAAAAACCACTTTTCATTTACTATTCATCTCTATTCACTTGAACCTATTTATCATCTTTTAACCATTGATTATTGTTCTTATATAGTCTTCGTCAAGTAAAAATGTCCAAATTTGTTTATTTGCTTAAGTTTCTTATTGTCTTGTAAAAAATTAAATAAATATATCTATGTTTAGTTTTCTATTATATTGACTTTTCATTAAGTGAGTTAAAACACACAAACCCTCTAATTATTCATTTACCCATTCTTAACGTTGGACATACACTATAAAATCATACACATCCTCTATGAGTGTACATAGGTAAAAGTCATTTTTCACAAAGAATGAGTCTCTATGCATGTGACATGAGCCTTGTTACAAGTGACATAGGTCAAGTACCTAAACCTACTCATCTCCCATGGTAATCTAAAGAACCCCTTTTCATATTATCCATCCAATTTCTTCTAGGTAATCATTAACCATTGATTTTCCATGATCTTGCATTTCATCAACCTCACCAATCAAGTATAGACAATTCCACTTTTATCATTCTTCATATACTCTTAAGAAATGAAATTCCTTAATCCTTTACGTCATTCTTGCCACTAAACTCTCATTCAATAATGTATGAATTGAATTCAAGCAATTTTCATCTTGGTTCAGAATGTAATGTTATGATACCAGTAGGAGTCCTTATATATCATCAAATCAATAATCTTGGGCACAACCACCATGTCTAGGTACAACAAACCTTGGTGTTTATGAGGATGAGTAAATTTCAAATTCATTTTGATTTGAAATTTGAAATTTGTGAGAATACCTTTTTTTAATATTAAAATGAAAATAACAAAATTTCAAAAATGTTTTGATCAACTGTTATGCTTAGTCTACATTTCACATTTATTATGAGTATAATAGGTTATTTTTTCAACTTAATCTTGTATGCTCTAATTTTTATGTATATTTATTTGGCATGCCTGATGGGACCCACATCCCTTTTTCTAATCGTTCTCGTGCGTTCAAACTTTTGTTCACTTTCATGTCCCAAATTAACATATCCACTCCATATGTTATATTTCTAACGATCATATAACACATTTCCTTTAGATAGAATTTGTGGTTCATGGATAAATGATGTGTGCATAATGTGTTGTGATAACACCTACAATAGTTTAGGTCATCTACATTAAGCTTGGCTACATGACATAAGATCAAAACATATCTTCATTTTGGTCACTTTAAAATGTTTTGTATTGTGTAATCTCTCATTTTTGTAGAGAAATTCAATATTAGTGGCATTCATATCATTTGATCCTTCTTCGCACATAATACTATTGTTATAAATTGTACTTAAATTTCCAAAATTTCTACCCATCACCTTCATGGGTGTGCAAGGAAGGGGTTCTCAATGATCCCCCTTCAAGATTAGTAGTACTTGATGTCCCTAAGGTTTCTTTCACATTGATTGTGGGATCTAGTTTGGTTGACCATTCTTTTTCTAGGTTGTTGACTTTAGGATTGGACTCCTTTTTGCTAATGAGACACCAAATTTGTATGTGGATACACTCAAGGGAATGATAAGCAAGAGAGGAATAATATTTTTATTGAGTTAGAAAGAGGTTAACTATTTTTACGAAGGAAGAATTGGAAGTGATTGTCTCAAATAAAATAATAGATAACATTGTTCAACATATTAAGGTCTACTTGATTGTCATATTTCTAGCCTTTCAACCTAAGCTAGATAACATTATAAGATGGGAAAATGAGTT
Organism: Cupressus sempervirens; assembly: GCA_028749045.1. Lineage (NCBI taxonomy): Eukaryota > Viridiplantae > Streptophyta > Pinopsida > Cupressales > Cupressaceae > Cupressus > Cupressus sempervirens. The sequence goes on along the minus strand of CM053788.1, from coordinate 489,684,868 downwards.
ATGGAAATTAAAAGGAAGTATTTCCATAACAGCTATGACTAACTACCTTTTTTTAATTTAGTTTTTTAATAATGAAGATTTGACCAAAGCATTAATGGGGATTCCTATTAGGGTTTAGGTAGTTATGAGAAATAATCAATGTCAAGATAATGTACAAATAAGAGAAGAAAAAACCAATAACATAAAGATTTAATGTGATTCACCTAGTGTGGGCTACATCCACTAGAGAAATAAGTTTACACTAATTTTATTATCCAAGAAAGAGAATATTATAATCTGATGCTTTTGTCACAGCACAACCTCTTATTTATGAAGCCTCTTTGAAGTAGTTTAGTAGTTCGGTAATAATATTTAATAAATCATTCAGCAAAAAAATAGTTTGAGATTGATTATTCCTACCACATAGGGACTAATCCTATAGCAATACCATTGCCATCGTAGCTCTCACTAGATGGATGCACCTAGACTTGACTATTTCTCATTTCCACTATGATTATGCTTTAAGGCCAATAGAAACTTAGAAGGATGTTAATTTCTCTTGAGTTTCTACTTTGGTCAATATATCTTAATGATTCTAGAAAATTTGTATCTTCTCTATCGTTAACTATCCATCCCCCAAAATTGAGTGTATGAAATGATACCAAAGCTTTGTGTGTTTGGTCCAAGAATAAAGAGTTAAGTTCTTGGAAAGATGAATTGCACTTTAAATATAACTATACACCATGATATTTTCTCCTTACTACCCTTTGTAGTAAAAATATATTTTACTTTTATGGTTAAAAGTAATACTTGACCTTTATAATTTTTAAATCCAGCTGACCGTTGTGCTACCTATAGTAAAAAATATTTTACAATGCATTTCCTACTATCAATATCTCCCAATATATATGAATCAAAATTGCCTTGTAAAGTGGAATGCAAGCCTCCAAAACATAAAGAATGAGTTGTTGTACCACTCAAATACCTAATAATCTACTATACTACATTCCAATGCTACTTTTTAAGAGTATACAACATGATATTTTCTCCTTACTACCCTTTGTAGTAAAAATATATTTTACTTTTACGGTTAAAAGTAATAATTGACCTCTTATAATTTTTAAATGTAGCTGACCGTTGTGCTACCTATAGTAAAAAATATTTTACAGTGCATTTCCTACTATCAATATCTCCCAATATATATGAATCAACATTGCCTTGTAAAGTGGAATGCAAGCCTCCAAAACATAAAGAATGAGTTGTTGTACCACTCAAATACCTAATAATCTACTATACTACATTCCAATGCTACTTTTTAAGAGTGTTCAAATATGTAGTCACAACTCCCACTACATGTGTAATATCTATACTTGTACACACCATGATGTACATCAAGTTACCAATTATTAAAAAGTATGGAACCTTAGATATGTACGTCATATCCTTCCATGTCTTGGGTCTTATCTACTTGGATAATTTATAATGAATGGGAAAATGTGTAATTGGTTTTTCATCTTGAATCTAATTTTTTTTGAACATCTACCCTATTTAATCACTTTGAGTTGGTGGGTGCATTTTCTTCTCTCAAGTTATCCTCAAACCAACGATTACATTTTTTGCACACAAATCATTCATAACATATGAATAGGGTAGTTTTCATTTAAGGTAATTTATATGTTGCATATTTGACCTTATAAAAATCATATCATCAACATATAATAAGGTGATAATATAGCTATAATTATCCAAGATCTTAAAATAGACATACGAATGAGAATGAGTTTTGTTGCAATCTTGTTTAACCATAACATTATCAAATTTTAAATACCATTACTAGGGTTCTTATTTTATCATACAAAATATATTCTTTAATGTACCCACTAATCCCTCCTTACCTTTGACCTCATATCCTTTTTTTTTTTTTTTGTATAAATCTTTTCCTCCTAAATTGTATAGAGAAAGATGTATTCACATTTAATTATTCCTAATGTAATTCTTATGTAGCCACAAGACTTAGACAATTAGTTAAGATTGTTTTAACAATAGGTGAAATATCTCTTCAAAATTAATACCTTTTTTCTATGCAAAACATTTTACCACAAATCTATCCTCAATTAATTTTTCTTTCTTCCATGCTCCTTTAACACATAAACCCATTCGTTAGGAAATTCTCTCTTACCTTCAAGAAATTAAACTAAAACTTAGGTTTGGTTTTATATTAAAAAATACATCTCCTCTTCTACCCTTGATTTCACTTCTTTCTAGTGTCAACCTACATTTCTTCTGCAAAAAATTCTTGCTCACTTGAATTAGTCAATAATACTTAAGATTATGGAGAATATAGTTTAGGAGGTCTACTTATCTTTGAGGATATTCTTGTTGGAATTCTTTAGAATAACTGAGGGGGTTGGGGGCGGGGGGGGGGGGGGGGGGGGGTGTGAATCAATTATCCAAGGTCCAAATGTACAAATAAAACTTTTCAATTCTTAGTAGACCCATATCTATAAAACCTTATTATGCATGTATCCATTAGATCATACACCACTTAAACTTTGTAGGTTACTGTCCTAGGTCAAAAAAACTTTATAGAAACGTAAACATGAAACATAAAAGATTCAATAACACATTTGACACAAGGATTTTACATGGAAACCCAATTTGGGAAAAACCACTAGTAACATGCTACTAATTCTCACTCTTTTGAAGTGATGCCCTATGAAAGGCCAACCCTATTAAAGGTTACAATACACACTGTTAAATGTGACTTGGTTAAAAGATTTCAATCACCCTATTAGGAGTGAGCCTTGTTAGATAACTTTAGACCATTCACTTGGAATGTGACCCTGTTAAAGGATTTACAAATGACTGTTAGGTTAACCTTGTCAACCTTAATCCAAAGGATTTACCCTAGAATGCTATAATGATTAGAAAGTAACATTAAGGCTTGATCTGATAACATATTACAACTCCATTGCATATTATAAATCTTTGTTTCAATCCTCCAATCTTCTTGGATTTCACACACTTAAGCTCTAAGAGCTTGTTTACCCTTAAAAAATTCATACTCTTAAGCCTTCTTGCTTTGCATACCAATTGCAGTCTCTTCTATTCAACCACTGAATGAAGCAATACCCTAGACTCCTTGTCTTCCTTAGGTTCTTGCACATGACAACCTTTTCTTCTGACCAATTCTCTCTATAAATAGATATTTAAGATCTTTTTCCACTTCAACACAATCGTCCATTTTAGGGTTAGGTAGGATTAGGTAGGATACAATTAATCTAGCCACTTTTCCATTTGGTTCCTCTTGAAACTTCTTCTTCAATCTTCATTGAATTCACTACAAAATGGTTTACCTTGAATTATGTGCCACCAAATCATCATAGTTATTTTCCACACACTTCGCATAATTCAAGAAAATAAAATAGTTAGCTTAGATTCATCAAATCTTTGATTTACCATGAATACTAGAACTCGAGATCAATATGCTATCACTTAGCTTTTCTTCCACTCAGTCAACACTAGTTCACTTGGAGAACACTAAATTTTATTGATGTTTGAAACCAACTAAACATTACTCAACTTACACTATGTTCACTTGGCATACACTGAATCTTCACTTTTCTCAGCTCCAACTAATTTTTTGCTCAGCTTGTGCTAACTTTGCTCAGCACCTACTATGCACTGGGCCAAGCCTGATAGACACAATTCTTCCTACTTGTTCTTCTACACTTAATCAGTGTATCCAACCTTTGCAACCTTAAGTAGATAAACAATACACTATATCATCACTATCTTAACTGATCTTTGTACTCCTTTTTCATACCATAACTCAACCTTGCCTCTAGATGCACTTGTTATCTCATTTGATCAAATCCTCTTCATCAATCAAATAAATGATAGTACTCAAATCAACTAAGAAATTGTCTTGCCAACAAGTAGTAGGTCTAACATTAGTGATAAAGCAATGATTGAAACTCATCCTCATACTTGTATCAATATTTTCTCAATAATTCTTACTATAGATTAAGAAAATTGATTAGGTTTTAGTTGTTCAACATTTTTAGTACTTATTTTATTTGGATTTCATCAAGAACCATGATTTTGTGTGTTCCTCTTCTTTCTATTAGATAATGTGGGGTGGGGGGCTGAATCAATTATCCTTAGTTATTCACATGCCATTTCAAGCAATTTAACACACTTATAACAACTTTAACTTATTAGTAGTTAAATCAGTAATCAAGTTAACTTCATCAAACTATAAACTCGTAAAATAGCTTATGGTTCTTACAAAGTATCAACTTCATTATCTAACTTATTCAAATGATAGAAGTAAAATAAAATGGCATACAAAAAATTCATGAACACATTAACACCAATATTTTTTAATGTGGATATTTGATTAGTGTAATAATCAATAGGGACTCGTCACCCAAAATAATTTCACTCTTTTGAAGTGAGCTCAGTTAAGAGCCAACCTTGTCAAAGGTTATGGGAACACTCCTAGGTGTGACTTTGTTAGGGGATTATCATTAAAGATCATATAGACCTTGTCACTCTTCAATAAGTATCCTCTTTAAAGGAATTACAAATATTCAATGTAAAATCACCTTGCAATAAGGATTTACAAATGAAAAAAATTTAAATCCACTTGGTTAAGATATTTATGCTATAATGGTTAGAATGTAATAGTGAAAAAATATGATAAAAATACAACTAACTTTTCTCATTTAGATATCCTCCTACTCAATATCTCTACTCACTACTGACCATCACATAAACAATTCACTTCACCTCAACTTCACACTCTGATTTTCTTGGATCTTATTTAGTAAAGTGAAAAACATAAAATTGTCAAAATCCAATATATAATTTTTTAATCTCGATGAGTGAAATTAACTATACCAATACGCTTCCTAGCATTCCTATGGTAAAAATTCTCTGTTCAAAAGCAGTTTAAACTATACACTGAGTGTAAAAATTTATGCATCATGATTTGGAATAGATTTGTAAGCATATCTACGATCATTTTAGATGTGAGTAAAGAAATATAGTTGTAATATTGCCACATTTCAAACTATCTAAGCATGTAAAATTCCAAAACAATAGTCATCTCTTTAAATCCCAACTTGGTTATCAACTAGACCAAAAAATTCTACCTTCTTGTATCTTCCTTATATAGATAGATTTTTTCCACTTTATCTCCTTCATGCATTTTTCCACTTAATCACAATCATCGATTAATATTTTCTAGCTTAGATACATTAGTGAATCTAGTCACTTAAGAAAATGTCGTAACCTTAAACTTTTTGCTTCACTATAGATCACTAAACATGATTCAAATATTTATGATTAGTTTTTTTCTAAATTATTCTAGATGTTGAACTTGCTAACAAAATTTGTCCTTATCTTAAAAATATTCTAGAATCATCCAAATCTTCCCTTGATGTTGTCCTTTACTCGATCTTTCACAAACTATTCTGTCTTTATTGATAAGTGTTCTTCCTTCACCAATCTTCTCCATACTTGGATAAGAGTGCACTTGGGTAACATTATAATTTATTAGTTAACCTTGTTCTTCTCACTTAATACTATTATGAATTGCTTCACTTTTCATCCTCTTCATTTATTGATCACTATTTCTATCTCTATGTAACTTACCTTTCCACTTTCCAAGTTTATTCCTTCTTTTATTGACCAAACTAATTTGCTTATAAATCATCTCAAAACTTCATGAAATCATGAAAAACAATCAAATGAATAGTATAACGTCATAAACTAATTCATTCATTGCCCAAATAGGTTCACATACTTATCATCTCTTCTTCAATATTTATCTTCACACTTTGTCTTCCACTTCTCTATCCAATACCATATCCTTCAAATGATTTTAACTTACAAGAATTAGTACTATCAAACAAGTTCACATTAATGATAATATAAAAACCTATCTAACTCTTCTACGTACACTTTGCAGCTCGATTCTATCCTTGTTCTTCATTATCATCTCTTCTATCCAATAATCCTTAATCAACATCAATTGTGACCAATAATATCACCCTTTGGAATTGATGAGAAAATATAATGAAATATACCATCCAATACCAAAATTTATCAGCTTCTCAACAATACACCAATATAATAATTGTCTCCAACAATCTTTACTCTTCAGTTTTGTTCGTCTACAACTTATAACTCTTTTCATTCTCTCCACCTTTTTGCATACACCTCCCTGAGGGTAAATCTCATTCACTTTTCTTCTCCTTTAATTTACCAACATCTCTCCATTTTACAATAATATTCTTTACCAAATATAAAAAAATCACTCTCTTTCATCATACTTATCAGTTTCCCTTTGACAATAATGTCAAAGGTAAGGATAAGATTTAGTTAAAAACTTATGTACCATGTAGTTAAACATATTAGCCCCAACTGATAATGTAATCAATGATGCTATGAATGTATTCAAAAGAGACATATCGCTTGTTATGTTGTAATTGATGTCAAGTCTTAGTTGGCTAGACATTATGATAATTCAATAGAGTGCTATATCATTTGATTGATGAAGAGGATTTTAAGAAATTGTGTTGAAGAAAAAATTGATGAGTATGGTATTAATGTTGGAAGTCTTATTGGGAAAAAAGATACCAGGGAGGGGGGGGATGAATCAGGACCTTTAAAAATTTTTACTACTTGAACAAAATAAAAAATTAATTGCATTCACTCCTAATCCATCTCATATCTTTAAGGCTCATACCATATAATCATAAATAATAATTCTGAAATTAAATCAATCTAAGAATATTATTCATGAAAATATAAACACATAACACAAAGATTTTGGTAACCCAGAAACCCTCCAAGGTGAAGGCAAAATTGGGGTGGGCATGAAACCCACAAATCTTTATTGTTGCAACAACAAAGCTTTCCTATTAGGGCTACAATTTGATCACTTCTGATGATCTAGCCTATGAGAGGTCTACTCAATTAAAAGAAATATAATATTGTTAACCTACCATGATTAAAGGATTTGAACTCACAATAAAGTAAGCACTCTGAACAAGGTATGTTAAAACCAATTTATTTATGGATTTTCCTTGATACATTTGTTAGAATGTGTTAGTACCTAATGCTTCCATTTTCTCTAGAATCTATTTATGGATATTCTCTCTTCAATGCCCAAAACTAATCTCCTTATATGATTTTCTTTATTATTCCGTTCACTGCTAGGTTACTCTGTCTGATCTCCTTATCAAACTTAGCCTTCCTTGTTCTGTCCTTATCTTGTTTGCACCTTTACGCTTTCATCTTGATCCATAATGATTTAGGGTTTTATCCCTATTTAAATAGATAGTAGTAAAAAGTTCTCGATTATAATCAATGATCCATAATTCATCCTTCTTCTATTAACCCTTCTAATTTTTGGATAGGTTAATCTTACCTTCTCTATTAATCTCATTATGATTTTGACATTGTATGACAAAACACTTAGTAATTATCTAGAGTAGTTAGTTGGTCATCACTGTAACTGAGCCACTATTTAGGCCAAGTGCATAGTGCATGCCAAGTGTACAGAGTTGGCCAAGTGATCAGTGCAGGCTGAGGGATTAGAGCATGCCAAGCATACGTTCTAGATAATACATGTTGAGTGATATGATAGTTAGTGCCAAGTCACTTAGGTGCCAATAAAATAATGTATGCCTAGCAGTTTATGTGTGCCGAGTGATTTTAGTGTTGAGTAATAGTATGTGTCAAGCCATTTAGAAGATGAGTAAAGAGCACAACAGCACGGTGAAGGCCAATCATCAGAAGCCTATTGATGTTGAGTGACTAGTCAATGACATAGATGTTTGTGATGGAATACAATTCCATGTAAACCATTTTTGGTCAACATAAACATGATTTTTTGATGTAAAGAGATAAGGATAGATTCATTTCATGCATCCCTATGTGACCCATGCAACCAATTAGAAAAAGGGAGGCTTAAGGTAGAAATAACAATCAACCAGAGTCTTTGATTATGACCTAGATCATCTCCATGATATCTATATAAAGAGGCAAACCCTAAGGGGGGATAATGTGTGAAGGAGGATACTAAGGAGCATATCTTGTACAAATGAAAGCATGGAAAATATGTATAATTGAATGAACAATAGAGAAAAGTTAGTTGAGAAGAACATATCAGTTGTGAAGACAAGCAGTGAAAGGTCATAGAAGATATATTAGATTAGAAGAATCAGGACATAGATTGTAAAGAGGAGATCTAAAATATAGCAAAGAGGTGCTAACCAAAGGATTAGGTACCGGATCATTCTAACAAGTGATACAAGGTAAATCTCTTAATAGAGTAGTTCTAATAGGCTTTTGTAAATATCCTAACTATGTGCTTACTTAATTGTGAGTTTAAATCCTTTAGTCAAGGTGAGATCTAACAGTCTTTGTAAGCCTTTAATAGGGCATACCTCTCATAGGGTAGATCATAGTTTATTATAAATTTTTTTTATCCATAACTGGCCACACTTTATTGCTGCAGGAGCAAAGATTTGTGGATGTCATCCCCACCCTAGTTTTACCTTCTCCTTGGAGGGTTTCTACGCAACCAAAATCTCTTTTTTTATGTGTTGATTTACTTTATACTATGGATTTGATGCATGCTTAGTTATTTTAGTTTATGTGTTAAGTTATGAGATGGATGATGGTGAAATGTTTTAGAGGTAAAATTTTTAAGTGCTTATTCACCCTCCCCTGAAAACTTACCTTCCCATTGCTTTTTCCAACAATTGGTATTAGAGCTAAGTTCTCTTGAAGAAAAAATTTGATAGCTTAAGAGGTAAGATCTTGAAGATGGAAGTCTATAAATTGGAAAAGATCACTGAGACCTAGAAGATTGAAATTCAACATTTTCTAAATCAATTGAAGGAAGCAAGAGATGAATTGCAACAATCATTAAAGAGAAGAAACGACATGGCCATTCAAAAAAATGACACTCAATATCAAGAGATAGACACTATAGGATTGTTTGAAGACAAGAACCCCAAAGAATTTGATGAAACAAATGCACATCTAATGGAAAGGAATAGTTCCCTGAATAAAGAAGTTAGGAATCTAAAAAGAGAACAAGAAACTCAATCAGTTATGCTATGTGAGATATTTGAGAAAGATGAGGAAGAAAAAGTCATGATATAAGGAGACAAAAGGATACTGACAAACAAATTTGAAGAAAAGTCATCAGATGTGTAGAAACTTGCAAACATTCAACTAGACATGATGAATCAACTGATGCTTGCAAATCAAGAACTCAATAGGAAAGACATTAAGATTACAACTTTGAAATCATAGAATGACCTACTGTAGAATGAATTAAAAAGAGAAAAGGAATTCATTAAAATTCTTAACAAGCCTAGTGAAGGCACAAAGCATTTTGAAAAACAAATGAACTCATCAAGAACAAATGGTGATACCACTAGATTGGTATATTCTACCATTGAGGTAGGAGAATCATCTAATAGTGCTAAGCAAAGGAGTACCAAGGAAAAGAAAAACGAACCCACTTGTCATCATTCTAGAAAATTAGGTCATTCGACAACTGTCTGCAAGAGAAACACTAGAAAGAAGCAAGGACATTAGGTAGATGAATGTTGGACCAAGACCATCAACACTAAAAAATTAAAGGTTACTATTTCAATTGTTATATGTATAGAAACAAGGCATATAAATGAATATCCAGACCTAAGTGGACATCAAAAAACCAAACCAAGGCATATCATCATGGTAATGCTTACAATTGGGATTACAATAAAAGGTATAGTTGTCACTATTGTGGAGAGTACATACATGTTTCTAAAAATAGCAGAAGAACTCGCTTCAAAGGTAATTAAAATTGATGGTTGAATGAGATTGTTTTTTTTGGTTATCTTAAGGTTGGTCATGTAAGCAAAAACTGCCCAACTTGGTCACTTGGACCGAGAAATGAATTTAGAAAAGGTAAAGGAAGGGTAGGTGCTTAGAAGGTTAAGATGCAAATGAACAAGACATGGAAATAGAAGGAATATTGCAACAATTCAAGCCAAGATGAGGTCACTTTGTCTAGTGGATTAGGTGATCACATCACCCCCAACTAGGCAATCTAAGGTATGTGTGGAATTGACATTTAAAATGTTATATTTTTCATTAGTTCCAAGTATATAAGGAGTGAAAATATTTCATTAGCATGAATTAAGATGCAATGAAGTGGTTAGAATAAAGAGTTGTTCTATCATTATGTTTCTTGTGTTTTGTGCTAAGTATTGGAGAAATTGTAGTGTCTGCTAGGTCATGAAGGTATTGTAGTTATTTTTGAGCTTTCTATGTTGACCAAGCATAACAAAGAATCCTATAATGACCCAACTTATAGGTGTATATGCAATAAACATTAATTACAAGGTTTTCAAGATTATATAATCAATTTTTGGAGCCATTTGCACTTACCAAGTGATCAAAGAGCACATAGGAAAATTGTGAAGAGGATTTCAATGACTATAAACAAAATTATATTAAAAACAACACTATTCCATTGATTTGAAAGGTATTTTACCAGTGTCGAGTTACACTATTTCAAGTTTACAAACCCTAGTTAGCAAAAATGGCAGTGAGTTCTTTAGAAACACCAATTACCGAAGGAAAGGAGGTTATGAATATTCAATTGATAAGCAATGACATGTGTGACCCTGCCAAAATTAAATATATACTAGAAATCATCTACAAGGGTGATCTGATAGGTACTTTATTGATGAGCCTACTAAACATTTTAATGATTCATGATGTGTGTTGTTGTGAAATGTGCAAAGTAAGCAAAGTTGGAGATTTAGAGATAAGGGAAGCATATTAGAAGTTATACGAGAACAATGTATTAAAGTAGGAGAACAAAATTGTAGATTGTAAAGGGTTGACACATGCCCTAGATTTCACTCAGGTGTTTAAGACAAAATGGATCAAGATAGTGCTGAGTAAAATTCATGATAATCAACTATGGTTAGAGGATGGTCTTGCAAAGATTACCAAAAGAATTATCCATAGGTTTGCATGGTATACTACCCTAGAAAAACCAAAAACTACGAGGAGTGACTCAAAGGAAGCTATTGAGAAGAATACTAGAGAAATATGGAACAAAAGGGGTATGCCAATTAACACTATTTCAGACCCTATAATTGCTTTTGAAGTACTTGTGATAGCACATAGATTCTATTAGTCAAACAGACTCAATAGTGTATCATGCAGTGCCGTGGACCTAGGTTATAAAATTATCAAGAGAGATCATATCTATGACCTATCTGAGTTACAAATTCAATAGTTGTCATAAAACCTAGAAGCTATTAGAGAGGAAAATAATTCCCAATATAAGTTTGAATCACTTATCATTTGCATATTCTTCTATGTCTAAAATACATTTCCTACATTTGAAAAGGTAGTATGGAAGACCAATAGGTCAATTACCCAATGGATAGGGGAATACATTGAGAAGTTAGGTGAAAATTTTGATTCAATAATGACTAGCTATTATGAAGACTTTAAGAAGTCTATGAAGTAGAGATTAATAATTTCTGTGTCTCTAGTAGAACAACATTACAATGATGTTTGTTTCCTAGCAGATATCAACTATACCTATGTTCAAGCAACTATTCCAAGGGTCAGATGGCTGAAACACTTACCTTATGAGGTGAATGTTGATGAAGCATCTACAATCATCACTACATTATTGGTAGAAGAAATAGACAAGGATTCCACATCATTTGGAAACTATGAAGAAGCCAAGTTAAGGATTACCATAAACTTAAAAACTACCACTGTTATTAGAAAGAAGAACAAAATGGTGAAGAATCTGAAAGATAAGTTTGGTGAAGGCGATGATGAAGAAGAAGAAGGTCAAAAACCTTTGCAATTGAATCAAAGCCAAGGAGATGATGAAGAGGAAGATGAGGTAGAAGAACCTAAGGAGAAAGGAAAGAAGAGGAAAGCACAATAGAAGAAAGTGCAAATACCTAAGAAGACAATGAATAAAATAGAACAAAATTCAGCTACACCTTTGACAAGGTCAAGCACAAGGGTTGTCATTATACAAGACATAGAAGCACAATCCGCCAAAGGAAAAAGGAAGGATGAAACAATAGAGCTAAGCATGCCTACTAAGAAACCAAGAAGGAACTACAAGCCATAGGAGGAATCAAGTTATGAGAAGACTAAATTAGATGACATCAATCAATTCAAAGTGGTAATCCACAATCCTTCATCTAATATTGATAACTTATGTGAAAATGTAAAGAACGATGTAGATTTGTCTAGATTTACACACATTGATTTTGATAAGTTAGACAAAGGAGACTAGAATAATATTGAAGAAGCTATTTATGAAATGATGACTACTTTTAAGACAACTCCTTTAGAGATTTCTAACTCTATTCCTAAAAGTCTATGTGAGAGAGTTGAGAAAAAGTGGAAGTTTAGTATGGCTACTAAAAAATAGATAAGAGAAACAACTCTAGCTCAAGTTATGCTGAGTCTAGACAAGAAGAAAATAGCCAAGGCTATAGATAAGTATAAAGGGAGATTTTATCCAAAACACAGAGTCTTTCAAATTTTGAAGAAATAAATTGAAGAGGTGGTATACTAGAGTACATTACTTTGGAAATAAATTTATGGCTTGACCACACATGCTATAGAGGAAAAAAAGGATATTGTAGGAAAGTAGGTTGAGTCAGTGGAATAGAAAGAAGGGGAGACTATAGAAGTTGTGGAGGAGAAGGAAGAACCAACAAAGGATGAAATAGAGGATGAAACACAACATGACACAAGTGTCAATTTTCTTGACATCGGTATTCCACAAGAAGAAAAAGAGAGTCACCAGGATTTTCTGACTATAGAGGTGATAGTTCTACATAGAATGCCAATCCACTAAGTGATGATGACATAAATAAATTGAAACAAGAACCTGAAAATAAAAAAATTCTATGCAAAAATCCTATAATGGTGAGGATTGATGAAATTCAAAAGGCTAAGATTGCATCCACAAGGAAGAAACAACAAGAGACATCTAATGTGCCCCCACTTGTTGTAGAGGAAAAAGAGAAACATTTAAATGAACCAACATATGATAAGGTTTTGGAGAGGAAATATAAGCTTACAAATGCACCATCTTCAATGCCAATATTTTCCATTAAGATGAAAAGAAAGAGGCACAAACAAAAATTACATTACTATCTAATCTACAAAGCTCAGGATTACTGGCCATTATGGTAATTGACAAGGAAGGAAATGAAGAAAAGGGTAAGCAAGCCAGTTTTGTACCCACCTCACTAAGATATGTTGAGGATTAGAAAGAGGCTAAGAAAAATAATGATCCTACATTAGTGGAAGATGTAAGTTTAGATGATGTGATTGTTCCGCCATAGTTTGATCCAAGAACAATCACATTAGAAGAGATTGAGATTATACAAGAGGCTCTATAGAGGAAGTCAAAGAAAGAGAATCTCAAAAGGGAACACAACAAAAAATAAGTTTTACATGAAATGAAATATATCTTCATTGATGCTTTTAATCTTCTAGATTCATTGTCAAATAAGCCTATTTTAGAGAAACTTGTACATATTGTTGATGAGGTTAAGGATGAAGATATAGAGACCAATGTAAAGCTATTGGAACAAGCTAAAAAGAAATTTCACACTAAGGTCATGGATAAGATATCCAATATGATAAGATTGAGACAAGTTGATTTGTGATCCAAAATGGACAGTGTGAAGAAAGTGTTGGAGAACATTTACTCTCTATATAGTAAATTATGAAAAGTTGATCTCTTTACCCAATAGACTCAACAAACAATTGATAGGTTGTAGGAAGATCTTAAGTCTACTGGATCTTCATTGAAAACATCTCTTGCAACTACTCAATTCTATTTTCAGAGACTAATTTTGACTTAGGGAAGGCTTACTGAGCTGCAAGCCAAAGATGCAAACAATCAATCTACTCTTATCAACATCTAGTCCATGCTGACTCCACACATGGAAGTTTTACAGAAGTGAGTAGCCTATGCAGAGACATTTTGATGAAGAAATATTCTCATCTTTCTACACATAAACACTTAGTTAATTTGGAAATAGAACTATAAATATAGATCCAATCACTAGATGCAACTAGAGAAAATTGGGATTCCACATTAGGGATCATAATGGAAGTACACAAGCCATTTCTAGATAAATTTATAGTAAGTGTACAACCCTCACAGACATAAGTGTCAAAAAGGGGGATTTTGAAGATTTTGTAAGTTTTTCAAGGAAGACATCTACTTAGAAGGAGTCATAGAACAAAAATGAAGCATTTACATAGGGGGAGTAAAATAACAAGCTAACAACAACTTTTTTGCAAATTTTGAGATTTTGAAATATCATATAAATACCGAGTAGAATTAATACATTGTCTAACTTATGCATAAAGAAAGAAAGAATATTCCATGACGAAGTGTTTTTCCACTCATGTCAAAGGAGGAGATTTTTAATCTCATTATGGTTTTGAAATTTTAGTGATAAAACACTTAGTCATTATCTAGCATAGTTAGTTGGTCATCACTGCGACCAATCTACTAATTAGGCCAAGTGAATACTACATGATGAGTGAATACATCAAGCTAAGTGATCATGCGAGCTGAGTGATCAAGGCATGCTAAGTATATGTTCCAAACAATACATGCTAGGTGATATGATAGTTAGTGTTGAGTGACTTAGGTGTTGAGCAACAATGTATGTTGATAAGTTAGTGTGTGCCAAGTGATTCTGGTGCCAAGTAATAGTATGTACCAAACCATTTAGAAGTTGAGTAAACAACACAAGAGCATAGTAAAGGCTAAGCATTAGAAGCCTATTGATGCTGAGTGACCAGTTAATAACATAGATGTCTATAATGGCACAAAATTCTATGTATATCATTTTTGGCCAATATAAACATATAATTTTTAAGTAAAGAGATAAGGATGGATTCATATCATGCATCCCTATGTAACCCATGAAACCAATTAGAAAAAGGGAAGCTTAAGGCAAAAATAATAAGCAACCAAAGCCATTGATTATGACCTAGATCATTCCATGATGCCTATATAAAGAGGCAAACCCTAAGGGGGAGATAGTGTGTGAAGGAGGATACTAAGGAGAGTATCTTGTGCAAATGCAAACATGGAGAAGATGTATAATTGAATGAACAACAGAGTAGAATTAGTTGAGAAGAATAGATCAATTGTGAAGACAACCAATAAAAGGCTAGAGAAGATATATTATATCAGAAGGATCACAATAGAAACTATAAAAAGGAGATTTGACATCTAGCAGAGAGATGCTAACCAAAGTATTTGGTATTGGATCATTCTAACAGGTGATACATGGTAAATCTCTTAAAAGAGTAGTCCTAAAAAGAATTTTTAAATCTCCTAATAGAGTGCTTACTTAATTGAGAGTTTAAATCCTTTAGTCAAGGTGATACCTAATAGTCTTTGTAAGCCTTTAATAGGGTAGACCTCTCACATGGTAGATCATAGTTTATGATAAAAAATTCTTAGCCATAATTGGCCACACTTTATTACTATAGTAGTGAAGATTTATGGGTGTCATTCCCACCCTAAATTTACCTTCTCCTTGGAGGGATCGTGGGAACCAAAATATTTTGTGTTATGTTTTAATTTACTTTATACTATGGATGTGATGCATGCTTACTTATTTTAGTTTATATGTTAAGTTATGAGATGGATGATGTTGAAATGCTTAAGAGGTCAAAGTTTTAAGTGCTGACTCACCCCCCTCTCAAAACTTACTTTTCCATTGTTATTTCCAACATTCTCAAGATTAATGCCTTTTGACAATATGTGTAATTTTCTCTTTGATTATCTCTACAATTCTTAAATACCACATAGAATCTTGCTAGAATGATTTATATAAGAGTTTGTGCCATTACAAACACATATGCCAAAATTGGTTTACTTGATAATTGAATGTTTTGACACTCGGTCATAACTAGGGATAACTTTAAGAAACCCGCTTTCTTAAAAAAAAACAAAACTTTGGAAAATCCAACATTATTTAGGGGGAACAATTATTTTCTATTGGTGAATTTTTTTTTCCAAAGTAGGAAAACATTTAAACTTATTGGAGATTTTTTCCCGAATTCTATTGGATTTCTATAAAATGTTGGCGAATCTTTCATTATTGAAGAAAATAAAAGCTAATAAGCCATAGGTTCAAAAGTACACATACTTAGAAACTATTATTCTATTATAATTATACGTAGCCTAATTAATTATTAGACTTGAAAATTAAAGGAGCCTAAGTTAATATTATATCGTATAACATATAAAAACCCTATTTTTATAACCATTAGATGATCCTTAATTAATGGCCCAAATTCTATTTCGAGATTTTTTTTTTGAAGAATACCAAGTTTTAGAGAAAGTTCATGAAATAAAGATACATGCCTACAATTATATCTATTTCGGGATAAAGTGAGAAAGGATATAAAGTTCCAAGGATACTCTCTAGAATAGAGACATGTGTCATATATACATACTTAACCTCTAATCTAACTTAGATTTATACCACATAATGGAAAATATGACTATCAATAAAGGAAAGCCTTGGAAATTATAGGCAAAAATATTTAATCTACCATGTGAAAAGATTAAATTCTATTGGTGTAGAAATCACTAAAATAAAAATATTTTTGCATCATTATTGGTAATTGGTTGAATCATGGGACCCAATTTTCATAAAGTGTGGGTGATATGACTAGCTCAAAAGTGTAATTTTTTTTCTATGTCTGAGGTCCCTGGTGAGTGGGATTCACCAATTGGAAAATATTCACCACTAAAGTTATTCTTGGTCATAACTAACATTCATGTTATCTGTCAACTTCTATAGGCTCAACATATACTAACTCACTCGACATAAGTGAACTTTACATTGCTTGGTCTCCATTGTTTTACATAGCATCTATATTGGCTTGGTCTCTATTGGAGTTCTCAAAAGCCTCTAACTTTCTTAGCATGTAATGCTATATAAACAAGTCCTTGTAGCTTGGCCTCTTTGAATGGCTCGGTCCTAGTGATGACAGACCAACATTTCCTAGAGAATGACTAAATGTTGGACACTAATAGGAAACAAGGCTTAGAGATCAACAATCTCCCACTTTGATATTAGTTAAAAAAATACTTTTTCATGAATTATAAATCCATAAAAATAAAAAAATAACACTCCCCCTGAAATTATGATTAGTGACAAAAACACTTTGCATGTTGACTACCCAGAATACTTGATCAATAGTCATTGGAGGTAATCTAGGTACAATGTAAAGTTTTCTCAGATTGTTAGACTTAGTTTCTTCTTCATCTTCCTCCTCCTCATCCGGTTTAGTGACTAGTTTTATTCTTGAGCTCTTAGACAAGCTTTTCTTTGTTACTTTGGTCAACTTCCTCTTTGTTGGACTTCTTTTTTCCTTTTACGATTGGGGATTGAGATGCATTGGACCTAGTAATTTCTTTCCACTTTGGCTTGAGTTCTAGAGGTGTGCTTTCTTTCTTCATATTTTTCTTCAAATCCTCCTTGACATTAGGATCAATAATGATTACTTTCTTTTGTTTGATTTCCTTGGGCTCAGCAACAACTAGCTCTTTTCCTTTTGACTTATTGTCTTCTTCTCCTTCATTAGATTCTTCATCCTTTCCTTTTCCCTTAGTTATCTGGAGTTGTCTTGTACCAAGATTTTCCTCAAGATCTTTAATCATCTTCTTAAATTTTCTATCTATCTTGGTCAATTTAGTTTGCATTAGAATTTTAATCTTGGATAACTCATAATTCCCAAAGGGCTTGACATTATTGTCTATCTCCTTAGATAATAATGAAGTAATTGTTGCAATAACTTCATCTACATTAACTTAATATTGCATTGGCCTTATCCATGAAACCCTTAGTAATACTGGCTAGAGGTGAAATTGGTATCCACCACAAAACATATATCATCAAAATAATGATCTACCACTAATTTTGATTTTCTCATCCTATTCTTCATCTTATTTTGGATTCATCAAAATAATTGTCCATGATAACCTCAAAAATTTCTCCAAATTGTTCAATAAGATCATTTATGTGCTCAATGGATGGTCTACTCCTATCCCATGCAATTGTGCCAATAGTAGGGAATAAATTCTATTGTAACACCCCACCAAGGGACCCGAAAGAAATAACCTAAAGTTTTACTAAGTTTTTCAAACATATTTTTTTTAAAGTAAGAAAGTATAACATACACGTCAACACATAGTAGCAGAAGTAATAACATACAATCAACTAAAAGCATACATAATAGGTTACATTCCTTAAGGATCCCAAGACATTGAATTACATTTAAATCTAATCTAATACTAAGTCTAACAACTACCACATCCACATGAAAGAATAATAAAAAGTCCAATGTCCATATTATACATTTGTTCCGAATGCCTCTTTGCAAATTAATTTGGAATGTTCAATCATCCACTGTACATGTCACAGGGTATGAAAGGCTAAAAGAATATACATATGTAGAAATAGAAATGAAGATACATCATCCTCCATGAATCCATGAAAAAAAGTACAGTAAAACAAATGAAACCATTCACCATACATGATATATCCATCCATCATAAAAGATATAAACATCCAACATGAAATACAACTAACTAAGTGCGTAGTTCCTCCCAACCATCAATAGCATCATAAGACCATGATGGGCCCTAGCCATCCCCCACACATAACATCCCAAGCCATCGATCAAATCATCAGTGCTATCATAATAGGGATGTCACTCCTAAAACACATTACAACAAAGCATAAGGAAATATAACATACTAATAATCAATATAAAGAAATGCATCAGTAAGTAACATCACC
Source organism: Cupressus sempervirens (assembly GCA_028749045.1). Lineage (NCBI taxonomy): Eukaryota > Viridiplantae > Streptophyta > Pinopsida > Cupressales > Cupressaceae > Cupressus > Cupressus sempervirens. The sequence goes on along the minus strand of CM053788.1, from coordinate 489,665,960 downwards.
TAAACATGATAAACAAACATCCCAAGAAGCTCTAGCTATGGTGACTACAGAAGGATCTTAATGGTAAGAGTAAAAAGCACTACCACTAGACCACATGGAACCTAAATGGTCCACTCCCATCGCACTGAGGAGATAGTCTCAAGTCCCAAACAAGATATCAAATCACATAACACATATACTCTTTAAGTCTAGGAAATCTTAAAAGTATACTAACTCAAAGGTTCCAACATAGATCAACATCTAGACCTAGAGGCACACAAGACACATAGGAAACCTACTATGTAAGCCGAAAAGTGTCATCGCACAAATCATGTTCGGAGTTACCCAAGCAATCCCTTAGGAATCTTGAGTCCCTAGTGATCCCTATGACCACTAGTATCCTCTTGTACTAACAAGGCATAATACAGAATGCAAGGTCATAACCAAGCATTCTCTTTACTCCCATCCTAGTCTGTACTAGCACTCAAGGTATGGGTGAGAATATACAATTAATCTTATTAGGTTCATTTAAGTTAGTACTTAGTGTAATTTTATCACTTATTAAAATTAAATTACAATGAGTTATCCCCAGAACCACTTAGGGCCCTCGTCCCCCATTGCAAGCCACTTCCTGACACTACATATAGATAACCTACCCTAGGCTCAACAAAAAAATAAATCAATAATCTTATAAAAACCACCTCAACCCTATACAAGCAACTGAAAAGCATCAAAAGATAATCCACAATATTCACATCAGTTCTCCACGAGTAACTGGAAAACATCAAATTATAAATCACAATATCCATCGATTCTCAACAAACAACAGTAAAGTATCCCAAAATAAATCACAATATCCATTGGTTCTCAACGAGCAACTAGAAAGCATCCCAAAATAATACTGGTCAAAGACTCCAAAATGGTCAAGTCAAACATGTCACAACATGACATCATTAAGAACAAATCATTCATACACCTTAGTCCTCTCAAAGCAACTGGGAAAAAAATCAAATATAATTGATAGATGACTAAAAAATGGTTAAGTTAGGTATCTCATATACATACACTTTAGCTTCACACAAGAAGACTAGAAAACAATAACAAATAGTAAATACATCCCATCATAGAGCACACTTAATCACATTACCTTGGTTGGCTTTTAAAAGATCGAAAACAAGACATCACAACATCATAATCGCATAACCCCCAAGCCTCTAGTAAACGTCCTAAACTAGCCAAGATAAATCAACCCCCAAAACCCCAAAACATAGACAACACATGGAAAACAAGATAATCTCTAAGTTTGGTCAAGTCTCGAAAACACATATATTTTAATTTATAGTAAGGTTTCTAGTTTCCATTCCTAGTGAGAGTTTTTGAGTTTAAAAGATTACATCTTAATCCTTATAGTTAAGTCTACTTGTCTCTTCAAATTAAATATAAGATTACCCCATTAAGTCATTTTCTTGAATAATAATCAAAGGATAGATAATTATTAAAATAATAATGATTATTCTTCCAATATAAATTATTTCATTTTTATTAAAGTCGACATCATTATTATAAACCTAATTTCCACTAAATATTCTCGTATATTAATTAGACTTAATTAAGTTTCATTTGATTAAACTAATTAATAAAATAAAATAATCTTACTCTATCGATAAACAATTAATTATCATTATTAATAAATGACGTTATTACTATTAACAAGCATTTAATATTTAACACTTAATAAAATTTAATAACTTTAAAACATTAAATCATTTTAATCTATTAATAAATTTAAATTTTTTAAATAATTTTAATATATTAATAATTTTAAAAACATTTAATAATTTGATATATTAATAAATTTAAAAAAATTTAATAATTTTAATTTAAATATTTTAAAAATATTTAATAATTAAAAATACATATCAAAAAGCACATTTAACAAAATTAACATGTGCTAAGTATATATATACTGGCGTTTATTTAAAGACCTGTCGGCCTTGGCCGTGGCCTCCTTGCGGCTACCTTAGGGCCTGCAACCGTGACAGTACTGTGTACTGCTGTTGCCACCGACCTTGCATCAGCAATAGGGTATGATAAATGTGTATAGGGAGGTAGGAAAGAGGGGGTGGGGGGTTGGTGGCCCCCGTCTACCTCACTTAAATTTTATATATATAAAATTTTATTTTAAATAAAATCCTTTTTACTTTAAAGAAATAAAGCTCCCCCTTCCTCAATCCAATAAGATGAAATAATATAATTACATATAAATTCTAACTTGCTATGTATATATATATATATATATATATATATATATATATATATATATATATATATATATATATATATATATATATATATATATATATATATATATATATATATATATATATATATATATATATATATATATATAAACAATTGCCAATATAATTTGATAGAAAAATTACAACCAACCACTCGAATTGCTAAGCTAGATTTCCATCTTTCAAATCCCTACCTAGATTAAATTTCTCAATTCTATTTTAATTCAAGCCCAAATCCCAATTTCATTTACCATTTTAACTTCTATTAAAAAAAAGGGTTTTAACGATATATTAATCCTCATGTATACAGAAGAACCCACAAGCATTCTAGTAAATCCAAAATATAATACTGAAAGATTCTTCGTAGAAAAGTATGCACAAACAATTCATTGTCATGAAGAAGATAGGTAGAATAGAAAACATAAATTTACTATGTGAATTAAAACACAAGAATCTGCTCGAAATTCTGATCCTAACAACGTGATGCCTAAAAAGATTTGTGAGAGTCAAAGTTTCTTCTCTCAAAATCTTCTCCCTTTCGAAAATCTTCCTTCTCCAAAATTCGCTTCCAAATTTGCTTCCAAAATTTGCATCCTAAAATCATCTCCCCTAAAAAATGAACCCTCTCATTGTGATAAAGAGTCCTCTCCTTAAATCGGGGCACTAATTGTGCATTCACCCGAGAGAACTCCTTGCTCACAACGTTTAACTCATAATTAACTTTTATTAATCTTTCTTTTAATCTATTCCATGCACGTTAAATGAATTACTAAATAACTTTATTTAATTTTCACTGGACTTGCTTTCAATTAATTTTAATCCCATGCACACTTTATGCAATTAAAATAACATTATTAATTTTACTTGATTTATCTTTTTAATTAATTTCTTATATTTTAGTCTCATGCATGCATCATGCGAACTTAAATCTTTTTAGTAAACTTAATATCTTTTCACTTTTAATTTATTTTCAAAACTTAATTGATAGAATATTTATTAACTCAATTAATAATAATATTTAGCATTTATTTAAAAATGAACTCTAAATATATATTATTATTAAATTAAATAAATATTATCACTTTCCAAAATATTCTTATAACTTTTATCACCAACTTTAATTCTTTTTATTTAATTAATTTCTCAATTAATTAAATATAATCAAATATTAAAATGTCATAATAATTTCCCTTTAAATTAATTCATTAATTTAATCTTTTAATTAGACTTAATTAATAGAAAATCCACCAAAGACTCATAAAGTAAACATACGAAAACCCATCATAGAAAAACACATACAAAATCAAACTAAATGGTTATAATCACGAATTAACATCATTCGACACATTCAGAGGGTACTCGACTCAGATACTTGTCCTAATTTTTGATTAGGACAAATGGCTTAAAGGTTTAGGATTTGGACTTAAGAATTTATCTCCCCTCTCTTACCATTGAGATAATGCAATAGGGTACGCTCATCCTAGCAATTTAAGAAAGTCGATAGCCGGTACTTGCATCCTGCATAAAATTCATGCATGTACAACATAATATTCTAAGCTAAATAGGCAATGGTAGGAAGTCATGCATCATGTAGATCTCGACTAATAGGTGACTATGACTCCCTTCCTTAACCACATTAGAAATGCCATATATAAAGAAAACAAACATGCACACCATACACATGCAGTATGGGGTAAGTATCCATAAGAAGACACATAATAATCCATCTAACTAATCATCATCAATAACTGAAATCATTGAATAATCATCATGCATACATGAAATATAGAGTACCAAGTAATCTCATCATATAATAAACTAAATGTGAAACAATATCTGGTAATCTCAAAATAATAGTACTAATCATCAAACATAAAACTGGCCTAAAAGAGTTTGGCAATGATAGAAAAAATGCAAACTAGGGCAGACACTACATCCACCCCCCCTAGAGTTAAGCTTACTCCTGGAAGCATACATGAATGATAAAAACTAAGGTATTCACTATGCGGGTCCCATGGGACCCTTTCCCCTGAAGGAGGATATGTCTCCACTAAGAACACTCTTTGGGATCTACCCATATCACCAACCGCAGGTTCTGAAGCTACGAGTCTTTGATCTAAGAGCTATGGTTTCTCTTGAGGATAATGAGCCGACTTGTGTCCATTGAAGCTTCGCTGAACTCTAAGTGCACTATACTACTGACCACTACCCCCTCTAATAGAAAAAGGAATACCCCAAGATGGCTAGTGAAGCTAGTGACGCTTATTACATTGTGCATTACGAGATTTATGAGAGCTCATACCCTTAGGTCTATGCTCAAGTCCTGCCCGATGTGCTCTATCCTGATCATGAATAGGAGGTAGGTGATCAATGATGGTCTGTATCATTTTCTTCATATCAACCTTCTCAAAGACAACTTGCTGCTCTCTATAGTTCTCTTCTTGAAGCTCTCTAACATGCCCTTCCCTATTCCCATCTTGGATAAGTCCTTCATGGAAACTAATATCTTTGCCTCATCCATGACCTTCACCATGATCTAGACTACAACCTCTAACATAAGATCTCGTCCTAGATACCATCCTACAATAATATCTAGATACAAGATGCTATCATAAACATAGACATACTACTTTAAATCACTTAGAGCAATATGATTCTAGTTTAATAGTAAACCAAAAAACCATATCGATCCAACATTCATCCTTTTTAACAACTATTAAAACAGATCTCCTAAACAACATAATGTTCGCAAAGACAATCAACAACATACTACCTTAAAGCATAGATGAAAGATATATGTTTTACAAATAGAATAAGTTTCAATTTTTAGTTTTGTCTATGTTTTAGGTTTACGTATAATTTTTAGTTTTGAATTCTTAGTGTTGAAGTATGAAAAATATACAACTAAAAGTTTAAGTTCTATTTTCAGTTCAACTAGTTCAGGTTTTAGTTTGAAATAGATATACATAACAGTTTAATGTTTTCATTTTGATCAACTAGTTAACACTAGTGGCGTTCCAATATACCCAGGGCTCCCAATGTAGAAACTCGAGCTCTGATACCAAATGTAACACCCCGCCAAGGGACCTAGAAGAAATAACCTAAACTTTTACTAAGTTTGCAAATTTTTTTTTTTAAAAGTAAGAAAGTATAACATACACATCAACACATAGTAGCGAAAGCAATAACATACAATCAACTAAAAACATACATACCAGGTTACATTCCTTAAGGATCCCATGACATTGAATTACATTTAAATCTAATCTAATACTAAGTCTAACAACTACCACATCCACATGAAAGAATAATAGAAAGTCCAATGTCCATATTATACATTTGTTCCAAATGCCTCTTGGCAAATTAATTTGGAATGCTCAATCATCCACTGTACATGTCACAGGGTATGGAAGGCTAAAAGAATATACATATGTAGAAATAGAAATAAAGATACATCATCCTCCACGAATCCATGATACAAAGTACAGTAAAACAAATGAAACCATTCACCATACATGATACATCCATCCATCATAAAAGATATAAATATCCAACATGAAATACAACTGATTGCGGGTTCCTCCCAACCATCAATAGCATCATAAGACCATTGTGGGCCCTAGCCATCCCTCGTGCGTAACATCCCAAGCCACCGATCAGATCATCGGTGCTATCATAATAGGGATGTCACTCCTAAAATATACTACAAAAAAGCATAAGGAAATCTAACATACTAATCATCAATATAAAAAAATGCATCAGTAAGTAACATCACCTAAACATGATAAAAAAACATCCCAAGAAGCTCTAGCCATGGTGACTACGAATGAATCTCAATGGTAAGAGTAAAAAGCACTACCACCCAACTATGTGGAACCTAAATGGCCCACTCCCATCACACTGAGGAGATAGTCTCAAGTCCCAAACAAGATATCAAATCACATAACATAGATACTCTTTAAGTCCAGAAAATCCTATAAGTATACTAACTCAAATGTTCCAACATAGACTGACATCTAGACCTAGATGCACACAAGACACGTAGGAAACCTACTATGTAAGCAAAAAAGTGTCATCACACAAATCACATTCAGAGTTACCCGAGCAATCCCTTAGGAATCTCAGGTTCCTAGTGATCCTTGCGGCCACTAGTATCCTCTTGTGCTTACAAGGCATAGTACGAAATGCAAGGTTATAACCAAGCATTCTCTTTACTCCCATCCTAGTTTTTACTAGCACTTGAGGTATGTGTGAGAACATACAATTAATCTTATTAGGTTCATTTAAGTTAGTATTTAGTGTAATGTTATCACTTATTAAAATTAACTTACAATGAGTTATCCCCAGAGCCACTCAGGGCCCTCATCCCCCATTGCAAGCCACTTCTTGACACTACATATAGATAACCTACCCTAGGCTCAATAAAAACATAAATCAATAATCTCATATAAATCACCTCAACCCTATACAAGCAACTGAAAAGTATTAAAAGATAATCCACAATATTCACATCAGTTCTCCATGAGCATTTGAAAAGCATCAAATGATAAATCACAATATCCATTGGTTCTCAATGAGCAACTGCAAAGTATCCCAAAATAAATCACAATATCCACTCATTCTCAACAAGCAACCAGAAAGCATCCCAAAATAATACTGATCAAAGACTCCAAAATGTTCAAGTCAAACATGTCACAACATGACATCATTAAGAACAAATCATTCATACACCTCAGTCCTCTCAAGGTGACTGGGAAACAAATCAAATATAACTAATCGATGACTCAAAAATGGTTAAGTCAAGTATCTCATATACAAACACTTTAGCTTCACACAAGAAAACTGGAAAGCAATAACAAACAGTAAATACATCCCATCATAGAGCACACTTAATCACATTACCTTGGTTGGGTTTTAAAAGATCGAAAACAAGACATCACAACATCACAATCACATAACCCCCAAGTCTTTGGTAAATGTCCTAAATTGGCCAAGCTAAATCAACCCCCAAAACCCTAAAACACAGACAACACATGGAAAACAAGATAATCTCTCAGTTTGGTCAAGTCTCGAAAACACATATATTTTAATTTATAGTAAGGTTTCTAGTTTCCTTTCCTAGTGTGAGTTTTTGAGTTAAAAAGATTACATCTTAATCCTTATAGTTAAGCTCATTCGTCTCTTCAAACTAAATATAAAATTACCCTATTAAGTCATTTTCTTGAATAATAATCAAAGGATAGATAATTATTAAAATAATAATGATTATTTTTCCAATATAAATAATTCCGATTTCGTTAAAGTCAACATCATTATTATAAATCTAATTTCCACTAAATATTCTCGTATATTAATTAGACTTAATTAAGTTTCATTTAATTAAACTAATTAATAAAATAAAATAATCTTACTCTATTGATAAACAATTAATTATCATTATTAATAAATGACTATTACTATTAATAAGCATTTAATATTTAACACTTAATAAAATTTAATAACTTTAAAACATTAAATAATTTTAATATATTAATAGATTTAAAAACATTTAATAATTTTAAAAACATTTAATAATTTGATATATTAATAAATTTTAAAACATTTAATAATTTTAATTTAAATATTTAATAATTCAAAATACATATCAAAAAGCACATTCAACAAAATTAACATGCACTAAGTATATATATACTGGCATTTATTTAAAGGCTTATTGGCCTTGGTCGTGGCCTCCTTGTAGCTACCTCAAGGCCTACAACCGCGTCAGCAACATGGTATGATAAATGCGAACAAGGAGGTAGGAAAGAGGGGGTGGGGGGTTGGTGGCCCCCACCCACCTCACTTAAATTATATATATATATATATAAAATTTTATTTTAAATAAAATCCATTTTATACTTTAAGGAAATAAACCTACCCCTTCCTCAATCCAATAAGATGAAATAATATAATTACATAGAAATTCTAAATTGCTATGTAGTTTTATATATATATATATATATATATATATATATATATATATATATATATATATATATATATATATATATATATATATATAAACAATTGCCAATATAATCTGATAGAAAAATTACAACCAACCACTCAAATTGCCAAGGTAGAATTTCCATCTTTCAAATCCCTACCCAGATTAAATTTCTCAATTTCATTTTAATTCAAACCCAAATCCCAATTTAATTTACCATTTTGACTTCTATTAAAAAGAGAGCATTTTAACGATATATATTAATCCCCACATATACAGAAGAACCCACAAGCATTCCAGTAAATCCAAAATATAATACTAAAAGATTCTTTGCAGAGAAGTATGCACAAACAATTCACAGTCATGAAGAAGACAGGTAGAATAAAAAACGTAAATTTACTATGCGAATTAAAACACAAGAATCTACCCGAAATTCTAATGCTAACAACACAATGCCTGAAAAGATTTGTGAGAGTCGAAGTTTCTTCTCTCAAAATCTTCTCCCTTTCAAAAATCTTATTCCTTCTCCAAAATTTGCTTCTAAAACTTGCATGCTAAAATCGTCTACCCTCAAAAATGAACCCTCTCATTGTGATAAAGATCCCTCTCCTTAAATCGGGGCACTAATTGTGCATTCACCCGAGAGAACTCCTTGCTCACAACCTTTAACTCATAATTAACTTTTACTAATCTTTCTGTTAATATATTCCATGCACGTTAAATGAATTATTAAATAACTTTATTTAATTTTCACTTGACTTGCTTTCAATTAATTTATTAATTTTAATCCCATGCACACTTTATGCAATTAAAATAACATTATTAATTTTACTTGATTTATCTTTTTACTTAATTTCTTATATTTTAGTCTCATGCACGTGTCATGCGAACTTAAAACTTTTTATTAAACTTAATATCTTTTCACTTTTAATTTATTTTCAAAACTTAATTGATAGAATATTTATTAACTCAATTAATAATAATATTTAGCATTTATTTAAAAATGAACTCTAAATATATATTATTATTAAATTAAATAAATATTATCACTTTCCAAAATATTCTTATGACTTTTATCACCAACTTTAATTATTTTTATTTAATTAATTTCTCAATTAATTAAATATAATCAAATTTTAAAATGTCGTAATAATTTTCCTTTAAATTAATTCATTAATTTAATCTTTTAATTAGACTTAATTAATAGAAAATCCACCAAAGACTCATAAAGTAAACATACGAAAACCCATCATAGAAAAACACATACAAAATCAAACTAAATGGTTATAATCATGAATTAATGTCATTCAATGCATTCAGAGGGTACTTGACTTAGATACTTGTCCTAATTTTCAATTAGGACAAATGGCTTAAAGGTTTAGGATTTGGACTTAAGAATTCATCTCCCTTCTCTTACCATTAAGATAATGAGATAGGGTACACTCATCCTGGCAATTCAGGGAAGTTGATACTCGATACTTGCAACTTGCATAAAATCTATGCATGTACAGCATAATATTCTAAGCTAAACATGCAATGGCAGGAAGTGGTGCATTGTGTAGATCCCGACTAGTAGGTGACTATGACTCCCTTAACCACATCAGAAATGCCATACATAAAGAAAAAAAACACGCACACCATACACATGCAGTATGGGGTAAGTATCCATAAGAAGACACATAATAATCCATCTAACTAATCATCATCAATAACTGAAATCATTGAATAATCATCATGCATACATGAAATATAGAGTACCAAGTAATCTCATCATATAATAAACTTAATGTGAAACAATATTTGATAATCTCAAAATAATAGTACTAATCAACAAACATAAAATTGGCCTAAAAGAGTTTGGCAATGATAGCAAAAATGAAAACTAGGGCAAGCACTACATCTATACATAGAAAATACAAACAAGTAAAGATCAAAACTTACAAGATGTGTTCTTTGCCTTCTGTGTTGCTCCAAGATTTTTTGATGGTCATTGCAATTGTAGCTCACCCAGATTATGAAAATGATCTTTCTACACTATCTTATAACCTAGGTCGACTTCCACACAAGGAACACTTTCTAGTCAGCTTGACTAATAAAATTTGTGTGTAATTACATGTACTACAAACTCAATAAATGGATCTTTAATCCCATCAATTGACATTCCATGACCATTCCACTTAGCCTTTGTTTTTTTCTCAACAATGTCTTTTGTGGCACATCTCATTATCTTTGGTCTATCTAAGGTGGGATAACTAGTAACTCAATGAATGTTTGCCTTTTTTAATCTTCATTGATCCAACTTCCAACCATATTTTAATGTTATGGACTCAACTTAGAATAATATTTTATCTATTCTACCTTGAATACCTTTGGAAATGCTAGGGCATAGGTAAGACCTTTCATGACAACAATCTTATTTATATCTCTCAAAACTCCATTTTCACATAACTTATCATAAGCTACTCTTAGTTGTAGTCTCCAATTTTTGTAATCTTACACATGCAACACAATCACACATCATGAACCATTAACACTATTGGTGGAATTGATGACAAGGCACTAGATGCGTCTCTAGTCATTGCAATGTTAGGGTACTCCTTGAATGTTGATGGAGGACACTGACCATTCCTCACAATTTGTGCATTACTTTCTTTCAACATTTCCTTCCTAGATGCAATGGATTCCATTTTGAAGCTAGGGTTTGAAGAAATTTACTTCAACAACTTCAAAATCAACTAACCTGACACTAAAACTTTACTTATTAAATTCTTCAAATTTTGCCAATGACATGCTGTGATCATATCATTGAAATTTCTTTAATCACCTTTGAATCTCTTGTGCACTGAAATCACTTGGTAAATGGAAATGAACTTTTAAAATTTGATATATACCTTCAATCTTGTTCATTTAGGTATGCAATAAATGAGCTACAATTAGGTAGATTTATAATAACTATCTTTTCCTTCACATTGTGTTCACTCTTCCCTTTTATTCAAATACTTTGTCACTATTACTTAACCTAGTCAATACCATTTAGTTTGGTCAATACATCAGCTCGTCGATGTAAGCTCTTGATCTATATAGAAATATTTGGTCAATATGGGCAATATCACTGATGCTTAGCTCTTAATAGTGTGATTGATTCTGTTGCTCAATTCTTCTCTTAGATTTTTCAAACTGCATCTTGATTCATGCTGATATGGACTTCTAATCACATTTCCTATTAGGAACTAGTGTATTATATATCATTCAAGTATATAGTTCCTTACATACCTTCTTTTCTTAGTTGGATGTGGTGTGATGATCCATTAGATTGGGTGATGTTAACTCCACTTGATCCATTACCTCTAGCTTCTACTATCCTTTTCCATAATTGATTCATATTAACTTTGCCTTTTCTTTTTTTGTTTTTATTATTTGGTGTTGGTGCTCGGGTCATGGAGTTCTTACTAACATGTCTAATCTTGAGAAAACTGAAATATAGTAGATTTCCATTCAATCATTTCTTGTAATTACCTTTGAAATGTGTCTTGATGAAATTTTATAGAATGTGTCCATACTCTCCACAATAATGACAATTACACTAGGTATTGTAATCCCAATTGTAAGAGTTACCTTGCTTAGGTGCATGAACTTTCCTTTTAGATGCCCAGTTGGATTTTGCTTTGGATTTTCATTTTTGAGCTCTATGTCCATATTTTTGATAGATGTGACAATGTCCTTCAAATCTAGGTGTAGTAGGTGCATTACTTGTCTTTGACCTAGATTCATGTGCTTGATGTCCTTGTTTATTGTAATTAAAATAGTTCCCAACAAACTTAGGTTTAGGATTTTGAATACCTTTCTTTTTTTTTGCAATTTTTTTTTGTATGGCCAAGTTTGCCACAATGATGACATGTAGGTTTTCCATTAGGTTTTGTATTTCTTTTCTCTCTAGTCTTTGATGACTCTCCTTTTTTAGTAAATGAAGAGTGCTTGATATTTCCTAGACTAGAAGTATCACTGGATGACCTTGGTGATGTCATAAGTTCTTCAAAGTATCTTATAACTTCACCTAATTTTTTTAGTCTTTCCAAAAGTTCTTTTAGTAAATCTCAACTCATTCCTTAGTTGGTCACTCCATGATCTCAGATTTGTGATCTCTGTCCTTTTTGTTGAACTCCTAATTTGCAAGTAAGAACTTATTCATAATGTCCATCTGAGTATTTGTAAGATTTTGTACATCAAATAACCTATTCTCAAGTATGGTAGCTATTTTTCTTTTGTATTCTTCAACCATGATTTTGTCTTATTCAACTTTCTACTTTTGTTTAGTCACTTCACATAGTCTTACTGATTGAATTCTATGTTCTCTCTTTAGTCCTCTAAATTCTTTAGTTAGAATGCTATTCTTCTCCAATAGATCTATTATTGCTGCATCATTATCACTATAATTCTCATTGCTAAGCAATGCTTTGGTGTGAAATTCCTTATATAGAGTGTCATTTTGCTGTATGGCCATATCTTTCCTTTCCTTTTAAGATTTACTTAGCTCTTCTTTTGCTGCTTCAAGTTGCTATAATATGATCTAGATTTCAATCATTTGATTCTTAATGATCTTTTCCAATTTGTAAGACTTCATATCCAAGATTTGAACTCTCAAGCTATTATAGTTCTTTCAAGAGAACATTGCTATGATACCAATTATTGGAAGTCTTATTGGGAAACAAGATACTAAGAGGGGTAGGGGCAAGCGGGTGAATTAGGATCTTAAAATTTTTTTACCACTTGAACAAAATAATAGATTAACTACATTCACTCCTACTCCATCTCATATCTTTAGATCCCATTTCATATAATCAATATAAACTATAATGATGAAATGAAATCTATCTAAGCATAACATCCATGAAAATATAAACACATAACACAAATATTTTGGTAACCTAGCAGCCATCCAAGGTGAAGGTAAAATTAGGGGTGGGCATGAAACCCACAAATCTTTATTGCTACAACAACAAAGTTCACCTATCAGGACTACAATTTGATCTCTTATGATGATCTACCCTATGAGGGGTCTACTCAGTTGAAAGCAATATAAGACTGTTAAGTCTACCTTGATTAAAGGATTTAAACTCACATTAAAGTAAGCACTCTGTTAGGAGATTTGAACAAGGTCTATTAAAACACTCTATTAAGAGATTTTCCTTGATATACTTGTTAGAATGTCTCAGTACTTGATCCTTCTATTTTCTCTAGAAGGTTTTTTGAAACTTCTCTCTTTAATGTCCAAAAATGATCTCCTTATTTGATTTTCTCTACTATGCCCAATACTGCTAGGTTTCTCTATCTGATCTCCTTATCAAACTTAACCTTCCTTGCTTTGTCCTTAGCTTGTTTACACTTTCATTCTTTCATCTTTCTCCATAATGATTTAGGGTTTGATCCCTCATTAAATAGATAATAATAGAAAGTTTTGGATTATAATCAACAATCCATAATTCATCCTTTTTTGGTTTAACCCTTTTGATTTTTTGATTAGTTAATATTCCTTTCTTAGGATTGAAGCCTTATGAAAAAACATGCAATTTTATCCTTGAATATCTCTATAATCCTTAAATGTTTCATAGAAGTTAGTTAGAATGATTTACATAAGTATTTTTTGCATTACAAATACAAATGCCAAAATTGGTTTAGTCAACAATTGAATGTTCTGACACTCAGTTGTAACTAATATTCATACTATCTCCTAGCTTTTATAGGCTCGACATATACTGACTCACTTGGCACAAGTAAAATTTACATCACTTGGTCTCCATTATTTTACTTGATATATATACTAGCTTGGTTTCCATTGGGGTGCTCATAAACCTTTGATTTACTTGACATGTAATGATATACAAACAATTCCTTGTAGTTTGACCTTCTCTAGATGGCTTAGTCATACTGATGACCAACCAAAGCTTCCTAGAGGATGACTAAGTGTTCGACACTAATAGGAAACAAGTCTTAGAGATAAAAAGTTCAATGGGCACTTAAATGCATTGGATAGTGATAATCTAATGTTAGTTTTATTTTTTTACAATCATGCAATATTGTAATATAATGTGCTACAAAAGCTATACTGAGTGATAAAGTTAAATAAGAAAGAAAATATTCACCAAATGACTACAATGTTCATCGAACAATTGGAAAAGTAACAATGAAAATTAAGTATTTCCCGAGTAAGTTCGATGTTGATTGAGAGGTATATTACTCAAGTGAGTTATGTTCATTGAGTAATAGTAAGAAGGATAAGATTGTAAAGATATAATTTGAGGCTAAATTTTGATGGAAATATATAATGTTCAAGATTTTCAAAGGAAAAAGTCAAAATTTGTTACAAGATCAATGACTAGGAAAGCAATGAAGATATGATGATGGAGATTGAAGAAGCATAAGGAAGGACACAAAGTTCTATGAAAGTTCTATTTCTTGAGTGTCTAGATTCAGTGCATTTGGTAAAAATTTGAGATTGATGATCATGATTGAGCAATAATAACTAGAAGGATCTAGAAGCACAAAGACTACTCTTCAAGGAGAATACAAGTCAAGCTTTTGGTTTCTGATATTGCTGATTGTTATTGTTAAGGTGGTGATTGAGAAAAGTTGCTAGAGCTCGAAGAAGTTGAAAGAGCCATGTGAAATAAGAAGAGAAGGAAGAAGACCAAAGAAAAATTAGAAGAGGAAGAAAGAGAGGAGTGAATCAACTAAGTAAAGAGATTAAAGGATAGAAATAATAAGGAGACCAAGCAAAAAGGATATCTAAACAAGAAAGGTTGTGCTATACCTAACATATCATTTGTACTATTACTTTCTAATCGTTGTAGCTAAACATTATTTTAATCATGTGGACCTATTAAGTTTGTGAAATCATATATGGTAACATCAATTAGTGGTGTTTATAAGTCCTTTAGAGAAGAACATTCTTTAGAAGAGATCAAGGAGTGACAAGGTCTATATGATCTTTTGGTGTAAATCCTCTAACAAGGTCTCATTAACAATGTGTATGTAAACATTTAACAAAGTTGATTCCTAGCAGAGATCACTTTAGAAGAGTGAAAATTTTGTGTTGCCTTCCTAGGTGATTTTTCCCTTTACAAGGTTTCAATGTTAAAAATATTGGTGTCAAATGTATGAATGAATTTATGTTGTAAATTGTTTTACATGTTATTTTAATTTTACTACAACTTAGTAACAAGGTTAATGTTAGGTAATAACTAAGTTATATTATTTTTAGTCAGTAACAACAAGAATAGTAAATGAATAGTCTGGAGTAAAGTGATTGCATGAGTTAATTGTGAAGTTGAATAGTACATTGAGTGAATTTTTATAATTATTATGAAGTTTGTTTGGTACTTAAATTATTTGAAGGGACTGTAGGATAGCTAAAGATAAATGATTCACCCCCTATTAGTTATCTAACAACACCTTGTACCTTGCACACACCAATTAATTTTATTTCAACACATGTTTCACCTTCTTCACAACTTTAGGATATCATAAAGAGTAAAATCCTTCATCAACACATAAATAGATATTCTGATAAAGCATTAATTGATCCACACTTGCATCTTCTCTTAGTGAACATTGGATAGTGGAAGGACCCCTAATTTAACTCTTAGATATTCAAAGATATCCTTAGGTAATGACTTGGAAAAATATATCTGAAATCTATTCCTTTGACATCACATATTCCTACATCACTTTTTTCTCCTTCACTTGTTCTCTCAAATAGTTTTACTTGACATATATATGCTCTATCTTTGCATGCATCATTGGATTATTTGAAATGTTTATTCTACTTGTCTTGTCATAGTAGATTATTATAGGTTCAATCACTTCCTCCTATATACCTTGAAATAATTATTTGATCCACACAGTATTAGAGAAATTAATAATATCAACTACATATTTTGCCTTAGAAATGGACTATGAGATACAACTTTGTTTCCGTATTATCCATATCACAAGCCTTTCTCCTAAAAATAAATATCCACCACTAGTACTCTTTATTTCATCAACATTTGTAGCCCAACCAAAATCAATACTATAATAACCCTAAAATGGTCTTATAGAATAAGGACCCTATTTTCTCCTAATTAAGGGTTCAACCCGAATTATGTTGATTCAATATCTAGATTAATTCATCAAAATATTCAAATAAAAATATCAATCAAATCAATTAAATCCCAAAACCAAGCATTAATTTCCTATCCTATTTAATTAAATCAAAAGATTTAATATGCTTGGCTAAGTCAATTATTAAAAATTAATTAATAAATCTCACCTAGTTCCATGTCATGTTAAAGAGAACAAGTAGAAAAAAGTTGGTTACATAGACCAATGAGAGAACATCACATATACCATCTCACATGGATCACTCCACTTTGAATCCTAGCCCTACCTCAAAAATGAATCTCAACCCTCCATTCAAATCTCAAATTCTTTAAATAGGATGGATTTAAAGCTCAAAGGGCCCTCAATCTTTATTGCATTATGATTATAGTGAATTCATAGCTTCATTTGTGCATTTTCTTTAATAGTTATTAGTAGTTCATTTTATATTTCCATTATGCATTCTTCATAGTAATTAAATCATCTTTTCTTTAAATTTGGTGAAAAAATATAGGACTTAGGATTCATATCTCATCATCTCTTGCATTTTCTCATCCAGATCACTCATTTTAATTCTAGGGGTACAAATCTAAGTTTTACCACTTGATTTTATATCACAATATACATAATGGATGAATACTAAACTAACTAAGATCACGTGCAGACAAATTGTCAGTTACATCATAATCATGTGCATTCATTTCATTGCATTACATCTCATTCATGAGATCCAATGTTGAAAATGATAAATCCATACAATTATACTCATGAAAAAATACAAAATATTCATACATGTGCATTATAAAGATAATTACATATTAATACATTTGCATATAAGTAAAATCACAAGTATCAGAATACCATTATAATCAACTACTTTGAAAATAAAAAACCATAACAGATGACTAAGAGATATCAGGAAGACAAGAGATATGCCATACACACACATATCAAAATGTCAAAAGAGGATACATCGGATAAAATATCATAGGATTAAGGAAAAATATCCATGATATTAGAATATGCCAAGGCATAACAAAGATACAAAGAACATCAATATATATTATAAACATAAAGAACATAAGTTCGCATCAATAGTATATCTAAGATACATCAAGAGTGAAAATAATCATGAAAAAATAATAAAATATCCATGATATTTGGAATAAGCATAAGTATAGCTCTATCAAGTTTGACTTCCCCCATTATTATGATGAGGTGGAAGAGGAGGAGGAAAATTGACTCTACTAGGTGCCCGTGGTATCATATCTCCCTTTGACTATAGAGCTACTTGTGACTATCTCACTGCTCATTGACCCTCTGGTACCTCTCTATGATACAAATCAATGTAATAAGAAACTCACTAACCATAAAGAGTAGCTAAACCCATATGATGATCCCACTCAGATCTCAAAGTTTCCATGTTGCGTGCATGCCCAACTCTCAATGTGGCTAGAGCCCTATTAGATTGTCTCTCTCTATCGTCTAATAAGGTCACTAAAGAAGAAATATGCAATAACACTTCTCTTGATCGCTACTAGATCTAAACCTTATTGACTCACTACAAGTTGGCTAAAATTATCTCTACTTAGATCTAAGGATGTGTAATCTACGACTCGAAGCTCTTTCTCACTATGGTCTCTACCTCTATACAGGTGGTCTAGAAGTGTCTCTCTATGTAAAAGTTGTAGGTAAATCAAGAGTAGTATGTTGAGGAGGTATGGACAAAATTCTCATTTGGCATCCCCCACTATCACTCCCATTTCCACCAACTATTAAGGGATCCTTGTCAGGATCATCTCCATCATCATCATCATCATCATCGTCATCCCCACCAATATCATAAGTCACACTATCATCCTCCTCATCCCTCACAACAATAGACTTCTCATCCTCCTCCACTCTCTCTCTACCTACTCAATGTCATCATTGTCTACTATCACTATAATCATCCTCTCGCCTCTCGAGAATAGGCTCATCTAGGGAATTAAATCTTAGAAATGTATGCTGAGCTAGATATGCATGGTAGGCATAGGTAATACAGTCATCCTCTACCTCTAACATGGGTTATCACTCTACTACTATCATCTCCTTAATACCCTTCTTTGTGACAACATAATCCTAGAATTTACCCCATATTGACTCTTCCTCATGAATATGAGCATATATAGTAGTATCTTAGGGAACATCTTGCACTTGAACAAATTGTCTCATAAGTTGGGATAGAATGAATCTCTCCATGATATACATCGTTCGAACAATCAGGAAATGAGGCTAAGAGAAGAAAGAAACATCACAAGCATCATCATCCCACTCCTCACAATCCAAATAAGGCCTCTATACCACCTCTATAAGGTCATCCAAAATCCTCCTCCAATACTCTAGCTATCCCAGATGAGATTGATGTACCAATCTAGTATAAACATACATATATAGAAATGTAGTGATAGGAATGTAGTGATCCCATGTCTAGATTTGAAGAACCAAAAACCCAATAGTTATAGTATGCACACTATGATATACTATCTCATGAAGAATCCTATATATATGATGGAAATAAAAATGGGAAAATAAACTTTGAGAGGGGCGGAGGGGGCAGTGTATCAACACTTCAAAATGTTAACCATAAAACATTCACCACACATCCATATCATAATTTAACATATATACTGAAATAGATAGCTACACATTTGCATCCATAGCATGAAACAAAAAACACATGATATAATAAATTGGTTACCTACAAACCCTCCAATGAGAAGGTAAAATTGGGTGGGGATGACACCTAAAAACTTCACTACTATAGGTATAAAGTGTGGCCTATTATGGCTATAATGTGTTTGACCATAAACTATGATCTACCTAATGAAAGGTCTTCCTTGTTAAAGGCTTACAAAGACTCTTAGGTCTCACCTTCTTAGAGGAATTAAAATTACAATAAGGAAAACACTCAGTTAAGAGATTTACAAAAGCCTGTTAAGAATACTCTATTAGGAGATTTTCTCTATATCACTTGTTAAAATAATTCAGCACCATGATCTTTTGATTAGCACACTGATACTAGATGTCAAATCTTCTCTTTGATGATAAATCCTTGATCCTTTTGATCAGATATGTCTCCTCTGTCCTATCTATGCTTTCCTCTGTTCTCTCTAACTGACTCTATAATTTAGATCACTATCATAGCCTCCATATTCACCATGAATGCTCTCTCTACACTTAGCATTTGTCTCCTTTCTCACTTGAAAACTCTTTGGGATTTTTCTTGTTAAATAAACATAAGTGGAATGGGTTAGGTAAGAATTAATGATTATGGTTGATCCATATTGGTGCTTAATTCACCCTTAATTTGATTGGTTGCATGTAATACATAGGGATTCATAATATACCTCCATACTTATCTCTTAGAATCATAAAAAATCCATTATGTTGGCCCAAAAATGGTTTACATAGAAGTTTATGCCATTACAAACAAGTATGTCAAAAGCTATTCACACACCATCCAAAGACTCTAATGCTTGGTATACACCATGCTCATTATGCTATAACTTAACTTCTAAATAGCTCAACACTCTCTATTTACTTGGTACCTAAATCACTCGACATATATAGACTACTCAAAATATGAGTGACTCAACACATACTATCTTCTTAGCACATATTGGTGCTCGACACTAAGTAGGTATATTGCTCGACATGTATTGTATGGAAACTTATGCACAACATGCTTTGATCACTCAACTTGTATTGATTGCTCGATTCACTTTGATCACTTGGTTTGTACTGTAATACTGCTAGAGAAATGACTAAGTGTTTTGTCACTACCTTGTCAAAACCAATATGAGATTAACAAAATATGTGTTAGAATACAAGAGCCCCAAGAATATTGATGAGGACATCACATTAACTGACCAACTAGGTCTACCCAATCACAAGGAAATCCATAGATACCTCAATTAAGTAATGCAATAAGACTGATTGATCCTACTAGGACCATTGGTAATCTCTCATATCTTCTCAACATGAACTCCTAGGGAATATGTTTATCTAAAATAGTTGGATCTTTGAAGACCCTCACAATGGCTTCAACACTAATAGATTGAAATTCAACAAGTCTACCCATCATAGGAAGGAAAGTAATATGCCAAATATCCTCTGGTGTAATAATAATCTCTCTTATAGATAAATGGAATGTATTCTACTCAAAATTCCATCTCTTAGCTAAGGAAGTAAGGAGACCTTGATGCACACAAATCACAAGAAAGTCAAAAAGATAAACTAGAATGTTGAAAATGAACTAACTTATTATTGAAAAAATCATGCTAATCTCAACAAATAGTTAGGATGAGTAGTCCTAAAGGAGATAACATGGACCTTAAACTAGAAACCATAACCATACACAATCACTTAGAGGTTCTTGGAAACAATATAGATTATACAAGGACTCCCATAGATATATGCTAAAATCCACCCTAAGTATTGGAAATTTAGAGCTTAAAGTAACAAAAAACATAGGTTAATCCACCAAAAATAGGTTCCTAAGCCCCAAAAGTAGAGTTATATCCCCAAAAGCAAAGTGGATCTGGCCCCAAAAACCATTTTTTACCATAAGCAACTTGGATCTAGCACCAAAAATCAAGTTTTTACCAAAAGTGAGCTGCAATGACTAGAAGTAATCTAGGATTCCTAAAAGAAATCCTCAATCATCAAAAGTGATCTCCTAGCTCCCAGAAGTGACCCCCAATGACTAGAAGCAACCCACAATCCTAGAGACCCTAAAAATAGGAAAAAATGACCAAAAAAGCATAACAGAAAGAAAAACATGGAAGAAGATAAATACTTATAGGTATAGGGTAGTGATTAGGCCTCTAATATCTTTGATTGAGCTCAAAATTATGCTTCTCTATAGGGTACACCATTGTCATAGCCTTTGAAATGCAAAATCACATAGGTTCAAATGACAAGAGTTAGGAGATCAGAGAGCCTATATGTAGATTATGGTTATGCAACCCTAAAAGAAGAAAATGTAGAATTCAAATCAAAATGACTTATTAGGACCAAAATTGAAATTCTAAGATGTCAAAAATGTAGAAAAATAGAAAATTTTACAAACTCTATTTGAGAAAGTCAACAAAAGTCAACCTTAAATTGACTAGGGGCAAATGAAGGGGTAGAAATGCAGATTCAACTCAAAATCATATTAGAATGACTCAAAATCTTAGAAGAATGTTTCCAAATTTAGAGTACACATAATATTTGGTCAAACCATGGTAAATAAATGGTTAAACTTTGGACAAAATTGGTAAAAATGGTCAAAATGGCATAAAAAGGCTACCAAAATTTGTAGAATGATATATATAATGACATGACTCTAGTCAAATCAAAAAAATCTTAGTAAACCATAGTAAAATTCAATAAAATTTTGTTAAAATACACTTTTAAGTGGTCAAACTTGGTCAAAATTATATTTTCTCAACACTTTTTTCATACAAACCAGATTCTAAATGATTCAAAACATCTTCTAATTGTTCAAATAAAGATATAGGTTATTTTTATCATCTCTTAATCGATCATAATCATATTTCTTCAAATCACATGTCATAAAACAATGTTAGAAATCATAATCTCATCAAATATCATTTTGATTTTTCTCCTTAGGGTGCATGATCATATCTAGATGAATCAAATTTCTATAAAATCAAAGCTAGGGGCATGGTAGTTCTCTTCAACTAGGTTGAGACAATTGTATAATCATATGGTGGTCATTATCTATTCCTAAAGAAACTTAGTTTCATAGATAGTTAACTACTATTTTGTTAATCAAAAATTAGTTTTTCTGATATCTTTAGACTTTGATCAATTCTAACATTGTAACTTGAATTGGTTATTTGTCAAATAAATCACAGGCTCACATTTTCAATTTTAATAATCTAACCTAAATAATATATTCTTCTTAAAGCTCTTATTGACCTTTGTTCAATTAGGTTTGAAGTAAATATGGTTAGTTTCTCATTCTATCAGGTTCATAATCAATGAATTTCAATCAAAGGAATCTCATTTAATTAGAATTAGAATTTTTAAGCTGTGATTCAAAATTGGTTCCTTTACTTCATATGGGATTATGCTCTAGGTCTGAATCTTCATTTCTTTGAAGTAATGTGTTACTCACACACCAATTCAAAGAGGGGCAAATGTAATAACCCTAAAATGGTCTTATAGAATAATGACCCTATTTTATCCTAATCGAGGGTTCAACCCTAATTATGTCAACTCAATAACTAGCATAATTCATCAAAATCATCAAGATCTTCAAATCAAAAGATCAATCAAATCAATTAAATCCCAAAATCAAGAATTAATTGCCTAGCCTATTTAATTAAATAAAAAGATTAAATACACTTGGTTAAGTCAATTATTAAAAATTAATTACCGAATCTCACCTAATTCCATGCCATGTTAAAGAGGACAAGTAGACAAAAGGTGGTTACACGGACCAATGAGAGAACATCACATGGACCATCTCAAATGGATCACTCCACTTTGAATCCTAGCCCAACCTCAACAATGAATCTCAACCCTCCATTCAAATCTCAAATTATTTAAATAGGATGGATTTAAAGATCAAAGGTCCCTCAATCTTTGTTGTATTGTGATTATAGTGAATTCATAGCTGCATTTGTGCATTTTCTTGCATAGTTCTTAGTAGTTCATTTTAGATTTCCATTATGCATTCAATTCATAGTAATTAGATAATCTTTTCTTTCAATTTGGTGAATGAATCTAGTACTTAAGATTCATATCTAATCATCTCTTACATTTTCTCATCTAGATCACTCATTTTCATTTAATCTCTCATTCTAGGGGTGTAACTGTCACCAATTTGGACTTAATTATGATGGTAATTGAGTTTATTTGCATACTCATTCCTTAGTTAGAGAGAAATAGGATGATTTCTATGGTTTCCATGTTAATCTTAGATTGGATTTTACAAGGTAGTGACAAAATGCTTAGTCATTCTCTATCAATATTATAGTCCAAGTTGAGTGATAAGAGTGAGTTGAGAAATCAATGCGAGCCGAGTGAATCAAAGCATGCCGTGCATAAGTTGCTAGAAAATACATGCCAAAAAGTATACCTAGTTGGTACCGAGCACTACTATGTGGTGCGTAGATTGTATGTGCTAAGTCACTCATGCATTGAGTGGTCTATACATGTCAAGTGATTCAGGAGCTAAGTAAACAATGAGTGCCAAGTTGTTCAAAAGTTGAGTTACACCATAATGAGCATAGTGTATGCCAAGCATTAGAGTCTTTGGATGTTGAGTAAATGGTTTTTTACATACTTGTTTGTAATGACACAAACTTTTATGTGAACTATTTTTGGTCTGACATAATGGTCATTTTATGATTCTAAGAGATAAGTATGGAGGTATATTGTGAATCCCTATGTAGCACATGCAACCAATCAAATTAAGGGATGAATTAAGTGAATATGGATCAACCACAACTATTGATTCTTATGGGTAAAAGCACAAACTTGTGTCACCTTTTATAAGGAAACAAGATATCAGAATGTGATAGTTCAACATTAATGACAAAAATAGTGGTGTTTGTGTTTAGAATTTGAAGATGATATAAATTGATAAAATGTGTAGAATTAGATGAATTTTATGCCTATAAATTTTATAAATTTTTTGAGTAAGAATTTATTCTATTTTTTTTTGAAGTCCCTTTTTCAATTGTAAAAAATATAGGGTGTAGTTCCCGTCAAACAAGTATATGGAAATCATCTTTTTTTGTTCTGATTTGAAAATTTCTTATTGATGACTTGTATAGCTAGGGAAAAAAAAAGAAATAATTATTTTTCATGTATATTCTCTTTGTTATAAGTACTCATGCTTGACCTTATCAGAATCGAACATATTGTTCCTCTTGTCAAAACTTCCCTATCAAATCTACACGTTCTTGAAAAAAAATACATATTTGTGAAGAGGACTCTCTCCTTTAGAGATAAATATATATATTTAATTCTTTTTATATGATTTACCATTTGTTTCCTTTTTTCAAGGACCATATTCTAAAATGTTGAAATATTGACTTATAATATTTTAAAATTATAACCTATTTTAATGAAAATACTCAAAAATTTATATAATGATGACATTGAATTTGTGATCTATAAAAGGGTATTTTTAGTTTTTTAAAAAATTGAGTTTTGATAGAGAAATGAGATTTGACCAAAACAAGTTTTGGTATCCTAAATGGTGACACAGATATGTGCTTTCATCCTTACCTAACCCATTGCACCTATGTTTATTTAAAAAGGAAAACCTTAAAGAGTTTGTATGAATGTGAAGAGAGTGCAAGGAGATGAATGCTAAGTGCAGAGAGCATTCATGGTGGCTATGGAGGTTGTGACTATATTTTGAATTGTAGAATCAATTAGAGAGAAAGGAGGAAAGCAAAGATAAGATAGAGGAGAGATGTCTTATTAGAAAGATCAAGGATTTATCAACAAAGAGAAGATTTGGCATCTAGCAATAGTGTGCTAACTAAAGGATCATGGTGCTGAATCATTTTAACAGGTCATATAGAGAAAATCTCCTAATAGATTAGTCTTAATAGGCTTTTATAAATATCTTATTTGAGTTCTTTCTTTATTGTAAGTTTGAATCCTTTAACAAGGTGAGACCTAATAGTCTTTGTAATCCTTTAACAAGGTGAGACCTAATAGTCTTTGTAATCCTTTAATAGGAAAAACCTTTCACAGGGTAGATCATTGTTTATGGTCAAAACTCATTGTATCCATAATAGGCCACTCTTTACAACTACAGTAGTGAAGACTTCTGGGTGTCATCCCCATCCCAGTTCTACCTTCTCATTGGAGGGTTTTTGGGTAATCAATTTATCATGTTGTGTGTTATTTGTTTCATGCTATGGATGCAAATGTGTAGTTAGCTATTTCAATTTATATGATAAATTATGAGATGGATGTGTGGTGGATTTTTTATTGTAAAAGTTTTGAAGTGCTGATTCACCTCCATCTTTCCATGTTAATCTTAGATTGGTTTTGACAAGGTAGTGACAAAACACTTAGTCATTCTCTATCAATATTATAGTCCAAGCTAAGTGATCAGAGAGAGCTGAGAAATCAATGTGAGTGGAGTGATCAAAGCATGTTGTGCATAAGTTGTTGGACAATACATGCCCAAAAATATATCTAGTTGGTGTCGAGCACTAGTATGTGCTGAGTAGATTGTGTGTGCGGAGTCACTCATGCATCGAGTGGTCTATACATGCTGAGTGATTCAGGAGCTGAGTAAATAGTGAGTGCCAAGTTGTTCAAAAGCTGAGTTACACCATAATGAGCATAGTGTATGCCAAGCATTAGAGTCTTTGGATACTGAGTGAATGGTTTTTGACATACTTTTTTGTAATGACACAAACTTCTATATAAAATATTTTTGGTCTGATATAATGATCATTTTACAATTCTAAGAGATAAGTATGGAGGTATATTGTGAATCCCTATGCAATACATGCAACAAATCAAATTAAGGGATGAATTAAGTGGCAATATGGATCAACCATAGCTATTGATTCTTATGGGTAAAAGAACAAATCTGTGTCACCTTTTATAAGGAAATGAGATATCAAAATTTGATAGTTCAAAATTAATGACAAAAAGAATGGTGTTTGTGTTTAGAATTTGGAGATGATATAAACTGATAAAATGTGTAGAACTAGATGAATTTTATGCCTATAAATTTTATAATTTTTTTGAGTAAGAATTTATTCATTTTATTTTATTTTGAAGTCTCTTTTTTAACTGTAAAAAATATAGGGTGTAGTTCTTATCAAACAAGTATATGCAAATCATCTTTTTTTGTTCTAATTTGAAAATATCGTATAGATGACTTGTATAGCTAGGGGAAAAAAAGAAATAATTATTTTTCATGTATATTTTCTTTGTTATAAGTACTCATGCTTGACCTTATTAGAATTGAACAAATTTTTCCTCCTGTCAAAACTTCCTTATCAAATCTACACATTCTTGAAAAAAAAATTACATATTCGTGAAGAGGACTCTCTCCTCTAGAGATAAATATATATATTTTATTCTTTTGATATGATTTACTATTTTTTTCCTTTTTTGAGGGACCATCTTTTGAAATGTTGAAATATTGACTTATAATATTTTGAAATTATAACATATTATAACTAATCAAAATACTAAAAAATTTATATAATGATGATATTGAATTTGTGATCTATAAAAGGGTATATTTAGTTTTTTTTTAAAATTGAGTTTTGATAGAGAAATGAGATTTGACCAGAACAAGTTTTGGTATCCTAAATGGTGACACATATCTGTGCTTTCACCCTTACCTAACCCATTGCACATATGTTTATTTAACAAGGAAAACCTTAAAGAGTTTGTATGAATGTGATGTAGTGCCTCTCGTGTTTGCAGTCTGTACCTTGTTATTTTGATTCGAGAGATACTTGTCACTCTTATTGTTTATGTACTTTGAGATGACCTGAGGGTCAGATGTTTACTTTGAGATGACCTGAGGCTCAAATGTTATACTTTGATTTAGTACCATAGATTCTTTTCTACTATGCTATTCAGTTTATCATATCTGCATGTTGATGCTATTTTGAGATGATAATAGATCTATGATGATATTTGGTTATATGGTTTATTGGACATATTTTTTGATTGTGTTATGAGATGGATTCTATGCTATGGTTATTTACTTCATTCTTGGTTTTTATGCTTTTTGTGAACGTGAGTGATGTAAATGGATTAATTAGTTAATTAATGTTTTAATTTCTTCGGCTCCTATATTATATGCAATTACACTTGATTGTGTGTTTTAGTGTGCAAGAATTATATCCTTGGCAGAGGCCTATGGAGTTAGTGATTCAACTATTCATATTTTACCAATGTTTTCCCTGTATGGTCAACGTACCCTTATTTTAGTTGTTTAAATTAAAACTTTTTGGTGATTAGTAAATCTGAACTCATCTACACTATGTGATTAGACTAGTGAGTGTGTCTATGCATTTAGAGGTTCACTTTGTCGCAAAAGTGTTAAGTGATTTTTTATGATTTTGGGTTTTTGGGTTTTAAATCTTTTTGAATTTAATTTCTGGTAGCTTTGCCTTAGGTGAATTTTTGTTATGGATGATAACCTATTTTCATTTGGGTTGATTTAGAGTCTAGCAACTCTAGCTGGCTAATTTTCTAGAATTGATTATTCACTCAAAAATGAATAAGTATTGGAAAAGTGAATGGATTATTCACTTCTCACATTTTAGAAATAGAATTTGAGAGCAAATTTGAGAAATCCTCTTCTGAAGGATTGACTTTTTGTTCATTTTGGGAGCTATGAGCATAGGAATTTTGCGAGATTAGTCTCATTGGATCCAGCTTGGGAAGACCTTGCTTTGCCGTCACTTTTGGCAGATTCGGCGGGGTATTTGTTTTATTTGGCTATTTTCAGTATTTTTCCCTTTGTTGTCAGGTAGGGCTTTCCTGTTTTATTGCTTTTACTCTATTTCTTTTAGCAGTATGTTAGGAGGTTGAGAACTAGTGTTCCCCTCCATTTTTTGTATGCCAGTTCTGCCTAGTTGGTCAAGTATGAATGTTTTCCCTATTTTTGAAATGGGGGTTTGAGTTTTTGAGCCGTTATGCTGGCCATTTTTGCATACAGTGTCCGATTTTAGTTATTTTTGGATTTTCAGGGTTTTTACACCCAAAGGCCAAATGGTTTTTAATTTTGTATTTTTTCCAAAATCTGAGGTTTTTGCCTCATTTTGTGTGTTGCCCTATTTTCTCAAGTTTTCTCGGTACAATGTGGTTCGTGGACCTAGATGATCCATTTGGATATTTGTCAGACTACTTTTTCATCTTTTGTTGCATTGGGATGCATGTAGCATCCGTCATCTCGATTTTGTTTTTCGATTGATTGACTTTCTATTTGGGTTCTCATCTAGTCCTTGTGTTGATCTTCATGATGGTGGTGTGCCATGCATGGGTACATCTGTTGGGTGACCTACAGGGCCTGATCTTTCATGGTACTTCTAGAAGTTGTGATCTTTGGGGTTGGGTTGGTAATTTACATGCCTACAGGCACTCATGATTGGATGAGCATGGGTAGGGTGGGGTAGCATATGGAGGGGGCTTCTATCTTTGCAACCTAGTGCTTATTTCCTGAGGGTTGGCATGCATAAGATTTGTAATCAAGTGATAATTAAATCTAAACATTGGGTGGTAATAAAACTTAAAGATATTAAAATGATTGGGGATGTGGTCCTTCCGTTGGGAAGTGGAGAGCTACTAGTACCAGCTTGGGCTTGTCGATGCCAAGTGACTCTCCATGATGTCAACTCCTACTTAGTAGCCCTTTGAGATGTCTGACCAGGACCTATAGTTTATGCATTGTCTTTGTCTTGGTTTCAGTCACCATACTACTTGGTGTGTGTGTTAGCCATGGATGTTGTTCTGCGTGTGTTTGTGGTTGGATCATTATCTCCATCAACATGATGGGTGTGGACCTAGGGTGCCACATGGTTGGGAGGCATAGCTACCTTCACCACTACTAGGGATCAATGTACAAAGATGGTCTATTGTCCTAGTGCGACCATCGTTGGATGTGTTCACTTGGTACTTCAGGTTTTGGAGTTCATTGGAATGTTTTTTTATCATGTTAGATGATCTTAGTTTTGATGCATTCCTTATAATTATGTTTAGCATATGATAGATGATGTATCTACTAGTAGGATTATCTTATGCTTTTTACTAGTATGTTAGATTTCCTTTGCTTTTGTAGCATGTTTAGTAGTGACATTTCTATTATGATAGTACTGATGTTTCAATTGGTAGCTTGGGAATGTTATGCATGGGGGATGGCTAGGGCCTACGATGGTCTGATGACACTATTATGGTTGGGAGGAATTGCGTACTTAGTTTGGTTATTTTTCTCATTGCGATGTTATTTATGTTTAAATGCAATGTTGCTTTCAATATACAACAATGTTTATTTATATTATTTCCTTCAATGCTGATTAGATGGTTAGGTTCTATATTTTCATCTTTCTATTTATGTCAAGTGTTATTGCTTCAAAATGTGGATCCGGTACTCCCCGATGTGGAGGAACTTTGCTTTGTAGTTTCTTAGCTTTCTATTGTATTTCATGTTTTGCATGCTGATTTAAGATCTCATGCAAGGATGCAAGTCTTTGTGCGACATGGTGGGTTTCTTTGCGTAGCTTTGCACTTCTTTGCACAAAACCTAGCATCAGTTTATGTTTTTGGAGTGCACTTCCTCACACAAAAATGCACTTCTTCATGCAGCTCTATGCACTTCTTCGCGTGAGAATCTAATATTCTTTTCCTTTGCACAAAAAATAGGGGCTATCTAGGGTTGTCAAAGAAAAGTTTGAAAATTGGTTTTGGACACCCTTTTAGGTTTTACACCTTCCTAGTTCAAAATAGATTTCTTAGGGGTTTAAAATACATCATTTAAGTATAAGTTTTTAATATATGCGACGATTCATTTGAGATAGGTTCCAGACCTCTACGGGTTAAGATTAAGATTCTAGGAAATTTTAGGGCTTTAGAAATTTAGACTTAGCCAAATTTCAGGGCTTCAAGATTTCAACCTTAACCAATTTTTAGGAATCCACTTTTGTCTTTTAGGTTGGTTGATCTCTTATATATTTTTTGTTATATTTTTGTTAGTGCTGACATTTGGAGATCCATTGGTGTTGGATGTTTGTTAGTCTTTCGTTGCAATCTTTTGATTTGTGTAGGTTGTTATCTTGTGCACTTACACTTGGTTTAAAAAAAATAAAATTAATTATCTTGCTTGTATTTCATCCTTGTTCCAAGGATCTCTGAGCAGGGCATTACATGTGAAGAGAGTGCAAGGAGATGAATGCTAAGTGTAGAGAGCATTATGGTGGCTATAGAGGTTGTGACTATATTCTAAATTGTAGAATTAGTTAGAGAGAAAAGAGGAAAGCAAAGATAGGATAGAGGAGACATGTCTGATAAAAAGGATCAAGGATTTATCAACAAAGAGAAGATTTGGCATCAAGAAATAGTGTGCTATCTGAAGGATCATGGTGCTGAACATTTTAACAGATGATACAAAGAAAATCTCCTAACAGATTAGTCTTAATAGGATTTTGTAAATCTCTTAACTGAGTGCTTTCTTTATTGTAAGTCTAAATCCTCTAACAAGATGAGACCTAATAGTCTTTTTAATCCTTTAATAGGAAAAACCTTTCATAGGGTAGATCATTGTTAATGGTAAAAAATAATTGTATCCATAATAGGCCACACTTTACAACTATATTAGTGAAGATTTCTAGGTGTCATCCCTACCCCAATTCTACCTTCTCATTGGAGGGTTTCTGGGTAACCAATTTATCATTGTTGGATACAATTGTTCAATTGTGTGTTGTCTTTGATGTCACACAAATTTCATATTAGTCATTAGATAAAGTCTATCGAGCTCAAAAGGTCAACAAGGAAAAGGACAATGTCTACTAAGCTCAAAAGGTTAGCAAGGCAAAGGATAGAGTCTACTGAGCTCAGAAGGTCAGCAAGGCAAAGGATAGAGTCTACCAAGCTCAGAAGGTTAGCAAGGCAAAGGATAGAGTCTACTGAGCTCAGAAGGTTAGCAAGGAAAAGGATAGAGTCTATCAAGCTCAGATGGTTGGCAAGGCAAAAGGACAAAATCTACTGAGCCCAGGAGGTTAGTAAAGAAAACTTGCAGTATCTACCGAGTAAACAGTTCTTACCAAGCTCACTCGGTCATCAAAGGAAATGTGGTAGAAATAGTTCTTACCGAGCTCACTCGGTCATCAAAGGAAATATGGTAGAACCAGTTCTTACCGAGCTCTCATGAAGGAATTTAGTTCTTACCGAGTAAACTCAGCAGCCAAAGGATTTTACAGATATTGCAATGTTAACCGAGTCAAGAAGGTTAACTTAGGAAATTTGTAGAAGCAGTATTTACCAAGCAGGGTCAGCCAGTAAAGGATTTCATTATTTTATGAAATAACATTTATTTGTTTAGAGTAATATTTGTAGCTGACTGATGTATGATTTATTGGTAAATGTAATATGTGAATGAGCTGACTTGACAATTTGAATGGTATAATTAAGAGGTCAAGTTGCGAATTCTAAGCGCGTGAGATGGAAGTGTGGAATTAATGAGATATGAGGACTAATTATTATGGAAGCAAATTTGAAGGATGATTAAAGATCATTCAGGAGTAGCAAAGCCATATTTGATCAAGGAGGATCTAATGATGCTGAATAGAGATCTGTAGATTCAGTTGCATCTTATTCAGATCAATTCATTGGTGCTTTCTAAACATTGTAGAAGTGATTTCAAATCTCTTAATAGAGTTGGTTTAACAGCCATTTTGTAAATCCTCTAACAAGGTGATAGTTTAGTTGAATTGTTCTAAAGACCTCTAGCAAGGCCACTCCTAACAGGGTGATTAAATCCTCTAACAAGGTCACACCTAACAGTGTGTATTGTAACCTTTAACAAGGTTGGCTCCTAACAAGGATCACTTCAGAACAGTGAAAAATTGGTGACTAGTTACTTGGTGGTTTTTCCCATATTGGGTTTCCAAGTTAAATTTGGTGTCTCTTGTGTTCATTTTGTTTTTAATTGCATGCATGTTTGCTTGAAGATAAGTAACAGTTTAAGTTACCAAGTTACAACATTTTTGATATGTTTACCGAGTATCAGTAGTAACTAGATCTTTAAGACATCTAAGGGATCTATGGATTAATTTTTGTGAGTAACTGATTCACCCCCCCTCTCAGTTACTCTACCTTTAATTCCAACATTCATGTCATGTGTTATTTATTTCATGCTATGGATGCAAATGTGTAGTGAGCTATTTCAGTTTATACTATAAATTATGAGATGGATGTGTGGTGAACTTTTTATTGTAAAAGTGTTGAAGATGGAAGTCTACAAGATGGGAAAAACTATTGAGAACCAGAAGATTGAAGTACAACTTGCCCTACACCAACTCTAGGAGGTAAGAGATGAATTGAAATGTTCATTACAAAGAAGAAAGGAACTGGATATTCAAAAAAATGACACTCATTACCAAGAAGAAGATACTATTAGATTGCTTGAGAATGGAATCTCAAAGTGAATTTGATGCAACAGTTGCAGATCTAATAGAAAAGAAAAATTCTCTAATTGAAGAGGTCAGAAATCTCAAAGTAGAACAAGAAGTCCAATCAATATTTGTATGTGAGGTGACTAAATAGAAAAAGAAAGATTAGGAAGACAAAGTCATGATTATAGATGACAAAAGAATACTCTCTAATAGACTAGAAGAGAAGAGATTAGATGTGCAAAAACTTGCTAACATGCATCTGGATATAATGATCAATTAATGATTGCAAAACATGAATTGAATGGAAAAGACATTGAGATCACAACCCTAAAGTTATAGAATGATCAACTAAGAAATGAAATTAGAGAAGAGAAGGAATTTGTTGAAAGATTCAACAAATCAAGTAAAGTCATCAAATACTTTTAGAAATTGATGAGATCTCCAAGACCTAACAATGATAATTCTAGATTGGGATACTCCAATAATGAGGAAGGAGAATCAAATAAAAGTGGCGTGTAAAGGAAAAACAAAGGTAATAAACACAAACCCACTTGTCATAGTTGTAGAAAGTTAGATCATACAACAAATGTCGGTAGGAGCAACAATGGAAATTAGAACTGTAATGCCTACCCTCATTCACATCTTTTCTGGACATTGATGCTATTATTATCAGACTGTGATAGACTAGTTTTATGTTGATGGATTAGTGGTATTGTTTTGAAACTATCAGACATTATGTTATGGATTCAGTGGTTATATGATGAGATCGTTTAGATTTTACATTTCATGCATACATGATAATCACTATACTATTTTCAGTTATTATTGATGATTAGATGGATGGTTATTATCTTATGTGTTTTATTATGGATACTTACCCCATACTTGCATGTGTATGGTGTGCGTGTTTTCTTATTGTATGGCATTTTTGATGTGGTTAAGGAAGGGAGTCGTAGTCACCTGCTTAGTTAGGATCTACATGATGCACCACTTCTTGCCATTGTCTATTTAGCTTAGCATTATATATTGTATGTACATGCATGGTTTTTCTGTAGGTTGCAAGTCTCGGGTATCGACTTCCCTGAATTGCTAGGATGAGCGTACCCTATTATACTATCTCAATGATAAGAGAAGGGAGATAAATTCTCAAGTCCAAATTCCAAACCTTTAAACCATTTGTCCTAGTGAGTTAGGACAAGTATCAGAGTTGAGTACCCACCGAATGTGTCGGATGACATATTTGGTGATTTTTAACCCTTTAGACTGATTTTGTATGATTTGTTCTATGATGGGTTTTCATATTTTATCTTGGGGGTCTATGGTGAATTTTCTATTAATTAAGTCTTAATAAATGGATTTAATTAATAAATTAATTATTTGTGAAAATTAATATAAAATATCATGTTATTTGATATTTTGATTGTAATTAATCAAATGAGAATTAATTGAGAGAAAAGAATTAAATAAAAGAAAATTAGAAATTAAAAGTAATAATAATAAAAAAATAATAATAAAGTAATAAATAAATAATAATAATAAAAGTTACAAAAATTAAAATGGAAGTTATAAATATTTAGATAGAAATTATATAAAAGTGGATTGGAGTTATAAGCTTGCATGGGAGTTAACGCACTTTTCTATTTCCCATGTGTCAACAACACGGGGGTTAGTGCATTAATTAAGCACATGGTGTCTACAACCCTATGGCTCATCTTGAAGGTTGGAAAAGACCCATGCTTAGTTGGTGACACCTTCTAGCTATTTCTAGAAACATTCTAGAGGTTTCCTGAGAGCTCTTTATATTCAGGCATCCCTAGAAGCATAGACATAGCGTTTGGAGTGCAATTAGCATCAGAATCAGAGTAGATTTTTGTGATTTTACTTATGCTATTTCCGCATCTTGCATTCTCTGTCTTCTTCGTGTCTTCCATATGTCTTCTGAGGAATTTCATATTTTTATTGTATGCATTCTCAATATGGGCAATTGAATTTATGTGGAATTCTCTATATGCATAGATCTGAAAGAAAACGGGGCTAGGGTTTAAATTCATAGCCAAACCCATTAGATTATTTATTGGATAAATTTGAAGATCAAAGATTTAAAGGAAAATTTTGAAAATTAGAATTTCTAAGTAAACTGTGTATATTCTTGAATCTACATACACATATACATATATATCATTATATACATATATATATGTATGTGCTGTGATGGTGATAAACTTTGCGTGTATACACACACACACACACACACATATATACATATATATACCCATATATATATATACATTCATATGTATATATACATACATACATATATATATATATATATATATATATATATATATATATATATATATATATATATATATATATATATATATATATATATATATATATATTGAATGTCAAATCGCGATAGAGTTTCATGTTAATAGTATTTCATATCGCATGGGAACGTTTTTATAAAAAATGTTATTGAAAATCATGTTAAAAAAAAAAAAAAAAAAAAAATATATATATATATATATATATATATATATATATATATATATATATATATATATATATATATATATATATATATGATGTTGGGCGGGTATTATATACCCCACCCACCGCAGGCCTGCGAGATCGCAGTGTACCTGCGATCCGCAGTGTACCTACGGTGCGGATGTATTGGGCCGCGCGATTTCAAAATCGCATTGCAATTTGAGTTTGGTTTTAAATTATATGAAGTTTTATTTGCAACGTTATTTCATATGAGATTTGGATATGAATCTCAATTTTGTTGCAATATCATTAATTATTATATGTTATTATATATATATATATATATATATATATATATATGTATGTATATAAGTATATATGTATATATAATTAATTATAAATGAATATTATAAAGTTCTAAATTAATGGATCACTTTTTTAATGATTTAAAATATTGGTATTGAGCTTGTCAATTATGAAGAGATATTAATAATTAATTTAATTAAACTCAATTTAATTAAGATTAGTTATTAGAATATATAATCGAAGTTTTGATTCATTGAGAGTGTCAATTTTCAAACAATGTTATATAAACAAAATATTATTAGATCAATTAGAAAATTGAGTCTAATAGTTTTGGGGAGAAACTTTTATCTATCAAACAAATACATGGGTTAGGAAAAACGTGAAATTTCTCCACTTAATATAATTTGGAAAAACGTAAACTAAGACTTTTTAAATTCAAATTTGAAAACTTAGAAAAATCAAAACATGTGTTTACATTGTGTATTCTTTATGCTATTGTTTTGGGTTTGGGGTTGACTAGTGTTGACCAGTATAGGACATCTACTAGAGGCTTGGGGGTTATGTGATTGTGATGTCATGATGATGTTTTGATCTCGATCTTTATTAACCCAACCATAGTTTGTGATGGAATGCTCTATGTATTGGATGTGATTACTGATTGTTATAGTTGAGATTCTTATGTATGAGACACTTGACTTAACCATTATTTTGGTCATCGATCAGTTATCCTTGATTATTTTTTGCCATGATGGGACTATAATGTGGATTTATTTTTGATGATGTCATGATGTGAAATGTTTGACTCAACCATTTTTGGAGTCTTTGATCAGTATAATTGAGATATATATTTTGGTTATTGAGAACCATTGGATATTTGATTATTAGTGATACTTCAGTTGCCAATAGAGAGTTATGTTCATGATTTTCTATGGATGTTTGCTCATGGAGATTTGATGCTTTTATGCATATTTGATGATTTTATTATGGATTATATTTTTTGATTTTGAGATTTATGAGTCCATGAGCATTAGGGTAGGATATCTGCATGTAGTGACGGGAAGTGGCTTGCAATGGGGGCCGGGGCCCTAAGAGGCTGCCAGGGTAACTCATTGTAAGTTGGATTAATAAGTGATAACATTCACACCTAATACTAACTAAATGAACCTAAAAAGATAAGTGTTTTGTTCTCGCTCATGCCTTGAGTGCTTGTACAGGCTAGGATGGGAGTAGTGAGACACATGGTTGCGAACTTGCATTCCGTAGTATGCCTTGTCAGTATGAGAGGATACTAGTGGCCGCATGAAATCAGTATGGACCCATGGAGTTTAGCTAACTACTAGGGTAACTTGTACGTGATAATTGCGATGACACTTTCTTGGTTGCATAGTAGGTTCCTACATGTCATTGTGTACCTCTGGGATTAGATGTTAGATTTTGTGTTGGAACCTTTGAGTTAGTATACCTTTAGGATTCCTAGACTTATAGAGATATGTGCTATGTGATTTTGATAGCCTGTTTGGGACTTAAGATTATCTCCTTAGCACGATGGGAGTGGACCACTTAGGTACCACGCGGTCGGGTGGTAGTGTATTTTTCAATCTTATCATTTGAGATTCATTGAGACATCATGGTTGATGCATCCTTCATGATGGTGGATATGTATCCTTTTTCATTGATGATTAGCATATGTTAGATTATGTTATCTTATGCTTTTATTTGCATGTTAGATTACTTTCTACATATGATGTTGTATTTATTAGGAGTGACATTCCTACTATGTAATACCAATGATCTCTTTAGTGACTTGGAATGTTACGCACAGAGGGATGGCTAGGATTCACGATGGTCTAATGATGCTATTGATGGTTGGGAGGAACCGTGCACTTAGTTTATTATGTTTGATCTTTATGATGGATGTTTATGTCTTCTATGATGGTGTACCATGTGATTATCTCTACTTTGATGTATCATGGATTAGAATAGGATGATGTACCTTATTCTATATATGTATATTCTTTGTTCCTATCATACCCTGTGACATGCACAGTGGATGATTGTGCATTCTGGAATGTAATTCAAAAAGGACATTTGTATATTGGATGTATCATTATTATTTCATGTGGATGTTGTGCTAGATGGATTCATGTATGTAATTCAACGTTAAGGGATCTTAAAGAATGTAATATGTTATTTATGGACATTTATATTGCTTCCATTAATGTGCATAAGTTATATGTGATGTTTACTTCTATGGAAAAAAAAAATTGTTTCTAAACTTAGTGAAATTCTAGGTTAATTCGTTGGATCCCTTGGCGGGGCATTATATTTGGTATCAGAGCCTAGTTTCTACATTGGGAGCTCTGGGTATTTTGGAACAACTAGAACTTTGAACTATTAAGTGTAATTTCCAAACTTGATCTAGGTGAATTGAAACACAGGACTCAAACTGTTACTTGGATATTTTTCATACTTCAACACTTAGTTTCAAAACAGGAAATTTTTACTTAAACTTAAACATAGAACTTAACTTAGTATGTTGTACTATTGTAGGATGGTATCTGGGACTAGGTCTTCTGTTAGAGGCCATGGTAGAGGCCGTGGAAGAGGCTATGGTCATGGAAGAGCTATCAGTGCCCATGAGTCTGCCCATGAGGGATCGACTCATGTAGAGAGCAGGGAAGAGCACTCTAGTAGGTAGCAGGAAGAAAGCCGTAGAGAGGACCAAGCTGAGTCTGAAGAGGTTGGTTTGAGATAGATGATGTAGACTATTCTAGAATGTCTACCTCTTGTTCAAGAACAACCTAAAGTGCATCAGAAAGAACAAGAGCATAGACCCAGATCTAGAAGTCCTCGAAAAGAATTTCAGAGGTCCATTTTGTCAACTTAGATGAAGGATCTTTCAAGATCCAAGGTTAAGCCTTTTAATGGGCAAGGTTCTGGTTATGTGGCTGAACAGTGGCTTATCTCTCTCAACATGATTTTTTCCATGTAGGAGTTCAATAGCAATGTTAAGGAAAGATTTGCAATCACTAATCTAGAGAATTTTGGGACCACTTGGTGGACGATAGAGGAGAAGAAGTTGGGAATCGATATGAGAAGTGTTACATGGGAATTATTCCTAGAGAGTTTTTGTGAACGATTCCTACCGAAGGAATGGAAACAATAAAGGGATGATGAATTTCATAATCTCATACAGTACACTTTGTCAGTGATCGAGTATGAGCGTAAGTTTTATGAGCTTATGCCTTTTTCAGGATTCAGTGAAAATTCAGCTCAGTTGACACAACATTTTATTAGGGGTTTGAATAACTGTATTATTGGGGGAGTTAAGGTATTTGAGCCAAAAACCCTCAAGGATGTGGTGCATCGAGCTATCCTTGTTGAGAAAAGTGTCAACCTTGGTCAAGGTGGTTTTGTAGGAGCTCCAGCAGCATCAGGATCTAAAAGCAACTATAATTCAAGTAGTAACAAGAAGTTCTCTTTCTCTAAGGGGAAACAATATCAACAACGGTCTCAAAAAACACAGCAATAGAAGGGCTCAAATTCTCAAGCTCAAGGTGGTGGCAAAGGTTCTAACACCAAGAACAACTGCAATGCTCAATGCAATAGACAGAATCAGACCAATCAGCCAGCTTAGAGTAGCCAGTCTTTTGTGAGCAGGAACAATCATCAGCAATCAAATGCACCACCTATGGGAAGAGGTTCTGGCAGAAATACAAAATGTTTTTCATGTGGTCAGATTGGACATTATGCAGCTCAGTGTCCTCAGCGAGCA
This sequence comes from Cupressus sempervirens, assembly GCA_028749045.1. NCBI lineage: Eukaryota > Viridiplantae > Streptophyta > Pinopsida > Cupressales > Cupressaceae > Cupressus > Cupressus sempervirens. Next base: position 489,626,819 of record CM053788.1, on the reverse strand, counting down.
CCTCAGTTTTCAAGACCTAGACCTACAGTTTCAGAGCCTACAGTGGGTGATGCAGGTAGAGCTCATAGAGTATTTGCAGTAGTTGATCAACGTTAGGCAGATCATCAAGGAACAGTGGTTGAAACCATAGGTGCTATTAGAGGTATATCTCTTTCAATATTTTTTGATTCAGGAGCTATAGATTCATTTATTTCACCATCTATAGTTTCTAAGTGTAAGCTAGATGTGGTGAAGCAAGATCGTGGTTGGCAAGTGGAATTAGCCTCAGGCATTAAGGTTTCCACAGATTTTGTAGTTCATAAGTGTGGGTTTAGTTTAGGAAGCTTCGATACGGCAGTGGATCTTCAAGTCATACCCCTTGGTTCCTATGATGTGGTTTTAGGCATGGACTGGCTTTGATCTCATAGAGCAAGTATAGATTGTAGGAAGAAGATCATTTTGTGCCAAGATGACCAAGGGAATGATGTGAAGATAGTTGGGATACCGAGGCCTATATCTCTGCGGATGATTTTTGCTATGCAATTGAAGCAAAGTTTCCGTAAGGGATGTCAGATATTTGTTGTTATGGTAAATGATCTTGATGAAGAAGATCCCATGAGGAAGACTTTAGATCACTCGATTTTGCCAGAGTACACAGATGTATTTCCAACTGAGATTCTAGACATGCCTCTGAAGAGGGACATTAACTTTAGTATTGATCTGATTCCTAGAGCGGAGCCTATCTCTAAAGCTCCTTATCGCATGACTACTCAGGAATTGGGTGAGCTACGTCTTCAGCTAGAGGAACTTCTAGCCAAAGGGAGCATTTGACCTAGTGTATCACCATGGGGAGCTCCAGTGCTCTTTGTGAAGAAGAAAGATGGTTCCTTGCGCCTTTGTATCGACTATAGACAGTTGAATAAGGTGACTATTAAGAATAGGTATCCTTTGCCTAGGATTGATGACTTATTTGATCAGATCAAGGGAGCTATAGTATTCTCCAAGATTGACCTTAAGTCAGGATACCACCAGCTTCGTATTAAGGAAGAAGATATTCACAAGACCACTTTTTGAACTCGCTATGGGCATTATGAGTTCACAGTGGTACCTTTTGGGTTGACTAATGCTCCATCAATTTTCATGAGTTTGATGAATGGTTTTTTTGATCATATCTAGACAAGTTTGTACTCGTGTTTCTTGATGACATACTGATATATTCTAAGACTCAGAAGGAGCATGAGGAACACCTGCGGTTGGTATTGTAGTGTTTGAGGGACAATCAACTTTATGCTAATGCAGCTAAGTGTGAATTCTTCAAATCAGAGATTCAGTATTTAGGGCATGCTATTTTAGGTGATGGTATTTCAATGGATCCTGCAAAGATTCAGGCGATAATAGATTGGCCTACACTGACTAATGTGTCAGAGATTCGTAGTTTCATTGGTTTAGCTAGTTATAATTGAAGATTTGTCCAGAACTTCTCTAGGATAGCCCATCCTATCACTTCTCTTCAAAGGAAAGGAAAGAAGTTCGTATGGATAGAGAAATGTGAGGAAGCTTTCTAGAAGCTCAAGGAGCTTTTGACTAGTGCATCGATTCTAGCTATACCAGATCCAGAAGGTGATTTCACGGTATGTACAAATGCTTCTCTTGAAGGGATTGGAGCAATATTGATGCAGAATGGATGGGTGATTGCGTATGAATCACACAAGCTCAAGGATCATGAGTTAAATTATCCTATGCATGATCTTGAGTTAGCAACAGTAGTTCATGCTTTGACAAGGTGGAGACATTTCTTGTTGGGGCACAAATTTGAGCTACACAACGATCATCATAGTCTTCAGTACATTTTTACTTAGCCTAATTTGAATGCTCGCCAGAGGCGATGGATGGAATTTCTATGCGAGTATGATTTTGAGGTTAAGTACATTCAATGTAAGGAGAATGTGGTGGCAGATGCTTTGAGTCACAGGAGACATGTGGTATCATCGATGACTCTTAGTGTGGATTTGAGGAGTTAGATTCTTCAAGCACTTCCTACAGATTCCTGGTATCAGGAAGTGTGCAGAGAGATTGATTGAGGAAGATCTTTGGAAGGTAAGTTTGCAGGTTTTTTTTGAGAGTTAGATGGTCTTTTGAGATATTTAGGGAGGATTTATGTGCCATTTTTGGATGAGCTTCACACCTTGATACTGGTAGAAGCCCATCATACACCTTACTCAACACATCTAGGTGTCAAGAAGATGCATGCTGATTTGAGACGTTTATTCTTTTGGTCTGGGATGAAGCAAGATATTGCTGATTTTGTGGCTAGGTGTCTTGAGTGTCAAAGAGTAAAGGAAGAACACCAGCACTCGGCTGGACTTTTGCAGCCTAATCTCATTCCTTCTTGGAAGTGGGATATCATCTCCATGGATTTTATTATAGGATTACCTATGACAGTTCGGCATCATGATGCTATCATGGTCACCATTGATCGATTGACTAAGGTGGCACATTTTTCATTGATTAGGTCTTCCTACACAACAGCTTCTGTAGCTAATGTCTTTATGCATGATATTGTGAGGTTACATGGTATTCCTAGAAAGATCATTTCTGATAGGGATCCTGTATTCACATTTGCATTCTAGACATCGCTGCAGCATGAGCTTGGAGCGCAGTTAAACTTTAGTTTGGCATATCATCCAGAGACTGATGGTCAGATAGAGAGGGTGAATTAGGTTTTGGAGAATATGTTATGGATGTATGTGATGGATAGGCAGACACATTGGGAGGATTATCTCTACCTAGTGGAGTTTGCTTAGAACTACGGGTATCATAGTTCTATTGGTATGGCACCATTTTAGGAATTATATGGACGTCCTTGTCATACACCATTGAGTTGGGACAGTCTTGAGGATCGCATCTTGTTGGGTCCTGAGATGCTTCGTGATATGGAGCAACAGGTAGTGCGTATCCGTGAGCATTTGACTATGGCACAGGATAGGCAAAAGAAGTATGCCGATGCTCATAGGATTGATAAGCAGTTTGTTGTGGGAGATAAGGTTTTCCTAAGAGTGCAACGATGAAAGAGTCTGATCCATTATGGAAAGCGTTCTAAGCTAGCACCTTGCTTTGTGGGACCATTCGAGATTCTAGAGAGGATTGGCCAGTTGCTTACCATCTTGCTCTACCGCCCAGCCTAGCTCGCATTCATGATGTTTTCCATGTTTTAGTGCTTAGGCAGTATATTCCTGATATTGTGCATGTTCTTGATTGGAATGTGTTGCAGGTAGAGGACGGGTAGCTGGCTTTGGAGCCAGTTCGTATTCTGGAGTAGCAGGGGTTGACCCTCAGGGGTCAAACGATCGAGTAGGTAAGGGTCCAATGGGACCCTACTGATGATTTTTCAGCTACTTGGGAGGATGTAGCTAGATTGAGGGAGTTATATCCCTATTTTTTTGTAGGCTTCCAAGAGTAAGCCTAACCCAAGGGGGGGTGGATGTAGTGCCTACCCTCGTTCACATCTTTTCTGAACATTGATGCTATTATTATCAGACTATGATAGACTAGTTTTATGTTGATGGATTAGTGGTATTGTTTTGACACTATCAGACATTATGTTATGGATTCAGTGGTTATATGATGAGATCATTTAGATTTTACATTTCATGCATACATGATGATCACTATACTATTTTCAGTTATTATTGATGATTAGATGGATGGTTATTATCTTATGTGTTTTATTATGGATACTTACCCCATACTTGCATGTGTATGGTGTGCGTGTTTTCTTATTGTATGGCATTTCTGATGTGGTTAAGGAAGGGAGTCATAGTCACCTGCTTAGTCGGGATCTACACGATGCACCACTTCCTGCCATTATCTGTTTAGCTTAGCATTATATATTGTATGTACATGCATGGTTTTTCTGCAGGTTGCAGGTATCGGGTATCGACTTTCTTGAATTGCCAGGATGAGCGTACCCTATTATACTATCTCAATGATAAGAGAAGGGAGATAAATTCTCAAGTCCAAATCCCAAACCTTTAAACCTTTGTCCTAGTGAGTTAGGACAAGTATCAGAGTTGAGTACCCACCGAATGTGTCGAATGACATATTTGGTGATTTTTAACCCTTTAGACTGATTTTGTATGATTTGTTCTATGATGGGTTTTCATATTTTATCTTGGGGGTCTATGGTGAATTTTCTATTAATTAAGTCTTAATAAATGGATTTAATTAATAAATTAATTATTTGAGAAAATTAATATAAAATATCATGTTATTTGATATTTTGATTGTAATTAATTAAATGAGAATTAATTGAGAGAAAAGAATTAAATAAAAGAAAATTAGAAATTAAAATTAATAATAATAATAAAATAATAATAAAGTAATAAATAAATAATAATAATAAAAGTTACAAAAATTAAAATGGAAGTTATAAATATTTAGATAGAAATTATATAAAAGTGGATTGGAGTTATAAGCTTGCATGGGAGTTAACCCACTTTTATATTTCCCATGTGTCAACAACACGGGGGTTAGTGCATTAATTAAGCACATGGTGTCTACAACCCTATGGCTCATCTTGAAGGTTGAAAAAGACCCATGCTTAGTTGGTGACACCTTCTAGCTATTTCTAGAAACATTCTAGAGGTTTCCTGAGAGCTCTTTATATTCAAACATCCCTAGAAGCATAGACATAGCGTTTGGAGTGCAATTGGAGCATTGGAGGATTCGAGAATTCTGAAGAAGGGAGCTTGCTCTGCGAGTTTTCTGAGGAAGAGAGAATTAGCATCAGAATTTGGGTAGATTCTTGTGATTTTACTTATGCTATTTCCGCATTTTGCATTCCCTGTCTTCTTCGTGTCTTCCATATGTCTTCTGAGGAATTTCATATTTTTATTGTATGCATTCTCAATATGGGCAATTGAATTTATGTGGAATTCTCTATATGCATAGATCTGAAAGAAAATGGGGCTAGGGTTTAAACTCATAGCCAAACCCATTAGATTATTTATTGGATAAATTTTAAGATCAAAGATTTAAAGGAAAATTTTGAAAATTAGAATTTCTAAGTAAACTGTGTATATTCTTGAATCTGCATACACATATACATATATATCATTATATACATATATATATGTATGTGCTATGATGGTGATAAACTCTGCATGTATATATATACACACACATATATATATACCCATATATATATATATACATACATATGTATATATATACATACATATATATATTTATTTATATAATAATCGAATGTCAAATCGCGATAGAGTTTCATGTTAATAGTATTTCATATCGCATGGGAACATTTTTATAAACTTTTTTATTGAAAATCATGTTAATATATATATATATATATGATGTTGGGCGGGTATTATATACCCCACCCACTACAAGCCTGCGAGATCGCAGGGTACCTGCGACCGCAGTGTACCTGCAGTGCAGATGTATTGGACCGTGCGATTTTAAAATCGCATTGCGATTTGAGTTTGGTTTTAAATTATATGAAGTTTTATTTGCAACATTATTTCATAAGAGATTTGGATATGAATCTTGATTTTGTTGCAATATCATTAATTATTAAATGTTATTATATATATATATATTTATGTATGTATATATATATAAATAAATAAATAAATATATATATATATATATATATATATATATATATATAAGTATATATGTATATATAATTAATTATAAATGAATATTATAGAGTTCTAAATTAATGGATCACTCTTTTAATGATTTAAAATATTAGTATTGAGCTTGTCACTTATGAAGAGATATTAATAATTAATTTAATTAAACTTAGTTTAATTAAGATTAGTTATTAGAATATATAATCGAAGTTTTGATTCATTGAGACTGTCAATTTTCAAACAATGTTATATAAACAAAATATTATTAGACCAATTAGAAAATTGAGTCTAATAGTTTTGGGGATAAAATTTTATCTATCAAACAAATACATGGGTTAGGAAAAACGTGAAATTTCTCCACTTAATATAATTTGGAAAAACGTAAACTAAGAATTTGTAAATTCAAATTTGAAAACTTAGAAAAATCAAAACATGTGTTTACATTGTGTATTCTTTATGCTATTGTTTTGGGTTTGGGGTTGACTAGTGTTGACCAGTATAGGACGTCTACTAGAGGCTTGGGGGTTATGTGATTGTGATGTCATGATGATGTTTTAATCTTGATCTTTATAAACCCAACCATGGTTTGTGATGGAATGCTCTATGTATTGGATGTGATTACTGATTGTTATAGTTGAGATTATTATGTATGAGACACTTGACTTAACCATTATTTTGGTCATCGATCAGTTATCCTTGATTATTTTTTGCCATGATGGGACTGTAATGTGGATTTATTTTTGATGATGTCATGATGTGACATGTTTGACTCAACCATTTTTGGAGTCTTTGATCAGTATAATTGAGATATATATTTTGGTTATTGAGAACCATTGGATATTTGATTATCAGTGATACTTCAGTTGCCAATAGAGAGCTGTTGTGTTCATGATTTTCTATGGATGTTTGCTCATGGAGATTTGATGCTTTTATGCATATTTGATGATTTTATTATGGATTATCTTTTGTGATTTTGAGATTTATGAGTCCATGAGCATTAGGGTAGGATATCTACATGTAGTGATGGGAAGTGGCTTGCAATGGGGGCCGAGGCCCTAAGAGTTTGCCAGGGTAACTCATTGTAAGTTGGATTAATAAGTGATAACATTCACACCTAATACTAACTGAATGAACCTAAAAAGATAAGTGTTTTGTTCTTGCCCATGCCTTGAGCGCTTGTACAGGCTAGGATGGGAGTAGTGAGATGCATGGTTGCGACCTTGCATTCTATAGTATGCCTCGTTAGTATGAGAGGATACTAGTGGCTACATAAAATCAGTATGAACCTGTTGAGTTTAGCTAACTGCCAAGGTAACTTGTACATGATAATTGCGATGACACTTTCCCGCTTGCATAGTAGGTTCCTACATGTCATTGTGTGCCTCTGGGATTAGATGTTAGATTTTGTGTTGGAACCTTGGAGTTAATATACCTTTAGGATTCTTGGACTTATAGAGATATGTGCTATGTGATTTTGATAGCCTATTTGGGACTTGAGATTATCTCCTTAGCATGGTGGGAGTGGACCACTTAGGTACCACACGATCAGGTGGTAGTGTATTTTCCACTCTTATCATTTGAGATTCATTGAGACATTTTGGTTGATGCGTCCTTCATGATGGTGGATATGTATCCTTTTTCATTGATGATTAGCATATGTTAGATGATGTTATCTTATGCTTTTATTTGCATGTTAGATTACTTTCTACATATGATGTTGTATTTATTAGGAGTGACATTCCTACTATGTAATACCAATGATCTCTTCGGTGATTTGGAATGTTACACACAGAGAGATGGCTAGGATCCACGATGGTCTAATGATGGTATTGATGGTTGGGAGGAACTGTGCACTTAGTTTATTATGTTTGATCTTTATGATGGATGTTTATGTCTTCTATGATGGTGTACCATGTGATTATCTCTACTTTGATGTATCATGGATTAGAATAGGATGATGTACCTTATTCTATACATGTACATTCTTTGTGCCTATCATGACATGTACAATGGATGATTGTGCATTCTGGAATGTAATTCAGAAAGGACATTTATATATTGGATGTATCATTAATATTTCATGTGGATGTTGTGCTAGATGGATTCATGTATGTAATTCAAAATTAAGGGATCTTAAAGAATGTAATATGTTATTTATGGGCATTGCTATTGCTTTCGTTAATGTGCATAAGTTATACGTGATGTTTACTTCTATGGAAAAAAAAAAATTGTTTCTAAACTTAGTGAAATTATAGGTTAATTCTTCGGATCCCTTCGTGGGGCATTACAAGAACCCTAAGCAGAAATTCAAGGGTTACTATCATAAGTGCAACATGCAAGGATATTAGGCACATGAATGCAAGACCAAGACCATGAACACTCAGAGATTTTGAAGGATACTGCTACAATTTTCAAAAGTATGGCTACAAAGCATATGAGTGGAGATCCAAGACCATGTGGACATAAAATAGGAAGATAAAGGTAAAAAAAAATTGAAAATCCTATGATTGATATTAAAACACAGGGTACATTTGCCACTATTGTCAAGAATATTGACATGTTCTTGAGAATTTCATAAGAACACCTTTTAGAGGCAACTACAATAGATGGTTAAGTGAAACTACATGCTTTAGTTATCTCAAGATCGGTCATGTCAGCAGAAATTATTCAACTAGTTCATCGACACTGAGCAATAGAAATAATAAAGGCAAAGAAAAGGTCAATGTTGAGAAGGTAAAGGTGAAGATGAACATGACATGGAAGAAGAAGGAAGATTATAGGACATCAAGCTGAGATAAGGTCACTTCATCTAATGGATCAAGTGATCACATTATCCCTAACTAGGCAATCAAGAGGTATGCATGAGATTGATATTTCAAAAGTTATATTATGCATCAGTTCCAAGAATCTATGATCTAAAAAGATCATATATGAATGAATTAAGATGCAATGTAGTGATTAGAACTTGGAAGAAATCTATATTTTGTTATTTTCTATTTTCTTGTCGAGCATGGAAAGTTTCACAGTTGTTGCTGAGTGTGAGTTATATTATAATTATAGCTGAGCAAATTGGAAACCATGTGTTAGCTAAATGAGTTGAAAATACTATGATAGTCGAGCTTATAGCTATGTAAAATTGAGCAATTAATTCTGAATATGAAGGGTTTAGTCAAATTTTGATTGATTTTCACTTACTAGAGTTTATAAAGTGCACAAAGAGCATGAAGGTAAATTGATAAAGAAGATTCAAGTGTTTGTGAACTAGGTTCACCTGTTACTCAATATAAATCATCATATTCAAGAGGTATTTAGCTATTCCCAAGTTTCACTATTTCATTTCTTGCAAATCATAAGTAGTCAAATGGTGTCTAGCTCTTTTGCAAATGTTAGGGAAGAGGGTAAATAAGTTTTCAATGTTCAATTGATAAGTAATGATCTTAGGAAGCCCACTTTCCAATCTATTTCTAAGATAGCATATAAAGGAGACTCGTCAGGTGCATTATCTATGATACCACCAAAATTATTGATGATCCAAGATATTAGATGCTACTATATAGGAAAAATTGGAGAAGTAAAAGACATAGAGATAAGAGATGCCTATAGTAAACTATGTGATAATGGAGTCTTGAGGGAAGAGTATACAATGGTTGAATGAAAAGGGTTAAACCATGCCCTATATTTTCCCCAAGTATTCAAGACCAAATGGATTCAAATATTTATGAGCTGCATTTATGATAACTATATTTGGTTGGAAGGTGGAACAATTAATCTCACTAAGAAGATCATTAACCAAGTGTCAGGGTACCCTACTCTAGATCAACCTAAGAGCATGTAGAGTGATACAAAGGAAACTATTGAAAAGAATATAGATGTAGTATGGAACAAGAGAGGGATGTCTATTGACACAATTTTAGATCCCCTAATTGCCTTTGTAGTGAAAGTGATTGCTCACAAGTCCTTTCAATCTAGTTGACTAAATAGTGTATCATGTATGGCTATTGATTTGGCTTACAAGATAGTAAAGAGAGACCACTCCTATGAACTTTCCGAGTTGCAACTACAAGAACTATAAAAAAACTTGGAGGCCATCAGGAAAGAAAAAAGTGCATCATGAAAATTTGGTTTTTTACTTGTTTGCATATTCTTTCATGTGCATAACACCTTCCCCACCTTTGGTCAAGTTTCTTGGAAGACCAATAGGCTAATTGGCCAATAGATTTCTAAATTCATTGAGCAACTAGGAGATAATTTTGAGTGAGTGATGACTAGAAATTTTGAGGATTTTAAGAAATGCATGAAATAGAGGTTGAGGATCCCTATATCCCTAGTGGAAAAACATTATGATGATGTTTTTTTCCTAGTGGATGCAAACCATACATATGTGCAAGAAAAAATTCCAAGATTCAGAAGGCTAAAACCATTGCCATAGGAGATCAATGTAGATGAGGCCTTTGTAACTATTACAACTCTACTAGCAGAAGATATTGACAAGAGTGCCACCTCATTTGGTATTTATGAGAAAGCCAAATCAAGAATCAAAATAGAACTAAAGAAAACTATAGTTCTTAGAAAGAAGAAAAAACTAGTGAGAAAGTTAAATGAGAGATTTGGTGAAGGAGGAGAAGAAAAAGAAGATGATGATGATGATGAAGAGGAAGAACAAGGCCAAGCCCCACTAGAATTAACTAAAGGCCTAGGTAAGTATCAAGTAGAAGAAGCAGAAGGTACTGAGGGAGAAGAATCCAAGGAAGCACCCAAGGATACTAAGGCCAAGAAGAGGAAAGATAAAGAACATAATGTGGAGAAAATAGAGAATCTTGTAAAGAAACCACAATAGAAGCCAACTATACCTATTACTAGGTCAAACACAAGGGAAACCATAGTTCATGCTACAAAAGTTGTGAAGCCTAAGGGAAAGAGGACACTTAACATAGTAGAGATGAGGGAGCCTACTAAGAAGACATACAAGAGATTGAAGAAGAAGTCAATGCCTCAGCCAGATTCAGATGAGGAGAAGTCCTACTCAGATGATTTGAGTCAATACAAAGTGGTAAGCCACAATCTCTATTTTGATATAGATAATTTGGGTGAAAATATTGTTATGTAGATTTTTCTAGGTTAACACATGTTGATTTTGATAAGCTAGGGAGTGTAGATAAAAATAAGGTTGAATAAGCCATATAAGAGATGATGGCTAAATTTAAATCTACTCCACTAGAGATTGCCAACTCTTTACCTAAAAGTCTATATGACTGAGTTGAGAAAAAGTGGCAATTTAGATTGACCACTAAGAAGAAAATAAGAGAGGCTCAATTAGCCCATGTTATGCCTACTTTGGACAAGAAGAAGATGGCTAAAGCTATGAAAAAATACAAGGGGAGATTTTCCACCAAATATAGAGCTTTTAAGATTTTGAGGAATAAGATAGAAGAAGTGGTAACTCAAAGCAAATTGATTTGGAAGGAAATTTATGGTCTATCCACCAAGGCTAAAGAAAAGAAAGTAGATGAAGAGATAAAGTAACCTAAGAAAGGTGAGAAAGAAAAGGATAAAGTATTAGTCAAGTAAGTTGATGTGGAAGGGACTTAGGGAACTACAGAAGAGGCCACAGCTAAAGATGAGCAATAGGATGTTCAAGATGAACAAGTGCCAAGTGCCAATCCACCACATGTAGAACAAGAGAGTCAACATGACTCAATAGTTATCAAGGATGTTGTTGATAATTAATCACATAATATTAATCCTTTAATTGAGGTAGATTTGAAGAAAATTCTTAAGGACTCCACCACAACAACACAAGTATGCAAAAATCCTATACTAGTGAGAGTGGATGAGATTGAGAAGGTAGAACTTTCATCTATTAGGGAGAAACAACAATAAACATAAAATGTACCCCCTCAATCTACATAAGTGAAAGATATATATATATATATATATATACAAGATCTTCAAGCAGATCAAAGTGCAAACCTAGTATAGATAGTTGCTACAAGTGATACACCATCTATAATTCCCATCATTGTATTTTAGATGAAAGAGGAAAAGGAACACCAAACATAAACATCATTTCCTAGCCTAAATAGTTCAATTTTTACATCATTACATGTTGACGAAGATGGAACTAAAGTGAAAATAGGTTAGGAAGAAAGTCCTGTACCTAATAGAAAAATACAAGGTGAAGCTCAAATGGAGGATAAAAACACTAAAGAGTCAAGGTTGGATACTAAGCCAAAGGAGAAGATAGAAATAAAAATGCTTGTCACACTACCAATATCTACATCTCCTATTAGTAGTGAAACTCTTCAAAGGCCAAGAATATAGGAAACCGCACTATAGATATCAAGGATGAGCTCCAACACACCACTTAGTGCTGATACTACATCATTTGGTGATGTAATTTTTGATGAAGTGATTAAGCTACCTAAGTTTGATATTAATACAATCACTATAGAAGAGATGAGTATATTGCAAGATGCTCTACAAAGAAAGAAGAGACAATAAATTTTGAGGAGGTAACACAAGCAAAAACAAGTGTTACATGATATTATAGACATATTTTATGATGCTGTTAGCCTTTTAGAACTAAATGACAACAAGCCTATCATAGAGAAACTTGTTACCATTATGGACAAGATCAAAGATGAAGAGTTGGACTCAAATGTAAAATTACTTAAATGGTTTGAAAGGAAGTTTCATATAAAGGTACTAAAAAATATATCAAGTGTCATTGCACTTAGACAAGTTGACTTAGCAACCAAAATGGAAAGTATCAAGATAGTGTTAATATCTTCTCTCTATACAAAAACTTGTACAATGTGGAGAATTTAACACAAGAAATTGGCAAGGATTTTGACCAACTACAAGGAGATCTAAAACACATAGGTACAAATTTAAAGTTATCTACTTGTCAAAGTCAAGTGCATTTCCAGAGGCTACTAACTAATCAAGGTAGGTTTTCTTAATAATAAGCAGAAGATGCTATATTCAATCTACCTTGATCAATATCCAATCCATGTTGACTCCACACATGGAAGTGTTGCATAAGAAACTAGCCTATGTAGAGATATTGATGAAGAAAGACTCACATCTTTCAACTCACAATGGTTTAGTTGACCTTGATACCCAACTAGATATTCAGTATCAATCACTAGAGGTGGCTTGTAACAACTGGGATGAAACAATGAAGATAATCATGGAGTTACACAAGGCATTTTTGGATAAACACACATTAAGTGTACAAACCAAATGATGTAAGTGTCAAAAAAGGGGATTATAAAATTTTGAGAATTTTTTTTTCAAGGAAAATATCTACTCTATAGGAGTATGTGAGTAGATTCAAAAACAAAAATGAAGTATTTACTTAGACGGAGTAATAGAGTAATAAGGTATGATAGATTAGTCATAAATTTTGTAAAATTTTGAAGTTTTGAAATTTTTTATATGAACTGAGTAATGTAGTATATATTGTCTGACTTATGCAAAAATAAGAATGTATATGCCATGACAACTTTTTTTTTCCACTTATGTCAAAGGGGTAGATTATTAATTTCAAATTTTTTTGACAAGGTAGTGACAAAATACTTAGTCATTCTCTATCATCATTATAGTGCAAGCTAAGTGATTAGAGTGAACCAAGCAATCAATGTGAGTTGAGTGATCAAAGCATACCGTGCATAAGTTTCCAAAAAATACATGCCAAGCAATATACCTAGTTGGCACTAAGCACTAGTATGTGCTAAGTAGATTGTATGTGCCAAGTCACTCATGTGTTCAACAATCTATACATGTCGAGTGATTCTGGACACGAGTAAACAATGAGTGCCAAGTTGTTCACAAGCCAAGTTACAACATAATGAGTAGAGTGTGTGCTGAGCATTAGAGTCTTTGGATGCTAAGTGAACAATTTCTAACATACTTGTTTGTAATGGCATAAAATTCTATGTAAACCATTTTTGGGCCAACATAATGATTTTTTTATGATTCTAAGAGATAAGTATGGAGGTAGATTGTGAATCCCTATGTAGTACATGCAACCAATCAAATTAAGGGATGAATTAAGTGCCAATATGGATCAACCAAAACTGTTGATTCTTACCTAATTCATTCCACCTATGTTTATTTAACAAGGAAAACCCTAAAGAGTTTGTGTGAATGCAAAGAGAGTGCAAGGATACAAATGCTAAGTATAGTTTGAGAATTCATGGTGGCTATGGACGTTGTGACTATGTTCTCAATTGTAGAAACAATTAGAGATAATAGAAGAAAGAAAAGATAGAACAAAGGAGACATATCTGATCAGAAGGATCAATGATTTATTAGAAAAGAGAAGATCTGGCATCTAGCAACAATGTGCTAATTGAAGGATCATGGTGCTGAATCATTTGAATAGGCAATACAATAAAAATATCCTAATAGAGTAGTTTTAACAAGATTTTGTAAATCTTTTAACCAAGTGCTTTCTTTAATTTAAGTTTAAATTCTCTAACAAGGTGAGACCTAATAGTCTTTGTAAGTCTTTAATAGGGAATTTTTCATAGGATAGATCATAGTTTATGGTAAAAAATCACTGTACCCATAATAGGCCACACTTTACAACTATAGTAGTGAAGATTTGTGGGTGTCATCCCCACCCCACTTTTACCTTCTCATTGGAGGATTTTTGGGTAACCAATTTATTGTGTCATGTGTTATTTGTTTCATGCTATGGATGCAAATGTGTAGTTAGCTATTTTAGTTTATATGCTACATTATGAGATGGATGTGTGATGAATGTTTTATGGTAAAAGTTTTGAAGTTTTGATTCATCCGCACTCTCAGAGTTTACTTTCCATTATTATTTCCAACATTCTATGTGTTTACTTTGATATCTTTCATGTACCAATCCTAATGGTGCAATATCCTATTCAAGTGTGTTGATTTACAGGCTCACATTCTTGACACACAAGTATAAAATCTTAGCTCAAAGTCTCCATATTCTTGTACCATAAAAAATAATCCTCACTTTCTTACATATACCTAAAGATTATTTTTACAATAAATATTTGATTTTCCTTAGGATTAGATAAAAACATTTCCATAATACCAACATCATGAGCAATATCAAGTCTTCTATGGACAAAATAATGTAGATTTCCAATCATAGATTTGTACAATGTCTCATTTACCTCATTATTATCATCTTCCTTTGATAGTTTACACTTTGTGACCATCGGTGTACCAAATGGTATTGATTCTTCCATGCCAAATGTCTTTAAGATCTCCTTGATATACTAGGACTATCTGATGTATATATCATCCTTCTCTTATTGAACTTTCAATAAAATAAAGAATTGAATCTCTCCAAATATTGTCATCTCAAATTATTTCTTTATTTCACTAGCAAATGTCCTACACATTAGTTCATGTCCTCCGAATTTACTGTCATCAACAAATACTTTAACAATTAGGATCTTATCATCAAATTTAGTCTTTAGATTTAGATTATTGTCCTCACAAGTTCTGACAAAATAAATTGTCATAAAATATTAATTGAGCCTTTTATACAATGCCTGGGGTTCTTTGTTCAATCCATATAGTGAACTATGTATGTTGCATAAGATGTTCCTTTGATTAGGGTCAACAAACCTTTAGGTTTTTCATTGTATACTTCTTCTTCTAATATTGCATTCAAAAATATAGACTTGACATCCATTTGATAAACTTTGAATCCCTTGAAAGAAACATATTGGTGTAGGGGCACTTAGTCAAAGCCTTCCTTTTGGTTATTGGCATGTACTGACACTATCCAAGTCAGGGTTGTGAGTAAGTTTGGACCTTTCCAAGGTCATTGTTTTGGGTTACAATTGTTCCTAGGTAGATAGTTTTGGTGTGTTTGTGAGTGCAACTAGTGTTAGGGAGGAATAGGGCTAGCACCTTGGAAGTAGGAGAAAAGCATGGTTATAACCCACCTTGTCATCCATTATCTTTTTTCATTCTTTGGCATGAATTTGAACTCCTAACATGTCATTTGGAAGCTAGAAATAGAGATGTCAAGAGATGTTAATTAAGAAACAATTGTGAAAAAGTTTTCAAGAAGAAAAAAATGGCTTAGATCATGTAAAGTGATACCCTAGAGGCTAAATCATGCATAGATATCATTTATGGGTCACACTAGATAGGTTTGGAAGTTCTTGGGAGCTATGTGGTTGATCTTTCATCAACTTCAACATGGTATCAAAACTAAATATGTTGTAGCTTGTTTGACGTTTGGAGAAAAAGGAGAATGAGGGTTTGACATAACATATATGACATTTTTAGGGCATTTTCTTTGATTTTTGGAGGTGCAACAACAACAATTCATAAAAAATAATTACAGAGGTTGTTTGTAATCTATTTTCCTAATTTTTTCTAAAAATTACAAAACCCAACTTTTGTAACTTCAAAGACTTTGTTCGGGCTCATATGGACACATATTTAGGTGCTATTTTTTAAAAATTGCATAATTTTTTGTCTACTTTCTAGATCTAGTATCAGTATGGAATAATATTGAGTGGACATAGTACTTTAAGCATTTGGTCTTTTTTTTTCCTGCAAAAAACTATCCAACACCTTCTAAAATAATGACCAAGACCTTTTCTTGTCTAGAACTTCTAAACCCTCATAATTATCACACATGGAAGACCTTGATGACATGACTTCTCTGGTCAAAAGGGTTTAAGTCTTTTTTAGATGTCATGCATCTAGTTTTATAGAGGCCTTTTGAGGTCATACAACATAGGAACAAGATGGATGAGGCAATGGGGTTGATTGCTTTATAGGTATCTAATAGTCTAGAGTTTCATCTTGATGGGTGCAATTCCCCTCTAGCTATGTGGACCAAGATTGGAGGATTTTTTGGTACAGTAAATGAGTTTAGGGCACTTCAGATTGAGGTAGAACTTATCTCTCTTGTAATAGATTCTTTTCCTTCCATTGAGGACTTCTTGATGAAGTTCAATCAACAAAGATCTTTATTGTAGGGTTATGGGAAGACCAAGACTGATACTAAGTGTATCTACCTGATTCTTTCTAAGCTTTGTAGAAAATTTCAATTTTTTGCTTCTACCTTCTATTCCACCAAGGATGCTTTGGGTAATAGATTTATCATGCCATTCTTTGATTTTTTTGCGATCATTTAACTCGAGAGAAAGCTAAGCTCTCTCAGTTGGATTCTCTCATAGGCTCATAGACTTATACATTGGTAGCTTGTCCATATTCAAGGATGAAGGAGAAGATACATAAATCTCATTCTACAAAGTCTCAGATTGATTCTAGCACTCACAGTTCATCAGGTCTAGCTCCTCCTAAAGGGGTTAAACCAAAGCTAGAAAGACTGAAGTGTGCTTATTGTAATAAGCCTTATCATGATGAGTCACATTGCTATGAGAAGAAGTTAGATGGCTATGCCAAATAGGTTTTAGATTTCCCTTCTACTTCTCACAAATCTTCTTCATTATCATCATTTCAATTAGATGATAAAAATATAGAAAAGGGTCATGCACTATGTGAAACTACTAATCCTAATTCTTCTAGATGGTTACCATATTCAAGTTATTCACTCCATATGACATCTTCTTAGGATTTGTTCTCTTCTTTTGAGGCTTCACCTACCCCATTTTTATGGGGAACAACACTATTATGATTGTATGTGGGAAAGGTTCTATTGACATTGATGATAGTACATTTCATGATGTACTTTGTGTTCCATATTTGTACTTTGGTTTCTCTCTATTTATTAGATTACACACAATGGGACATGGAAGACAATTGAGTTTGCGCAAGATTAAATGCACATAAGAGATATTGAGACAAACAATATTATTACTATAGGGATTGTTGATCATGCTTCTTGCCTATATTCCTTCTCACATTTTTTTCCACATCTCCACTATTAGAGACTCCCTCTCTTTTCTCACGAGAGTTTACTAAGGTGAAGTTAGGTCGCTTGAACTTATGTGTTGTTCCTAAGACTAGTGTTGTGACTTCTACACCACCTCTTGTTTGAATTCC
This sequence comes from Cupressus sempervirens, assembly GCA_028749045.1. NCBI lineage: Eukaryota > Viridiplantae > Streptophyta > Pinopsida > Cupressales > Cupressaceae > Cupressus > Cupressus sempervirens. The sequence goes on along the minus strand of CM053788.1, from coordinate 489,609,156 downwards.
ATTTCTTACACAGGATTACTCTTCATCATTGCCTACTATTGCAGCTCTAGTCATTAAGCCACCTAATTTAGTTTTTGAGAATATATCAAAGGACACACATCTCTCAGATGACAAATTCAACACACCTATTATCTCACCTCTGTTGGAGATTTCATTTCAGGATTTTCATGCTTTCTCCTTTGAGCATTAGCAAGGACTTCCAGCCACACCTTACATACATGGGTTTTATCATACTTGTCCACTACAGTTTTTTTTCCTTCATATTGGAGCCACATTGGTATGTTCATCAATACATGAGTTTTTCTATTCTGGGGGGTGGGGTTATGGAGTCTCAATCTTCTGTAATGGAGGCTTTCATTGTACTTATGGTCTTGAGAAATTCTCTTGAGATGTTTCATTGGTGCATCCTTTTTCTATCTCTTTTTGGAGTAGAGTTTTTTCCATTGGTTTTTCTCTATTTGTCCATTTTTTAGAGATTTCATTATGATTGGGTACCTCATTAGGCCTTGTTGTTGGGACCCAAGTTTTCTTTCAGCAATGTAGTTGCATTATTTCTCATCTTAAGGGGGGTGTTTAAGAAAAAGGTTAATTTAATTTAATTTCTTAAATTACCTTCTTTCTATTCTTAAGATCATACTTAATAATTAATTAGTAATTATTAAATGGCTTTTTCCTTTTAGGTTACCTTCTTTCAATAGTAGTTTCTAGGTTTTTAGCTACCCCCTAAGTTTATCTTAAGGGGGGTTGTTAGAGTAATAAGATATCTCCTTATTACTTAAATCATTTTGATTTAATTATTAAGTCACTTATTATGTCTAGTTTACTTAAGCTAAACTTTAGTCATATAATACTAATTATTTTATTAAATATTATTATGCAACCTACATTTTAATTGTTAGGGCTTTGATCTCCTTTTATAAGGATTGATCTCTTTGTAATTTTATTCATTCACTTCTAATTATAGCTATTTTTCTTTTTTTCTCATCAAGAATGTCTCATCTATGTATTTGGAAATTCCAACCTTCATAGCTTTTTTCTTCTCTCTTTTGTGACAGGTGTTTGCATGCAAGTGATTCTTGGGAGCTGTGGGGTTTATCTTTCATTAACTTCAATAGGAATAACCACCAACCTCTTCTTTGTGATTTTCAAAATTTTGCGATAAAGTTCTCAACCAAATATTCAAAAAGCTGCACAACCTTGAAAATTTTTTGCATCTTTGAGAAATTTTCCTTCCTTCACTTGAAGAATCAACTGCATGCAAACACTTGACACAGAAGAGAGAAGTAAAAAGCTATAGAGGCTAGAATTGCTAGATCCATAGATGAGACATTCTTGATGAGAAAAAATAGAAATTTCTATAATAAAAAGTGAATAAATAAGATTACAAAGAGATCAATCCTTATAAAAGGAGATAAAAAACCTAATAAGTAAAACCTAGGTTGCATAATAATAATTAATAAAATAATTAATTGTTATATGTCTAAAGTTTAACTTAAGTAAGCTAGGGATAATAAGTGACTTAATAATTAAATCAAAATGATTTAATTAATAAGGAAATATATTATTAATCTAACAAAAATTCCTAAAAACTCTTTGGAAAGGTATAAAATCATAAAAGAAGTGCATCCCAAGGGTTGGGAGTTGTATTGAGTAATTTTGTGCAATTGAATACATGATTTTCCAGTTTAGTTTTAGAAAGTTTTTAGAATTCGGAATGCATTTGAAAAAAAATGGATGGAATCATTCAATATAGTGTTGGTTTTTTGTTTCTTGTGTTAGTACAATACTTTCTAATTATATTCAAAACTTTTTAAGTGTTCATCTAAGTAGGTTTTGAAATTCTTTTCTAAGTATCCTATGTGCTATTTCAATTTTGATTGCCTAAGCAACAGTGACTCCCCTATGAGTTTGTACCATGAGTTCTTCATGGATTTAGGGGACATGGTAGTAGAGACAATTTAAATATTGCATATAAGTTTTGAGGCCCTGGAAATCTTGGCAAGGTTTTTAAAAGTGATGCCCTAGGTAAGTCTGCTATACTCTGCTAGATGATCACAACATTGGAAGAGAGGTTTTGGGTTTTGAATGTGTTTGATAATTCAAAAAAAGTTTTGAAGAATGAGGAGAGGTGATTATTTTCAACATATACTAGAGGAAAATTTTTCATGACAAGTTTTGCAGTAGGAAAGATCATATGCCCTAGTTAGACCTGTCATCCTTATTGTGAAACACTTAAATATAGGCTAAAAAGTTTCTTTTGGGTGTACAAATATCTTAGAGACCTGAGACCCACAAATTATTTGAGATTTTCCAAAAGGGTACTCAATTATAAGGTTTTTTTATCACCTCATTTGGAGAAAATTAAGACTAAATCCAAAAAAACTCAAGTTGGAGGGCTAATTCTAGTAGCCTAGTTTGTGATAGTTTTGGCTTAGGAGCAAAGAACTTGATGATACCTTGTAATATTGTTGTCTAGAAGTCTAAGGGAATTTTGAAATCACTTGTGAGATCTCCCCACTCTAAAAATTTGAGGAAAATGGTCAAGAAAGACTAAAGAAGAAGGTTAGCTAGTTAGTTTAAAGAGTAATTTGGAGAAGAAGGAACTACAACCATTGATATAACTAGGTAGTGAGTAGTTAGAGGAAGGTGTAGAATTCCTCTAGATATTAGGACATCAAAGGAACCATAGTAGGATAAGATAAATCCTAAGAAAGTCCTTGGGAAGGTAAGGACTAAGAAGCAATTTAACCTATCATTACGTCAGAGTGGTAATAGAGAAAGAAGATTAGGGTTTGTGGGTAGATGTTTTTGCTTGCAGAGTTAGTTTGAGAATTGAATATGGTGACCAATGTAGAATTGGACAAAGAAATGGGTAAGCATAAGGAGAGGGATAATATCCTTGAGGGAGCTCTAGAAGAAATGAAGACTGAATTCAAAGAAGTTGTTGAGGCAACTAAGAAGAAGGGTCAAGAACGTGAAAGAAGTAGTAAGGGTAAGGAGAAGATTGATGAAGATCTTATCTCTAAACCTAACCCTCCTATAAATGAAGAGCCATTCCTCAAAGCTATCAAAGCCTTAGGTGGGAAGGCCCTATAAGGAGTTCCTTTTCTTAGTGGAAAGATGGACCCTGAATTGGTGATGGAATGGGTTAAAGGAATGGAGAATCACTTTCAATGTGAAGGTGTGAGTGAAGCACAAAAAATCAAAATAGCCAAATCTAGACTAAGGGGATCAACCCTAACATGGTAGAAGCACCTCCAAGAAAAGAGGGAAAGAGTAGGAAAGAAGCCCATTACAAATTGGAATTCCATGGTAACAAAGGTGTAGGAGAAATACCTACTAGAGGACTATGAGGTTCAATTCCATAGGAAGAGACAAAGTTTGAAGCAAAAAGACATGGATAGATCAACTTACACTGAAGAGTTCCAAAAGTCATTCTAAAGTTCAAGAGTGTAGGAAGATGAGGACATTAGGGCAGCCAGGTATTTAGGGGGTTTGAAAATGATCATACAAGAAGAGATTGATTTATGACACCTAGAATAGTCCATAAGTGTTTCCAACTTGCTTTGAAATTGGAAGAGAAGAATAAAAAGAAGGAAATCTCAAACTTCAGAGGAAGAGGTAAGAGAAGAGATGGAAGAGGTAGGAGCTATGGTGGAAGAGATCAAATTATAGGTTAGAAGGAGACAATAAGGTTATTGAACAAAAATAAGAAAGTCCAGGAAGTAGAGGTTTCAACAGGAGTAGAGGATGTAACACTAGTTGGAGAGGAGGGAGCAGTAACCAAGGGAGAGGTTCTTACTTTGTCACCATTAAGTGATATCATTTCAATCAGCTAGGACACCTTGCATATAGGTGCCCTGAAAAAAGGATCAACTTCCCAAGGAAGCACAAAAAGGGTCTACTATGTGCAAGAAGAATCTAGTAGTAACAAGCACTTTGAGGTACCCCTAGAATTAGATGAAGGGGAGAATTTGATGATAAGAAGGACATTGATTAAGGAGCTTAGAAAAGAAGAACCAAGTTAGAGAAGAAAACTCTTTAGGATTATATGTAAGATCACGGGAAATGTGTGCAGGGTCATCATTTACATAGGACCAACTGATAATATAATCAACAAAGAGGAAGTCAACAAGTTTAAGTAAAAAAGAATCCCTCATGCCAATTCATAAAAGGTCACATGGCTCATTAAAGGACAACATATACTTTTTGGAGAGAAAAAATGGGTAGAATTAACTTCAGGAAGATACAAAGATAGAGTACTACGTGATATTCTTCCCATGGATGCATGCCACCTTATACTTGGAAGGCCATGGCAATTTGATATTCAGGCTATACATGATGGGACTAAAACATTCTACTCATTCAAGAAAGATGCGGTAATTATAAAGATCCAATCCTTGCTAGAAGAAGGACAGTTGAAGACTTTAGGACCAAGTGTGTTCATGGTTGGTGAAAAAGAGTTCTTTCAAACCCTAGAGGAAGGAGATGGAGTTGAGTTTGCATTGGTTTTAAAACCTAAAGATGGAGTTTCTTCCAAGGAAACAAAGATATCAAATGAAGTGTAAGAATTTCTTAAGGAGTATAAGGCTGTTGTTAGTGATGGAAAACTTCACCTTACCTCCAAATAGACTTGTGAGCCACTAAATATACTTTATCCTAGGAGATAACCTACCTAATAAAGCTGCCTACAAGATGACTCCTCAACAAAATGAGGAAATTTGAAAACAAATCCAAGAGCTCCTAAACCAAGGCCTAATTATGAAAATAATTAGCCCATGTACAATCCCTACTATTTTACCACCCAAGAAGGGGGGAACTTGGAGGCTTTTTACTGATTCTAGATCCATTAATAGGATCACTATTAGATATAGGTTCTCTATATCTATAATTGGAAACTTGATGGATTGTTTAGGGGAAGCTAGGTATTTCACCAAGATAGACTTGGAAAGTGTCTATCATCAAATCAAGATCAATGAAGGGGATGAATGGAAAGAAACCTTCAAGACTACAGATGGTTTGTATGAGTGGCTTGTGATGTCATTGGTTTATCCAATGCTCCATCTACTTTTATGAGGTAGATGAATGAGGTTTTGGCAGAATACATTGGTAAGTTTGTTGTTGTCTACTTAGATGAAATTTTAATTTTTAGCAAAACTAAGGAAGAAAATATCAAGCATTTGCAAATTTTTTTTAAGAAATTGTATGACAAAAATATAATGATCAATTTATTGAAGTGTGACTTAATAAAGTAGGATCTAGTTACCTAGGATTTTTTCTATCTCAGGGTAACTTGAAAATGGACCAAAAGAAGGTAAATGTCATTCTAAGTTGGCCTATTCCTAAGACTACATCAGATATGAGAAGCTTCTATGATATATCTCAACATTATATAAATTTTATCATACATTTTAGTGGTATATCTGCTCCTATGTTTGACACAGTCAAGGGAGGAATGAAGAAAAAGTTCCTTTGGATCCCTCAAGTAGATCAAGGCTTTGAAACACTCAAGAGGAATATAGAAGAGATGCCTACACTAGTAATTCCTAGCTTTGACAAAATTTTCCATGTGGAATGTGATGCTAGAAATGTGCCTATTGGAGCTATCCTAAGACAAGAAGGAAGACTAGTGACCTTTCACAGTGAGAAGCTCAATGATGCCAAGAGAAAGTACTCCTCTTATGACCTAGAGTTGTATTCTCTAGTCTAGGCTCTAAGGAAGTGGAGGCATTATTTTCTCCCAAATGAATTTGTTGTATACTCAAAAAACCAAGCCCTCAACTTCCTTAACTCTTAAGAAAAACTAAGAAGAAAACATATGAAGTGGGTAGAATATTTACAAGCCTACATATTCACAATCAAGAACAAGAAGGGGATATAGAACAAAGTAGATGATTCTTTGAGTAGGAGACTCCTCATAGTCCAAGATATTCAACTAAAAAGCATAGATATTGATAGCTTCAAAGGCCTATATGCCAATAATGAATTTTTTTCTCAAATTTACAAGGTATGCAAGGAGTTTAAAAAAAAACTTTCATGGTGAGTTTTCTAATTATACATTGCAAAATGATCTATTGTTCAAGGAAAGTCAAATTTGTGTTCCTAGAGGGTCAATGAGGGATAATTTGATCCAAGAGAACGATAATGGGGCATTACTGGTCATTTTGGTGTCTATAAGACTCAAGAGTTAGTCACTAAGTTATATTTTTGGCCTAGGATGACTAGAGACATTAAGCAGTATGTTGAGAGTTTCATAGTGTGTCAAAAAGCCAAAGGGACATCCTAAAATGCTATTATTTACCAACCACTTCCAATCCCTAACATACCATGGGAATGCATAAGTATGGATTTTGTATTTGACCTACTCGAAACAAGGTAGGGGTATGATAGCATCTATGTGATTATGAATAGGTTTAGTAAGATGACTCACTTTGTGCTTTACAAGACTACCCATGATGCTTGTTAGATTTCTAATTTGTTTTTAAAAGAGGTGGTTAGGATCCATGGGCTACCTATAAGTATTATTTTGGATAGGGATACCAAATTCATGAGCCACTTTTGGAAGACTTCGCGGAGAAGAATTGGAAGTAACTCTTCTTTTGGATCTTCCTACCACCCATATACTAATGGACAAGCAAAGGTAACTAATAGAAGTCTTGGAAACCTATTGAGGTGCCTCACAAAGGACCATGGGAAGACTTGGGATCAATTCATTTTGAAAATGAAATATGCCTACAATGATATAGTAAATAGATCAATAGGTAAGAGTTCCTTTTAGTGGTTTATGGCTTGCATCCTCAAGGGTTTTTTAAGTTGAGAGCCTTGAAAGATGGGATTCCAATTAGTAGTTATGTTGAGGACTTTTCCCAATACATGAGGTAAGTCCATGAAAGTGTAAGGAATACATTGACTAACAATGCTGATAGATTGAAACAAAAGATGGATGCATCAAAGAGGGAATTATAGTTATAGACAAGGGATCTTGTGATGGTGCATCTGAAAAAACCAAGATTACTTAAGGGGATACTACACAAGCTCCAAATGAGAAGGTTAGGTCCTTGCAAAATACTTTCCAAATATGGAGACAATGACTATGAGGTTGAGGTGTCTCTAGACCTAGGTTTGTCACCAATCTTCAATGTTACATATTTGGTTTCCTACAAAGGACCTATCCTAGATGCTCATTAGAGTCTCTAAGAGGTTACACAAGAAGTAATAGACCTCCAACTAAGCCCTACTACACCTCTGCAAGCATATAAGGTACTAGAATCTAGAGTCTACAAATAAAATATGAAGAAAGACTACTTAGAATGTCTTGTAGAATGGCTTGGCAAGGATGATGTTGATGCTACCTAGGTTAAAGAGATATACTTCAAATTATTGGTCATTGATCCCAACCTACTCAATCCAAGGATGGATTAGCTTTTCTTGTTTAAGGGAGTATGTTACAGGGGCACCTAGTCAAAGCCTCCTTTTTGGTTTCTAGTTGGATTGAATTTTTGGCATGTACTCACTCTAGCCAAGTTAAGTTTGTGAGTGAGTTTGGACCTTTTCAAGGTCATTGTTGTGGGTTATAATTATTCCTAGGTAGAAGGTTTTGGTGTGTTTGTGAGTGTAGTTAGTGTTGTGGAGGCATAGGGATAACACCTTGGAAGTAGGAGGGAAGTGTGATTTTAACCTGATGAGACCAAAATTTTGATATTTTGTTGATACTTTGTTTTATCTTTTTCAAAAAATTTGTGGACCTATGTTTACCAAACCTATGATAAACCTATGGGTCGAAACTATGCAATATTTTGCTAATATTATATATAGTATGCAGTATTTCATATAGTTATCAAAATGTGTGATCTTATATTTGAATTTAATTTGATAAATGTTTATTTGCAAACATGTCTTTTTATTGGAACTAACCTATTAATGAAGACTAAAAGATAATTGGAGGAATTCAAAAGTTGAGTGCCAATAACATTCAAGGAGAAGAGAATGCTAAGGAGCAGCCATGACAGATGAAAGTTGCAATGGTTCTAGAAGACATGACAATGAGTAAGAAGGAGCTATGAAGACTTATTACCCTCTCTGCATTTATTCTTTGGTGAGTGGATGTTTAGACTTTATTATTCCTACCTTAAGCCATTATTCCCTCTTCCCACCTTTAGTTGATATCCTCCAATTTTCTCTCTTGCAGATTTAAATCTAGGTCATTTACTTTTTTGTTATGGAATAAGTGTTGATTTCCTATAGATATAGGAATCGACCCAAGTGTGTTAAGTTTTTAACTAGTTAAAAGAAATAGTTTAAGAGAATAGACTGTTAACTTTTACAGTTGTGTTTTTATAGTTCTATGTTATGTAATGAATTTTTGAAATCTAATGAAATAGTTTTTGGCTTCTCTTTTGTGTTATTAGTTTAGTGAAGCCAACCAAGGGGGCCCACTTGGAAGGTGGATTAGATTAGTATAGAATAGATTTATTTCCAAGCATTCTTAGTTTTGTAATTAGAAGTTGAAAGTTCCTTCCTGTAGCATCACTTGTGAATGTTCTTGCAACATATGTGAGAACAGTTATAGTGGATGAACCAAGTTGGAATATTTGTTATCCTTTCATTATATATCTAGTATTCATAGAGTTAAGTGCGTTAGTTTCTTGCAACAATAGTGTAAGTTCTTTTCCTTGCATTTTATTTTCCTCCAACATAAGCTTAGTGACTCATTAAGAGACCTAGTGCATATATTGTGCCAACCACTTCAAGTATACGTCCCCGGGTTGACAAGATTAAATGCACCTCATAGTGGGAAAAATAGCAAGTCCTTAGTTTGAATATAGTATTCCTAAGCATGGCCTGGAGCATGACTATGATACCTATTGTGAGGTGGATCATTTTTGGTGCCATTATTGGTGATGGTGTCAAGCTAGGAGAATTTTTGAGTCATAGTTCTTAGATAAAGTTTTTTTAGAAATATCCAGTTTGAAGTTTCTTTCACTAGTGTGAAAAGTTTAATTGCATGCATCGAAAAGGAAGACGACAAGATGAATATGGTAGATTTCTTCCATGGGAGTTTGTTAATTTGAATGAAGAAATTGAGTTACATTTTGAAGATGCAAGCCCTTTTTTTCCCACAACATCATCATCAAGAGCTGAACCAATAGATATAAGCGATCTTCAACCCTTCACTAAAGTATTGGCCAGTTTTCTTGATAACATTGTTTTGAATCCACCAGCTGTTAATCATCCAATACCTAATGTCCATTTTTAGCTGCAATCTCATAATCTAATACCTCCAGTCATGGCACAACCTACTTTTCCATTTCCTCTTCCAAGTCTTATAATCAATGCTAATCTTAAGAACATACCTCCCATTGCTCTTCCAAAGTTCTATGGCCTTGCAACTAAAGACCCTAATACTTTCTTGTTTGAATTTGATATCCATTGTCATAGTTTTGACTACAACACTAATGCCCATAAGCTTAAATTATTTCAAGCAACATTGAAAGAATCAACTCTACGATGGTTCATGGGCTTAGGAGCCAATGCAATAAGAAGTTGGGATGAGATGCAAGCTTTGTTTCTAGATAAGTATAAAAAATATTGCAAGGCATCTGGTTCAAGAGGGGATGATATCTTCAGGATATCATAGAAGGAGGAAGAAACATTGGAAGATTATGTTTCATGTTTCTCATATACACTAGAGAAGAACCCTCAACACACATTGTCCAAAAAGTCACAAAAGCTAGTTTTTCTGAGAGGTGTGAATGATGATTGTTTAGAAGCATTAGACTTGATGGCTGGTGGTGACATATATAAATCTTCTTGGATGACCTCAAGAAGATTTGTCAAAACTATTCAAGGTCAACCATGAAGACTCTTGTTGAGGTGTGTGGGAGAGGGTCTGTTGATTTGGGGGATGGCACATTCCATGATGTTCTTTGTGTACCCTCATTATCAACTAATCTCCTATCAGTATACTAGATCACTCACATAGGTTCAAGTAAGTGAGTTGAGTTCAATCCTAATTCTATGGAGATACGTGAGTTGCACAATGATTCTATAGTTGCAGTTGGGAGAGCAGATCATCAGTCATGACTCTATTTTTTTTCTCACTTTGTTCCTAATCCTCCTTCATCTATTTTTCTCACTCACTCTAATGATGTGAGTAAATTATGGCATGAGCAGTTTGGCCATCTTAACTTTTGCTAATTGCATTAGCTCAACCAACAGAGAATGGTCATAATGTTGCCTTCGGTTAAGTTCTCAGGCACTGTTTGCCAAGGTTGCATTCTTGGTAAGCATCCTAAGGAAAAGTTTGACAAAAGTAAGGGATGGAGATCTTCACAAATAATAGAGTTAGTTCATAGTGATTTGGCTGGTCTATTTCAACATCCTTCTTTTAATAGGGCCTGATATGTCCTCACATTCATTGATTACCTTTTTTGATATACTTGGGTGTACTTTCTCAAACATAAGTTAGAGGTATTTGATCATTTTCATGACTTCAAAATTTTTGTAGAAAAAAATTTGATAATGCCATCAAATTTTTGTGTACAAACAATGGTGGTGAGTATGTCAACCATTGGATTGAAAGATTTTGCACTTTAGAGGGGATTGATTTACAACATTTAGTTCCATACAATCCTTAGCAGAATGGTGTTGTAGAATGGAAGAATAGATCCTTGAAGGAAATGGCAAACTGTATGATTCACTCTAGATCTCTTGCACCACAATATTGGGCAGAGGCTGTTAACTATGCTTGTTATATCCAGAAATGTGTTCCTCAACAAGTCTTGAAGGGAGTTACTCCTTTTGAAGCTTGGAGAAGTCAAAAACCATTAGTTAAGCACTTTCAAGTTTTTGGATCTCTTGCATGGGCCCAGATTCATGCAGAGAAACGTAAGGCCTTGGATCTACAAAGAAAACCTTGCATATTTGTAGGTTATCCTGATGGTGTGAAGGGTTATTGGTTGCTCCACCCTACTACACATGAGTTATTCATTGAGAGGAGTGTTTAGTTTGAGGAGGGATCTTCAAGCTTACTTTCTATCACTTATCCAACTCCTACTTTGACATTGGAGTCACTTGGAATACATTACAAATCGTCTGATGAGTTAGATTCACTTGTATAGTCTTCTACGTCCACTTCTGATACAGAGAGTGATTTAGAGAACTCACCTCCTTGCTCTCCTAGTCATCATTCAAAGGTTAATTATTCCCTATTAGATTCTCCATCTTCTAGTCCACTTTGGGCTAGATAGACCTTGCATTCTGTAGGTGATTGAGTTGGGGATCCATCAGATACCAGGCAGACTCATTCACAATTCTAGGATGCTCCACATGTCTTCATTACTACTGCCTTAGATCCATAGTTCTTTCATGAGGCTTTTGGTATTCCTGAGTGGGATACAACTATGTAGGAAGAGTATAGTTCCTTGATGAGGAACCACACTTGGGATCTTGTCCCTCTTCCTAAGGGAAGAAAACTTGTTCGATGTAAGTGGATCTATTGAACAAAATTTGTAGCAAATGGGTCAGTTGACAAACACAAGGCTCACTTGGTCGCCAAAGGATTCTTTTAGGTTCCTAGGATTGACTGCTCTTAGAATTTTGTGCTAGTTTCCCAAGTGAATTTCGTTTGACTTATTCTTGCCATTGCTGCAGCTAATCATCGAAAAGTACATTAGATGGATGTGAAGAGTGCTTTTCTTCATGGTGACCTTCATGAGGAGATCTACATGGAGCCGCCGCAGGGCTTCCTTTAGGATTCTTCACTTGTGTGCCATCTTCATAAGTCTCTCTATGGCCTCAAATAGGCTCCTCGGGCCTGGTATGTCAAGATGGGCTCCTTTCGTCTATCAGTTGGGTTCACTCGGTGCCATTCTAATCCTAATGTCTACATTTTTCAACAGGGTGATTAACTTCTATTTTTGGTTTTGTATGTTGATTACTTGCTGATCATAAGAAGTTCTTCACCCACCATTAAGGCTGTCAAAGTGGTTCTTTAGGATAGTTTTTCAATGATTGACTTGGGCTTGTTGCATTACTTTCTCAGGATTGAGATCTTTCACTCTCCTTCTGGGATCACCATCACATAGTCCAAGTATGCTCTAGATTTACTCTCAAGGTTTCATATGGCTAACTGTAAGCCTACTCTGACTCCCTTCCTTTCTAGAGTCAAGCTTGAGGCTCAGTGTTCTCTACTTATTGATGGCACTTTCTACCACCAACTTGTTGGGAGTCTCATTTATCTAACTCATACGAGACTTGACATCTCATATGCTATAGGCATGGTCTCTTGATTCAAGCAGAAGCCCAATGAGCTGCATTGGAAAGTAACCAAGAAGATCCTTCACTACATTCAGGGTTCTCATAGTTGTGGGATTCACTATGCAGCAGGTATTGAGCTTGATTTGGTGGGCTACATAGATTCAAATTGGGTAGGTGATTCTTAGGATCGCAAGTCTACTTTAGGGTATAGCTTCTCACTTGGTTCAGGTCCTGTTTGTTGGTCGAGCAAAAAGTAGTCTGCTATTGCTCTATCTTCTACTGAGGCTAACTATCAAGGGGTTGTAAATGTTGCTACTAAGGCCATTTGGCTTCAAAATCTTCTCACTGAGTTTGGTATCCAAATTAGACAACCATCAATCATATTTTGTGACAACTAGAGTGCCATTTAGATCTGAAAAAATTTGGTTCATCATCAGCAGACCAAACACATAGAGGTTGTACTACATATGAGAGCTCATCCATGGTTACATCATTAACCTTCGCTATTGTCCAACTTTTGAGTAGGTTGCTGATATCTTCACCAAACCCTTCACTAAGAGAAAGTTCCTTCATTTGCGAGCTTTGTTGGGGGTGTGAGATGCTTCATCATTTGGGGGGGCCTCTTCCTCTCACTTAGAGTCCTAACTTTTTTTGGGGGGTCTCTTTTCTCTCTCTTTTGGGGGAATCTTATGTACATGGGTACCTCATCAGGCTTGACTTGCTGTGACCCATTTCTACATCCACCTAAGCTTCACTAATGGGGGGGTTGTTAGTGTAGTTTTTTAATTTCCTAGTAGGTTATTTATTTTTCCCTTTATTGCTAGGTTTTTCCTACACTTTTAATAATCTTGCTTAGGTTAATAAAGCATGTCTTATTAGGTGAATGGTTGTGAGGTGTCACCTTCCTACATGTGACCAACCATTAGCTATCTTGGGAAGATACTTTTCTATCTTTAGTTTGATAAATGGTTGCTCCTCATTGGTCAGTGTTGCCACCTCCTCCCTCTTCCTAGCCTATATAAGCATGCTACCTGGCTTGTACTTGTATCTCTTGTTTTTGCATTCTCTTAATGCTATTTTGCTTCTAGCATTTGCATTACTCTCTTGGAGACTAACTCCGTGTTGCTATTTTGATTTTGTATCATTTGCATTCATAGTTTAGATATTTATTCTTTGCACTAGTTTTTTGGGTTATTAATCTTTTCAGATTCTAATAGAAGAAAGGCTGAAGACCTCATTCCATAGTCACTAAAGGAATCAATCAAGGAATTTCAAAGCTTTAGATACCTAAACTATTGTCAGATTTCAAACAAGATATCATCAATGATGTTGCTACACATCTGGACACAATGACTGCAAAGAAGAAGCAAGTCAAAGCTGAGTTACAACTAGCTAAATATTGCCCTCATTTCCAGAAGTAGAAGAAGGATTATCAATGTAAATTGGTTGCAAGCATGGAGAACCAACATCTTCCAATTGAGTACATCAAGATAGATGGAGATGATGAGCAAGTATTTTTTGTTGCCCAACACCGACCATGGGTGCAACATCAAGGTATGCCTCAGGACCCCTTGGAAAATTCAAATTCATATGGTAATCAATGGAAAAACTATAATCCCCAAGGTCTTCCAAAAAATCAACCCAATTGGAACAATGTTGGGAAAAACAAAACACAATAATCCCAATGGCCTTAGAATTCCCAACCACATTGGCCTATCCAATAGAGTAACCAATGGCAGAACCAACAGAACTACTGGCAAAACCAATAGAACCAATGGCAACCACCCCAAGGGAATTGGTAGTCTACAAACCAATTGAGGGGATCTCAACAATGGCCTAAGAAAAATATTGGTGCTCCACAATTACAACCTCTAGTTTAGCAACTTTCTCTAATGCCACCACCTACAAATCCTAGACCTCAAAAGCAAACACAATTACTTGTACAACCTTAGCCAAACCCAAATAGCCAACAACCACAGTAGCCCATGTATAGTGCTGATGCTCAACAGTATCTTGCTTACACCCTAAATGTTTCTAATATACATATGAGATCTGGTACAACTTTACCAGTGCCTAATCACCTCTTATAACTAAAATACCAGACTGTCCTGCAACACTAGAACCCTTAGTTGCTAAAACTATTGACTCAACCAAAGTTACTATGTCAACACCAGCTTAACTAGTAGTAGAACCTCCTTTTCCAAAAAAGCTGATACAAAAGAAACATGAACAAATAGAGGAACAACCTTTTAATATTGTTGATCAGTTGAAAAACATGTATGTCCAAATACTTCTATTTCAAGCCATTAAAAATGTTCCAGTTTATGGAAAAGCTAATAGGGAAGCCTGCTTGAAGAAACCTAGAAGGAAGAAAAAGGACCCCACCACAACTCATGTTGTGGGACAACTGGCTAACATCATGCTAGGGAAATTGATTACACCAAAATATTCTAATCCAGGAAGTCTAGTAGTGAATGTTAGTATAAATGGTTAGTTTGTTAAAAATTCTTTAATAGATCTTGGAGCTGCTATAAATGTTATGACCAAGGATACCATGAAGAAGTTGGAAATAGAAGGAGTAAGGGCCACACCAACAATTCTACAACTTGCAGATAGTTCTACTATTACCCCTGATCGGATGATAGAAAACATAGTTCTAATTTTAGATTCTCTAGAATATCTTGCAGACTTCATTATTTTGTCCCCCAAAGTTAATCTATCTAGTTAGCCTGTCATCTTAGGTAGATCATAGTTAGCCAAAACTGATGCAAACATAAGTTGTAGATTAGGGAATATGACCATATCAAATGGCTAAGCAAAAAAGAAATTTGATTTATATCCTCCAACCCAACCATTATCAGATTTAAGTACATCTGTATGGCCAAATTTAGGGGATGATGAAGAAGAGTTAAACTCTATATTACAACTCATGATGTTGCATAGATAGTCTTTTCTAAAGTTGCAAGAGGAAGATTCAGTACTTCAGAGTATCCTCACTAACAGTTGTGTGGTAGAAAAAGATATATCTGAAAGTTTTGTGTTGGAATTAATAACATATGAGGAATGTGATAAGAATTTTACTTTTCTCAAAGAACCTAAAATTCTTTATCCACTTTTACCTTGTGAATTAGAAGCAAGTCCAATATTTGAAGCTGCTATGATAGAGTCCACCACTACTATTGAACTAACTAATGGTCATAATCTCAATGTTAATCCTAAGTTAACAACCACACAGATGGAAAAATTAAAAGAATTGCTTCAAAGGCATGAAAAAACATTTTCATGGGATTATAGTGATATGAAAGGGTTGAGTCCTACACTATGCACTCATAGGATATACATCAATGAAGGTTGTCTACCACTCCATCAATCCTAGGTTAATCCTAAGTTAATATCCATGTTAATCCTAGGTTAACACCCACATAGATGGAATACTTAAAAGAAATGCTTCAAAGGATTGAAAAGGCCTTTGCATGGGATTATAGTGATATGAAAGGGTTGATTCCTACACTGAGCACTCATAGGATATACATCAATGGTCACAGATTGAAATTATACAGTTAGCCCCAAACAAAAGTAGACTTCCTATAGTAGTTTCAACATCTGGATTCAAATTCAAATTAAACAACTCAATCCTATAGCCAAAGGTGTCAATCTTTTGACTACCGCTCTTCAACATTAGTTTCTTTGTTCATTCTCATAATAAAGACTTTATGTTCACATAAAGTTCACTTTTATATTCACTTTTTCCTTCCATCTCATTTCTCTACCTTCCACCCATCCACCTCATCTCATTTCTTTATCTTCCATCCATCCACTTTCCACATCATCAATCTTTCATGCTTTCAATAAACCTTGCGAGATGTTGATGGATGCTGCTGATGATGATATCAATTCTACCATCTTTTTTGGTACATGTGATAATCAGATTAATAGGTATAACATTTTTAAATTATTATTCACTTATAGTCTATAGATTTCATTAATTATATTTAATACTACATAGTTTATATGATGACAGTGTTATGCCAGTCCCTTACCCATACTAGGTCTGACAAGTGTGGACACTTGTCCAAATTTAGTAGGGATTAGGGAAGGTCACTAATATCCAATGGCATTTCTATTTATCCATAAATATTTTTCCAAATCTTCGCATTCCCTTCATTAATAAAAATTAATTACCATAAGTACACAAGTGAGGTGTCGTACTCCCTATTTTTTTGAATGATTTTATGTGTCAAGTTGTGATGTGACTTATGTTTAAATTTTATGTAATCTGAACCCCATTTTTGGATGATTCTCACACATATTCATGATCTTCCTTCATTAAAAGCCTTATTATTGCACATAACAATTTGTTATGACATTAATTGCATGTTAAAAAAGAAGAAGTGTGAGTTGAGTCTGTAAAATAATGAAGTAGTTTGAAGCTTGAATTCAAAGGGGGAAAATAGAGTAAATAGAGGAAGTGTTAAGAGAATGGGTGGATAGTTGTAGAGGAGAGAACTAGTAGAACACACTGTGTTACTCTTGGACATAGAAGCCATGAGAAGGTTTAATGCATGCAGATGGCTAGGGTATTTTTTTGAGTTTGACTGCATTTGATGAGGAGGTAGCTGTAGAATTTACAAGGACATTTGACGAGGGTGAAAATTCCATTTGGGGTTTAAAGGTGGTTGCAATAGAGGAATGCATTGCTGAAGTGACTAGGTTGCCTGTAGTTGGAGAACATTACCCTAGCATACATGATGCAAGGTCAGCAAGAGCTCAATTTACTAGACCACTTGATCCTCAAATGGACATTACAAAGCAAGGTTGCAAGAGAATGTCACTGCCACCACCATACAATGAATTAGCCATGCACATAATCAGGTATTTTACATGCGAACACAAATTCTCATACTTGCATGCACACCATTTCAAATTACTTAGTTGTGTAAGGCATAATCTTACTGTAAATATTCCAAATTTCCTGTATAATATGATTTGTATTAGTGCAGAAGAGACCGAAAAAGGAAAAGCTAATTTTATTACTCATCATGTCTTAATCAAGTTATTGATAGAGAGGTCTCTTAGGTATGTATCTCCCATGACATGGGAAGAATTTGTGCAAGACAAAACTCTGCAAACCCAAGCTGCCCCTAGTGAACAACCTGGTGAGGAAAATGTAGCTCCCACTAGTGAGCCTGCTGAACAAAATACCCAAGAGGTTGAAGTTGAAAAGACCCAAGAATATGTGCAAGAAAATATCCTTGTTCAAGAAAATGTGCCTTCACCTGTGTAAGAGACTCTGAAACCTACTACTAACAGAGCTAAGAGAAAATGAAAACTGTAGGAAGAAATCTCTGTTCAAGAAAAGGAAGAGCCAAACCTTACAATTGTAAGACAAAAGAGAACAAATAAAAGTTCTACAACAACCACTCCTGTAGTAGAGATACCTAAAGGGAAAAGTAGGCAAAAGGCCATGATAGAAGAGAAAATCCCCATAAGGAGAAGCCCTAGGATGAGAGGGAAAGTTTCTAAAGATTCTACATTGTCTAAAACATCCACTAGGGAATCTCCTATGCAAATTGTTTTTGATCACTCTCCTCCCCATCCTAAGATTGTAAGTATTCCTAAAAATCCTGCTAAGGAATGTAGGTATGAAATCAAAGAAAATCTAGATGATACCCCAACAGACCTACCAGGTACTTCTAGCTGTAGGGGTGAAACAATTCCTAAATATGTTGATCCAAACATTGCCCTTGTTCCCCATAGATCAACCTGGATTACTAGTTTTGTAGAACATTTATGGCAGGAAAAAAGAAAAAGGAAAAGAGATCATGAAGAAGAGAGTGGTTCTATCACACTGCAGAAACTCCTTTTTCAGTTGTCTAGACAACATCTATTTGCTGAAACCTTATAAAAAGAAGAGATGAAAAAGATGAATAAGATTATAGTATCTCAAGATGACAAAATTGTAGATTTAAAGGAATAGTTAGCAAGCCAACAACAACAAATGGACCATGCCCTCAAGCTAGCGGATTAGGCCCTTGCTTATAGACCACCACCAAGAGTCTAGGCTCTCTATTTGAAAGAACAATTTCTTTTGTTTCAATTAATGTTAACTCTTAAGAATATTAATGTAGAGTTCAAATCAACACAAGAATTTTATGGACTATATCAAACTCTGCCACCTTGGCAACATAATTTACTTTGTGAATTATATGTTCATAATTTTGTCATCCCTTCAGAGACTCAATGGAATCCCTTGCTTTACATAGAAGATATACACTTAAGAGCCCTCACGTTCTGGATGTCCAATGAAGTAAATTATGATAGGAAACTAAATAATTATAGGGACGAGGAAAGGACAGAACCTTTGCCTTTAAGAGTAGAGAGTAGCAAGCTAGATGAAGTGCTTAGGGATTGGTTCACATCAACTTTTGGAAAGAAGAATCTAGAAGTAAGGGATAGGATCTTTGCTACCAGAGTTAAAGTTTATGCTGATTATGAAAATCTGCCCTACTTTGCTTTTCAGAGAGCTATGACTAGTGCTAGGAGTAGATGGGCCAGACTGCCTGAATCTCTTAAAAATTTAGAACCACATAGTCCCATTAACTTGGAGGTAGCATGTCACAAGGTTCCAAAATACTTAGAGTTAGGGAAGTAGGCCAGGCCAGAGTTGTGGTGTCCCCTAACCATGCAACCTCTAATGCTCCTGCGGCCTTTGTATGACATCAATGCCAATAGACTCGACAAGATTTAGGAAGATCATAGAAGGGAAGTGTGGGAGAGAACTAGAGGATTTTACTACACTTTCAAGAGCAATAGAAAAGGAAGGATAGAGATTAGAGAGTTTAGGTTATTAACAAGGAAGTGCAATGCTTGAGGAAAAGCATTAGTTTAGCAGGGGGTAGATGATGAGACCAAAATTTTCCTTTAATTTATGATAGTTTTAAGATATTTTGTTGATACTCTATTTTATCTTTGTCAAAAAATTTGTGGACCTATATTTATCAAACCTATGATAAACCTATGGGTAGAAACTATGCCATCTTTTGCTAATATTATATATAGTATGTAGTATTTCATATAGTTATCAAAATGTGTATTCTTATATTTGAATTTAATTTGGTAAATGTTTATTTGCAAACATGTCTTTGTATGGAAACTAACTTTTTAATGAAGACTAAAAGATAATTGGAGGAATTAAAAAGTTGAGCACCAACAACATTCAAGGAGAAGATAATGCTAAGGAGAGGAGAAGAGAGCATTTATCCTTTTATTGTATATCCATTATTCATAGAGTTAAGTGTGTTAGTTTCCTGCAGCAATAATGTAAGTTCTTTTCCTTGCATTTTATTTTCCTCCAGCATAAGCTTAGTGTCTCATTAAGAGACCTAGTACATATACTATAAGGAAATTTGGCAACAAATAATATAACTATTTCCACATAACCCATAATAGATCTGAAATAAACATGGAATTAAAATCCATATGCAAGAGAATAGACAACATTCCCACAAAATTGTGACAGAAGATTTACCTTGGGAAACCCTCATTGAGGGAAAAACCCAGTCTCCAAGAGCATCCATCACCATGTATTATTCAGCAAAAATACCATTGTAATACAACTATGGAAGCCTTCATGGCCATAGCCACAACTGAGAAAAATATGTGAGCGAGCATGAATACACACATCCCATGCCATGCTTCTGACCTTCACAAATGCTCCCTTGGCTAACCTGTCAAGCCTTGTCCTGCTCAATTCTTGCCTTTCTCACTCTTACTCTACAACAACTACCCTTGTGGTTGCTTATATAGTAGCAAGTCCCACAAAACCACTAAGTGGTATTACATAAACCATGTGCTACCTAACCCACTAACCCCACATTTAATATTGGGCATTTAATTCTTTTCCCCAATATTAAATAATTACATAAAATATTATCACAATGTTACAATACAACTCATCAAGAATATTCCATGGGAAGCTTTACATGTTGCACGTCCATCTATGCACAACATTACATAATAAAATAAAATAATAAAATATAACAATATTATGCAATGTGTGAAACACCTATTATCTCAACAATCTCCCACTTGTTGTATACATTGCATAGGGTTAATCTGTAGTGACACAAATGAACAAGGGAACAATCCCTCCCAGCACATCCACCATCAGGGATCAAAATACAGCAAGTGCTCCATCCTGGTACCCACAACAAAATCAAAGTATCCACCATCTCAAACATGAATGATCTCACCTTCTATGGCATTGCCGTTGGACATACATAGAAGCCATCCAAAGAGAAAGCCACCCAACCTATTGCATTAGAAGATCATAAAATCCTATACCAACTAAAATTTCAAGCACAAATAACCTAATCCAAAGGTAATCACATGTATCCATAGTTGTCAAAATATCCATAGCTGAAATAGCGCCCACAACAAGTGCCAAACCCATCCAACTATCCATACCTCCAAAGGTATGCCAAGTGAATCTCATATCACCAACATATCCAATCTATAACCTGCAATCACAAGCCTCAAGAGCAATACCTATCACATATATACCAAGAAGCTCCCACTACAAAAGATAATGTCAAATCTATAACCAATCCACTCACAACATCTCAAAGAAGTGAATCCATGTAGGATCAAGGACATCGACAATACACAAACTGATATCCTGCAAGAACAAATCTCATAGCAAGTCTCCAACAGTCTCCCAAATTCTTCACAACCAATAGAGGAAAGAGATAAAGGAATAACCATGCCATCTCTCACATGACATACATGAGCACAATCTAGTGATCACAATCTCTAACCAATCTCAAATCTAATGTAAGCAAAACTGAACATCTAGGAAGATAACCAAGATCAGAGAAACTATGCAAATCACAACCTGTATCATGTCCTTCTACACACACCTCTAGATGTAAACTATGCAAGTATGATCTCCTCCATAAAACCCCAACAAGAAGCCACAACAACACCCAAACCATACCATATAACTAATCATGGATGTAAGCCTCTCACAAGAAGATCAAACTCAATAAACCATTCCTAAACTAAGGAATATGCCCAATATAAAACCATCTCCTAAACTTAACCATCATAACAACATATGCATATGGAGATAACAAATGCTAAACCATATCTCAAATGAACCCTCTAGAACTAACTGATGTACCATAGCTCAAGATCCATATCCATGAAAGACAAGCATAAATATAATGCACTTGAGAAAAATAATGGTCTATACCTTTCAAGTAGCAAACTGCTGAGTAGACTAAGAGTGGGGAATGAGAATGCTCATCAAGATACCTAAGTCTCCAACCAAGACTAATCTAAGAACAATTTCCTCTCAAGTCCATATCAAGTGACTGCCCCTCAAACTTCCTACTAAAACCATCAATTGTCCCAACAAATACTTCTTTAATCCAAGAGAAATCAGCATCACCACTGTCTCTAAGTATCCATGAGCACCTGTAACCAATCAATCCATGCCAACTCCAAATGCAACATAGCAATATCATGAAGTATCTAGCTTATGATCAGTGTACTCAATACCAAGAAACTAAATCAAGATTAATGTCAAAGTTCCAACCATGGCCTCAGGAACATAAACATGATAACATGATCTAACCATCTCAACCAAAGAGATAACATGCTCCATATGAACATACTATAACATGTCACAACTCTAAATGTGCATCAAGAGTATACCATGACATAATAATGAAACCATCCTCACACCAAGGATAACATGCCAAATAAAAGCATAAACCACACCTTTGCTCAGAACCCTGTGAGTTCTCAAGATGCAACCATCTCCACACACCATGAAGAAAACCATCTCCATATACCAGGAAGAACTATCTCCACATACCATGAAGATAAAAAGTGCACCACGCAAATGTCAAAGATGCTTTTGTAGCAATAGGATCTAAGAAAAACCTCCAACATCTGCAAACACTCAATAAATATATTAATGCCAACAATTCCCACTCAACTGTGGTACCAAGTCACCTATGGCATCATACAATCTATCTCCTACATGAAGATCCAAATCAAACTAGGAACTAATCTTGCATTGTCACCCCATCATTGTCACAAGCTCCCACTAAACTGTGTATCCAAGCTATCCATGACATCATGATGAAAAAATCCATCCTCTAACCATTAGAATCAACCAAGGCATCAAACCATCAAAGAGCTCAAAGTGCACATCATGAGCTCCTTAAAAGAAACTAAATAACCATGATCCTCAACCAAGAAGATATACCACCATAACTAAATCAAAAAATCCAAGCTAATGAACATCAAGGATGTACCTATATAGCCAATCATGTCATGCCAAAATCTATGGGACCATGATCACATCCATGAACCGAGCATCTGACTCTCAATATGTCCAACCTGTCAGCATAAAATAGTCAACCACAATCCTTCACCATGACTATACCTGGTAACAACATCTCATCTCTTCTACATGAAGAAAATAATAAATCATGTGACTTAGGGCATAGACAACCCAAATCCAAGCAACTAATCTGAACATGCATCAATAATGAAAGATCAATGGGAAAAGACAACCCATAACCAAGCTATAAATGCACCCTATAAGTATAGACCACCTACAACACTGCACAACTTCTAGATCCAACAAGTCATCATATATATCCAAACCAAACATTGATAACCATATCATCATGAGACCAAACTTGAGTATAAAATGACATCAAATCTTAAATCTCCAATGCCATAAACTCACAATGTTACCATAGTCAAAATATATTTATAAAATATTCAGATCAATATATCACCAAAAAAATTATGCCAAACTTATACCAAATCTAAACCAATGTGTAGAGCTCTCCAAGAGCTTTCCATTGACTACTCGAAGTCGAAAATATGACTCCGTATGCCCACGTTATGCCCTAATCCATGCTCAAAATAAATAACATCTAACTTTAGGGCTCTTAAAACCTAAAAAAATATCAAAATCATAGAACCAAACCTACACCATGTTGTAGTGCTCTGAATTAGCTTTCCGACGCTTGTAAGAACTCTAAAATCTGATATTCTGAGAGAAAGTTATGACCATTTTACTAAGACAATCTTTTTACCATTTTCACTGCGATTTTTCATTTTTTATTTTTTCTATGATGAAAATTTTGACGGGATTAAATTTGACGGCCATCATGGGCTGAAACCAAAAAACTCTTTCATTTCCTCTAAACATGGCCAAACTAGGGCATATTATATATCAAAATTTATGAAAATATCAACCTGGATCCAATAGTGAGGTTTGTTTTTACCTAGGAAGCAATTTCTACAAGCTCTCCCCTAAAACACTCATTTAAAATGAAACATCCGAAAAATCCTTTTTTCCAACAATTTCACATGCCCAAATATTTTAACATCCCATCATATCAACAAATCCAAAACCCTCGGATCTACAATAAATCATTCATATATCTTGCCCTTTCTTTTATCCTCTCATGCATTCCCATGGATTCAATCTAGGGTTACAAACAATAAAACCATAGCTCTAATACCACTTGTAAAGAAAATTGGCAACAAAGAATATAACCATTTCCACATAACCCATAATAGATCTAAAATAAACACAGAATTAAAATCCACATGCAAGAGAATAGACAACATACCCACAAAATTGTGACACAAGATTTACCCTGGGAAACCCTCATTGAGGGAAAAACCCAGCCTCCAAATGCATACATCACCATGTATTATTCAGAAAAAATACCATTACAACATAATCATGGAAGCCTTCATGGCCATAGCCACAACTGAGAAAACTATGTGAATAAGCATGAATCCACACATCCCATGCCATGCTTCCAACCTTCACAAATGCTCCCTTGGCTAACCTGTCAAGCCTTCTCCCACTCGACTCTTGCCTTTCTCACTCTTACTCTACAACAACTACCCTTGTGGCTGCTTATATAGTAGCAAGTCCCACAAAACAACTAAGTGGTATTACATAAACCATGTGCTACCTAACCCACTAACCCCACATTTAATATTGGGCATTTAATTCTTTTCTCCAATATTAAATAATTACATAAAATATTATCATAATGTTACAATACAACTCATCAAAAATATTCCATAGGAATGTTTACATGTTGCACGTCCATCTAGGCACAACATTACATAAAAAAATAAAATAAAAAAATATAACAATATTATGCAATGTGTGCAACACCCATTATCTCAACATATACTGTACCGACCATTTCAAATATACATCCCTGGGTTGACAAGACTAAGTGCACCTCATAGTGGGAAAAATAGTCCTTAGTTTGAATATATTATTCCTAAGCATGGCCTAGGGCATGAATATGATACACCTATTGTGATGTAGATCATAACCTGCCTTGTCACCCATGATGTGTTTTCATCCTTTGGCATGGATTTGAACTCCTAACATGTCATTTGGAAGTTAGAAATGGAGAAGATGTCCAAAGATGTCAATTATGCAACAATTGTGCACAAGTTGTCAAGAAGGAAAAAATGGCCTAGATCATGTAAAGTGAAACACTAGAAGAAAAATATGCCTAGATATCATTTATGGGTCATACTAGAGAGGTTTGGAAGTTCCCAAGTGAAGGAGGAGAAAGTTACTCAAAAATGCAAAAAGTTGTCAAGGTTGTGCAACTTTTGAAAAGTTGTTTGATAATTTTTTGCCAAAAAGTTGCAAATCAAAAAGAAGAGGTTGGTGGTTATTCTAACTTCCTACAACCTCTTTGGGAAGGTATAAAATCATCAAAGAAGCACATCCCAAGGGTTGGGAGTTGTATTGAGCAATTTGTGCAATTGAATACATAATTTTCCAGTTCATTTTCAGGCAATTTTTAGAATTAGGAATACATGTATAGAAAAATGGATTGAATCATTCATTCTAGTATTGGTTGTGTTAGTAAAATACTTTTAAATTACAATTGCAACTTTGTAAGTTTTCATCTAAGTAGGTTTTGAAATTCTTTTCTAAGTATCTTGTGTGTTGTTTCAATTTTGACTACCTGAGCAATAATGGTTCTCGCATGAGTTCCTATCGTGAGTTCTTAAAGGATTTAAGGAACATGGGAGTAGAGAAAATTTACATGTTTATATAAGTTTTTGGGCCTTGAAAAGAACAATTATCTTTTAAAAAGTGATGCCCTAGGCAAGTCTTCTATAGTTGGCTAGGTGATCACAACATTAGAAGAGAGGTTTTGGGGGTTAAATGTGTTTGATACATCAAACCAAGTTTTTTAGAATGAGGAGAGGTGATTAATGTCAACATCTACTAGAGGAAGATGTCTCATGAAAATTTTAGTAGTAGGAAAGATCATAGCCTAGTTAGATCTATCATCCTTATTATAAAACCCTTAAATATAGGCTAAAATGTTGCTTTAGGGTGTAGAAACATCTTAGAGACCCAAGACCTACAAATTATTTGAGATTATCCAAAAGGGTACTTTAATATGAGGTTTTGTTTCCACCTCCTTTGGAGAAAATTAAGACTAAATCCCAAAAAATCAAGTTGGAGGGCTAATTCTAGTAGCCCTGTTTATGGCAGTTTTGGCTTAGGAGAAAATAACTTAATGATACATTGTAAGATTGTTTTCCAAAAGTCCAAGGGAAGTATGAAATAACTTGTGAGATCTTATAAATTTACAAAGTTGAGGAAAATGGTCAAGAAAGACTAAAAAAGGAGGTTAGCTAGTGAGTTTAAAGAGAAATTTGGAGAAGGAACTACAACCATTGATGTAATAGGTAGTGAGTGGTTGGAGGAAGGTGTATACATCCTCTAGAGATTAGGGCATTAAAGGAACCCTAATTGGCTAAGAAGAAGCTTGAGAAATTCCTTGGGAAGATAAGGAGTAAGGAGAAATTCAACCTTGCATTACATCACATATGCAAGTAGTATCCCCACTCCTAATCTAGTAACAAGGGAAAATATTTCTCTATAATCAATTCCTTCTTCTAATGCATATCTTTTAAATACTAATCTAGCCTTTTTCCTTGTTACTTTTCCATTTTAATTTAACTTAATCCTAAAAATCCACTTAGTACCAATCACATTCTTGGCTTTGGGTCTCGGTACCAATGCCCATGTATTATTCTTATATATTTTCTCAATATCCTTGTTATTAGAATTAATCCAATCTTTATTTTTTGATACATCCTTAACTATTCTAGGATCAAAATCACAAATCAAACATGCATTATCTCTCAACTTCTTTTCATAACTCCAACATCTTTGTCTATAATAATCTAGTTTGTTGAATGGTTCCTTTTGGCATACTTTTCTAATAGCTCAATTATGTGTTCTCCAAAATTTTCTCCACTTGATGGATGCATAAGAGGTTTCTTGATAGTAGGTTACTATTTATCAAGTATTTCTTTCTATCCCTTGACAACTTTAGTCTATTTCTTGGGTAGTGTACTTATTTCTCCTTCTTGAACATAGAAAAACCTACTAGAGTTTTTAGGTTCTTTCTTACTTTCTTCATCATTTTATTCTACAAACATATCAATTCTCACATTTGAAATTTCAATTATTTTGTTAATAGCCTTGTTCAATAATTTATAAGCCTTTCTCATAGTGGAATAGCCTAGGAGTATACCTTCATCACTTTTATAATCAAATTTCCTATTTATATCATCTTTCATAATATAAAACCTACTTCTAAATGTTTTAAATTAACTTACATTCGGTGTATGGCCAAGACCAAAGTTCATAAGGTTTATTTTTTGTACATTTCTTCAATTATAACCAATTAAGTTTGTAGATTGTAGTGCCAATTACCTCTCTCTAGTATATATGTGCAAATTCCTTCTTAATCAACAATGTTCTACAATAATAAATAATGAACATATTTCTTCTCTCAGTGATATCAATTTTCTATGGTTTCCTTGGTGTTGAAAATCCTCATTAATAAATTTAGTAAAATCATCAAACATGAATTCACCTCCTTTGTAAGATCTCAAAAATTTCAATTTCTTAACTATTTCTTTCTCAATGCTTTCCTTATCCATTTGAACATTTTAGATGCATCACATTTTTCTTTTAGAAACATTATAGACATCATCCTTGAGAAATCATTAAAAGTTTAGATAAAATATGAATCACCATAATAGCTTTACACTTTCATTGAACCACATAGATCAGTATGAATAAATTCCAATGCATAACTACATGCAAGACTTTCTTTTAAAACTTGACTTAGCCATTTTCCTAAGTTTTCATTTCTTATAGATTACTTTATCAAGTTTTCTTAGACTTAGTTAAACTCACTCTTTTCTTTCTACTAACCTTGATTATGTTGTCAAAATTAACATGACATAGATTTTTGTGCCATAGCCAAACATCTTTAGTCTTTACAATTAAACATTTATTTTCAATAGAATCCAAGTAGAATAGGTTACCTCTTGATTGTTCACCCGTACTAATAAGATTTCTAGCATCATCATATATCTACACTTTCCTATTCTAAAACACCAGTCACTGACCTGTGTTGTTCAATTAAGCCACAGTTAATAGATTATACTTTATTCCTTGTACCCAATATGAACTATCACATTTGATCTTCTTATTCAAGATAATATAACTTTTTCCTTTCATAGGAAATGTAGTATCATTTTTAAGTTTAACAAATCCACCATCATAATGTTCAAGATTCTCAAATTTACTAATATCACCATTCATATGATGTGTACAACCATTATCAATAATCCATGTACCATTTTTAAATAATTGAGAAATGAGAGACTTTTCTACTTCATACCTTTCTTCTCCTTCAAAATCTTCCTTCATTTCAATATATACAAGTTCCTCACCTTCTTCTTGATCAATAAATTCACACTCAATGTCTTTCTCCTCATTGAGATAATAAGCCTTCTTTCCTTTATCTTTATAGTCTCTTTTTCCTTAGTATCTTCTCTCCCTTTTGTTAGTCCTTTCATCATTGTTCCTGTTAGGACATCTAGATGCAATGTGACCAAACTTGTTACATTAAAAAAAAAAAGGTTATTTACCTATATATTTTTATTTACCTCTTAGTAGCCTCTTTTGTCATAGTGCTTCAAGCTCTTTTGGATCATTATCATCTTATTTATAGTCACTATCATTATTTCTATGATGAGTGTTCTTTTCTTTCCTTCAAATTCCAATAGTTAGAGATGACTTAAAAGTAGTTTCAATCTTAGGTACCACAAAATTATCAAAATCATTAAGCTCAAAAGAAATTAATCTACCACCAAAGTATCAAGATTAATATTATTTCCAGGTATACTCAACTATTGAATAAAATAAACTCTAATAGAATAGATATGTAGAAGTTCTATAAGAAATTTTCTTACCACAACTTCATCACTTATGACTCCTCAAGATCCTTTAATAACATTAACTACTTCCTTGATTTGGTAGTGTATTTTAAAATGTTCTTACCGTCTTTCCTTCTCATGTCATCAAATGTACCTCTTAAACTTTTAACCTTTTCCCTTAGCATATTGTAATCTCCTTCTTGAACAAGTATAAGTTTTTCCCACATCTCCCTAACAATAGCATAATATTTGATATCATCAAATTCAACATCATTCAAGAAAGAATAAATCTCTATCATTAGAGAGTTGTGTTCTTATTTTTCTCTCATCTGCACAATTGTCATAGGACTAGGGGGTGACAATGTGTACTGATTATCTAGGTAATACAATGTAGAGTTTTCAATTCTAGAAAGTTACAACCTCATTTTTCTTTGTGTTAGGATTGACAAGAAAAAATAACAATTACATGAAAATATAACCAATATTAGAAAATAGTAAATCACACATAGGAAAAGACCAAAGATAAATATTTAACATGGTTAACCCAATCCCTAGGCTACATCCACCAACAAAGAGCACAATAACATTATTATACAATATTTTCAACTTGATTACAATTTGAAATCCTTTACAACTCAACACTACCATAAGAAGCTACTCAATCATCATATATTATAAAATCCATAACCCTAAGTCATTTTATAAAAATATTTTTTTTTCTTACAAAATTAGGGCTAGAATAAGTCATCCAATAGAAAAGTATCTCTAGATGCCTTTTACAATATAAAAGTCATTTGATCTTTTAGAGGAATTGCCCCCCAAAACCCCTGAGGATGTGTTGCCCCTCAACCCCACCCTATATTGCAACATGGAGCATGCCTGGAGATCTATCCCTCACCTAGGAAACTACCCTAAGACCCTGTAAGGGGTGCTTTCAATTGACCTTGTTGATGTAGGAGCATATTGGGTTGCCTTATTATCTTGCTCATTTTTTTTCAGTCTGCAAATTGGTACCGAGTTACTGTAGCACTTAGTTAGAGCTGAGTTACTATAGCACTTAGTTGGTGCCAAATTATTGTAGCACTTAGTTGGAGCTAAGTTATTGTAGCAATTCCTTCATGTGTTGAGTTATTGTAGCAATTCCTTCATGTGTTGAGTTATTGTAGCAATTTTATCATGTGCCGAGTTACTATTACAATTCCTTCATGTGTCGAGTTACTGTAGAAATTCCTTCATGTGCCAAGTTTTCTTAGCTTATGTTGAGTGTCAACATTTGGATGTGATTTCTATGAGCGAACTTGCGGGATTTATTTTGATCATGAAATTTATGTTAAGATCTTTTCTTGGGATGTGTCCAGACCATTGTTGGGTTGACCTTCCTCTTATGTAATATTTTAGAATAATTTGTAAGCCATTTGGGAAGTATATATAGAGTGGTTAGGCTTATATTTAGGCAAGTTTTTGGGGAAGAGGTTGCAGAGCAAAACTAGAAGTGAAAATTTGCTATTGGATCTCAGAATGTGAATGCATTTGTATTTGATTGTAACCCAGAAGGCCTTATAGGTGAGCATGTATGAAGATATTTTGATGAATCAATAAAATTATTTCTCTCTTCTTTCTCCTTTGGTTGATGTTCTTTGTGTTTTATTCCATTGTGTTAACTCTTGCAGGGTGGTTTGGATAGTTGGGTGAGCCTTTGGCCCTAGTTATTCTTCCCTTCCTTGAGTCAGGTGGTATTAGAGCTTGAGGTTCATCCTTGTGGAGATTGGATTGTGTAGAACCCTGATTCAAATTTGGTTGTAGGGTTGTAGATTTGTGAATTTGACCTATAACTTGTAGATGGTTACAATCTTGGAGAAACCTAATTTTTAAAGATGGTTCGTGGTAGAGGAAATAATTTTGATAATGTTATATTAGATTAGTTGAGACAAATTATAGCTATATTAGATGTTGTAGAGACAACCTAGAGGAGAGGAGCACATCTTGATGATGTAAGTGATGATGAAATAGTAGCACCAAACCATAATCAAGAACCTAAAGAAGATCAAGATGAGGAAAGATTGTTGCAAGTATTGTCTATGACAAACTCAAAGCCTACTATAAAAGTTGTTCCTTATGATGGAAAGTTGGATACCAATGCTATAGTTCTTTGAGTATGAAAACACTCCTGATAATAAAAAGGTGAAGATTACAGTCACTAGGTTGAAAGGTCATGCATCACTATGGTGGGAGAACTTACAAACTGATAGATAAAGGAGAGGAAAGGAGAAGATCAGAACTTGACCAAAGATGGTGAACAAGGTAAAGAAAAAATTCCTTCTTGATGATTACCAAGTTAGGTTGTTGAGAAAAATGCAAAATTTGAAACAAAAGGACATGAGTGTGAAAGAGTATATCGAGGAATTCTATAGATTGGACATCAGATTTGGACATGTGGATGATGATGTTGAAGAAATTTCAAGGTACATAAATGGATTGAGATCTAGAATTTAAGATGAAATAAGTTTTGTGAAGTTGGAATGTGTTGAAGAAGCATATCAATATGCCTTGAAAGCTGAGGAGATCTTGACAAAGAAGCATGAACAAAGACAAAGAGGTAGAGGTGGTAGATTCCAGAGAGGCAAAGGTAGATCTTATAATGAAGGTGGTAGATCTAAAAGTTTTTTTCTATTATAAAGGAAAATCTAAATGGAAGAATGATGACAAAGGCAAGACCAAATGGAAAAGTGGTAATTCTTACCGAGGAAGAGGTAATTTTTATTCTAGAGGTGGATTTCATGGTAATTGTTTCAGATGTGGTAAAGAGGGACATATATTTTTTGAATGTAGATCCTCTAAAATTGGGTAAGGTAACAGAAATGTTATGATTCAAGGAGATGACAAGGGTTCATGAAGTGGACCTGAGGCTGGAGAAAATCTAATAGTGAGAAGAACCATATGTAATAAGAAAAGTGATGAGGAACCTATTTTGAGGAGAAGTCTTTTCAAGACTAGATGTAAGATGAATGGAAAATGTTGCAAGGTGATCATTGATAGTAGAAGTTCTACAAATTTGGCATCAAAAGAGCTGGTTACAAAGTTGCAATTAGTGAGGCTGAAACATCCCAAACCCTATCATTTTTCATGGGTCAAAGATGAGGATAAAATTTTGGTAAATGAACAATGCCTTGTGAAGTTCAAAATTGGACATTACTTTGATGAATTTTTGTGTGATATTATGCCTATGGATTGTTGTCATATTTTGTTGGGTAGACCTTGACAATATGATAGATATGCTGTGCATGATGGAAGATTGAATCAATATACTCTTTGGGTGAATGGGAAGAAGTAAATATTGTTGCCTTTGATTGAAAGTCCAAATGAGGTTAGTTGCACCGCAGTAAAAGTTTGCATAGTTAATGGGAAACAATTTGAAAAGGAAGTGAAGAAGAATCAAGTTTTTTTTGCCATAGTTCCTAGAGGACTGAGTGTTGGTAGTAAAGACCGAGAACCAGAAGTTGGTAATGACTGAGTGATAATAGATAGTGATGGCTAAGTACTGGTAGAAATTACAAGATTGCTGAATGAGTATAAAGACATTATTGCTGATGATATTCCTGATGGTTTACCTCCAATAAGAATTATAAGTCATTGTATGAATCTAATTCCTAGTGCTAGTTTGCCAAACAAAGCACCATATAGATTGACACCCATAGAGAATGAAGAACTTAATAGACAAGTGCATGAGCTATTGCATAAATGTTTGATCAGAGAAAGCTTGAGTCCATGTGTTGTACCTACTGTATTAGCACCTAAAAAGAATGAAGAATGGAGAATGTGTACTAATTCTAGAGCTATTAACAAGATAACAATGAAATATAGGTTTCCTATGCCAAGGATGGATGGCATAATGGATTATTTGAGTGGAGAAAAGTATTTTACCAAGATTGATTTAAAGAGTGGCTATCATTAAATCAAAATCAAAGAAGGTGATGAATGGAAGACTACTTTCAAGAAAAAAGATGGTTTTTATGAATGGTTTGTTATGCCTTTTGGTTTGACTAATGCACCTAATACTTTCATGAGGTTGATGAATGAAGTTTTGAAAATATTTTGGGTAAGTTTGTGATTGTTTATTTGGATGATATTCTAATATTCAGTAAGACTAAGGAAGAACATCTTGATCATATTAGACAAGTGTTGCAGAGGTTCGAAGAGGAAAAGTTGCTGATTAATCTAAAAAATTAGTCTTTTATGCAAGAGGAGATTGTGTATTTGGGATTTATGATTTCAGCCGATGGATTGAAGATGGATCCTAAGAAGGTTAAAGCAATTTTGGAATGCCCTACACCTAAGAATGTGAGTGAGGTAATATCATTTCATGGTTTGGTTAGTTTTTACAAGAAGTTTATAAGGAATTTTAGTTCTATTTGTAATGCTATGACTAAAACAATGAGGGGGGATAAAAAGGAATTCAAGTGGACACATGGAGCTGATAAGAGTTTTGAAACTTTGAAACAAAAGGTTGTTGAATTACCTACATTGGCTTTGCTTGATTTCAACAAAGTATTTCAAGTTGAATGTGATGCAAGTGGTAATGCAATAGGAGTTGTATTAAGTCTAGAAGGTAAACCTATTGCTTTTTTTAGTGAAAAGTTGAATGATTGCAAAAGGAAGTATTCTATGTATGATCAAGAATTTTATGCTATTGTTCAAGCTTTGAAGAAGTGGAGACATTATTTGATTCCTAAGGAGTTTGTGCTATATATTGATCATAAAACTTTACAATACTTGGGAAGTCAACATAAATTAAATTAAAGACATATGAAGTAGGTTGAGTATTTATAAAGTTTCACATTTTTTATCAAGCATAAGAGTGGAGTTACTAATATAGTTTCTGATGCATTGAGTAGAAGACATTCTTTTTTGACTTAAATAAAGGTTGAAGTTCTTGGTTTTGATGAAATGAAAGAGTTGTATGATGCTGATCTTGATTTTTCTGAGGCATGGAGAGAGTGTAGAGCACCAAATCTGATAGACCACATAAGTAAGTATAATGAGTATTTCATCAAGAAGGTATGTTGTTCAAAGGTATTTAGTTGTGTATTCCTAAAAGTTCTATGAGATTGAATCTGATTAAGGAAAAACATAGTGGTGGATATGCTGGACATTTTTTAATTGATAAGACATTGTGTTTGCTAAAAGAGAAGTATTATTGGCCACAAATATATAAGGATGTTCAAAAATTTGTATAGAGTTATGGAGTTTGTCAAGGTGCAAAAGGAGTAAGTAAAATATTGGTTTGTAGACACTTATTACTATTCTTGAGAAACCTTGGAGTGATATCGGTATGGATTTTGTTCTTGGATTGCCTAAGATAGTGAAGGGGTATGATTCTATATTTTTTGTAGTGGACAAATTTTCTAAGATGGCTCATTTCACACCATATAAGAAGACATCAGATGCTAAGCATGTTGCTGAAATTTTCTTTAAAGAGATTGTGAGATTGCATGGATTACCAAGAAGCATTATTTTTGATAGAGACAATAAGTTTGTTGGTTATTTTTGGAAGACTTTGTTGAAGAAGATGAGTACTGAATTAAAGTTTAGTTCTACATTCCATCCATAAACAAATGGACAAATAGAGGTTGTGAATAGAAGCTTAGGTATTTTTTTGAGATGTTTAGTTGGGAATAAGCCAAGTAATTGGGAGATGGTATTGGCACAAGCTGAATTTGCATTTAATAATTCTATGAATAGGAGTATAGGGAAGACACCTTTTGAGATGGTTACTAGACTGAAGCCTAGAGGAGTATCAGATTTGAGAGATGTTGCTAGTGAAGAAAAGAGAAGCACTATAGGAGAAGAATTTTCTAGTTTTATGGAGTCTTTGCATAAGGACGTGAAGTTTAGGTTGGAACAAAATAATTAAAAGCATAAGGAGAATGCTGACTAGTCTAGACGACACCATGATTTTCAAGTTGGTGATGAGGTGATGGTTCATCTAAAGAAAAAAAGATTCCTAGTTGGAACATATAACAAGATGAAGATGAAGAAATTTGGACCTTGTAAGATCTTGAAGAAGTTTGACAGTGGTAATGCTTATGAAGTTGAGTTACCTGATGACATGGATATATCTCATATATTTAATATTGCTGATTTGTATAAGTATCATGAGTTAGAGGATGAAGTTGTTGTATCAGATGATTATCCTAAGAAGGAGATTGAAGAAGTTGAACAAATATTGGATTAGAGAGTTGGCAAGAGCACAAGAGGAAAAAATTACTATGAATATTTGGTGAAGTGGAAGAACAGACCTATTGAAGATGCTTCATGGATTCCTCAATTTGAGTTGGATTCAACTTAGGTTGTGACATCTCAATGATTTAGGAGAATCATTTCTTTCAACCTTGGTTGTTTGATGCAGGAGCATAGTGGGTTACCTTATTATCTTACTCATTTTTTTTCAATCTGCAAGTTGGTGTCGAGTTACTGTAGCACTCAGTTAGAGTCAAGTTACTGTCGCACTTAGTTGGTGCTGAGTTACTATATCACTTGGTGCCAAGTTACTATAGCACTTAGTTGGAGCTGAGTTACTATAGCAATTCCTTCATGTGCCAAGTTACTATAGCAATTCCTTCATGTGTTGAGTCACTATAGCAATTCCTTCATGTATTGAGTTATTGTAGCAATTCCTTCATGTGCCAAGTTTCCTAGTGTATGTCGAGTGAAATTTACATCACATACAAAACACAAGGATACATCACCTTGAGGGGATTCTTAGTTAGAAAATTTTCCATACCATACTGTTCTACATCCATGATCTGCATAACCATGGAAGACCAGTTCACCTTCCTTCTTTTCCCAAGAATGAACTTACAGTTGAACCTTGCTTAGTAGAGCATCAAAATTATTGAATATTATTGTTCTTTTTTGGAGGAAATCTTTCCTTTTTTTAATTACACCATCTATCCATTCATATATGGCTATGAATGAAACTTTTCCTTATTGAATTTGGTTAAAAAATCACTTGCTATGTGGTGATGTAGAATCAAAGATGCCAGAATCTTGAACCAAGGGTAGACCATCACATTAATCTAAGGAGTCAATGTATTTAGCCATCATATTGACCACCCCCTTTAGTTCCCTTTTTCCTTGGCATCCTTTTGGGATCAAATCAATATATGTTTAGCGGATTCATTTAAGCAATGCTCCTTGATCTCTTTGTTCTACACACCTAGACCTAATTTTTTAATTTTAAAGTCTTTAATTTTTAAACCTACATAAGTATCTTTTGGTTTGTACAATGACAAAT
The DNA here is from genome assembly GCA_028749045.1 of Cupressus sempervirens. NCBI lineage: Eukaryota > Viridiplantae > Streptophyta > Pinopsida > Cupressales > Cupressaceae > Cupressus > Cupressus sempervirens. The sequence continues at coordinate 489,573,272 of CM053788.1, read as the reverse complement.
CTACCATAAATTCCCTAGTTTTAGCATCTATGACTAGGTGAGAAAAACTCTTTATTATCTTGGACTTTGGAGTTTTAGAAGTATACTTCTTAGCCATATATTTCATAGGTATAAAGACTGGTATAATGCTTCTTTTCTTACCAAATTCATCAACCAGCTAGTCACATATGAATAAGGTTCAATTGGAAATGAACCTTTCACTGACGTGTTTAATGAATCCATAACTTGAGAAACATTATCCAAGCTTACTTGAACCCATTTTTTTTTTTTTTGAACCTACATCCTAGCTCATCTATATCAAGATCTATATGATTTTTTCTTGAGATGTCATCTTTCTACACTTTTTGAACCTAGTCTTTGATCTTTTTCTCTATACAAAAGGTTGATTTAGGCAAGTTCAACAAATGATGCTTTCAAAATCTCTTTCTTACTTGTAGGACTAGTTGAATGAATAAAATTAGCATGGGGAGAAGGGGAAGTTTTTAGAACATCATCTACAAATGGTGTTTGAGATATGTCCTTTTTATTTTTCTTTTGAAGTTGGGTTTTAGTATATTCAATAAAATTAGTAGTTATCTACATTACATCGTTCTTTTGTAGTTTAAACTAGTCAATGAGAGGTAGAGGAGTTTCTCCTTGATTCATGAACTCAATATTAATAATTTTTGAGTGATCTTCCTAAAATCCTTTGATATTTAATTTCAATTGGAAAGAAAAAAATATGTGTTAGTAATAACCTAGATTGATCTTTTATTTGAATTTTTTTTTTCACTCATACAATATTCCCAATAATCTTCCAAGTGGGGTATAGATGTGAAATGATCCCCAACCTCCAAAACCTTGTTAATATTTTTTTTGTTATCAAAGTCCCACCTAGCCTAATAAAACTTAAAATTGAAAGCACATAGATTAATTCCAATATTAATGAAATCCTTTAGAGTCTTCCATGATATTTTTCCAATGCCCATAGGAAATAGGCTAATCCCATTTATCTTTGGGTAGGAACTTTTTCATGAAAACAACAAGATGAGAATTTTTTTTTGCCATTATAAAAAAATTGAGGCAAACCTAGGTAGTCTAAGAGGTTCTTAATCAAAACCACCCACTCTGAGATATATGAACTAGGAGAATTTGGGAGAATAAGCTACCATAGACTTGGGTTAGGTTCAAGGCTTTGATTATAGCCCTTTATTTACTAAGAAATACTAATTCAAAATAGAAATTACCTAGAAAAACATCACAAACTTTTCTATAGTTAGCCAACACTTTGTTCTTGTGTAATGAAGGACAATATTTAGATACGAGGATGCCATTGTGCCAAGGTTCGTGATGTAGGGGTGAAAGGTCTTAAGTACATACCATATAGTAAATAAAGTAAGAAGTCTAGAAGAAGTCCTTTTTGATGGTTTGGGGGTACTTCAACTATTCCCCAATTGAATAGGCTATGATTTCAACCCAGTCTAGGTATTGATTTCCTTACAATATAATATCAATAAAACAAAACATGTAATATTCAAATAAAAATATGGTTGAATATGAGGTCATAGATATGGGGTTTCATATGGTCCTTTTTTAGACTCTTCAAGAGCTATGAGACACCCTTATAAAACTTCTTAGTCAAACAATGGGCTATAAAGGAATGGTTCTTATTAGAAGATTCAATGAACTTGGGATAAAAATGGGTTGGCATGAACTCAAAAAATATTTCATTAGGCAATTTAAAGATAGACATTATCATGTCTATGGTAATTGAAAGGAAACTTCCATCATTCTTCTTTGTGCACCTAGACTAAATATCATAATGATTAACACATTCTTGAACTAATTCAGGACTTATCATGGCTTGAGGAAAAGAAAATCTAGCCATAAATCACTATCAATGGTTTCACTCATGAATTCCTCTTCGACATTAGAATGTATTTAATCACAAATAATATCTACTTTGACACCTTTAAAATTTGTATCCATGAGTAAGGAACTTCTACAATGCATACTAACACTATTCCCAAAGAAATGTAGAGAATATTTCATTATTTCTAAAATTTGCAAGAAAACCACAACTCCAGACTAAGCCCAGAAGGAAATTGTTGATGACTAAAAATTTGAGCGAGGGTTTTTCAAAGAAATTACCTTGGATTCCTAGCAAAAAATCCTCTTAAACATTTTGATATTACTATCTTGAGCTTTCCACACTTAGTTTACAAACACGAATGAACTTACCACTGTTAAGAACTAACCCCTTTTAAAGATGCCAAAACTAATGAGTGATTTATGAGGGTTAGATTTAGTGATATTTTCTTTCTTGGAAGTTTCATGTGAAAATAGAACTTGAGGTATTTACCAAAAATGAAAGTATTTTCACTTCATATCCTTTTCCCAGTCATCATTATCTTCATACATGTTTTCTCTTCTTAGTTTACCAAGCCTTAAATTGCATACTTCCCTACACGTACTTGTCATTTAATAATTTTACATAGGTCACTTCCTTTCATGATTACATTATCAATACTAGATCACCTTTTCTTGCTTACATCATCAAAGGATGTGTTCAATTACTTCTTGATATTCATCATGTCTGGTTCATTATACTTTTGCCATGTACACATTTAGGTTGCACTAGTTTTCTTGAAGAAAATTCCTTTGTGGTGCTAAAATATTTCGAACCAATTTGAATGAAGTTCAAAATGGTTTAGAATTTCAAAGGGGTTGAAAGGTACAATAGGTTTGAAGGTTCACGACCTATCAAACATAAGGGATTTTCTCAACAGGGAGATTCTCTAAGGTACAAGTTCATTTTTAGGGTGACTTTGTAAAGTGAGGAATTGAGAAAAATGATCCTGTATGAAAGTAAAATCCAATAGTTCTAAATAAATTAAAAAATCAAGATCAAGGAGACTCTAAAAAATAATTGAACTAACATTGGCTCTGACTAGGGGTTGTGCTTCAATGAGGCATATATAACTCAGAACTCTAGTGAACTTAAAAAAAGGTAGAGGGGAAGAAGAAAATGGGAACAAAAAAAGAAAACAAACCAAAAAACCAAAAGGAAAACACAAAATAAAACAAGAGAAAGAAGGAAAGAAAATATGTCCTGAAAGGGCACAACTTAGACTATAATTTAAAAAGTTTCATTTCTTTCCTGTTATAGGTAAACAATAAGACCTCACCATCTAGGTACATAAGCTTAAATGCATTTGAACCAATTTCATCCTATATTATGAATGGTCCTTTCTAGAGTGACTAAAATTTATCACATGCTCCTTTGGGATCCTTTTGTTTATCCCATAGTAGAACTTCATCAACTTTTTATGAAATTCCTTAGTCTAACCTTCTTGTCAAACATATTCTTTACCCTCATTTGATGTTTAGTTATATGGTCTACTAGCCTTTCTCTTTCTTCTTTCAATTTTCTCATGTACACCACTCTTTTCTCTAGTGCATTCTAAAAGTGGTAATCTTCAATTACTAATTACAACTTGGCTACTGATAACTCAAGGGGAAAAGAAACATGTGCTCCCATACCATATACCAACTTAAAAGATTACATTCTTGTTGCTCTTTTGGGTGTGCTCCAATTGACCCACAACGATTCATGCAACTTTTTTTGCTAGTATTTAACATTCTCATCAACAAGATTTTTCATGATGGTTACTAGATTCCCATTGCTAGACTCAGCCTATCCATTCCCTTGGGGAAGTTATCTGAGGACTAAGCTAAAGAGATTCCATGGTCATAGTAGAAAGTAGTCAACTCTTGTGATGAAAAGTATGTCGCATTATTTGTAATGATTTTTTGGGGTACCCCAATGAAAGACAAGAAATATTGTTTAAGAAAGTTAAAAACAATCTATGAGATGCTTCTTTTGGTAGGTATTGCTTCAACCCACTTTGTAAAATAGTCAATTGCAGTCACTATATATGCATGACTTGCACTTGAGATTGGATTTATAAGACCTATGAAATCCAAACCCCACTTTTTAATGGATTCATCACATATAATTAGTTTCAAAGACAATGCAACCAAATATAAATTCTCACTATTCTTTATGTATGTGTAACAGTCCTTAAACATCTATGGACAATACATTTTTTTCTTAGAATTTAAATTTTGTTACAGTGGATGAGAAATGTCCTTCACAAGACTCATCATGCAAATATTTTAGTAATTTCTTTTGCTGAACCTAGTTTAAACACCTTTAAAAGGTTCCATCTATCCCTTTATTATACAAAATAACTTGGGCAATAACATATTTTCTCACTTTAAGTCTCATATTGCTTCCCTAAGGTTTTCAAATTTTGGCACATTCTCCATAAGTCAGACAGAATGTGACATTTGAGAACCAAGGATTAGCGAGACATAATAATAGGGCTATAGGTTCTTATTCAATATCTTCACCACCCAAGTACCCCTCTTATTCACCAAAATTTCCTCTTGAGTCAAAATACATTTTACTTCCATGTTAGTAACATATATTATTGAGTGCAAATGTAAACTATAGTACTTGAAGTGCTTGACCACCTTCACTACAACATATGCATGTTTTTCTATGAGTGAATAATTCAGATCTAGTTTCTTCAATGGTGTACTCATGAATGCTATGGATCTTCCTCTCCATGATCATTCTTCTGAGTTAGGATGCTTGAGAGGGTGTATTTTGATGTATAGCAATATATGATGAATTAATTCTTAAAATCTAGACTAACCAACATGGGGCCTTTTATCTATGACACCTTTAATCTCCTTGAATGCCTTTTTACCTTCTTTATTTGATTGGAAATGTTGTTTCTCACTTATTATGTTAATTATATGCTTAGTAATCTCTAAGAATTCAGGTATAAATGCTCTTAGGAAATTTACTTGCCCAAAATAAGACTTCATTCCACTTCTATTTGTAGATAAGTTCAATTGATGGATGTCTTTAACCCTTTCTAGATTTATTTTTATACCTTTGAGACAATGCATTGCACTAATAGTTTTCCTTCTTCAACAAAGAAAATTGACTTCTGGGATATAGGGATTGATGTTCCTTACACCTCTGCAACACCACATGTAAATCTTTGTAATGATGTTTCCTTTTCCTTGACAATACTATGAAATCATCAAGGTATACCACTATATTTTTTTCCTTAAGTCCCTAAATGAATAATTCATAGCTCTTTGAAATTTTGCTCTTGTGTTGATTAGTTTGAATGGAATCCTACTATACACATAGGTTCCCCAGGGGATTGTGAAGGCTATTTTGTGTTGATCTTCTTTGGCCATGATTATTTGATTGTACCCTAAAAAATTGTTGAACTTACACATTATTTTAGAGCCCACTATGATTTGGAGAACATGTTCAATAACAGGTAGGGTGTTGTTATCTTTAAGGCTAGCTTGATTGAGGTTACAAAAATATATGCATACCTAGATTTCCCCATTTTTATTGTGCACTAAAACTATGTTTTCTATCCAAGTGGAGTACTGAATTGGATAGATTATTCTTTCCTTTAGCATTTTATCAACCTCTTTCAAAACTACCTTTGAGACTTTGGGATTATAGTTCTGCAACTTATGTCACAAAGGTATAACATCTAGCTTCAAAGGAAAGTGATGTATGAAGTATTTATCTTTAAATTTTTTGAGGTATTCATATCCCCATCCTTGTAGCTAAGCAATAGGTCTATTAATTTATTTCTCTCATAGGGAGAATAGGATTTTCACATAGTTATCCACCTAGGTTCAAGATCAATGGTGCCATTAAATTTATCATACTCCTTTGAGATTTTAGAATGTACCAGTCTCTTGTTTTTTAAACTATCATCCCTATTGGAAAATAAATGTTCCAAAGGCACAAGTCCTTTTAGAATTTTATTCCTTTTAGCTGAGTCACATGATCCTCAACATTCAAATCAAAAAATGATTCCTTACAACATGTATCAAAAACTTCAAAATACGAATTAGAGAAATACCTGACACATACTATAAATTATTTAATTTTATTATCATTATTGAAAACCTATAAATAATCTACATTTTCTAAAACACTTGGTTGATAAATCATTTCAAACCTATAGGTGTCTATTTTAAAATCCAGATGGGATAACAGAAGTGATGGAAATACTGCCAAAGAGTCTACTTGAGTGTTGGAACTTCTAAGAAAGGCATCAACTTAAAATTCTTCAAAGAACTGTAGTTCATCCCACACCATGCTCTATAATGCTTTAATAATGCATTCTTCATTGCATACAATTTTATGACTTAGTTCACAATAATTCAACACCCCCTCTTGTGACCAAGTGCTTGATTCCCCCATGTTTTTCTTCATGCGGACCAAGTAGAAAGGATTCATATTCTACAATATTGTTACTATTCTTAAATTTAAATTTCAAATAAAAAGGAAAACACTCCTTTGATGGAGATATCAACATCATTCTAGCAACCAAATCAGTACTTAAAGAACTCCCATAAAACACCATTTTCCATATGGCAGAAATTTCTTCACTTGAACTCATTGAAGGTTCAACCTCATTTCCTAACAAGATGACATAATTTCCAAATTGACATTCATGATCCAAAATTTGAGCCTTAGGATACTTAGAAGGGAATAAAATATATTTAATTTTTAGGTTTAGGCTCAAGTTTAATCTTGTTCTTTGCTATGGGTATAACAGATTTTGACTAGTCCATATTTATCTCCCCTACCATATCTTTACAAAATGTATGATTGAACAACATACCATAACTTGTTGGGATATCTACGAGTTGAATGGTCAATTTCAACCTTTTGCCTAGGCAAGTAGCCAAAATTTCTTATGCATCTTTTAACCGACCCATTATAGGTACCTTCTTACCATCCATTGAATAAAATTTTACAAAGGTTTTTATAAGGGTAAGACCTAAATATTTGAAACTAGTGCAAACATAATATTATTCGAGGCTCTTGAATCTATTATCCAATTGCCCAAAGACACATGTAGAAAGGATTTTTTTACTATCCCCCCATAAAATTCTACTACTTGTGAAGGCTTAGTACTCTCAAGTGTCTTGAGAGGATCCTCAATCATAAAGATGGTGGTTTGAACAAGGGATGTAGTCTCTTCAAAGTGATTGGTTTGAGATGTTGAATCCAATTCTTCTTTAACATACTTGACTAGTTTACCTAATTATTTGGGGTTAGAATTCACATAATCTATAGTATAAATAGTTACCATTGATGATTTGCAAAAGTCTAAAATATCAAATGAGGAAGAGGAAGTGCCACTTAGTACATTTTTTTGATGAAATTTAACATCAATTTTGACCTTCATGTCCAAAGAAGAGGTAGTTTTGATTTGTCCTTTCCCTCTGGATCCACCACTTAGTGTGTTTCCTTCTAGTTAGAATTTAGGAGTTCTCTAGTTTTGGTCAGGACAATACAAGATGGGTCATTCAAAGTAGCCAAAATGTCTCTTCTTTCATCACCATCTAACTCATTTCTATGTAGAATATACCATGACTCCATAATGCTCTAGGATTCTCCTCTTCTACCAAAGTTTCTCCAAGTTTGTCTCTAGTAGAATTTATTTACAAGCATCTCAACCAATCTAGATAGGTAGCTCCATCATGACCTATGGTTACATGAAAGGAGCACATTGTTTCTTTCTATGGTGTAAATTCTATTTTTAGGTGGGGGTTGGGGTATGTTTTATTATTTTCATGAGGTAGATTATACTGCTTACAACCCACATCTTGATATAGATTGTGATAAGGAGGTTTAGGTTGCCTCTAACTTTTCAAGGTGATTGTGTCTCTAGACAATTGTACGAGTAAACTTGGATGATGATGCACCTTGAGTTTGCACATCCCATTTCCATTTACTAGCTATAATGAGAACATGTTTGAGCTAAATAGATGACCTTTGAGCTATTGCCAAAACTTGAACCAGATGAAAAGTGATATCAGAGGGCATGGAATTAAGAAATAATCCTTTTTGATTCTCATCATTTGTTTTAGAAGCTATAGGGATCTTTTGCACAATGTTATTACACTTGGCTACAAATTCTCTCATTGGTTCTTGCATACATTTCTTTACTTGGGCTAACTTAAGAAGCAAGGTATGCTCATCTTCTAGCATTTTGAATTTGGCCTCAAATGTAGCTACCATTTCATCCTAAGAGATTATGTATGATTGAGGGAGGTGATGAAACCATTCATTTTTATCATCTATAAGAGTTCAAATAAAATTCCAAATGATCACATCTTTTGTAGGGACATCTAAAATTCCACAAGCTAAATGAAACACACTCAAATGTTCTTTGGGAAAAACTTTACCATTACCTCTAAATTTGGGTAGTACATATTGAGCTCCTTTAGGCAAGGCTCCAAGGTTTTCCCCTAAGTTAAAAGGGCCTCTTGTTTGTCCCCAAGGATTAGGGGTCATGTTTGGTAATGTAAAGTTCATGGGTTGAATATTTACATAGAGAGGTGCAACAATGCTAGGTGAAGTGAGTGCTTGAACTATCAATGAACGTTGAGGAATAGAAGGTGGAGAGTAGGGTCTAGTAATGGACTTTATTTTCTTCTTTCTCCTTTGACTATGATAAACGATGAAATTTAAATTTTATAAAGCTTCAAAATTTTGGTTGATAACTCCTTTATACCTCTTGGCCCTGGTATATTTAGGTTCAACTAGGTTATCATACACTTATGACTGAAATCTAATTCCTCCTAGAGTTTTGGGTAACCCTATCTATTATTGTTCTTTCTTGAACAATAGGAATACCTCTCAATATTTTTGCTAAATCTTCTTCTCTTTGAAGGAACCTCAATCTTTGCTGATATTGATGATTACTAGTTCTTAGGCTCTAAGCTACTACATTCAAATAAAAAATTATATTTCCTTAAGTATCATAGAACCCTATATTTGGTTGCAAAAGAGGAAAGACATATTCATGGGTAGAACCATGGTTCAACATTACAATAGGATTCTTCAAGAAAACTGGGTCATCAATTATTCGATTCTTGAGAGGAGTTATCAAAAATTTGTTAGTGAACATATTTATCTCCTTAATATTATCAATAGACCATATTAATCTATATTTGAAGATCAAAAGAGTTTATAATAGATGGGTAGGTTCCATAATAAAAAACCCTCTACATTATATGAGGTACAACTCCCTCATTGGATATTCAATGAATCCCCAAAATTACAATTCACACGTATGTTTTTAACCAAAAAAAAAAAGGTTTTGCAACTCATTCTTAGATGAGAGACTATGATTATAAGACAATTACAATTATAAAAAAATGAACTCAAAGATAAAAAAGTTCTTCAAGATCACTATAACTCAGAATTCCATTAGAAGATGAGAGTAATAGAAAAATGCATTAAAAAATTAATCTATAGAGATCAATATAGTACATGAAATTTAAAGGAAATATTCACTAAGTCATGTCCTTTAAAATAATGCAAAATAACACAAATTTTCATAGTTCTCACACATAATCCAACTTGTATGGATTTAAAGTTCAATCACAACCAAAATCTCTCAAATATCAAGTATTAATTTAGTTTTAACATTACCATAGAAAATATAACACTCTATAATCTACCAATAAAGAGGAAAAACTAGAATGTCCTTTTCTTTTTCTTACAACTCCCTAAAAATGCTAAGCAATCTACCTTAAATAATTTTAATGTTTGAGGGGGTCTCCCTAAAAAACCAACCCCCTTAACACTTAACGAGAGTAGTTATAATAAAAAAAGGTTTTTAAAACAAATACATGTCCTATGATTTCAAAATAACATAAAATAAACATAGAAAATCCACTTTTATGTGGGAGATTATTTTTCTTCCTCTTTAATTTTCTCCTCATCTCCAGTCATGCCATATGTCAATTGCCACCTATAATAAATGCCCTTAAATTATTACAATGCATTGGAAATGAAATTCCTTAAAATTAGTAGTTGCATCTTCCACACATCCCTATTCCATTTCATCTTGGTGATCTATCTAGTGCAGTCTAGAAGGTGTTATATAAAGAGGAGAAGCATAACATTGATCTAGGTGACCATTGTGAGCTCCAAAGTTGTGGGGTTGGCCAAATATTTGGTTTCTTTCAAATATCCTTCAAAGGACTTGAACAATGGTTCAATGTAAAAATTCCCTTCATCAAATTGTGATATAGTACTAGGATAGATGACTTGCATATTCTTGGCAAAGCCATTTGACACGTTCTTAATCTATGATTCAATGCTCTTTGCCTTTATGATGGCTTCTCTATATATTAAACATCTCTAACTCATGTTTTTCTTAATCATATACAACACAGCAAGATCAATCATCTTGAGGGGATTCTTACTTAGGAATTTTTCCATACCATACTATTTGACATATATGATCTTCATAAATATAACACACCATTTACCTTCCTCAATTTTCCAAGAAAGAACTCGCGCTTGAAACTTTCTCAAAAAAGAATCAACATCATTCAAAATCATGAAGCTTTATTGGAGGATTTCTTTCCCTTTCTTAATTACACCATCTATCCCTTCATCTATGGCTATGGTTGAAGATTTTCCTCATTGAATCTGGATAACTAGTTGCTTTCTATTTGATGATGTAGGATCAAAGCTCTAGGGAGATTGAACCAAGGGAAAACACCATAGCCAACTAAGGAATCAATGTATTCAACCATCATATTGACAACCTAATTCAGTTCCCTTTCTTTCTTGACATCCTTTTGGGATTGAAACAACATATGTTGAGTGGATTCATTTAACCAATGCTTCTTGGTCTCTTTGTTCAACACAACTAGACCTAATTTTTTAATTTCAAAGTCTTTGACATTTAAACCTATAGAAACATCTTTTGATTTGTACAAAGAAACTTCGACTGTAACTTCCCCAATTTTATCATCTATGAATATGTGATTAGAATTCTTCATTCTCTTGGGTTTTAGAGTTCTAGGGTATACTTCTTAGCCATATCTTTCATAGGTACAAAGAATGGTACAATACTTCTTTTCTTACTTATCAAATTTGTCAACTAATTAGGCCCAAATGAAGAAAGTTCAAATCTATTTGATTTATTTTCTTGAGATGTCATCTTTCTATGGTTCTTGAACCTAGTCTTTGATCTTGTTTTCTAATAGGTTGATTTTGGGTAGCTTCAACAACTGATACTTTCAGACTTTGTTTCTCACTTGCAATACCATTGGAATGGATAATATTAGCATGGGAAGAAGGGGAAGTTTGTAGAACTTCATCTGTAGATGGTGTTTGATATAGGCCCTTTTTTTTGAAGCCAAACTTTAGTATATTCAATAAGATTAGTAGTTCTTTTCATTACATAATCCCTTTCTAGTTCAAACTAGACAATGGGAGATAGGGGATTTTCTCCTTGATTCATGAACTTAGAATTAATAACTTTTGATTGATCATCCAAAACTCCTTTTGTATTTAATTTCAATTGGAAAGAAGATATATGTGTTAGTAATAGCCTAAAGTGTGTTGAAAATTTGGCTAGGTAAACATGATGTGATGTTGTCATTTATTGAAACATATAGCTCATATTAAGTCAATAGATCTTGCAGATCAATTTATGGGAGGTAAACTTAGAAAATTGTTTGTTACAGAGTACATCTATCAGTACAGGAACCTTTTTGATTAGCATAGTTCAAAAAGGAAATATCATCATGTACACACTTAACTGGAGGAATGGTAGTATATTAGGGTGACATATGCAAGAGAAAAAATGGTACAAATAGAAATATTTTGATTTTATAGTGATAGTGTTCAGTTGATAAAATAGAGTAAAGCTAAAGAGTTAAGTAATTTGGGTTAAGGAATTATTTTTCTTACCAAAATAATTACTTAACTAATTAGAGATGTCATCCTAGATGTTAACCCTAAGTGAGAGAGATTTAATTTATGTTTTAGAAAGCATGTAAAGGGATGAGGGATGAAAACTAAGGGAATAAGGTATAAAGGACACTTTTAAAATGTGAAGTTAAGTGTGGTTTTTTGTGTTAAGTATAAGACATGTTGGAATGCAAATTATGATGTAAGATCAAAGTAGTGTGAACTTGTGATAAAGTTGTGAAGAGTAGAAAAGGAAAATATTAAATATGGAAGATATCAACAATAAAAGTAAAGTCTTTTTTAACTATCTTTTGTATTGAAGAACTTCATTATATATTGCATATTTGGGTAGTGGTCTCATCTTGAATACATTTTTAAATTATATATATAAACTCCTAATAGGGTTGAGGCTTCTAAAAAGGCCTATTCTTGTAACAAGGAATGAGACATTATATGGATGTAACGGACTCCGTATAGGGTGAATATCTTTCACAAGATACTTTTGATTAGTGGCTCATTTTGTGGGTACCATCCCCTATGGGGTTTTCCCTTGGCTAGGGTTTCCCTACTTAACAAAACATGGTGTCATGAGTTGCATTATTTAATGGTTATGTTTATAGTTTAGTTTAATTAGTTTACTTTCATATGCAAGTTATAAGTTAGTTAAAAATATCTAGTTTTGGGCAAAATTTTGTGAAATAATGTTTCACCCCCCCCTCAATATTTCCTATTTCTAATAGAGTGATCTTTTATCTAAATTTTCTTTTCACTCATATAGTCTTCCCATTAATCTTCCAAGTGGGGTACACATGTGAATTGATGTGAAATGATCCCCAAGATCGAAAACCTTATTAACAAATTCTTTGTTATCAAAGCCCTTCCTAGTCTGATATGGAATAATAATAGAAGAACCTAAATGAAGCTCTATAGAAGATTGATATTCTTATTGAAGAAAGAGATAATTTGAGAGATAAGTATGAAGATGAAAAAAATAAATTGGGAAGCTGAAAGATAAGATAGATTATCTTAAGTCCAAGAAAGAGCTTAAAGATGAGATCAAGGACAATGATGAAATTTCAAGATTGGAGAAAGAAAATGAAATTATGAAGCATGAACTAAAGATTATAGATCTAAATTTTTTGATTAGATAAACAGGTTTTACAGGGAACCTGAAACTTGAAAGTTAGTACATAAGAAGGCTAATAATAAGCGTGATAGCCTAGCCAAAAAAGTATAAGTTCAAAGGTTGAAAATAAGCATTAAGCCTAGCCAAAGGAAAGAGTACTGAGAAAAGACTAGGAAAAGGAAATAATCAAAGCCACGACCAAAAGCCAGAACAAAAAGCCAAAAGACAGTGATAAAAAAAAGAATAGGCAAGAGTTATTCCTCATTCTTTCACTCTAGATCCTGCATCACCTGAGCAGCCTCAAAGGCCTATTGATTCTCCTTTGTTTCCATTTGTTGTACCCTTTGATTCCCTTGGTCCTGAGTAGGAGTGGAGTTGTCCTTTGCAGGGTCATCCTCCATTCTAGCCTTGTCCTTGTCATTTCCATCCTCATCATCGTGCATTTCTCTATCTTTGATCTAGCCCATGAGAGAGATGATGTTGTTGTTGATGGAGCTTAACAAGGAAAACATTTGATTTGCAAGGTTGTGATTGTAGTTTTCTAGATTGTGTATCCTTTGTTTTACGAGAGTGAGGCTATCAGCCAAATTCATCCTCCTATTGACATCCATTCCTTTCCTTGTTGCCTCAATGTGTTTCACCTGGTCTTTAACCTCCTCAAGCTCTTGGAAAATCCATTTGATTGATCTAAAATTATCAATGATGCTGTTGCGAGCATTATTTAAAAGGTTCATCCCTATCTCCCTGGCTCTATCCGAAATAGCCACAATTGCCAGATCAATTAATTCTTCTAGCTGCTGCTCTTCTTGATTATCCACAAGGATTTGGGGATTCATGGCCTCCCTAAAGATTTCTATTTTGGTGATCTTGACATTGAAGTTGATCCATGCTTTCCTCCTATCATTGGTCTACACTTCCCTTTTGCATACCCAACTTTCTCCTCTTTCTGCTCCTTAGGGTGGAGATGGACAGGAGAAAGGGGCAGCACAGACACCTCCTCATATTGAGAGTGCACATCCTCCAAACTCTCCCTCTTACGCTTCTTCCTTCCGCTGTCCTCCTTTGTTTCCTCTTGCATCTCCTTCACCACCTCCTTAGAATCCAAACCCTCCTCATCATCACTACTTCCCTCCTCAGCCTTCTCAGCCTACTTCTACCTGAGATCCCTAGGGCTTTTTCTACTTGGGGTTATGGGGGAGGGGCATTTTTTAACATGGTAAGTCACTGCTTTCCTTGAAGAGGAGATCCCACCTTTCTCAGAACTAAGGATCTGAATATCATCTAAGTCAGAGGAGTAGCTGGAGCTTCCAAACTCCACAATCTCTGTCTGAGGGGGGGCATTGCTAATAGTCTGAGCTTTGAAGTGCTCATGGATAAGTAGCAGCAACCCCTCATGCAGAGCCAAGTTTGCAATGGGCTTCTTTTTGAAGCTGTCCATCACCTTACTCATAGAGGTTAACAAATAAAAAGGGAAAGAAATTTTGGCTTTCTTCCAGAAATGATTTAAAAAAACAAAGTGGTGGGTTTGGGCTCTATCAAACCTTGGGTCCAAAGTGATATACTCAATAATAGGTTTCAGAACATACCTCCACCACTTCTTCATGGAGTCGGGGACATAATAGGTGTCAATTTTTTTCAACACTTTCAATTCCTTCTCACTCTCCACAAAATCCCTAACCATATTGGCTAAGAGCTTCTTATCCCTAAAGAATTTGAAACCCTCAATAGGGATCTTGGTAACAACCATGATCACCTCCTCCGTTATCTAGAAGTTGATGCCATTCACCTTAACCCTGCCATCTTTCTAGGACCCCACCATACTGTTGGTCACCTCCTGATCAAAATCATGTAGCTTCATGAGATACTTGGTTACCCCACCCTCATCCATCTTTTCCCAAAATTTCGACCTACTTCTCCATTTCTCAAAGTCCCCCATTGGCTCCTTTTTGCATCTCTCGCCCACCATCTTCGCACACTACACACCCACTTTAATCACAAGCTCTTCACTATGAGACTAGAATGGACCACCGAGATTAAGCAAAGAGCAGAGAAAAATAACTCTGTCGTTGCCCCTGAAACAATTGCAATAAACAACCCACAAAGCATGGTAATTAATCAATGAAGGATATCTGCATTTATGAATTCCCAATCTTTTATTATGAAAAGTACCCATATATCTTAACCCTTTCATATTCATAATTACAACTTGATATCCTCTGTACTTCCTTGGATTTTATCCAAGTTGATTTAACACTTGACATCTTCCAGAAAAGAAGTTCCAGGAAGCCAATTCATTTTTTGGTCTGTGCTGACCCCTATATTTTCCAACCTGTCGGCAACCGGGTTTGCTTCTCGAAAAGTATGGGTGATGTGGAATTTTTTGAATTTGACAAGGGTATCTCTAGTCTCATTGATAAGATTTGCAATCCTCCAAGATGGATAAAAATTGCCATTGATGCACTTAATAATGTTATTCGAGTCCCCTTCCAGCCATAAATTGGTGACCCCAATTTCAAAAGCCAGTTTAACAACATTGCACGTGACGTTGGCTTTTGTAAAATGATTTATTTGGAAATCCAACGGGAGAGCGAAAGCTCAATACTGTCTCCATTTTCATTTCTAACCACACCTCCACTACCTGAGGATCCAGGGTTGCCCTTGGAGGCTCTGTCAAAGTTGTCTTTGTGCTAGCCTTTAGGGGGGAGGATCCACTTGGCTTCCTGCCTTTTTCTCATTTTGTCTTTTACCTTCTCCTTTTTCCTGCCTCCTATCTCAAAAGCTCCCCCCTTCCTCACAAAATTTTTTTCCTTTATGTTACTAAAGATCTTCCTTCCAAAAACCAAATCTGGCTCCTCCCTGTCTCAGAAAATCTGATTTTTTCTCTCCTTCCATATGCTCCAACAAAAATGGGGCAGGAGCTAGGAGTTGATTTCCATCAAGATAGACCCGTTGAACATACCTTGCCATTGGTAGAAAAAGTCCAAGAGGTTGGAAGGAATGCACCAGATGTGGTCAAGGTCCTCGGTGAGGAAGTCCCAGACTATCCTAGAGTAAGAGAAAAGAATGAACAAATGATTGCCTATCTTTGACTCATCTTTGCATAAAACACATCTGCTGGGTATGATGTGACCTCTTTTAATGAGATTTTCTTGGGTGAGATTTTTATCCAGAAGTGCCAACCAAAAAAACATGTTGACTTTTTGTGTTAGGCTCGGGAGCTAGGCCCTCGACCAAGGGGGGGATGCTTTTGTACTTCATAAAGAAAAGTACCCAGAGGCAACCGAATAGAGCCCATTGGCATTATCCCTCCAAACTAGTTCATCCTTGTTGGTGCCGAGGGATAAGGAATTAAGCATGATCATAATTGGTTTAAGGTCCTCTGAGATAATAGAAAGGTTCTTCCATCCCTGTTCAGTCCTGTAGTTGTTGACTTTGTGCCCAAAAAGGTTGATGCAATCATTAGCCCAAATGCCATAGCTAGGATTATTAATGAGGGGGCCTTGAGAAAGTCAGCTGTCTGACCAAAATAGAATGTTCTCCCCATTTCCCACCTTCCAAGAGACCTTAGAGTTAGCCAAATCCCTGGCTTTTAAGAAGCCATTCCAAACAACTGAGCCTCTGGGGATATCCTCACTGAAAAGAGTGAACTGAAAAGAGGGCCTTTTTATATACTTGTTCACCATAGTATCTCTCCATTCCCCCGTGCTACTAAAGATGCACCAGATTTGCTTTTCCAGGAGGGCCTTGTTCATATGAGTGAGCTTCTTGATTCCCAGACCACCATTCTTTTTAGGGAGACAAACTTTGTCCCAAGCAACAAGGGGGTACCTTTTATTCCTTTCAGTTCCCATCCATAAAAAATCCCTTTGGATTTTCTCCATCCTCTTGACGTATTTTCCAAGTATGGTGAAAAGGCTTAGGGCATATATTGGTAGGTTTTGAAGGATGGATTTAACTAGTTGACATTTTCCAACTTGGTTGAGAAAGTCTCCTTTCCAGCCAGCCAACTTCTTACTAAACCTATCCAAGATGCTGTTCTAGAAGGAATTAGAGGGGGACCTATCCAAGGGGAGACCAAGGTAGGTAGAAGGAAGCTTCCCCACCTGACATCCCAAGATTTTGGAGATTCTCTACTATCTTCCCTCCAGAGTGTTGATAAAGAAAATAGAGCTTTTGTCCCAATTGATGAGCTACCCTGACCATCTAGAATAAGTGCCCAAAGTGTCTTTCAAAGCCTTGGCCTCCCTGATCAAAGCCTCTCTTCCCATAATGGTATCATCAAAAAATTGGTAATGTGTGAAGGGGGTGCATTTGGAAGAAGGTTTAAAGCCTTTGATCCTCCCTTCTTTCTTTTTCTTCTCCATGAGTTTGCAAATACATTTTGCCAAGATGATGAAGAGAATCGATGATAGAGGATCCCCCTGACGAAGGCCTCTAGTAGGTTTGAAGAAATTAGAGGGGGATCCATTCACTAAAATAGCTAGCGAGGGGGTGGTGACCAGCTGGGAAATTAGCTTGCAAGATTTGACATCAAAGCCAAAAGCCTTCAACACCACCTCCAAATAGGACCAATCCACCCAATCGTAAGCTTTAGACATGTCAAGTTTGAGTAACATCCCTTCTCTCTTACTAGCATCCATAGAGTGAATCACTTCATGCGCCATGATAATCGTATCTAAAATCTGTCTATCTAGGGCAAAACCAGATTGTTGTTGAGAGATAATTAGGGGGAGAAGCTTAAGTGGCCTCAAAGTGAGCACCTTAGATATGGTCTTATAAAATGAGTTGCATAAGTTGATGGGTCTGAACTTATCCAGAGTGTCAACCCCTGGCACTTTGGGAATAAGAACTAAGAATGTGGAGTTGATTTCCTTCAGAATGCTTCTAGCTCCAAAGAACTCTTGAAATACCTTAACAACATCCTTCATAATGACAGGCTAGGACATTTGGAAAAAGAAGGTAGGAAAACCAGTAGGTCCAGGTGATTTATCTGCCAGAAGAGAAAAAAAAAGCTTCTCTCACATCAGAATCAGAAGGAATGGCCCAGATTAGATTATTATGGTGCGGTTGGAGGATCTAAGGGATACAAGAGATAATGTCGCCCTGGTCCACCTTAGAGAGAAAATGATCCCAAGAAAGAAGGGAGGAGAAGAAAGAGACAACTTCAAGTGAAATATCATCTTCCTTAGTCAGCACACCCTGATATTTCTTCAAGCCATAAATCCTGTTGTTAGCTCTATGTTTAAGAGTGGATAAATGGAAGAACTTTGTGTTCTGTTCTCCTTCCTTGAGCCAATTGATTTTAGATCTTTGCCTCCAAAACTTTTCCTCTTTACTAATGATGTGATGTAAACTAGATAGGATGGATAGCTCTTCTTCTCTACTCAAGGCATCATACCCATTTTCTTGAATGGAGGCTTGGATGGAAGAGAGATTAGAAGAAAGATCCTCTTTCATAGAGAATAAATGACCAAAATTTGACTTATTCCAAGCTTTTATCATCCTTTTAACATTACTGAGTTTTCTAGCTACCTTGAACATAGTAGTGCCTTCCACATCTAGGCTCCACCAGCCCTTAATTCTCTCTAGAAGGTCAGGGTGGGAGGTCCACATTTTCTCGAAACAGAAGGGAGGAGGTCTATAGGGGTCAAAAGGGACAATTGAGAGGGAGATGGGGGAGTGGTCGAACCCAATTCTAGGCAAAAGAGTTAATTTGCAAGAAGAGGAGTGTAGCCAATTAGGAGAAATGAGGGCTCTATCCAATCTAATTTGAATACACTCCTTGCCTAAGCGTTTATTGGACCAAGTAAAGTCACCACCCATAAGGCCTAGATCCAGAAAAGCCAAATCATTGATGAAGTTAGAAAGATCATGCTTGCTATCCCAGTCCTGAGGTAGACGACCCTTGTTCTCCTTATCCAAAAGAGGGGTATTTAAATCTCCCATAATGATGCCTTTTTTCAAGTTACTATTTTGAACCAGCCCTTCTACTCTGGACCAGTAGGATTTTTTTTCTTTCTTGTTGTTGGGGGCATAAATGTTGAGCAAGAACCAAAATTCATTGGAATGAATATTGTACACTTTACAAAATAGAATGTTACTTGCATTGGAAACTAATTCCACCCTAAATTTTTTTGACTTGTATAAAGTTAGCAGGCCCCCAGAGGCTCCATCAGAGTCCGAAGCCTCACCGCTCATCATGTTACTGAACTCTATGTTTCTCAAAGATTCATTTTTCATTTTTGTTTCTTGGATCATCAAAATATCTGGTCTCTGGTCTCTAATAAAATTCCTAATGATTTCCTATTTATGGGTGCCATTTAGGCCCCTTATGTTCCATGAGATGATCTTCATTTTTTACTCTTGGAAAAGTCCTTCAGGGTGCTTTGGCACCCATTCGCCAAACACCTTTTGGTCTCCTCTTCTCTGGACTCCCTTTCTGATTTCCTACTTGCTTTGGTTGTAGAGCCCACATCTAGTTTGCAACTACTCCTGGTCATCACCAGAGAAGCCTTGGATGGATCTCTAATTTTATTCTTCCTAAGTATCTCTCCCTTCTTTTCAAACTTCAAGGATCTAGAAGCCTTATTCGCATTCCTTGGGGTGCTGTGAAGATCAACCCTTTGGTCTTGATCTTTCACCAAGTCTTCCTTATTTCCTGTTCTGGTCACTGCATCTTTGGTGGAGACCATGTTTTCCTCTAGGTCCTAGAAGATGATAATTTCTTTATTTTCCTTTTTCTTGATCTCTTTCGTGGAGCCCAGAATGGGCTGTTCCTCTCTAGGGAGAAGGTCCAAACTAGCCTCCTAAAGACCTTTCTGTGAGACATCATTAACTTCCTCTTCTCCAAGATTGGGGGTCCTTTCCTTGACCTAATCATCTCCTAATAGCTGGGGTTTGATTAAAGGTAGAGAGGAACTGGGTCCTGACTTGAGTAACTCTCCTTCTTTACTTATCTTTCCCTGAGGTTCTTGGTTTGTCCTCTTTGGGGCTTCTTCTGCATAATGGGTCTCCATAGATAGGTCCTTCTAGCCTTGTGTAGTGGTCTTCTTTTTTGAAACTTTCTTCATCCTTAGTTGAGAAGAAGAAGGGGGATTCTTCTTTCTAGTCATCTTAGATTTAAGGCACTAAAATGCCTTGTGACTAGTTTTTAGACAGTGAAAACACCCAAAAGGAACACTTTCAAAGTCCAGCTACTAGATATGGGTGCCAAGTTTGGACTGAAAAGAAACCACTTCGGGCATATCCTCACATAAGTCAACCTATTCAAAGTAGCAATTGGGTCGATGGAGAGAAGCTCTCCAAAAGAGCTGGCCACTCCCTTGAAGACATCCTCATTCCAGAACTCCAACGGTAGCTCTGGGAGTCTGATCCATATAGGAGCTTGCTAGAGGAATGATTTATTCAAGTCCAATTGGGACGACCATCTCTGAAGCATGAGGGTGGCCCTTCCAAAGCTCCAAGGACTTTCACACAGAATGTCAGCCGTGTCCTCTTGATGGGTGAACTCAAAAGAAAGAAAACCCTTAGCCATTGCTGCGACACTAACTTGACCTTTCAAGCTCCATTTTTTTAGAGTGCAGGCCTGAACCACATCAATATTTGGTCTTGGGCCAATAAATTTTTTGATGAGCATTGAGGACAT
Organism: Cupressus sempervirens; assembly: GCA_028749045.1. Taxonomy (NCBI): domain Eukaryota; kingdom Viridiplantae; phylum Streptophyta; class Pinopsida; order Cupressales; family Cupressaceae; genus Cupressus; species Cupressus sempervirens. The sequence continues at coordinate 489,552,677 of CM053788.1, read as the reverse complement.
AGAGGCAATGCTATGATCAATAATCTCATCTGGAATAACGATCGTGCAAGATCCCTTTTCCAGACCTGACACCCTGGGCCAATAGATCTAAAGTTAAGCTTGAAGGATGTTGATAGTAATATTGAATCATGTTTTAAATCTAAAAATGTAGACATGAAATCTAACCTTACCAAAGTGACATCTGACCTTGAGTCTACAAAGTTGTAGTATGAAAAAAATTGAAAAGTACAATACTATTGTGAAAGGAGAGCTAACTTGGTCTAAGCAATAGGTTGATAAGTTGCACTCTAGTAGTGAAAATCTTGATGAACAGATCTTCATATGATAAGATTGGTCTTGGACATCTTGGAGAGAAGTTAGCTAAGAAGTCTAAAGCTAGAAAGGAACTAGATCTTGTGATTCATCAGCCTAAACAAAATAAAATTAGAACAAGATTGATTCAAGTCAATTTGAAGAAGTACCTAAGCAAGTTAATCATCCTAAGAAAGTTGATGTACCAAAGTCACCTAGGCAAGCCGAATCACCTAAAAAATTGAGAAACAAATTTAGAGGTATATGTTATGCATGTAATGAATTTGGTCACATTAAGAGAGATTTTATAGGTAATTCATTTAAACCTATTTATGGTTAATGCTATAATTTTCATGGTTTTGGTCCTAGAGAAGCTAATTATAGAAATCCTAAATTTGAAAATAGTAATGGTAATGGTAGAATGTTTAGAGGTATTAACCTTGGAGAAAATAGACCTATTAGAGGAAATAATGTTATAAGGAATGAAATCACATGTTATAAGTGTAACAACATTTGACATATTGCTAGATATTGTAGAGCATAGATTGGTTAGTTAGGACCTAGGTATGGAAATAATGTTATACTCTACTAGATTTGTAACAACATGGGACACACAGTAAGATTTTGTAGGATAAAAATGAGGATCAACATGGGAAACCCTAAAAATAGAAGGAATATGAAAAAAAACATAAGGAATGTAGATAATAGTAATAATCAAAGAGAAAATGATGTAGGAGCATCTTGGGCCTTTGATAAATCTTGCATCAACCAAAAATGGATCTTATTTTTTATACTGGTCTATTATCCATGATGTAGCTATTACTACTATTGGTGTCATCTTATGTGCAATTAACATGTTGACAATGACCTATCCTTGATTCTCCTCCTAATATTGCAAGCTTTGATCATTTTTATTTCTCAAGTTGTGAACCATTCTTTGCAATCTTTGTTTTGGCATGTTTCCTTCTAGATAAGAGTGGTATTTCATTTGGCATAGTTTCTTAGGTTAACATGACATGTTGTGAAGTTAGAAGATGACTCCTAAGACACGTGTGGATTTTATTTCAAGTGCACAATGCCTTATGTTTTATTTAGCATCAGTTTTTGGTTTACTCTTCCTAGGTTAGACCTATAATGTAGTTAAATGCTTGACTAGCCAACTTGTGGCTTAGCTGGCTATATAAGGAGCTTGATTAGAGATAGACAATATAACAAGAATAAGGAGAGGATGATAAGATATATTGAGAATTAGGATAGATGTGAAACTAGATTCTAACACTATAATTTCATCTTATATGGCTAAAACCTAGATGGCCTCACACACAGGCATGTTGAAAGACTTATTTTAATTATTACACCATTGTAGCTTCCAATTTCCAAGACTTATGTTAAAATGTGATGCTTATTAATCACACTTGAGTAAAAGTATGAAATCTTTCCTTGTATACATTATTTTATGTTTCTTTCGTGTGTAACTCTAAGTATGGTTGTTTGTAATCTTAAGTTGGGATGATTTTACTTAAATTTGCTCCGTCCATGCATCAAAAAAAAAGTGATGCAAGAGCATTCTAGGTTGTACTACTATCTTGCATGTTTGATGAGTTTCAATGCCTTGCATTTCCAAGTTCTCTTTTCTTTTCAAGTTTGCAGTTGTTGTCGAGTTCTCTTTGGTTTTCAAGTTTGTAGTTGTTGGTGAGTTCTTTTTCATTGCTGAGTTCATAGTTATTGCTGAGTTCTCTTTGGTTGCTGAGTTTGTAGTTAATGTCAAGTTCTCTTTGTTTATTGACATCATAGTTGGTGCCTAGTTCTCTTTAGTTGCCAAGTTCTTTGTGGTTACCAAGTTCTCTTTGGTTGTCGAGTCCTCTATGGATTTTTGAATTCCTGTATGTGCCAAGCTTTCTAAGTGCCAGTATTGTTTTGGGTCTTCTTTGACTGAGTTGTCTATGTTTGGTTCTAGTTTGGGCTACCTTGCTTATTTAATTATATGATGTGTATTTATTGAGAGCCAACTTTTGGCTTGATTTTCATTTAATGTAAGGGTTTATTTAGTTGGTATTTGTAATAGGATGACATGTGGGTGTGCAAGTATGTAAAAGGGACTTGAGTAGAGTATTAGGGTAGACAGGATAGATAAGGAAGAGCAGAAATAAAGTTTGAATGTGAAGTTTATCATTGAATATTGAAGTCTAAATTGTAATGTTGGTCATAACCTAGAAGGCCTTATAGCTAGGCATGTATGTTGATGATTTGATACATTGATGACATGAGTGTTGTAAGCAAGGTACCTAGAACTCTTCTTCCCATTTATGTAATTAGAGTGTCTGCTATTCAAGAAATGAGATGTGATCCAAATAAAAAAATAAGTTCAGATGCTCTAGTTGGAAGATTGATAGCTTTTGAATTAGATAACTATGATAACTATGTTCCTAATTCAAAAAACATTGAGTCTGCATTTGAAGTCAAACTATCACTCAAGGAAAAGAGTAAGAAATCAAAGACCAATCAATTAGAAAGCGAAGAAAAAACTAAAGAAAGTTCTGACAATGATATTGAAATTGTTGAAGCCCTACTTGCAAAGAAATATACCAAAGGTAGAGGAATGTACAAAGGTAAAATTCCTCTAATCTTCTTTTCTTATGAACAAGTTGGTCATATTGCTACTAGGTGTCCAAACATAGAAAGCAAGGATGAAAAGAAAAGTCATAAGTAAAAAGGCAAGAAGGAATTCAAAAAATTACAAGAACTACAAGGACAAAGGTAAAAAATCTTGTTTTATGGCTAAAGATCTTGATAATAGTGAAGATGAAATGGTGTATGTTTCTATAAAAGATGAATCTGATAATGAAGGAGATAAGATGACACTTATCTCTCATGTTAGCAAAAATGATACATGGATTATTGATAGTGGATGTTCACATCATATGATTGGAGATAAAACAAAATTTGAACAATTGGAACATTATGATGGAGGTAGTGTAAGATTTGGAAACAATGAACCTTGTTGCATAAAAGGAAAAGGTTGTATCTCATTAACAAATGAACTTAAATGTGATAGTGCTTATTGGGTTGAAGGACTAAAGCATAATCTACTGAGTGTGGCACAATTGAATAACAATGGATTCAAGGTAGAATTCATGGATGGAAAGGCCAAACTCCTGGATGAAAAAGGAAATCTGGCTAGATCTGGCAAGCAAACAAAAGGTAATCTATTTTATCTTGATCTTAGTGAAATTTCATGTTTGATTTCTCATATAGAAGAAAGTTGGATATGGCACAAAATATTGTGTCATGTAAAATTTTATAATATGGTCAAGATAAGAAAACACAAAAAGGTAAGAGGTATACCTAGTTTGAAGAAACTTGATATGTGTCTACGCAAAAATTACCAAATTAGTAAGATGGGAAAGATTAGTTTCAAAAGAAAAAATTATCATTCTGAAGAAATCTTAGAGCTTGTGCATATAGACTTATGTGGACCTATTGGAATACAAAGTTATAGTGGAGAAAATTTTTTCATTCTTTTTGTTGATGATTATTCTATAATGATGACTGTAATGTATCTAAAAGATAAATCTTAAGCTTTTCAAAAATTCAAGTGGTACTTGGCAAGAGTAGAGAAAGGAACTAGAAAGAAGTTAAAATGCTTAAGATTAGACAGAGATGGTGAATTCATCTCAAATTAATTCAATGAATTTTTCACTAAAAGAGGACTTAAAAGACAAGTATCAACCCTTGGTACACCAGAGTAGAATGATATAACTAAAAGAAGAAATAGATCCATCATGGATAGTGTAAGAAAATTGATGATAGAAACAAATATTGCAATCAAATATTGGAAGGAAGCTATCAACATTGTAGTTCATACCTTGAACCAAGTATAGTTGAAAAAAGACTCCAATCAAACTCCTTATGAATTATGGTATGGCTACAAACCTAATGTAAGTTATTTGAAAGTATTTGGTAGAAAATGTTATATCTTGAAAGAATATAGAAAAGAAAAATTCGATGTCAAAGGTGATGAAGACATATTTCTAGGATACTCCTATAGAAGTAAGTCATAAAAATGTTTGAATTTGTCTACTCATAAAATCCTAGAAAGTGCACATGTGAGGATTGATGAGATTGCAAAAAAGAGTGAAGAAGAAAGCAACAAAGAGCCAAAGGATTACAGAAGATTTGTTTACTATGAACTTGATACCCTGCCAAATATTTCTAAAAGAAAAGAGTCTTCACCTCCCGAGTCCCTTAAATCTCCAATAGTTACCAAGTTGTAGACAGTGTAACCTGAGTCATAGTCTGAAGTACCCAAGTCACAGTCAGATGCTACTGAGATACCTCAAGAACAAATCAAGTTTGATGGACCTAAGTCATAGACAATGGAGCTTGAGCTTGATGAAATTAGTGAAACTTATTCCAAATCCAAAGAACCTATGTTAGCAAGATATGTTAGAAGGCATCATGCAATTGATCAGATCATTGGAGACAAATATGATGGAACAATGATAGGAAGCAAATTGAAAGGTACATGTTTACTTGGTGAATTTGAACCTAGAAATATTAAAGATGCATTGGATAATGAAAGTCAGGTTGAAGCAATGAATGATGAAATAGAAAAAATAGAGAAGAAAAAAACCTAGACTCTAGTTCCTTGACCCAATGATAAAAATGTAATTGGCACAAAATGGGTGTTTAGAAAAAAACTAGATGAAGATGGAAAAGTATCTAGAAACAAAGCAAGGTTGGTATGTAAAGGTTATTTTCAAGAAGAAGGTATTGATTATAGTGAAACTTTTTCCCCTGTTGCAAGATTAGAAGGTGTTAGAACTTTACTTGCATAAACAGCTCATAAAGGATTTAAAAATTATCAAATGGATGTTAAATCTGCATTCTTGAATGGAATTCTTGATGAGGAAGTCTATATTGAATAGCTAGAAGGTTTTGTAGACCCTACCAAAAGAGACATGGTCTACAAATTACATAAGGTATTATATGGTCTCAAGCAAGCTCCTAGAGCTTGGTATGAAAGACATCATAATTACTTGATACAAATTGGTTTTCAAAGAACAAATGATAACAGTAGTTTGTATATCAAAGAAGGGCTAGACAAGAAGATTGTGTTGGCTGAAATATTTGTTGATGACACATTATTCATAGGAAATGATGACTTGTGCAAGGCATTTTTAGAAGAAATGAGCAAGGAATTTGAGATGTCTATGTTTGGAGAGATAAAATTCTTTATTAGATTACAAATTCACTAGAAAAAAGATGGTGTCTACATTACTCAATCCAAATACATCAAAGAGATACTAAAGAAATTTGTAATGGAAGACTCAAGACCAGTTGGAACTCCTATGGTTACTCGACATAAGCTTTCCAAAAATGATGATTCCAAAGAAGTGGATTAGAAACATACAAATCAATGATTGGAAAACTATAGTATGTAGTACATACAAGGCCTGATATTACATTAGTAGTTGATATGGTAGCAAGATTCTCAAAAAATTCCAAAGAAAATCATATGATGAAAATCAAAAGAATCATAAGATATCTGAAAGGTACTGAACAATATGGCCTATGGTATAAAAAATGAGGCAATTTGGACTTAAAAGTATTTATTGATGCTGATTGGGAAGGAAGTATTGATGACAGGAAGAGCATTAGTGGTGGATCATTCTTTCTTGGTAAAAGACTAGTATCTTGGACAAGTAAGAAACAAAATTGCATCTCTCAATCCACAACAGAGGTAGAATATGTGGCAGCAATAGTCAATTGTTCGAAATTGTTTGGTTCAAATAATTAATGATAGGAATAAAAGTAGAAATTAAGGATCTAGTAGTCATATATTGTGATGACACCAATGCAATCAATATATCAAAGAATCTAGTGATGCATACCAAAACCAAGCACATTGCTATAAAATATCACTTCTTAAGAGAACTGGCGTAAGAGAAAGATGTCAGATTGGAATATGTGAATACAAAAGAACAAATTGCAGACATATTCACCAAGCCATTACCTAACAATGCATTTATATATTTAAGAGGTAAGCTAGGGGTCATTCCCCTATCTGAAGTTCACTAAATGAAGATTAGTGATGTATCAATTAGAGCATGTTGAAAATCAATCAGTTGGTTTAGTAAATTGATAAGGCCATATTGAAAATGAATCAGTACTTAAGGTACATTGACATTCACTAAACATTGTCTTTGGCATGTGTTGTTAAAGAGGGAGAAGTTTACTGTCATATCTCATAGAATTTTTTTTAGAAGCTTGTTGTAAGAGGGAGAAGTCTGCTATTAGAAGAAGTTGCTGTAGAGACAAGTTTTTTGATAGAGGAAGAAACTAAAAGAGTTCACACTGACAAGGAAGTTCTGATGGATATGAATTAGAATGGAACTAAAAAGATGTTCCTTACTTTATCCTTGTTCCAAAAATTTCATTGTGTTATGATGTGTTGTATTTCCATCAATGGCAAAGAAGGAGATTGTTGGATACAATTAATTAATTGTGTATTATCTTTGATGTTACAAAATTGTCATATCATTATTAGTTAGTATATGCTGAGCTCATTCATGCATTGAAGCTAGTTTTCTGTGGCTACCAAGCAATCCAAAGTTTACCTAGTCCAGAAGGAAGTATCTACCAAATTCACTCGTGTGCCAAAAGGAAATCTATAGATGATGAGTGTTAACCAAGCTTACTTAGTTAATGTAGAAAATGTTGGTTGGAACTAGTGCAAATTGAGATCACTTGGTTACCAAAAGAATTTTTTAGTATGTGGTTTTGACCAAGCTTCACTTGGTTAACATAGGAAAATCGCTTCTGAGTTAGTGTCTACCAAGTAAAGTCGACTCTCAAAGGATTTTCTTATTTTGGCATATTAAGTTTAATTTATTTTTCTATTGATTCTAGTCAACTCAAAAAATGAATATTAGCTACTCTAAGTTGTATTTTAGCTGACTTGACAATGCGAAAGATATAAGTAGAAGGTCAAGTTGTGGGCTAGAATGTGGGAAACGGTATGAGAATATGAAAGATATAAGTAGAAGGTCAAGTTGTGGGATAGAATGTGTGAAATGGTATAAGAATACCTTGAAGATTTGACAATGCTAATAGGAATCAAATTAGAAGGATAAGCATAATATTCTTGTGGAGCTCGAAGGATAAATTCAATCAGGTAGGATCAAGTACAAGCTAGAATAGAGATCTATAATTAGCAATTCAATTACATCCAAATTAGGTCATTTCATTGTTACTCTCTAACCATTGTAGTAGTTATCTAAATCTCTTAACAAAGTTGGTTTAATAGCCATTTGTAAATCCTCTAGCAAGGTGGTAGTTCTATTGAATTATCTAAAGATCGCTGACAAGGCCACTCCTAATAGAGTGATTAAATCCTCTAATAGGGTCATACTTAATAGCTTGTTTTGTAACCTTTAATATGGTCGGCTCTTAACAGGGCTCACTTTAGATGAGTACAAATAGTAACTAGCTGCAATTGGTGGTTTTTCCCAAGTTGGATTTCCACATTAATCTTGGTGTCAACTGTGTTCATGCTATTTCTTTTCTATGCTTGCAACTAAGTTAAAGTAATGGTAATAATAGATAACATCTTAAGATCTGCATGTTAATTAACTATCAAACATTATCAATGCTTACTAATTTAAAAAATTTCTTTTTTGGCCGAGCATCAACATAATTAAGTTTTGACAGAATTATTTTACTGACATCTAAGGGATCTAAGAAATATTTTAGTAACTAATTCAGCCCTCCCCTTTTAGTTACTCCTCTTATATTTACAACATGGGTGTGCTTTTGGCCCTAGATATCTCATGTCCTCCCTACTTAAAGTGGTATCAAAGCTTGAGCTTCATCCTTGTGGAGATTTAATCATGTAGAGCCCTAAGTGATTTGGTTGTACAATTACAGATCTGTAGATTTGACCTATAACTTGTAGAAGGTTACAATCTTGTAGGAACCTAATTATAAAGATGGTTCAAGGTAGAGGAAATGCAGGAAATACTAGTTATATTGGATACATTGAGACAAATTGTAGCCAGATTAGATGCTGTGGAGATAGCCTAGAGGAGAGGAGCACACCTTGATGATGTGAGTGATGATGAAGCAACAAAACCAAACCCTAATCCAAAATCTAAAGAAGATCAAGATAAAGCAAGATTATTGAGAGTATTATCTAGGAAAAATTCAAAACATGCTATGGAAGTTGTTCCTTATGATGGAAAATTGGATACTAATGTTGTGTTCGAGTGGATCACTGAAATGGAGAAGTTATTTGAGTATGAAAACACTCCTAATAATAGGAAGGTGAAAATTATAGTTACTAGAATGAAGGTTCATGCTTCAATATGATGGTAGTATTTGCAAACTGATAGACAAAGGAGAGGAAAGGAGAAGATTAGGACCTAGCTGAAAATGGTGAACAAGGTAAAGAACAAGTTCCTTCCTACTGATTAGCAAGTTAGCTTGTTAAGAAAGATGCAAAATTTGAGATAAAGAGACATAAATGTGAAAGATTATACTTAGGAATTCTATAGATTAGACATTAGATTTGGACACGTGAATGATAATGTTGAGAAAATTGCAAGGTGCACAAATGGATTGAGATCTAGGATTCAAGATGAGATAAGTTTTGTGAAATTGGAAAGTGTGGAGGAAGAATAAAAATATGCCTTGAAAGTTGAGGAGATCTTGATGAAGAAGCATGAACAAAGAAAAAGAGGTAGAGATAGTAGATTCTAGAGAGGTAGAGGTAGATCTTATGGAGCAGGTGGAAGATCTAACAATTTTGTGCAAGATAAGGGAAAATATGAGTGGAATAATGATGATAAAGGCAAGACCCAGTGGAAAGGTGGTGTTCTTACTGAGGAAGTATTGGTTCTTACCAAGGAAGAGGTACTTCTTATTCTAGAGGTGGTTTTTATGGTAATTGTTTTAGATATGGTAAAGAAGGGAACACATCCTTTGAATGTAGATACTTTGAAAGTGGGCAAGATAACATAAATGTTGTGGTTCAAGGAGACACTGAGGGTTCACCAAGTGGACTTGAGGTTGGAGAAAATATAATGGTGAGAAGAACCTTATGTAATAAGGGAAGTGATGAGGAATCTATCCTAAGGAGAAGTCTTTTCAAGACCAGATGTAAGATGGTTGGAAAATTTTGCAAGGTGATCATTGATAGTGGAAGTTGTACAAATTTGACATTAGAAGAGCTAGTTGAAAAGTTGCAGTTACAAAGGTTAAATAATCCTAAAACTTATCATGTTTCATGGATCAAAGATGAGCATAAGATATTGGTAAGTGAACAATGTATTGTGAAGTTCAAGATTGGACATTATTTTGATGAATTTATATGTGATATTATGCCTATGGATTGTTGTCATATTATTTTGGGTAGACCTTGGAAATATGATAGATATGTTATACATTATCAAAGATTGAATCAATATACTCTTTGGGTGAATGGGAGAAAGAAAATATTGCTACCTTTGATTGAAAGTCTAGATGAGGTTAATTATACTACTATGAGAATTTGCATGGTTAATGGAAAGAAATTTGAAAAGGAAATGAAGAAGAAGAAAATATTTTTTTCCATAAATCATAGGAGACTAAGTTGTGTTAGTAGCAACCAAGTATCACAAAATAGTGTTAACTAAGTGCCAGTTAGAAGTGACCAAGTGATAGGAGTTAATGGTAATCGAGTGACAACATAAACTAGTACTATTGATTGAGTGCCAGTGGAAATTAAAAAATTTCTAAATAAGTATAAAGATATTGTTGAGGACATATCTGATGGTTTACCTCCAATGAGATTTCATTGCATGGATATGATTCTTGGAGCTAGTTTTCCAAATAAAGAACCATATAGATTGATACCTACTGAAAATGAAGATCTTAATAGACAATTGCATGAGTTGTTGTAGAAAGGTTTGATCAAAGAAATTTTGAGTCCATGTGTTGTACTTGATGTATTGGCACCTAAGAAGAATGGATAATGAAGAATTTGTACTGATTCTAGAGCTATCAACAAGATCATAGTGAATTATAGGTTTTCTATCCCAAGGATGGATGACATAATGGATTATTTGAGTGGATCAATGTATTTTAACAAGTTTTTTTTGAAGAGTGGTTATCATCATATTAGAATCAGAGAAATAAATGAATGGAAGACTGCTTTCAAGACAAAAGATGGTTTGTATGAATGGTTGATAATGCCTTTTGGTTTGACTAATGCACCTAGTACTTTCATGATGTTGATGAATGAAGTCCTCAAGAGATTTTTGGGTAAGTTTGTGATTGTTTATTTGGATGATATTCTAATATTTAGTGAGATTAAGGAATAACATCTTGAGAATGTTAGACATGTAATGTAGAGATTGAAAGAAGAGAAGTTGAAAATTAATTTGAAGAAGTGTTCTTTTATGCAAGAGGAGATTGTATATTTAGGATTTGTGAATTCAGTTGATGGTTTGAGAATGGACCATGAGAAGGTTAAAATAATTTTGGAGTGGCTTACACCAAAGAATGTGGGTGAGGTAAGATCATTTCATGGTTTGGCTAGTTTTTATAGGAATTGTATAAGGAATTTTAGTTCTATTTGTAATGCTATGACTAAGATAATGAGAGGAGATAAAAAGGAATTCAAGTGCACACATGGAGTTGATAATAATTTTGAGACTTTGAAACAAAAGGTTGTTGAGTTATATGTATTGGCTTTTCCTGATTTCAATAAGGTATTTCAAGTTGAATGTGATGCAAGTGGTAGTGCAATAGGAGCTATATTTAGTCAAGAAGGTAATCCTATTGATTTCTTGATTAAGAAGTTGAATGATGCTAAAAAGAAGTATTTTGTGTATGATCAAGAGTTTTATGCTTTTGTTCAAGCATTGAAGAAGTGGAGATTGTTGGCCATTTTTGGCCCCCATTTAGCTCATTGATAATTGATCTGAGAGATCTTCAATGGGTTGGATTCTTTGATGTGGGTTAACACACTTTTTGGTTGGGTTAACATATTGTGTTAACATGGTTTCTTCATGTGCCAAGCTAGTTTAGCTTGTTCATGTGCCGAGTTGGCTCATTTTTTCTTCAAGTGTCGAGTTGCAAGTTAACACACATTTTCTTTTGGGGTTAACATTTTGTGTTAACCATTTTCATCATTTTAGAGAGTGAATTTTATGCTCTTTCTAAAATCGCAAAATTGTTGTTGTCTCTTCAACTGAACATCCAAGAAATGTGCTAACCAATTGTTGCATGCCATGTGGTAGATTTCTTATGTTGGATTGCTTTTAATTAGATAGTAGTCATAATTTTTGCATTGCTACCCTTTGCTCTTGTGAAGATAGGATGGCTGTTAGATCTTGGGGCTTCTTTGGATATTATGAGTGTATCTCAACTGTTTGTGTGGTTAGGTGGAGATATTGGATCTGTGATTGTGTTTTATTCATCAATCATGAATATTTTGTAGCATCTGAGCCATCTATATTCAAATAAAGATCTACATCAATGGTTCATCTTATTTGGGGCAAATCAAATTTATTCCACGTAGGTCAACTCCATATTTTTGCGGCGAGTTAACTTGCATGCTATCTCATCTCACATTTTCTTTGACAATGGTGTAGATTTATTTGTGAAACACTACAAGGATTGTTTCTCTAATGCTAACCAACATTTTGGACCTTGTTCCATGGTGTTAATGTATCTCCATGCCTCTTTGTTACATGTAGTGATAAGATCTTTGGTATTTGATTTCATATAGTTGGATGCATTGATCTTGGTCTCTTCCTATCACTATTGTATCTGGAGTTGTTTCATGATCAAATTTCTTCTGGATTTGCAATGACTACTAGGTGTAGTGGTTGAGTATGGTTTAGGGTAGAAAATATCTCAGTTATGCCTGAGCTATAAAGGTAGATTTTCTAAATTTTGAAAGCATTGGACCCTCTCTATTTCTTTCGCATTGCTCTGGCTTGCTACTATAAATCCCCTTTACCTGTAAACTATATTACATTTTTTCTCATCTCCTTTAGCCATTGATTTATTGTGCAAGAACTATTTGCCTCTCATTGGTGTATTGTAGATATCTAAAATCTTGCATGACTGTATCTCTCTTTGGCCTATGAATGATATATAAATGAATTCTCTTATTCCTTGTGTCATTTATTTGGGTTTTTGATTTTCATTTTTGGATTAAAACAAGTTTGGATGTGTATATCTTGTGGTGTCATGATGTTCAATAGTGCATATATGGGCAAAGATTGGTTTGGACATTCTATTTTGGTGCATCACATCCTAAGAATAGATTGGGTAGATTTTGTTTCTTGCATCTCCTTCTCCCATTTTCTCTCAAGAGTAGTTAGGTGCATCCTAATAGCAAAGGAAGCTGACCTTCTCTAGAGGTTCGACCTTAGAGTGCAAGTCCCACACTTGGAGGTCATTTTCATATTACATAAGATCACTTGAAGGTCTTACCTTAGGCAAGGGTGTAGATTTTTGTGACAACATAGAAATTTTTGATTCCTAAGGAGTTTGTATGTTATACTATTCATAAAGCCTTATAGTACTTGGGAATTCAACATAAGTTGAATCAAAGACATATGAAGTGGGTTGAGTACTTGCAGAGTTTTAGTTTTGTGATTAAGCATAAGACTAGAGTCACTAACTAAGTTGCTAATGCATTGAGTAGAAGATGCTATTTGTTGACCAACATGAAGGTTGAAGTTCTTAGTTTTGATGAGACGAAGGACTTTTATGATACTGATCTTGATTTTTATGAGATGTGGAGAGAGTGTAGAGCACCTAATTTGATAGAAAAACTAAGTAAGTTTGATGAATATTTTATTCAAGAAAGTATATTGTTTAGGGGAATTCAGTTTTGTATTCTTAAGAGTTCTATGAGGTTGAATTCAATTAAAGAAAAGAATAGTGGTGGATTGGTTGGATATTTTGGAATTAATAAGACACTAAGTTTGTTGAAGGATAATTATTATTAGCCATTGATGTATAAGGATGTTTAGAGTTTGTAAAGAGTTGTGGAGTTTGTCAAATTGCAAAAAGAGTAAGTCAAAATACTAGTTTGTATACACCTATTTATGTTCTTAAGAAACCTTGGAGCAACATCAGTATGGATTCTATTCTTGGATTATGTAAGACAACGAAGGGGTACAATTCAATATTTGTTTTTGTTGAATTTTTTTCTTAAATCGCTGATTTCATGCGTTGTAAGAAAACATTAGATGCTAAGCATGTTGTTGATATTTTCTTCAAAGAGATTGTTAGATTGCATGGATTACCAAGAAGTATTATTTCTAATAGATATAGTAAGTTTGTTGGTTACTTTTGGAAGATTTTATGGAAGAAGATGGGTACTAAGTTGAAGTTTAGTTCTACATTCCATCTACACATAGATGGACATACATAGGTTAGGAATAGAAGATTGGGTAATTTTTTGAGATGTTTAGTTTGAGATAAGCTAAGTAATTAGGAGTTAGTATTGGCACAAGCTGAGTTTGCATATAATAGTTATGTGAACAAGAGTTAGGAAAAACACCTTTTGTGATTGTTATTAGAATGCAGCCTAAAGGGATATCAAATTTAACAGATGTTTTTGGTGAAGAGAAGAGAAGTGCTACTGGGGAAGAATTTTTTGATTTTATGAATTCTTTTCATGAGGAAGTGAAGTTAAGGTTGGAACAAAGTAATCTAAAGTATAAGGAGAATGCCAAAAAGTCTAAAAACCATCAATTTTTTGAAGTTGGTGTTGAGGTGATGTTTCATTTGAAGAAAGGAAGATTCCCTATTGGAACATATAGTAAGTTGATGATGAAGAAGTTTGGACCTAGTAAGATCTTGAGAAAGTTTGATAGTGGTAATGCTTATGAAGTTGAGTTACCTAATGATATTGATACATCTCCTATATTTAATATTGCTGATTTTTATAAGTATCATGAGTCAGATGACAAAATTTCTATATTAAATAATTATCCTAAGAAGCAAATTGAAGAGGTTGAACATATATTGGATCAGAAAGTTGGTAAGAGAACAAGAGGAAAAGATTATTATGAATACTTGGTGAAATGGAAAAACATACCAGTTGAAGATGCTACATGGACTTCCCAATTTGAGTTGGATTCAACTTAGGTTGTGACATCACAATGATTTAGGAGAATCATTTATTTCAACCCTAGTTGTCTGATGCAAAATAATCCACCATTGCAATGCTATCTTGCATGGTTGTTGAGGTCCTTGTGTTCTCCCGAGTTGAAATTCCTTGCATTTTCAAGTTCCCTTTGGTTGCTAAGTTCACAATTGTTGTTGAGTTCTCTTTGGTTTCCAAGTTCATAGTTATCACCGAGTTCTCTTTGGTTTCCAAGTTTGTAGTTGAAGTCAAGTTCTCTTTGGTTACCAAGTTCTCTATGGTTGTCAAGTTCTCTTTGGTCACTAAGTCCTCTATAGATTTCCAAGTTTGTGTATATGTCGAGCTTGCCAAGTGTCAATATTGTTTTGGGTCTTCTTTGACTGATTTTTTTGTGTCTAGTTCTAGTTTGGTCCAACATTGTTTATTTAATTTTGTGATGTGTATTTTCTAAGAGCCTACTTGTGGCTTGGTTTTCATTTAATGTAAAGTTTTATTTATTTGGTACTTGTAACATGTTGATGTGTGACCATGCAAGTGTTTAATGGGGTCTTGGGTAGAGTCTTAGGGTAGAGAGGATAGATTAGGAAAATCATAAGTAAAGTTGGAATACAAAGTTTATCATTGAAGATTTAAGTTAGAATTGTAATGTTGGCCATAACTAAAAAGGCCTTATATTTGGGCATGTACTTTTATGATTTGATGAATCTATAAATCATTTGGCTCTTCTATCTCCTTTGGTTTCTATTCTTTGTGTTGTTTCCCACTATGTTTACTCTTGCAGGTAGCTTTGATAGCTAGATGTGCCTTTGGGCCTAGTTATCTCGTGTCCTCCCTACATTAACATGAAAGATCTTGTAGGAAGCCTTGAAGAATAATTTTCTAAAGCTATAAACCCACCAAGTTCACAAATTGTAGTGGAGGATCAGATACAAGACAACATATTGAAGTCAATGATAGTTGGTAACCAATCATTATCTATTAGAGAAACCTATTATTAAAAATAAAATAAGGAATTGATCAGGATTAGAAATGTAGTTAGAATCATAGAAGCTAGAAGACTTGCACAATTAGTATGAGGTAGAGAATCATGTGAAATATATATATGGTTTAGTGCACATAATATTTGAAGATCACATATGAACACACAAAGAAAAATAAGTTCACTAGTAAATAGAAACAATTTTTTGTTGATTGTGTACTTGTAATGCATAAGTGAATTGGATGTGATTTAAAGGTTGAAATCGAGTTATTGAACACCATTTGATCATACACAAGATAAAGGAGTCTTTAGAGAAAACTTAACGGTGAAATTAAATTTTTCTAATCAATGAATTCAAGAAGCCTTAGTTTTACAAATTTGAGGTATTTATCACTTGTGCAGTGATAATTTAGAGTTTTAATTTGAAAGAAATAGAAACTTAGTGTACTATATGTTATGTGAGAAAAATACCTAGGTATACATCTAAGAAGTACCCATATATTTCATTGGAAAATAACCTAGTAGGAGAATTCTCTCAAGTACCCCATAATGTATTGCACATAGAGGATATTCATGCATACATATACTATAAATTAGAAAGCATAGGTGATAATGAAAAGATAATGTAAAATATGTAACCAATCCAATCAAAACATCTCAAAGAAGTGAATCCAAGTGGTATCAATGACATCCATAATATATAAACCAATAACCTGCAAGAACAATTCCCATAACAACTCTCCAACACTCTCCCAAGTTCTCCACACTTAAAAAATGAAAGAGATAAAGGAATAACCATTCCATCTCTCACATGACATACTTGAAAAAAAACTAGTGATCATAATCTCCAACCAATCTCAAATCCAATGTAAGTGAAACTCAACATCCAAGAAGATAACTGATACCAAAGAGAAATTATGCAAATCATAACTTGTATCATGTCCTTAACACACAACTCTAGATGTAAATTGTGCCAAGTAATATCTGCTCCATAAAGCCCTAACCAAGAAGCCACAACAACACCCAAACCACACCATATAACTAATCATGGATGTAAGCCTCTCATAAGAAGATCAAACTCATAAACCATTCCTAATCCAAGGAATATGCCCAATATAAAACCATCTCCCAAAGTCAACTAACATAAAAAAAAAACATATGCACATGGAGATAACCAATTCTAAACTATCTTTCAAATGAACCCTCTAGAGCTAACTCTTGTACCATAGCTCAAGATCCATATCAATGAAAGAAAAGTATAAACATAATGCATCTAAGAGAAACAATGGGCTATACCTCTCAAGTAGTAAAATATTAATTAGACTAAGATTGAGAAATGAGAATTTTCATCAAGATATCCAAGTCCCCAACCAGGAATAATCTAAGAATAATCTCCTCTCAAGTCCATATCAGGTGAATTCCCCTTAGACTTCCTACTAAAACTAATAACTGCCCCAAAAAATATATCTCTAATCAAAAGAGAAATAAACATCACCACCATCTCTAAGTATCCATCAAAACCTATAACTAATCCAACCATTCCAACTCCAAATTTGACATAGCAATATCATGAAGTATCCAAAAAATGATCAATGTACTCAATACCAAGAGTCTAAACCAAGGCCAATGTTAAAGTTCCAACCATGGCCTTTGGAACATAAATATGATAACATAATCTAAACCATATCAACCAAAGAGATAACATGCTTCATATGAACATACAATAACATGTCAAAACTCTAAAAATTTATTAAGAGTATACCATGACATAATAATAAAACCATCCTAACACCAAGGACAACATATCAAATGTAAAGTCATCAAGATGAAACCATCTCCACAAACCATGAAGAACCAAGCGCACCATGAAAATGTCAAAGAATATTCTATAGTAATAGGATCTAAGACATCCTCCAACATCTACAAACACTAAATAAATATATCAATGCCAACAACTCCCACTCAATTGTGGTACCAAGTCACCCATGACATCATAAAATCCATCTCCTACATGAAGACCTTCTAGGTCTACAACACACAACCAAAGTATTAGTAAAAAGTGAAACCAAGATCTCCTAACCAAGAAGATAGAAACCAAACTAGGAACCAATCCTGCACTACCACCTCTCATTGTCACAAGCTCCCACTAAATCACATATCCAAGCTATCCATGACATCATGATGAAAAAAAACCCTCTAAATATGAGAATCAACCAAGGCTTCATCAAACCATCAAAGAACTCAAAGTTCACATCATGAGCTCCTCAAAAGAACCAAATAACTATGATCCTCAACCAAATGATGTATACCACCATAATGAAACTAGGAATCCAAACTAGTCAACATCAATGAAGTACTTTTATATCCAATCATGTCATGCCAAAGTCCATGACACCATGATAACATCCGTGATCTAAGAATCTAACTCTCAAAGTGTTTAAATTGTTAGCATAAAATAGTCAACCACAATCCTCCACCATGAATGTACCTGGTAACAATGTCTCACCCCCTCTACATGAAGACAAATCAATAAATCAAGTGACTTAGAGCATAAACAACCTAAATTCTAAGCCACCAATTTGAATACGAGGTGTAGGATAATCAATTTTTTTTTTTAAAATAATAAAAAATTCACTTTATAGTAACTAAGTGAATCTATTCAAGTTCACACAACAATAAAAATTTATCCTAAAGCATGAAATTATAAAAAAATATTAATGAAAGAATTATTTAATTATCTAACATGATTTGGAAGATATTAATTTCTTTTGTCATGATGAATTTCTCTAATGAAGTTTCCAACATTAAAATGAGGGTCATAAATGTTGATATATGATTGAAAAGATCATTTGAGTAAGAGAACTATTGAAGAAGTGTTTTCAATCATTGTTTTGTCAGTGATGTCAAACCTACTACATGTTGGTAAGACAATTTCTTATATGTTTCAAGCACTATCACTTAGTAGATTGATGAGGAGGATTTGATCAACAAGATGTAACAAAAGTACCTAGAGGAAAGGTTGAGTTATGATTATGTATTGAAGTGCAAGAATTAGTTAAGACAATGATAACATAATGCATTGATGATCTACTTGAGGTTACAAAATGATTGGATACACTTAGAAAGTTTAGAAGAAAAAGGTTGGACAAAGATCATTTGCTAAGCTTGACCAACTTGATAGAAGGTTTCGAGCAAAGGTAGTGCAAGCAGAGAAAAAAGTTAGTTGGAGCTGGGTGAAAGCAATTTCTACTAGATGTCTAGCAAGTTAGTAGGTGCCAAGCAAGAAACTTGAAGCCAAGTGATTTTCAATTGATGCTGAGCACCAGTAAAATCTAGTTGATGTTGAGCAATTTTATAGTAGAAGTTGAGTAACACAGTATGTGCCAAGCATCAATAAATTGATAATGTTGAGTTGCTGCATTATGAAAAGATCAAAGATTCACCAAATAAAAGTCAACAAGTTTGTTTTGTTGGAACTTGTGAATCAGGAGGAAGATAAGATTGATGAGCTAGAGGCATAGAATATTATGTAAACCATTTTGGAGGTGAATTCAAATGGATTCTAGGAGAATTTTCTAGAGAAGACAAGATATGGGGTAGATACATTGTATCCTACCTAATCCATAAAAAACCCTATTTTTTGAGATGGATAATGAGTGTGAAAAGAGTTCTAATTTCCTATATGTAGGGATGTCTGGACATGGAAGAAATGTTGGATTAAGGTTAGAGAGCCTTGGAAGAAAAAATATGACAAGGATAGGGAAGAGGGTTTGCTTCGTCAGGAGACCCAAGAGAAGAAGTCTACAATGGAAAACTAAGCAAGAAGGCTTAAAGACAATGAATGCTTGAAAGGTGAAAGAGCTATTAGAACTGCAAATATTGGAAGCCAAGCAGATTTGAAGACTGAATAGTGATCTAAAATTTGCAAGTAAGGTTGTAAGTTGTATCAAATCAAAGCTCTACTGGTACTTTCTAACAATTGTATCAGATTAGGGTAAATCTTTTGGAGAAAGGTTGATTTAACAATCATTGGAAAATCCTTTAACAGGGTGGCATTCCAAGTGAATGGCCTAAAGTCCTCTAACAAGGCTCACTCTTAATAGGGTGATTGAAATCCCTTAACAAGGTCACATTTAATAGTGCGTGTTGTAACCTTTAACATGGTTGGCCTTTAATAAGGCATCACTTCAGAAGAGTGAAAAATGAGTAGCATGTTACTGGTGGTTTTTTCCAAATTGGGTTTCCACATTAAATCATTGTGTCAAGTATGTTGATGGATATGTTGTGTTTTATGCTTTATACTTCTACATGTTAATGTTATAGTAACATATCAGTTTTGGTTGACACACAATGAATGCATGCATGGTTGAGAAAGTTTTAAGGGTTCACTAAATTGTGAAAAGTTTTATTTGTACATCTAGACCTTGAATAACTGATTCACCCCCCCTCCCCCCCTCTTAGTTATTCTAAAAGAATTACAACAATAAAAACACCACAACCTTTGAAAATCAAGCAAATAAAATGCCTTTGTTATTGTAGATCTTTTTATGAACTTTCAAAGGAAATCTTATAAAATCAAGTTCTAATAATTTTTTTACTTGGGTAGAAAAATGAACCATTGGACTATTGAGTGGAAAATAAGTAAATTTATATGTTTTGGAACATTCTAATGAAGTTATTTGGTTCTAAATAAAGAGGAAAATCCAAGTTTATAGGGATAGTTCCATGAGTGCATTTTTTGGCTCTAGAATGTAGGGTTTTCTTAAATAGTTTATTTCCTTTGTAATGATTTGAGAGATGTGGTTGTAGCATGTAATTCTTTTTGATGTTGTATTTCTCACTTCATTTGAGTAAAAATCATGCATTTCTTAACTTTAATTTAAGTTTATTTTCTCTTTTTTGATGTTGTGTGTTTGGGTTTGTAAGAGGAGTAAATCAAATGGTATTAGATCTATAGTTCCAAAGTGTGTGATAGATTTTCAAACGTGAATTAGTTTTCACCAAGAATATAGTTGTAGGTTTCTAAGAGAGGTGGGATAACTATCTCCATGAATTAATCATAGTGGATGAAATGTTGTTCTGACATACAAGGGTTATAGAGATCTCTAGAGATAAGGTGAAACACCACAAGATGAGATACATAGAGGAGTTTATGTTAGAAGAAGAGACAAAACTGGGGATAAGTATAAATGAGAACAATTCAAAGAATTACAAGTAGAAATAAATCATAAAGAAGATATATTTTAAGGGTAATTTCTCAAATTGCAAGGAGGAAACATGCCAATATTTCTTAATTTTTTGTAAATTTTATTCTAGAAGAATTAATCAACTAGATCAAGATATAAAGGATTATTTTGAGTATGAAGAGGAAGAACCTCCCAAAAGGTTCAAGTTTTCAATGACCAAGCTAAAAGGTCATGCTAGTATTTTGTGGAAAGACATTTGGTAGAAAGAAAGAGAAGGGTAATAGATAAATAACAAGAAGAGATCAAATGGTGGGAAATTTGAAGAGATGGTTCATTTCCTATTAACTATGGGCTTTATTTGAAGAAGATGTATGGGTTAAAGATAGTAGAAAAATAATTCAAAGAGTTGTAGCATTGTCAATTGCATCCACATACAATTTCATTCTCTCTTAGGCCTTATTTTAGGATTTGTCCTTTTCAAATATTTGATCATGTTTCTTTCGACTCACATTAGATTCAAATTTGTAACTTTGTTTATCATTAAGGTTATTGGTCCTTCATTCAACCTTGATAGATAGGTGAATGTTTCCATAGGTTTCTTTTTCATATAAATCCTTTTCCTACTTAAAAAGGCTTAAATTTGACTCTCTAATAGTTAGAACATGTAGTTTGGAATTCCTTATTCATGTCAACCTACTTCAAAAATTCAAATATGTTTTATGAGGTGATGTATAAAAGATATCCTTATCCTCTCATTTGAGAAATCACTAAAGAAAGATATCATATATCAACTATCATATCTAAAGTCATATCTTTGGGAATATAATCAAACATTATCAAGGTAGTGAAGTGGAATCCAAGTTCAAATTTCATGCATTCAAGATGAAATTTGTGATCAAGCTCTTAGAAATTTTTATTATTCATGTCAATATCAACCTTTTTTATCAAGACTTCAACACAAAGGAGATTCGCAGAGGCATATAACATTCAATTTTAGTATTTTAATATTGGGAACATAATGTCTGAGCATTTAGGGCATGCTTTCAATTAAATTATGCACTTTAATTTCAATTTTACTTAGAGAAGGTTAGTTCCAAACTTGGGGTTCAATGACCTAGGAAATCTCTATCGACCCAATGTCCACTTTATCTCTTTTTCTTGTGTAGGCAATAGGATCCAAAGATAAGAATCTAGATTTAGTAAGACAAGATACAAACCTATAAATAGAGGCAAAACGTAGGCAATGGTAGTATTTGAAATTTGTATGACTAAAATTTTAGGGAAGGTTTTGATAAAAATCCTTAGTTGAAAAATACATCCTCTTTGTTCTTCACTTTTAGATTCATAGTCTAGACATGTGTTTCTTTCTTTTTCTCTGTCTAGACCCATAATCCATATTTTCATATTTGATTTGAGAATTTCTATGCATGCTAATTAAAATAAATTACACTATTAGCCCTAGACCTTTTGTCCAATTCACATCTTTCATTGGCCCATTTTTAATGCAATCAAGGAGTGTCAAATTTACATTATGAGTTGGATTCACACAATGAGTTATGGGATTTTCCTATTTTCCTATTATAATTTTTTAGATCAACTTTACACATCAATTAATCCCAAAAATAATGAGTAAGGTTTTCTTTCTTTTTTCTACTTGATTTGTTCAAAGATATTAAGTTAATTAAGTTTGTAGGAAATCTTGATAAAGTAAAAAAGAAAGATGTATTAATAATTAACCAACTCATATTCATAAAATTTATTATGGTTTAAAATATTAACAAGAATGTAAATTTATAAATACAATAATCAACTCTCGTATTTACTTTTGACAACATGACAATATAATAAGAACTCTATTAAACTTAACAAGAATAAGTGATACAATTCTTCACAACTCTATCCCCATATTATATAAAGCTAAATTCTTTAGAAAAGAGATTTTTAACTAACTATTTAAATTTCAAAAAAAAATAGAAAATATTTTATATTTTTAATATGGTCACTTTAAGATATCTCTCATGAGCTGAGGTACTTGATTTCTTTTTCTCAAGTGACTTCCATCTAAGATCTTGGGGATCCTAGGTGATAGCCAAAAAAGAGAAAAATGAAATAGTACTTTTAAATACTTAATAATACTGAATGATCTATTTTAAAATCTACATAACTTATAAAACATTGAACTACCTCATATTCCTTCTAAGAAATGCTTAAATATACTAAAAATGAAATACATACTTACCTATAAAATTTGAACAATAAAAATATCTTAACTCTATCTAAAATGATCTTAGAACTACTATCTTTTAAATCACTTTCAACTGAAGTTTGAAAGATCCTAAGTGATATCAAAAGAAAAGAAAAAGAAAGGTTCTTTTATATTCCTAGAAATAAAGGGGGTATGTTTTGGGTCTACAAAAGACTAATAATAATATGAAATTTTTTTGATAAGAAAAATAGGTTTTACAAGAATCCTGAAACCCAAAAGTTAGTGCACATCAAAAGGTTGAAACTAAGCAACAAAAGCCTAGCCATAGTAATATGACCAACCAAAAGGCCAAGACGATAGACATGTGAAAAGCCAAAAACCAAAAACTATAGAAACCATACAGTCCAAAAGATAGGTAATAAAAAAACATCTGTTACTCCATCTTTCATTCAATCTCCTACATTATTTTTGCCACTTCATAGGCTTTCTGGATCTCCTCAGTCATATGCTCCTACTTCTTTTGACTCGTCTAATCCAAGTTGTTGAAGGTAATGTTTGAAGTCATGTCCTCATCCATCCTATCTCCAACACTATCCTTTTCCTCATTATCCTCTAGGAAACCCCTAGATTTTAGCTTTCTAACAAGAGAAGAGATGTTATCATTTAGAGAAGTCAGGATTGAAATCATTTGGTTTTCCATATTATGATTGTAATTTTCTAGATTTTAAATTCTTTTTTCAACCAGCCTGAGGCCATCCCCTTGATCTATCAAATTTCCATGCACTAACTTCTTCCCTTGGTTTTCCAGCTGACCCATTCTTTCTTTGACCTCCTCCAGTTCATGGTAGAGCCATTTAATTGACCTAAAATTGTCAATCATACTATTTCTAGCATTATTAATCAAATTCATTCCAATTTCCATTGTATTATCAATAATAACCACTAGTGCTAGATCAATGAGTTCCTCCATCTAGAGCTTTCCCTCTTTACCTTCAAGAATTTGTGGGTTCACGACTTCTCTCACAATTCCTATTTTTGAGGTTCTAACATTAAAGTTTTTCTAGGCCATGTGCCTATCTTTTATAACCACCTCTCCACTCTCATCCTCTATTTTCTCCTTATCATGTTCCTGAGGGGGAATAGGTGAAAGAGGAATGATGGTGATCTCTGGCCCAGAATCCATTTTCCCTTCTAAAGGAACCTCCTCCTCCTTAGACCTCCTCTATTTTTTAGCTACCAGATCCTCCCTCTTAACATCCTCCTTCTCCTTATTCTCTTCATCAGTATCCATATCATCCCCTTCCTCATTATAATCTTCATCTCCTTGACTAGTAATTTTAAACCTAAGCCCCCTAGGGCTTTTCCTGCATGGGGCTTTAGTTTACGAAGGTGATTTCTTCACAAAAACCTTAGCCTTCTTTCTAGATGAAGGATTAACATCTTCATCCTCTGAACTTATACTCTAGACACCATCTGTGTTAGATGAGAAGTTTGAACTCCTTGTCTCCTCATATGTAGGTACTGCCTTGGTGAGAGTTTTGCTTCTAGATTGAGCCTTGAAATGCTCATAAAACAAAAGAAGTAAACCCTCACACAAAGCAGGATTAGAAGTAGGCTTTTTCTTGTGCACAAAAATATTCTTATGCATGGAAGTATATAAAGAAAAAAGGAAAGAAATTTTAATCCCATAACAAAAATGATTGAGTAGAACAAAATGATGTGTTCTAACCCTATCAAATCTCATATCCAAAGATATATACTCAATAACAAGCCTCAAAACATACCTCCATAGTTTCTTTATCGAGTCCATCTTGTAGTATGTTTCTCTTTTGACCAGTTCCTTCTTTTCTTTTGTATTTTTTACAAAATGTTTCATAGCATTCGTAGAAACCTTCTTATCTCTGTAAAAATTTAGTCCCTCATCTAAAATTTTAATTATATGAGCAATGATGTCCACAGTCACCTGATATAATACCCCATCAAATTTGACCCTTCCATCCTTCCACAAATTTACCATAAGATCAGTAATCGTAGGGTCATATCCATGGAGCTTGGCTATGTAGTTGGCTATTCCTCCCTTTTCTAACTTCTCCCATACTTTAGTTCTTTGCTTCCATTTTTTTTGCCTCACCTACTAGTTCTTTCCTACTTCTTTCCTCCACCATCTCTATAATCTTAGCACTTACTATTCTCATAAACTCCATCCTCTGAAACCCTTTCTCAACCCTTTGTATACTCTGATTGAAACTGCTTTGATTTTTGCCAATTTGTCTTTCAATACCACTAAAATGGTAGATACAATAATTGACCCATAAAATATGTCAATTTGACACTAATTACATCATTTGTCTATTCCATTTGTATTTACCATTATTTCATTTACTTACACCCATTCTCTCATTTATATCCATAATTATCTTTAGATTTTGCTTGTACCTCCCTAGATTTTTTCTAGCTCAATTAGGCTTTTTGCACCTACTAGAATATTCCCACTAGTATTCCAAATCATCACCATATCTTTCTTTACTACATCATTGGCAAACCAATTTTCCACTAAGTTCCCTAGATTCATGAGTGACATGGATGTTGTCAAATTTTCCAAGTGTTATACATATTTCTTCAATGATGTTAGCTAATATTCATGATGGTTGGAGAACCCCTTTGATTCATTTGATGATGTTATTTGAGTCCTCCTCCAACCATAATTTTTTAACTCCCTTATCCAAAGCTAATTTCACTATGTGGAGAGCTGGACTAGCTTTATCATAATGGTTTGTCTAATGTCCTAATGGGTAAGAGAGAGCAACAATCCCTTCACCATAGAAATTTCTTATAATACCTCCACATCCTGAAGGAACAAGATTCCCTTTTTCTGCTCCATCAAAGTTTTCTTTATGCCATCCCTCAGGTGGAAGCTACCATTTGACCTCCTATCTTTTAGATCTCCTATCCTTTTCCTTCTCCTTTTTCTTACCACCATCTTCAATGTCTCCCCCCTTTCTAATGTGGTAATTTTCTTTCATATGGATATTGGTTTTATCCACTAAAGCATAAGTAGGTTCTTCCTTGTCTCTGAATATTCTATTGTTTCATTCCTTCCAAGCTGCCAGCAAAAGTGAGCAAAGACCATGTGCTTAAATCCTACAAATATGTGCCTTTATACATGCTATTCCATTGACAAAGGAAATCTAGCACATTACCTGGCTTACACCAATTGATGCCAAAATTCTTTGTAATAAGGTCCCAAAATTCCTAGAGTAAGGACAATGGATAAACATATGATTAACTGACTCCTCTTGATGCTTACACAAAATACATCTATTTGGGATATAGTGGCCTCTCTTCATAAAGTTTTCTAGTGTAAGAATTTTATCTTATAAAACCAGCCAAAAAAACATATTAATCTTAGGAGTAAGGCCAGGCATCCAGGTCCTGGCCCTAGGAGGTTTCTCCTTCAAGCTCCAAAGAGAGTTATATCTTGAAGAAACTAAGTAACAACCATTAGGATTATCTTACCATATTAGTTCATCCCTTCTATTATAAAGAATCCTTGAACTTATCATCAACATTATCAGCTTGAGGTTATTCGAGATAAAAGATAGGTCTCTCCATCCATGGTCAATTATGTAGTCTCTAACTTTTAATCAAAAATTCCTGATACAAATATTTTCCCAATTACCATAAATAGGATTATTAATTAGAGGACCCTGAATCAACCATTTATCATACCAAAAGAGAATGTCATTACCATTACCCACTTGCCACTTAGTCTTAGCTTTGGCCAGGTCTCTTGCCTTAAGGATACCATTCCAAATGTCTAAACCATTTGGTATGTCAACATTATTGAGCAAGAACTTTAGAGAAGGCCTTCTAATATACTTCTTCACTAAAATGTCTCTCCATTCCCTTGTGCTATTGAAAATGCACCAAATCTATTTGGCTAGGAGAGCCTTATTAAGAGGTTTTAATTTCCTTATACTAAGACCACCATAGCTCTTATAGAGGCTAACATTATCCCAAGCCACTAGAGGATATCTTTTATGTTCCCCAAGACTAGACCACAAAAAATCTCTTTGGATCTTTTCCATTTTATTAGAAAATTTGGCTAGTATCCCAAAGAGGCTTAGGCCATACATCGGGAGATTTTGAAGAGTGGACTTAACCAAAAGACATTTTACCTATTTAGCTTAGTGTGGCTCCTTTTCACCAAACCAACTTCTTGCTAAACCTATTAAGAATCCCATTCCAGAAAGAATTAGGAGGCTTAGTTCCCATTGGGAGACCAAGATAGCTTGAAGTTAGCTTACCAATCCCACACCCAATAATCCTAGCAATCTTCATTTGTCTATGAACAAGAGTATTGATAAAGAAAATTGAACTCCTCTCCCAATTAATTAGCTAGCTTGATCCTTCGATATACACATCTAGAAGATCTTTCATCACTTTAGCCTCCTTAACTAAAGCTTCCCCTCCCATAATAGTGTCATCCACAAATTGTTGATGAGTAAAAGAGACATTCCCAAAAGAGGGCCTGATCCCTCTTAGTCTTCCTTCCTATCTTTTCTTCTCAATCAACCTATCAAATCAGTTAGCCATAATAATGAACAAAATAGGAGAGATAGGCTCACCTTGCATTAAACCTCTCGAAGGTTCTCAAAGATTTGAAGAAATAAGAGGGAACCCCATTGACCATAATGGAAAATGATGAAGTAGAAATAAGTTGAGAAATAAGCTTGTGAACATCTTGATCAAAGCCAAAATCTTGGAGAATAGTACCAAGGAAAGTCTATTCCACTCGGTCATAGGCCTTTGAAATATCTAGCTTTAGAAGCAAACCTTCTCTTTTTCTTGCTTCAAGGGAGTGAATAACTCCATGAACCATCATGATAGAGTCCAAAATTTGTCTACTAGGGACAAAACCTATCTATTGCTAAGAAATGATCAAAGGAAGAATATTAAGAATTCTGGTTATTAACACCTTTGAAATGATATTGTAAAAAGAATTATAGAGACTTATAGGCCTAAATTGATCCATAGAATCATCCCTTGGAACTTTGGGAATGAGAACCAAGAAAGTAAAATTAATTTATTTTAGAAGGCTTCTACCCCCTAAAAATTCTTGAACAACCTTAACCACATCTTCCATAACCACCTCCCAATAAAGTTGAAAAAAGAAAGTTAGAAAGCCATCCAGCCTAGGGGCTTTATCAGTTGGCAAAGAAAACAAAGCTTGTTTCACTTCCTATGCTTTAGGAGTCACCCTCAACATTTTATTCTGATGAGGTTGGATAATCTAAGGGAGACATGACACTATTTCATTCTGATCCACCATAGATAACATAGGATCCCAAGAAAGAAGAGAAGAGAAAAAAGAAACAACTTTAGTAGAAATATCATTCTCCCTAGTCAAAATAGCTTTACCCTTTTTAATTCCTAAAATCCTGTTATTAGCTCTATGCTTTAGAGTGGAGAGGTGAAAAAACTAGGTGATCTGATCACCCTCTTTAAGCCAGTTAATTCTTGATCTTTGTTTCCAAAAATTCTCTTCTTCAATAATAATATTATGCAAATCAATAAGAATAGACATCTCAATATTCCTATTCTGATCATTATACCCATCCTATTGTATTAAATCCTATATTGAGCTAAGCTTATCTGAAATCTCCTCTTTCTCCTAAAAGATATGGGAAAAATGTGTCTTGTTCCAAATTTTAATCATCCATTTCACATTACTCAACTTCTTAGCTACTCTAAACATAGAAGTTCCTTCCACTTCCATACTCCACCAATAGGATATCTTGTTCAATAGATCTGGATGAGAAATACACATATTTTCAAACCAAAAAGAATAATTCCTCGTAGGCTCAAGAGAAACAACCAAGAGAGATATGGGGGAGTGGTCTGACCCTACTTTGGGGAGAAGGGAAAGCTTGCAAGAGAAAGACTTCAACCAATTTGGAAAGAGGAGAGCTCTATCCAATCTAACCTAAATACACTCACTCCTAATTCTTTTATTGGACCAAGTGTAGACTCAACTTGAGAGATCAATATCCAAAAGAGCCAAGTTATTTATGAAATTAGAAAGATCCAACTTACATTCCAAATCCAAGGCCAAAACTCCTAATTTTTCCTCATCAATGAGTGGATTATTTAATTCCCCCATTATAATACCTTTATTAAGATTACTGTTCTAGACCATAGCCCCAAGCTTAGTCCAATAATTCTTCCTTTCCCTTTTAGTATTTGGGGCATAAACATTAAAAAGAAACCAAGAATCATTGGTATTCATATGAAACACTTTACATAATAGAGTATTGCCTTCATTATACAAGGGAGTAACTTTAAACTGTTTATTATTAATAAGAGTAAGCAAACCTTTCGGTACCCCCATAGAATCCATGGCCTCACTAGCCATATTATTACTGAAGGAGATCTTACCCAGGGTCTCATTCTTCATTTTTGTCTCTTGAATCAACACTATATCAAGTCTTTGATCTCTTATCATATTCTTGAGAACTTCCTATTTATGGACCCCATTTAGTCCCCAAATATTCCAAGATATTATCTTCATTTCTTAATAGTAGAACACTCCTAGATAGTTCATTGGCTCCCATCCACCAAATTCCTTCTGGCCTCCTCTTGTAAGACTTGGTTTGCATTCTTCCTACCTCATGTATTTGGCCTAACCCCCACATCCAGTTTACCAGGGCTCCTGGTCCATGCTGGTGAAACCAAGGAGTAGTCCCTTCTTTTTAGTCCTTAAATGACTTCCTTTGTTTTCTCCAGCCATTCATCTATCCTTGCCTTCTTACCAGGAGAAGAAAATTTAACCATAATCCCAAATTTCTCTTTGAAATTACAAGAAATAGATTGATCCTTCCGAAGAGATGATTACTTGTTACTTTGTTTAAGCAACACTTAACTATACAACAATTGAAATCTACATACCTCTTTATTTAGATATAAAATTTAAATAATAAAAATATAAGTTAACCTCTTGTTAAATGAAATTATAATAACTCTTTCAAAGATTGATATTTTAGAACTCTAATATAGGGGAAATGACATAGTAGCCACCAAGGCCAACTTCATGTAGCTATAGTTTCTAATCTATATATAAATTTTTTCTAAATTGTTTGGTGAACCTCTATAGGTGAGTGAAGAGATTAAATATAACATTTTTATTTCCTATATTTATGGAGCTCTTTGCAATGCTCATAGAGTGTGAGGTGGTCTGAAAGTGTCATTTTAAAATGTTCACTTGATACCCACCACTAAGACCCCCAATAGTCGATAGAGTACTTTGTGCACAATGGACCAATCAATAAGCAAGAAAACTAAAAAATGATCAATTATCAATACATGTGTGATTTTCTATTAGTAAATTTTTATGGTGGTAACTGGGGGGAAAGGTAATGGTAATTGGGGGCTTAGACATTGTGACAATGCATACATGGGAAACAAGTAGCTTATTTTCCCTAATCACTAACTTAAAAAGAGACAAAAAATGAATCCATTAAGCCTATAAATAATCAATATGAATGATTGAATATCAAGAGCTATTGAAAAAACACCAATTTATTCTTATCTATATAATACAAAGGAAATCATACCTTACAACTTTGAATTGTGTACTATAATATATTCTGACATACAAGAAAAAAATGGAATGCATTCTTAAGTGAGTGAGAATTCATTGCTACACTCAAAAGGTGGTACATGTGGTATTAGTTTCTACATACATCATGTTGATAGATCTTGTCAGATTCTTATGATTGGTAGACTCCAAATTGAGAACCAAGCACACTTTCTTGATGTTTCCCTGAGACGACCCAATCTTGACATTGAGCATGGACCTCTTGATGTATAAATCTGCAAAATTCTTGAAGAATTATTGTTGGTCATTTAAAAAACTCTTAATTGCTATGAAAACCTAAGAGTTATTGAGAAGAAAAGAGTTTGAATCAAACAAGAACCCCCCTTCCACAATACTGATGAAGTATTTTTTATCAAAATGAAGGGAGTCACCTTGACATCACTATAAATTATTGATCTCCATGTTTGGACAAATTTGTAACAATTCTTGAGAAGATAAAGATAAGAGTTTGTTTTATAGAGGGAACAAAGAACCAATAAAGGTGTTATAGTGGGATCATCCCATAATGTGAGCTCTTGATAAAATAAAAAGTAGTATTACAATGTACATTTTTGTTTGGGAAAATGTTTTTGTTATGGAGTTAGGAGAGGTGAATTGTAAGAGGGTTTTATAATCTTGTACAATAAGAAAGATTTTATGTGTGAGACAAGACTAAAAAGAGTTTTTTAAAAAAATATTCTAAAAATTTTAGGTTAAGAAATAATATAGACAAATTATTGAAAAAAGAAATCTTTGACAAAATTTGAAACTCTATACGATTAGATTTTTTTTTAAGAACTTATAAAAAATAGGGCTTTAAACTAACATATCTAAAAAATACAAAGATCACTTAACTCACATAAGATGATATTCTATTCAGTAAAAGAGGGGTAAAATTTAAGTAAAATAGAAAGAGATACAAGAAGAAGAGCTTAGTAAGGAGCTTTATCCTGGTCAACAAGATCATCAAATTTTATAGCTAATTAAGGGGGTAATTACCTTTGGTTCATAATATTCCAGTCTTACACATGATCAAAAGCCCATTTATCCAAACAATCAACAACACCATTCTATTCCTAAGGAATGTAACTAAAATGAACAAACTCTAGAGATCTACACAAAAGGAGAATATGATTAAGAACTGAAGCTAGGTGCCAACTAACATCTATAAATGCCTTCAAAGAAAGTAGGATCACAACCACTTGGGAGTCAAACCCACAAATAATCATGCCCAACCTCTTAGACAACATTGTCAATTTCCAAAGCCTCCATAAGATTATTTGTATGACAACCCTTAAATGCACCAAAAAAAGAAATTAGACTTCACCAAAGCTATAATGAGCTACTCCCCAAATGCTAGTAGGACTAGGATTACATTGGTATGATCCATTAGTGTTGACTTAAAAAACTCCAGGAGGAGAAGTCCAAAGCCCCATATGATTCACCCACTGCTTCACCTATAGCCTAGTGTGTCTTGGAAAAATATGGAATCATTGGCCCATAGCCATTGGGGACCCTCCCTAATATTGAATATTGAGGTGATTACAAATGGAAAGGTCTCCAGGAGCCATAACTTTATCTAACACACACTTAGCATGAATTGTCTCCCACAAATAATGGAATCTTCCCCCAAAGTTGCATGATGCCAATCTGTATATCTTGAAATATTTGCTTATTCCTCTCCAATAAAATATGCTAAAGAATAAATGAAGGACCAATAACCCATGCATCCTGAAGAGGAGAGGTAGTAGATGGGACACTCCCCAATTGATCCCAAAAAGAAGACAAGGATGAAGCAATCCTACAAGGTCTACCCCAAGCATTCCACCAAAGGCACTAGATTTAGATAGAATAAGATCACTAGAAGAAGAGATGGGAGATAGACCCCCCCAATTGCCAAAAAAAAAAAAAATTAAGGTCCCCTATAAACCATTCTTACAAAGATTATCCCAAATGAGATACCGGTTGTGAACCACCAACCACATAAAGAAATTACATTTTGACCTAGAAAACTTATTTGAAACTTGTTTCCTCCATGACACCTCAATGCCTCCAAATAATTATCTAGTAAGCTCCTGGTAGCTACCATAAATAGATTATTTAATAGATGAGGAACTTCCCCTAGTCAAAACATCTAGTCCCTCCAATAAAAAATACTCCTTAGAAGAAAAAATTCTAGAAAGCTCTTGGAAATCCTCCTCTAAGCTCCTAATAAAACATTCTAAAGAATTCCTTCTATCTATAGCCAATTCAAAATGACCCAAGTGAAAAGGAGTCTTATAATTAGCCATCTTATACCATCTAGCATCAAGAAAATAATAACAAAGGGTTTGAAGATGAGATTCAATGGATAAGATAGGAAGGTTTCCATCCCAAGCATCATACCAAAACAAATCCTCAAAGCCTCCCTTACATATCCAGAAAAGACCTCTCTTAACCAACTAGGCACCCTTCTCGAGAGTATGCCACACTATAGAGCCATGAAATTTTAAAGGAAGTTAGGAAATAAAGTGAGGATCAACACCCCAAAAATACTTATAAAAGATTATGCAGGCCCAAAGTTGAGTTTTTCCAAAGCACCAATGCCAAAAAATCTTAGCAGGCAAAGCTTGGATACTCAAGATAGCAACGCATAGACCAAGAATCTTCTTCTCCTTAGGCTTCAAAACCATTTCTGAACTAATTAAACTCCATTTTTAATTAATAAACTACCACTCCATATAAATTGTTGAGAAATAGCATCAAACTCCTTGAAAAAGTAAACATTATCAACCTTAACCATGCTCCTATATATAGGTAAATCCCGAATAATAGATTGAAGAAGGGTGACTGAAGTAGTAGTAGAAGTCCATATATGAGTCCAATTATTTACCTTATTCTATATCTTGTTAAGAAAATTTGGCTATAAGAGTTGTGGCTTTTGAGAAACAACCATAGGAATGACAAGATATGGCAAAGGGAGAAACCCAATCTAGAACCATAGAATATTAGCTAGTGTAGGAGCACCTAGTATAGGTCATTAGGAAGAAATAAGAGTCTTGTAAATACTTAGACATAATAAATAGGTCCTTATTTTGGGGGTACTTATGCATGTGAAATGATGATGCAATGCATGATAGGCAACTTGATGTAATGTTGCATTGGCAAAATATTGTCAATTAGGGGTACAAGTGCAAAAAAGTTGTCTTAGAGGGCTAGATAAGAATATCAGGGTATTTAGGCATGGAAATGGCCCAAAAATTCTCTAAATAAATTCCATGGTTTCTTTGGAGTCTTAATATGTAGTCCTTAAAAGTCTAAAGTGTTAAAATGTAAAAATTGTCAACTTTGCAAAAATTGCACATCAATAATTTTGCACTTTTTGCAAATTTTCTTGTCAAAATTTTCAAAGGTGGTTTGAAGGCACAAGGAGGTTACCAATGAGAAGGATTTTATTTGGGGAATTAGTTTTTAAATCCCTCCAAGTCACCATTGTATGGGTTGGAAATTTGAGGAGTACAGATGCATACAATAGATAGATAAATAATGACAACTTTTTTAATAAAGGAGAGTGGATTCCATAGCAATGTGATTGATTTGAGTTCTAGCATTTGATTTTAGGTTTTTATAATTAAAAAAATTCTTTTTATTTTGTTTTTAAGGTTCTATAAATCTAGTTGTCTTCACTATAAATGTTTTTGTAACTGCTAGCCAGTATTGGGGAAAACTTTACAAAATAGTTTCTACTAGCATTCCCCATGGTTTAAACTCTTTGAAACCTTGAGAAGTTCTAGTAGAAACATTTTAAATTTTATATCAGGAAGTATGGAGAAAGATGTAAAGGATGAAACCATTTCATTGGAAGCCCTAGGTAAGGTAGGGTTGTACTAAGCTAGAATTTGAGACAAGGAAATTAGTTTTCTTGTAAGGGAGAAGCCAAGTTGATGGAATGGGTGTAATGGATGGAGAAAGCATTGAATAAAGAAACTATTGGTGCAAGGAGGAGTCATAAAAGTCCCTAGTGAAGGATAAAGAGTTTATTTTTTACCGACTGGTCTAGATTGTTGATAAACCCTAACAAACCCTCAAAATTTGGGTTAGGGCATCTACTTTGTCTTGGAAACCTAAGAGCTCAAGAATCTTGAAGGTCTTTGAAAAGGGTATCTCAAACTAAAGTTTTTTTCGTGACCTTGTTAAGGATTTTTTTTCAAAACTCCAAGTTTAGGGTATGTGCACCAAGATGATGTACAAAAAAGTGGACACCCCCCTCCCCCCCCCCACCCCCAAAAAGTGAAATTTCAATAACTTGATCAGGTTATATGAAATTTCAAAAAGTGGCAAGGCTTGGTTACCAAGCCTAGAAAAAATACATTAAGAAAAAAACTTGATTAGGTTTTGAAACACAATCAGGTTTCTAGGATGAAAAATCTATTCAATACTTGATTAGATTATGCAAAACCCAATCGGGTTTTGAAGAAATAAAAATAGGCTCCACTCTAGAAGCCATAACTTTCACATCCAAACTCTGATTGACTCCATTCAAAATGCATTGGAAATATGGTGAAGAGATATACAACATTATTCAACAAAAATGATAGTAAGAAATGAATACTTTCTTTTCCATCCATGATAATAAATCATGGTCTAAAATAAGTAGTCATTATTTTCCAAACATGGAGTGAATAGGTAGGTAAGAGTATTATGATAGTTTTTATCTATCTATCATCTTTCTCTCACTCCCTCTATCCCTTTATCACATAAAAAATTACTCACTCACTCACTAACTAACTCCTAATCTCTCTCTTACTAACTTTTATCTTCTCTCATTCTCACACCAAATCCTAACCCCTCTCTCTCTCTCTCTCTCACACACACACACTCTCTCTCTCTCTCACTCTCTCACTCTCTCTATCCTATGCCCCCCCCCCCCCCTCTCTCTCTCTATATATATATCCTATCCCCTTCTCAATCTCTCTATCCTATCCCCCATCCTCTCTCCCTCTCTCTCTCTCTCTCTCTCTCACACACACACACACACACACACACACACACACACACACACACACACACACACACAGAGATACTACCTTGTCTCTCTTACTCTCTCTAGCCTATCCCCCCTCTCTCCATCTTATTTTCACCCCTATCTCTTGTTGGAAATAATCAAGACTAACAAGGTTACTGAGAGGGGAGGGGTGAATCAGTAACTCTAAAACTTTAAATCAATTCTGTATAATAACATATTCATCATTCATCCATCTAATCTACTATATGCATGAAAAGATAAAAATTTATAACACATGAACACACAGATTTGGTGACCCAGAAACCTTCCAATTAGAAAGTAAAACTGGGGTGGGGATGATGCCCACAAAACTTCAATACTGTAGTATAAAGTTGGCCTGTTAAGGCTTACAATGATCACTTCTGATGATCTGCCTTGTTAGGAGCAAGTAGGATTGCTAGATCCACCTTGTTAGAGGATTTAAAAACATACAATGAAGTATGCACTCTGTTAGGAGATTTACACAAGACTGTTAAGTCTACCCTGTTAAAGGATTTACAAACTGATTCACCTGTTTGAATGAAGCAATGGATCTGGTTACAACTGATTGCTGATAAGATCCTTTATGCTCTAATCACCTGATGTGATAGATATAACTTTTCTGCATCTATGTTGACCTTGCTGTATTCCTCTGTTCTTCTGCTAATTTGCTTTCCTTCTTCTAAAAATATTGCAATACAAAATCCCATCCAATTTCCTTATCATATATGTACAAATGATATAATACATCACATATATACCATTCCAATATTTACTTAACAAGGTCAGCCAAACACAAGTGAACAAAACATTACTGAGTTGGCTAGATGGTAGAAAATTTGAGTTCCTCAAACTAACTCGATGACCTTATAATACTCAGCATCCACTACAATACACCACATCATTATGCACTCGGTAAGAGTAGAGGCATGGTTCATATTGACCATTCTAAGTAGCTTGGAACTCGGTAACCATTGATGACTCAGTGAATATTGTGTTACTTAGTAAAAATTGAATCCATTGACAACCTTCTTCACTTGGTAAATACTGATTCCTTCATTTACCTTGATCACTTGGTAATCACTAAGTTCTTGTTTACCTTGGTCACTCGGTAAACACTAAGTTCTTTGTTTACCTTGATCACTCGGTAAACACTAAGTCTTTCATTTACCTTGATCACTCGGTAAACACTAAGTCCTTCGTTTACCTTGATCACTCGGTAGACACTAGTTTCAACTGATGACTAGTTGAGCACAAAGAACTTGGTAAACACTCCCAGTGACCATTCACTGCTTGGAGAACACTGTTCTGCTCGGTAACCACTATGAACTTGGTAAACACTGCTGAACTGCCCATAAGCTTAGTTTCCAAAGGAATGCTCGGTATGAGCTCGGTAAGAATTTAGAATCGAATAAGTGTTGTAACTAATGAAAAATATATCATAATTCCAACAATCTCCCCCTTTGGCATTAGTGACAAAAACACTTATGAGCCAAAATTATATACAACATCTGACATACTTGCGACTGATTCTGCTGAATATGCATGGCTTCCTTACATATAACTCTCCCATACAATATACACAAGGTATTTACATGAGTTATATGACTTTTATTCACAGTATCTCTTTGTCCCTTTTGTACATTTATCTCACCAATATTTCTTCCTGAGTATCTCTTTCTCCCCTTTTTTGACAATAATGCCAAAGAATAAAATAATGTATTTACATAGAGACACCAAAATGTGAGATAAACTCAGAATGTACCTGGAGAATGAGTTGCAGAGTCTTATCCCAATTCTCTTGCAAGATTTTGCATGTGGATAGAGCTATTTGAACTTCTACAAAGAGTTCAATCACATGGTCTGCAACAGAGAAATTGTTGTCATGGATCAATGTTTTTGAATGTGCAATGTGCTTCTACATTGTATCCATGATGGGAAGGATCATATTCTGAATATCTAACAATGTAGATTAGATCCTTGCCTCTTCCCGCAACAATTCTGCTTACTTCTCTGACAAAAATTTGATCCTGAGGTGATGAGATGAGCTTGAACTGGGGTCAAGCTTCAGGTTTTGTGTGCTTGACTTCAGATCCTCATCTATCTTATTCAATTTCTCTCTTATCTCCTTAGTATATTCGGTAACATCACAAAGCTTAGCAAAAAGAGATATTACATTATTAAAAGAATTTTCAATGTTGGCCAAAACTATGGTTAATTCAACCTATTTTATTGCTATATGCTAAGCAATGTGCTCAAGCACCTTATTATCAAACTTCTTTTCTGCCTTCTCCATCAACTTTTCTTGACCTGAGGTATCTTCATTGAATTTATTAACTACCTCTTCTAATTGTAACAAAATGTGTTGAGAGGTATCAACATCAACACCTATAGCCTTAGTAATAATATTCTTCACTTCGTCAATAATTTTAAATTCTCTATCTCTCTCATTCCTTAGTTGTTTCTGCTTTGCCTTCAGTTCTATGTGCTAACTGAGTAGTCTTAGTTCATCAACTAAAGTAGTATCCATATCTATCTTGGGAATGACAATTTCATTATCCAAGTCTACATCCTCATCTACTGTCTTTCCTGTAAGAAGAAGTTTTAATGGAGTCTTTGGTTTTTCTACTGTTCTAACATCTTTGCCTTTGAAAACAAAGACAATGGTTGATGAGGTTGGACTGGCTGTCAAAACTGGAATAGGACCAACTAAAGGAAGACTAAGAGAGGGGCTAAATGTATCCAAAATTTATATACTTCCCAGAATTGATGTGCATACTGGAATATTCACAACTGAAGAACTCACTGGGGCAAAAATTTGTGCTAATGTAGCTGAAGTTGACAAAATTGAAGAGCAAATTAGAAAACTTACTGTACATACTGCAGGAGGAATTGATACTTCTGATGTAGTGACCGTTGTAGTGGATGACTCGATAACTGAAGAAGTTTCCTATATATCAGTAGATGAAGTGCTTGGAACTTGTATTGGGAATACCTAGAGCTGGGAGGAGATTGGTGAAGATTGAGGAATTGATGTAGCAGTAGTGCTCACAATCTCACTAGTGGAAGTTGTCTCTATAGTAACAGATTTTGGTGGAGTGTGAGGAAGAGATGGAATGACTGCAGCAGCAATTTTCACAGGGTCATCCTCTTCTTTGTCTTCCTCATCAGCTTCTTCCTCCTTTTCTTCTTTCTCCTTCTCCTTTATCAGATCCTGAAGATCTTCATCAGTTACATCCATGGAGATGGAATCATTACCTTGCTCATCATCACTATCATCATCCTTGATTTCAACAGGTTCATCACTTGGCTTATGTATTTTATAAGTATCATTCCAAACATCAGTTGCATTCTTAACAACTGGTTCAATATTCTTTAATAATATGAGACATGTATTGAATCTCATATTCATTCTTCCTTCCTGATCCTTCATTGCCCTTTTGATTTCTGCATTTGTCAGGCTAGGTACCAGTTCTCTCAATTTCTATTCAAAAATGTCTTTAATAGTTTGCTCAGTGTTCTCCCATCTTACCTTTATTTTATCAAACAATATTGCAGGAATTTGGGAGACAAATTGGTCGGGGGAGAATTTCCAAGTTCCCAACTTCTCCATTACCAGATCTTCAATTTCTTTTTGTTTAGCAGGAGTCCTAGTTTCATACTTTAATGCTTTAAAGTTTTTGATTCCTGCACCAATCCTGAGTTGTTTTAGCCTATCTTCAAATGTGAGAGGAGGCTTTCTAAACACAACTTCACTTTCCTTTTTTCCTTTCCTCATTCTCCTTGTGAATACTACCTGAGGTTTGGTGATAATTACCTTACCTTTCTTCTTCACAGGCTGTTCTTCTATAGATTCTTCTTCTCCTTCTTCTTCTCCACCTTCTTCTTCACCTTCTTCATCTTCACATTTTCCTTCTGTGAGCATAAGAGGATCGATTGTAGTTTTCAATTTTGCTATTTTCCTCTTGCCCTTGATTATGGCCTGTGGTAGCTTGATTTCAAGCTCAATTCTGGCCTTAGCTTCTTCATATGTTCTAAAAATTTGTTTCCTTGGGTCTACTAGCTCATTTACCAGTGCTTCTATGATATCTCTGGCTTCATCAATATTTACCTCATAGGGAAGAGGTTTCACCCATGCAACTCGGGGTTTGACTGCCTGAATGTATACCTTGTCATAGTCAATCATGAAGCATACATCATCCTTATAATCTTCAATAAGCTTAGGAGGAATTCTAAATCTATTATTCATCCTTTCCTTGAAGTCTTCAAAATAATTATCCATAATACTATCAAAATTTTCACCCATATCTGCTACAAACTCATTTATTTGATACAAAATTGGAATGTCTTTTCTCCATTCTACTGTTCCTTTTGATGGAAAGAATTTTTGTACATAGAAAAATAAACATATTAATAGAGATCCAAATTTATAGGTGTTATTATTTGAAGTCCTTATTCTATCCATATTTTTATTTAGCTTTCTCAGGATTACTTCCGATAGATCAAATTCAAGATTTTTCTTTACAATCTTGAGGGCCAAATCCACAGCTTCACAAGGTACACTATTTAATCTGCTGGAACTGTATAATTTATATGCAATTATATGCATGCCAAATCTTAATTCCACATCAAGTATAGTGTTGACCTTTAAACCTCTACCATCCCACTCGACTAGGGTTTGTTTTTATAGCTCTTCCTGACCTAGGGTTTTGGTGGTTTTGGTTTTGCTGAGCATAGGGAGACCCATGATTTTGTGAATCGTCTTCTTTGTTATCACTATGGGTTGCTCCAACCACAATTGACCATTATGCACCCGACTCAGAATATACCTAATCCATTTGGTTTGGAAGTTTCTAGGCATATGCGTGATATGAATCAAGCCCTTGGTTTCAAGATGCTTATGCTCAGGTTTGAGGGTTCCATCCACACATAACTCGACTAGGGCATTGACCATATCTATTGTCCCTATCTCTTGAATAGTGCATTTGAAATGAGTACGAATGTTGTTTATAAGTAGTACCTTTGGTGGAATCTGTGATTGGGCTCCATGCGGGTCGAGCGATTCAGCGATGGCAAGAATGAGCTTGAAGCTAGGTGCTTTCCATTCCACTCCCTTCACAAGCATTTCAGAGCCTCTCTTTTCCTTACTACTGCTGGTGCTTGTGGATGCCATTGCTGCTCGATGAGTGAATGATTTCATAAAACAAATTCTTCATGGAAAATTACTTCAAATTTCTTGAACTCACTTGTGTGCTCTTGGAAATTTCTTCACTCTATATATTTTAAAATTGCGGTGAAAAATGAGATCAAATTTTTCCTTTTTGATGAAAAATCTACCATTAATGCTCGGGTATGAAGGTAGCTGAGATGACCTAGGGTTTGTTAGATAGTCACCAACTTACTCGATAAACCTTGCAACTTGGTAAACAAACAAAACCTTTCATATTACCGACCTAGCTCGGTTAAGTCTGAAACCAACCTTGCTCGGTAGATGCATCACAGTGAACTATGTCTTATATCTGGAATACTGATTTGCCATTTGCACTCCTTCATTCTAGAATTACTTAGGATATTTCTTGAAGATCCAGTCCATGATCTTCCTTGATGAGTCTAATTAGAAATGGTGGAGTCACCCACTTCTTGAGTGACATTGCCATTATTTGAATTTTCTGGCTTGGTAGATTTAGGAATCCACTGTTGTCTCATCTATTTTCAAATGTTGTTAGCTCTGGCTTTCTTTTCATCTTCAATTCTTCCTATGCTCATGCAATTCTTGGATATATGACCAAGTTCGGTATATGTATAACATCTTATAGTAGTATCTTTCTTCCTTAGGTGATGCCTTGTAAAGTTTATTCCAATGTGTCCATATTCTCCACAATAGTGACATCTGCACCAAGTATTGTAGTCCCAACCAAATAATGTATTGACAATTTGTTCTGCTGGATTGAATGATTTAGATCTGCACTCAGATGCCTTGTGACCTTGTTTCTTGCATTTGTGACATTTGCCTTCAAATTTTGGTTTCTCTTTGCATTCATTGGCTTTGTGACCATGTTGATTGCAATTGTAGCATTTACCATTGAATTTTACTTTACCATTGCTCCAACATCTGTTAGATGTATGACCTAACTTACCACAATGATTGCAAGTAGGTCTTTGATTCTTTTAGGTACCCTGTTTGGAAGATTCACCTTGTTCATTGTATCCAAGGCCTGCTTTACCTTTTTGTCTATGAAGATTTTGCTCATTTTGCTGATTCAATTGATCCATATCTGTTTGAGATTTTATCATTCTTTTATTGACTTGCTTTTCAACATTTAAGTCATTTTCCAAACTTTCATTGATTTGTCTTTCAGATCTTAGATCACTTTGTAAGCTTGTATTGATTTGTCTTTCAGATCTCAGATCACTTTGTAAGCTTGTATTGATTTGTCTTTCAGTAATTAAATCATTTCTCAAACTTTCATTCTCAGATCTTAGATTCATAATTTCTTCATTTGCATTAGATAGTTGACCTACAAGATCTTCATGCTGAAAAGATTGTTTATTTCTTACCTCTAAGTCTTCATTTGCCTTGTTTCTCTATTCCAAAATTTCACATAGCCTGATGGATTGGATTTCTTGTTCTCTTCTAAGCTTTCTTACTTCTTCCTGCAGTGAACCATTCTTTGCTAGGAGTTCCTTGATTGATTCATTAGCTTCATTTGAACTGCTTGATGGTAAAAAGTCTTCAATCTTTTCTTCAATATACTGATGATCATTCATTTGTCTTGCAAGTTCCTTCCTTCTTTTCAGAGATTGTGAAAGATGCTCCTGTGCTTCTTTGAGTTGAGCCATGGCCATTTCCAGATCTAGCTTTTCATTCTCAATAGATTTGTCAAGTCTGAATATCTCCATTGTCCTTGATCTTTTCTCAAGCTATCAAACTTTATCTTGAGAACCACAATGATCTGATACCAACTGTTGGAAATAATCAAGACTAACAAGGTTAATGAGAGGGGAGGGGTGAATCAGTAACTCTAAAACTTTAAATCAATTCTGCATAATAACATATTCATCATTCATCCATCTAATCTACTGTATGCATAAAAAGATAAACATTTATAACACATGGAAACACATATTTGGTGACCCAGAAACCTTCCAATTAGAAAGTAAAACTGGGGTGGGGATGATGCCCACAAAAATTCAATACTGTAGTATAAAGTTGGCCTGTTAAGGCTTACAATGATCACTTCTGATGATCTGCCCCATTAGGAGCAAGTAGGATTGCTAGATCCACCTTGTTAGAGGATTTACACACATACAATGAAGTATGCACTCTGTTAGGAGATTTACACAAGACTGTTAAGTCTACCCTGTTAAAGGATTTACAAACTAATTCACCTGTTAGAATGTAGTGGATCTGGTTACAACTAATTGTTGATAAGATCCTTTATGCTCTAATCACCTGATGTGATAGATATAACTTTTCTGCATCTATGTTGACCTTGCTATATTCCTTTGTTCTTCTGCTGATTCGCTTTCGCTCTTCTGAAAATATTGCAATACAAAATCCCATCCAATTTCCTTATCATATATGTACAAATGATATAATACATCACATATATACCATTCTAATATTTACTTAACAAGGTCAGCCAAACACAAGTGAACAAAACATTACTGAGTCGACCAGATGGTAGAAAACTTGGGTTCCTCAAAATGAATCGATGACCTTCTGATACTCGGCATCCAATACAATACACTGCATCATCATGCACTCAGTAAGAGTAGAGGCACAGTTTACACTGACCATTCTAAGTAGCTTGGAACTCAATAACCATTGGTGACTCGATGATTATTGTGTTACTTGGTAAAAATTGAATCCATTGACAACCTTCTTCACTTGGTAAATATTGATTCCTTCATTTACCTTGATCACTTAGTAATCACTAAGTTCTTTGTTTACCTTGATCACTCGGTAAACACTAAGTTCTTTGTTTACCTTGATCACTCGATAAACACTAAGTCTTTTGTTTACCTTGATCACTCGATAAACACCAAGTCCTTCATTTAACTTGATCACTTGGTAGACACTGATTTCAACTGATGACTAGGTGAGCACAGAGAACTTGGTAAACACTGCGAAGCTTGGTGACCACTAACTGCTTGGAGAACACTATTATGCTCAGTAACCACTATGAACTTGGTAAACACTACTGAACTTCCCATAAGCTTGGTTTCCAAAGGAATTCTTGGTATGAGCTCGGTAAGCATTCAGAATCGAATAAGTGTTGTAACTAATGAAAAATATATCATAATTCCAACACACACACACACACACACACACACTCTCTCTCTCTCTCTCTCTCTCTCTCTCTCTCTCTCCATATTTCTCACTCTCTCCATCCTCTCTCTCTCTGACCCCTAATCCCTAACCTCCCTTGCTCTCTCTCTCAATCCGATTGCTCCCTCTCTCTCCAACTTAACCCATTTTCTCCATATTTCTCACTCTCTCTATCCATGTACAATCCCCTCTTAGTCTCTTCTTCATATCTTTCTATCTCTTTCTCTCTCTCTATCTCTCTCTATCTCTCTTTGACTCTCTCTTATCCTATACCCTCTATTTCTTTCTACCCTATACTCTCTCTCCCTCTCTCTCTAACCCCTAACCCCTAACCCCCCTCTTTCTCCCTTACCTCTGATCCTTGAAATGGGAACTTCATGCAGAGAGGGAAAGAGAGAGAGTAGGGGATAGAAAGAGGGAGAGGGAATAGGATAATAAAGAGTGAGAGAGATGGAGAGAGTGAGAGAGAGGGATATAGGAGAGAGAGAGAGAGAGAGAGAGAGAGAGAGAGAGAGAGAGAGAGAGAGAGAGAGAGAGAGAGAGAGAGAGAGAGAGAGAGAGGATATGATAAGTGAGAGTGAGATAGAGATGGATAAAGTGAGTGAGAGATGAAGTGATGGAGAGAGAGATGGAGTGAGAGAGATAAAGATTAGGGGATATGATAGAGAGAGAGAGAGGATAAATGAGAGAGAGATAGAGATGGAGAGATTGAGAAAGAGTTGGAGCGATGGAGAGAGAGATTAGGGCATAGGAGAGAGAGGGAGAGAGGAGATAGGATAAGTGAGTGAGAGAGAGAGAGAGAGAGAGAGAGAGAGAGAGAGAGAGAGAGAGAGAGAGAGAGAGAGAGAGAGAGAGAGAGAGAGTAGGGGATAGGAAGAGGGAGTGGGGATAGGATAAAAGAGATGAGATAGAGATGGAGAGAGTGAGAGAGAGATAAAGTGATGGATAGAGAGGGACATAGGAGAGAGAGATTAGGGAATATGATGGAGAGAGAGAGGAGGGATAAGATGGAGAGAGAGAGAGAGAGATTAGGGGATAGGAGAGAGAGATAGAGAAAAATATGGAGAGAATGGGCTATTATAGAGAGAGATGGGGGTGATAATATTGAGAGAGATAGAAAGAGA
Organism: Cupressus sempervirens; assembly: GCA_028749045.1. Classification (NCBI taxonomy): domain Eukaryota; kingdom Viridiplantae; phylum Streptophyta; class Pinopsida; order Cupressales; family Cupressaceae; genus Cupressus; species Cupressus sempervirens. Next base: position 489,507,748 of record CM053788.1, on the reverse strand, counting down.
GAGTTTAGGGGTTAGTGAGAGAGAGGGGATTAGGGATTATTCAGTGAGAGACAATGCTTAAGGGTAACAAGTTAGACACAGAGAGAGAAGTTAGGAGTTAGTTAAAGAAATTGAGAGCTTAGAAAAATTGAGAAATATATCTTAGGATTTATTTATTTAGTGAGTGATTGTGTGAATGTGTTTTTGAGAGAGAGAGAGGATTAACACTATGTTAGTGTTCATGTTTACCTATTGATTATGCATTTAGAAAATAATGACTACCTATTTTTAGATTATGCTTAATTCAAATTGATGGAAAATAAAATTTTGATGACATAGGATCGATTTATCTATATCATGTTTTTTATCTCTTCAATATATTTCCAACTTATTTTGAACGGAGTCAATCAGACTTTGTATGTGAAAGTTATGGCCTTCAGAGTAAAGCCTACTTTTAGTTCTTCAAAACCCAATCGGGTTTTGAATAACCTAATAGGGTTTTGAATGCACTTTTTCATTTCATAACCCAATAGAGTTTTTTGAATCCTATAAACTTGATCGGGTTATGGCTTGGTGATAACATAGGGAAATGAACCAAAGGATTGGGAGACTATTTTCCCTCCAATTTTTTTACTTTAGATGTTTTATCATCTTCTAAGACGAGTTATAATCTTTACCTTCATTTTTTTTTATAATGGTGAAGTGAGTATCTCTAAAACTACTACCATAATATCACATATCTTTTTAGCTTTCTAACCATATAAATTTTTCTATTTTCTAGACAATATTAACAATGCAAACTTTATTTACTTTACCAATGCCTTGACGTTCCTCACAAACACATGTCTACCATTTAAAAAAAAACTTTTTCTATACTTAACCAAATTAAAAATAAATTATATGTTATTTTTCTACACTTGATTCTATACACTTTTAAAAAATAAAATTCATTTTCAATTATTTTCATGCAAGTTATGTTTAGCACATGAACAGGTACCAAAATTTTAGGATATAGTTAGTTCAATAATTCATAATAATAAAAAGTATGCATCATAAAATTACAAAAAAATACACAACTTCTAGATATGACTCTTAACTATCATCCTACCAAAGGGATATGCAAGATACTAAATATAACTTGGTCTTTTGTGTTGCACACAAAAACAACTATGTTATGTTTTCTAAAAAAATTAGGGACTATTTTATGTTTATTCAAGGTTTGAGCCACCTAATTTATTATCCCTTTTGTTAAAACTCTAGTAGTTTAGAAAGTAGATTTAGAATACTACAATTTATATTTTGTATAAATCTTGTCATTTTTAGTGGATGACACTCAAATGTCTCATCCAAGTTTAGGAAAAATGCGTCCACTTATACCCCCCTTTTTGTACACCATCTTGGTGCACTCACCCTTTAGTCCATTAGGAGGGCTAATTGGGGGCTATTAGGCCTAAAAGGAGTTTTCCTTTCATTTGAAGAGATCGTACAACAAGTTAATGAATGAATTGTGAAAGATGGAAGGGAAGAGGTCCAAGACACCTTGAGAAGATCCTCCAACCCTCACAATTCTAGATAAGTCATTAGGGAGGCCTCGAAAGAAATTTCAAGCTAATATGCAAGCATAAAGGGTAAGTTGGTCTAAGGGAAAGTTGTCTCTAAGTGATTAGGGTTAACCTTGTGTAAGTAGAGGATATCAAGGAGTAAAAATCTTCTACCTAAACTACCCTAGACTAATCCTATCAATAGAAGTCCTCCATTGAATAATTTTCTATGTCAAAAATATATATTAAGGATTTATGTTCATTGAATTTCTAGCATGATGCTTACAAGTAGATATCCATAGTATGTCAAAAGGCCATCTTTCTAGACCTGAGTAATTCCTACTAGAGTAGTGTCACTAACAAATTGAAGATAAGAAAGAGAAGGTAGCCCATTAGCCCAATTCCATCCATCAATTAAGCTATGAGATACCCAAAACATGATGGATCTTCCAAAATCCTCAACCATAATAATAAAAATATGGGAGAGAGAGGATCGCCCCTTTGAAGACCCCTAGAGGCACAAAATAATTGGGATGGTTGGCCATTAAAAAGAACATAGAATGAAGTAGAAGTAACACAATTCATAGTCTAGGTCACCCACTCCAAGCTAAGGCCAAAGGCATGAAGAAACTTCCTAAGGAAACTCTATTTTACTCTATAATATTCCTTAGCCATATCTAGCTTAAGAAATGTAGCCATAGAGTGAATAGCTTGAGTAGCAATAGCCACCACATCCAAAAAAATTCTACCTACAACAGAGCCTCCTTGTTCTTCTAAGATAATAGTTGGGAGCCACCTTTTAAACCTCTCAACAATTATTTTAGTAATAACTTTGTAGAACACATTATAAAAAGCAACAAACCTAAACAATTCTAGTTGATTAGCACCACCTTTTTTCATAATAATAACCAAGAAAGTAGAGTACAAGGCCTGGAGCATCTCCATCAAGGCTAGAATATTTGCCCTTATTCATACCAAAAATACTAAGTGGCCTCCTTGCAGACCCTTTAAATTAACCAAAGAAGAAATATAACTCTAATTTCGACGAGATCACATCATTTTATGAAAAAGTCAGTTTTCTTATCATCTTCCTATTAAAGCCAATCAACTCTAGCCTTATCCTTCTAGTATATATCCTCTCTAAGTTCCCATTCTTTTAGATCTTTGAAAGCAATGAATTCAGCTTTTCTAAGAGCTATTCTAAATAAAGAAACAATTTCTTAGATATCCATATGATTAATGGTTAGAAAAATGTTTTTTAGGGAGTTACAAGAGTTGGATTGTAAGAGAGTTCGAAAAGAATTATGAAATCTTGTATACTAAGAAAAATCTTAAATAATATGAGATTAGAATAGGAAGAGGGTTTGAAAGGGCCCATAAACTGTTCACAACAAAATAAATCTTATGAGAACAAAATATTTTGAAGGGATTACAATAATTAATATAATGTAAAAGAATTTTGAATTTTTTTTGAAAGTTTACTCAATAAGAAATAATTTAAAATCAAAAGAGGTGGATATCATCATATTCATAGTGAAGGTAATTCTTTAGTTATTATCGGGGCATGTATTGATAGACATATTCATAATTGGCATTTAAAATATACTATGGAGTAACCTTGGAAATTATTCTATATCTTTTCTTAGAGGTACCTATATCACATACTCTTCATAAAGGTAATTGAGTGGTAGGTTGGCTAGCAAATTTGGGGTGTGACATATGTCTGATTAATTCATTATCGCCTTCCCAAGTTTTGAATAATCACCTGGAGTTAAGTAACATCATAAAAAATGATTCATTATTTGATCAGTAAGAGTCTAGAGCATTATCATTTTTATCTAGAGCATCAACTCAAGTCTTGTGGTGTTTGTTCTAGAATTCACTATTTCTTTCAAAGATAATGTATTTATGAGGTGATGGCTGCTATTCACCTTTACTGTCATGAATCTCTTGATTTAATATCTAGACATGTGAAGTTCTACCAAGTATCACCTTGTTGGAAAATGGGTTAATGCCCCTTCTCTTCTTTATTTTCCTTTTCCTTATTTGTAGATGAATGAGGAAGCATGGTTTTCTTTCTAGTTCTTTCCCTGAGGAGTTACTAAACTAGTTATATATAAATAAAACATTCAATGACTCTATCCATTTTTGCTTAAAAATAATAATAAAGAAATGAACATTAAAACTAAAAGATCTCTAAAAATTAGATAACTAATTTAAAAAATATATATTTTAAATAAAGATAATTCTTGAAGTTTTGAAAGGATTTTAAAAAAGCTCCAATTTTTTTTTATAAACAAAGAACTTATTAGAATATTTAAACAAAAAGAAAAATCCAAAAACTTTATATAATACAAAAGAATCCAAGACAATATGAAACAAAGCTTACAATGGAACTAGCCATAAAACTAAAAGATCCTAAGAAAAAAATAGAAGGAGAACTAAAATCACCAACAAAGAATAGTGTTAGATGGATGATGAACAAAGTAGTTGTAGATTTAGTGAGACAAGATACATACCTATAGAACTAGCTTTTGTGGAGGTGAATAAGTAGGCAATGATAGTATTTGGCAATTGTATGATTAAAATTTTAGGGAAGGTTTTGAACAACATCTTGAATTGAAAAATACATTGTCATTATCCTCCACTTTTATATTCATATTTTAGACACGTGTTTCTTTCTTTCTCTTTGTCTAGATCTATAATCCATATTTTCATATTCAATTTGAGAATTTTTATGCATGTTAATTACTATCAATTTTACACTATTGGCCCTAGACCTTTCATCCAATTCACATAGTTCATTAGTTCATTTTTAGTTCAATCAAGGAGTGTTAGATTCACATTGTGAGTTGGATTCACACAATGAGCTATTGGATTTTTAAAATTTGTCAAATCAACTTTACACAACTCAATTAATCCCAACATAATGAGTAGGATTTTCTTGCCTTTTTCTATGCTTGATTTGTACAAAGATACTAAGTTAATTAAGTTTGTAAGAGATCCTAATAAAGTAAACAAGAATGATGTATTAAGAATTGATCAAATTAAATTCATAAAATTTATTATAGTTCAAAAGATCTGAAAGAATATGAATATAAATATATATACAATAATTAACTCTCTTATTTATTTTTGATAATTGACAATATACTATGAACTAGATATTAAACTTAACAAGAATAAGTGATAAAAATCTTGACAATTTCATGCCCTATTATTATTTAAAGACGAATTCTTCTAAAGAAAGAGTTTTAGCTAACTATATAAATATTTTTATTTTAAAAAAAATGGAGAATATATTGTATGTTTTAACATGGTCACTTTAAGATATATCTTATGAATGGAGGTCCTTGCTTTCTTTTTCTCAAGCAACTTCCAACTAAGATCCGAGAGACACTAAGTGATAACCAAAAAAAAAAACAAAATCTACATTACTTATAATAATACTGAACTAGCTCATATTCCTTCTAAGAAATACTTAACTATACTATAAATGAAATCTACATACTTACCTATAAAATTTGAACAATAAAAATAACTTAACTCTATCTAAAATGATCTTAGATCTACACTCTTTTAAGTGACTTTCAACTGAAGTCTTAAAGATCCTAAGTGATATAAAAATAAATAATAAATAAAGGTGCTTTTATAGTTCTAGGACACAAGGTGATCTGTTTTGGGTCCTCAAATGACTAATAATAATATGAAAATCTATCTATTGCTAATTTTAAGAAACACTTAACCATACTACAAATGAAATCTACATACCTCCTTATTTAGATATAAAATTTAAACAATAAAAATATAAATTAACTTTATTTAAAATGAAATTAGAACTGTTCTTTCAAACAGTGATATTTTCGAACACTAATATAATAATGACTTAGAAAGTGACAGAAAATAGATAATCAATATGAATGATTGAATATCAAGAGTTGTTGAACAAACACCAATTTGTACTTATTCATAGAATAGAAGGAAAAACATATCCTCTAACTTTTGATGAATGGTTCCTTTTCTATTAATTAAAATATTAAAGTTGTATATTCATAGAAAAGGGAGACGAGGATGCAAGATTACCCTGTGAGAGTTCACATGATACGAAGGTCGAAAAGCTATAAACTACTCATAAAAAATAGTAATAAAAGTCCTCAAATTGCAATGTACAAAGAAAATGAGGAGGATCATGGCCATCATCAGAACCTCATACATGCATTAACTGAATGAGAATTCATTGCTACAGTCAAAAGGTGGTATGTATAGTATCAGTTGCAGCATACATCATGTTCACAGAGCCCGTGAGATTCTTGTGATTGGTAGACTCAGAATTGAGAAGGGAGCAGACTTTCCTGATGTCACCCTGAGAAGATCCAGTCTTCACATTGATCATGGACATCTTAATGTATGACTCTGCAAATTGCTTGAAGAATTGTTGCTGGTCATCTGCAAAACTCTTAACTGCTGAGGAAGTCTGTGCGTTATTGAGAAGAGCGGAGTCTGAATCAAACAAGACTCTCCCTTCCACCAGATTGATGAAGTATTTGTTGTCAAACACAAAGGGAGTCGCCTTGTCCATCACTAATAAACTGTTGCTCTCCGTGTTTGGACAAGTCTGTAGCAAATCCTGAGCAAAGGAAGTTGACAGTCTGTTTGATAGAGGGAACAGAGAACCAATGAAGGCGCTGCAGTGGGCTGTTCCCACACTGTGAGCTCCTGTTCAAATATTAAAATAGTATTAGAATGTATGTTTTTGTTGAGGAAAATGATTTCCTTATGGAGTTAAAGAGAGGTAATTAAATTGCAAGAGGGTTTTTAAATCTTGTACAATAAGAAAGAGTTTAGATCTGAGATGAGAATAAGAGGAGGGTTTTTAATATATTCTATGATAAGAAAGAGTATAGAAGAATTTTGAAAGGATTTCAAAAAGAAGCTCCAATATTTTTTTACAAACAAAGAAGTTGTTAGAACAAAAAGAAAGAGTTGGTGTGTACCTGACAAAGCGACCAAGTCTACTCCAGAGAGACCAGCTAATACGAAACGTGTGATGAGGTCGGTGACAGTGGAGTTGGGTGGGGGAAGCTGTGCACTTGTAATGTCTTCACCCAGAACATAGTTTAAACTATCTCTACGCCCTGTTGGGACTTCGAAATATGGGCCCTTGCTCTTTATAAACAGCACAAACACAACAATTGTAAATGGAATGGTCACAGACATTAAGTTTTTTAACAATTTATGAGAATGTAATCAAATTGTTTGGGTATTTGATTCTGTATAATTTTTTTAATTAAGGATTTGGATTACATTTTGTAATCTATCATGGAGATATCACAGAGCATAACAATGATGGATTATTAAGGGCAATTTAAAATATTAATACTAAAAATTGCACACAATATAATCTAATCTAGAAACAATTTGACTCAATACAAGAACTACGCAAAATGACAAAACTCTCATTAAAGACAACTACAAACAAATAGATTTGTCTTTGTTCCTCTCATAATTAAAGCTTAATCAGGCTTCCTTTTAATAAAACACTAATACACCCCAATATAAGATTAACAAAGAAAAATAAAAATAATGTAAAAATCTTTATATATTCTAAAAGGCTAAAGATTAGTTTGACCAAAACAATAGAAACAATTTGACTAATACAAGAACTACTCAAAATGACAAAACTCTCATTAAAAATAACTACAAACAAATAAATTTGTCTTTGTTCCTCTCATAATTACAATTTAATCATGCTCTTCTTTTAATAAACACTAATACACTCCAATATAATATTAACAAAGAAAAATAAAAGTAAAGTAGAAATCCTTATATATTCTAAAAGGCTAAAGATTGGTTTGACCAAAACAATTTTATATGTTGATATTTGTGTTTGAAAAGTATTTTATTTAAATTTCTACTATAATTGATGACCAACAATGTTATTTTCGTAGTTGGAAGATGAATAATTTTAGGCCATTGAGTTTCAATTTTTAAAAAACTTAATTCACTTTTACTTTTAATTTAGTTTTATCAATTAAATTTATTTATTTTTATAAATAATAAGAAAAGTTATCAAAATTATAAAGAATAGATAGTAAATATGAAATACTATTAAAAGAAATATTTAGATTTTTTTTGTCAAGCTAATATTCACATTTGGAATGAATAATACTATACACAACAATATATTATCTATTTTATATTTTGTGAAGGGTTTGCAAATGGGGTTGCCAACAAAATGGGTTTAACTATAAAACTCGGTAGTTAAGCACACTTGAGCTAGATTAGTAGTGTCATGAGTGATCTACTGGGAAGTCCCTGTGCTAATCTCCTAGACCCAGTGAGTGCTAAGTGTTCTATTGATTGCCATGAGAGATGGGTTTGTGTAAATCACTACTCATGAAATAGATCAGAATCCTGATCCGGCTGGTATTGGGGGAGTTGGGTGTGATAGTTCTGGTGATATCCAGTTTCTATTTTCTATTTACAAGCGTTACCATACTAATAACCTCATGGAAGCCTTGGCTATCTTGGTTGCAGTGGAATAGTGTTGTCTACGTGGCTGGAAAAGAATCATCTGTGAGATTGACTCACAGGTGGTTGTGAACTTATTGCATAATAGGAACCTTGTGCATGTGGATTGGCATTTGGCTCTGGTTATTCAACAAATCATTCAGTTATGCAATTCTCTGGATTCTGTATCCTTTATGTACATCCCTCGTGAGTGGAACGGTGTGACTGATTGTTTGGCTAAATGAGCCTCTGAGCAAGCACCAGCTTGGAACATTCTTGATCTTAGGATGCTTCCCCTTGATTTATCTCAGATGCTGGATCAACTTGTGGACCAGGATAAAGCTATGTAGTTCTCTTTGTTTCTTGTGTTGTTAAGCTCTCTTTGATATTCAATAAAATTTTTACCCCTCTTTTAGTTTGAAAACCACACAGTTAAATCCTGATAGCAATATTTCAATTTGAGTTGCTGTAAAAATGATCTCCTACTTATCAAATAAATTCTTTTTTCTACTTTATAATTTATAACTAATAAACATAACTAATAGCATAAGTTTTGATCACTCCTTTTATCAGTTCACAATAATTTGACTGGATCATCATTGTTTTTCATTCATAAATAGTTGAGTGAGTATCGATCATTTCTTCCTCAATTCAAAATTACCCTAAAGAATATAATCTCTCAATCAGACAAAGTAAAACCACCATATTTTCTATCGTACTTCATGTCTCATCAAAATTCCCACATAGTTTCTTAATTTAAAGAAAAACATGTAGTATAAATCAACATTCAAACAATTTCAACTCACCTATACGGTTGAAGAAAAGATGTTGAAGTTTCAACATGTAAAGTAAAAGAGGAAGGAGGGAGTAAAGAAGAGTTGTTCTCACAAGGTAAACAGAGTCTCGCCCTGCAAGTACAACAATATCTGCACATGACACTGTATTTGGACACGCTTCTTCCACTTTCTCTTTAATCTTCTCTATTTCCTCCAACACCTCTGGACGGAGACTTAGATTTGGAGGACCACTCAGTTCCCCATCTGTTGCATTTATAAGAATAGATGCATCGCATCCCTGCCAATGCAAACTTCAAATCTTAAAATTCTATATTGAAATTTCATTCAAATCAACAAAAGAATACTCTCAAACTTCATTCAAATCACCATAAGTATACTCAGTTTTCATTCAAATCAACATAAATACACTCAAATTCTATGTTATATTTTAGTCAAATCAACAAAGAAAACACACTCAATCTTCATCCAAATCAACATAAACATACTCAGTTCTCATTCAAATCCACATAAATAAATACACTCAACTTCTATGTTGATATTTCATTCAAATCAACAAAGAAAATACACTCAATCTTCATCCAAATCAACATAAACATACTCAGTTTTCATTCAAATCAACATAAATACACTCAAATTCTATGTTGACAATTCATTCAAATTCAGATAAACACAATCAAGATAAACACATCCAAATTCAACGTTGAATTTTGCCTAATACCCATTATGCGTATAAAGTTTCCTGATTCAAGGAAACCCATTTGTTATGAACCTGAACGAAGCAATCATGGTAAGGAATGCGAAGAAATCCTCCCACTGAGGTAATATTGTCCTTCAAGAAGCTACCCATTTCTTCTCTAATGATCTCTTCTGCTTTTGGACAAGAGCTTTTATAGAATCCATATGAAAGGCCTGAAACTGGTTCAGGCTTCGGGTAACATGTGATGACATTAATGAATATGAGACATATAATAATTGAGAACAATGATTTGCAGGTCTCTAATGGTGTCATATTTGGGGAAGTTTAATGGTGAAGAGGATTTGGAGAAATTTAATGGTGAGTGAAGAGGATTTGGAGATATTTAATGGTGAATGCAGAGGGTTTGGAGATATTTTTTGGTGAGTGAAAATATCTAATGGTCCATGCAGAGGATTTGGAGAACTTTAATGGTGAAGAAGATATGCAATACTGTGTCATTATTTGTAGGGCTCGATTAGAATGAAACTTGGTGTTGAAAGGGTCTCGTATGGAGGTGGGTGACTTTTTATTATTGATTAAGATGGTATGAAATGTTTAATACTGTGTGAAAATGTCAAATACAACTTATTTGCACTGAATCTTGGTATTTTGACACAGTCTTACTGACTTGTCCAATCTATCAGCATATGCTATAGCTTAAAGTCGCTCTTGAGAAGGACTGCAAGTTAAATAATTTATTTTCAAACAATCATATAAGGCTGTGAGATTACAAAAATATATAATGATTGTAGAGTTTGATGAGAATACCATGTCATAGGAGAAGAGGTCATGGGCTTCTAGAGCCTTTTAAATTTGATGTTTAGTTTTTCATTTATAGTGGAGCAGGTTTATTAGAGTTGTCATTTTCACATCTAGCTCATTCTTACCAAATCATATTGATTACTTCAAGTCAAATGTATTGGTGAATATATTTATTTAATTTTATTTAAATTTAGATTTGGTTGAATAGAATATTTTAATATAATTTCTTTTGAGATAATTAAAATTTGTTTATATGTATTTGATTATATTTATTTATCATTTTTTAGTATTAATAATGAAATAAGATTTGTTTTATTATTGAAGTTAACAACTTAATTAATTCTAACAATTTAATAAAGAAAAATATTGCAAGTGCAATACTCTAAAAGAGACACATGGCGTACAAGATTAGTGAGCCAATCAAAGTTTGAACTTTTATCTAATAGAACTATTCTTGAGAAGGAATGTGATGGAAAAAGAGGAGTACGAATGCAAAGTGCTAAGATTGTGAATGAAGTATTGAGCATTGAGAGTGCAAAGAGTAGATACAAAGTGCAGAGAGAAGATCGGATTTGATAGGAAAGCAATGCCACATCCAGATTAGTTGTCTTAATGTTCCCAAGTAGTTGCAACAAACAAATCCCTTAATTGGGTGAACCCTTTATATAAAGGGTTTTTAAATCCTCTTGTGAGGTAGATCATTATAGATTTTTTTGTACTTCTAATAGGGTGCAAATCATTCCTTATAGGGTAAATCCTCAAAATGCTAGAGAAATAGGAAAAATCATTTCCTAGTAGTAGTGAGCTTGTGGGATTCATCCCCATTGTATTTTTCAACATCTAAAAAGGGTTTCCATGATACACAAATATTTTTGTTATGTGAGATGGTTTTGTGGAAGTTTGATATTGTTCTTTCATTTTCTTGTATTACTTATATGTTGTGTGTTTTGGAAGTTCGTATTGTAGTTGTGGAGATTTGTGGCTAATTTTTTACATAACTTGTTTGTATTGATTAACCACCCTTAGCCTAGCCCACCCCCTTCCAAAGTGCCTTGAAAACCTAATGATTGGTATCAAGGCTTTGGTCCTCCTCGTCAATAAGATTAACATCTTGAGGGAAAGATCCATAATCATAAAAAGTTACAGGTATGAGTGTTGGATAATTGAGGGGAGGTGGGGGGTGAATTAGTTATCACAGGCCCTTCAAAAAAAATTGTACCCCTTTATACATATTAGCAAACAACTTGGTAAAATTTTTAATCGACCAACAATAGATTATAACTTTAAAAGTATATGAAAACATGAAACTCATTCAATTACACATTAACACCATTAGTTAATGTGAAAACTCAATTTGGGTAAAAAATATGATGGGCCTTTCCACCCACAAATAATTTCACTCTTCTAAAATGACTTGGGTAAGAGCCAACCCTACTAAAGGTTACAAAATATTTGTTTAAATGTGACCTTGTTAGGGAATTTTTCACAAAAGATTAGCTAGAGTTGTCACTCTTTAATGAGTTTCCTTATTAAAGGACTTCATACATTTGTTAGAATGATAGCTTATAAAGGATTTGCAAGTAGGACTATTAAATCCACTCGATTAAGAGATTTTCTACTATAATGGTTATAAAGTAACAATGAAATGATTTGTGAATATAGAAGCTACCTTTTCTTGTTTAGAATTCCTGTACACTCAATACTCTTGTTCACACTCTTATTAACTTGGTTGATCAACACACACTTCATTTAGCACAAGTTTCTTCACTTGACTCACAATTTCCTTTGCTTGTTATACCCTTCTATTCTTGTTCTTCTATCAGCAACCATCAACCACTTTAATATTCTTCCTCATCCTTTATATAGACATTGATTTTGTTGGAATAAAAACACCACTAAGAGGGGGGGGGTGTGAACCAGTGGTTTAAAATACTTTTCAAAACTTGAAACAATCACAAGTTAAAAAATTTAACACATGAGCAAGATAGGTAATTCATAACAAAGTGACACACTATTTTAATGTCGAAAATATCTTAGGGTAAAAAACCACTTTGAATCTTAAACTTTATTGGCCTCTTTGGGAAAATCTTTTAAAGCTATAACCCTGGGAAGCACCAACACCCTGTTTAGAAATACCAATTTCAAGGAACTCCAATCTCTTACACTTGAAGCATCAACTTCAAAAATATAAAAAGGCATCCATCTCTATTACAATACAAATCAAATCAAGAGTTCAACTCCAAGTTGAAAACATAAATCAAGATATAGTTCTCTTCTTCTCTCTTTTGTTGATTCTTTTACAACAACAAATTACACCAAAGTGTGCATGCATCTTTTAATGAATTTATTAGATTATGAAATATATAATTAGATCTTAAAACAACAAATTTGAATGCAAGAAGATGACTTGAGTTAATGCATTTTAAACTACGAACTTTTTTGAAGTGATAAATCCTTATTTCTATTCAAAGCATTAAGTATCAAATTATGTAATCATTTATCATCAAGTAATCTGATTGAATGCTGATGTAAATTGCTCACAAATAGTATATAAAATTTCTTCAACCTCTGATATATTTATGCTATCAATATCAAATTATATATTAAAAATTAGAAACAAAAATCATTGCCCTATCCTTTGATGTCTTGTTGATCTTCAATAAAACCTTATGGTCTATAGCCAATTTCTCACAACCTCTATACTTTCCTACAAAAAAACCTATACCATCTTTTGAAGGGATAAATCCACTACTTATAAATGTTGATGGTTGAAATTTTGGAGATTGTTCCATACCCCAAAATGTAATTAGACCAAAAAATTCCAAAATTGTCAAACTGCCATAACCATTTTTTAATTGTCAATGGTCAACATTTATCAAAAAACTAATTCACACCCATTTGAGAGGACACAAAGGAATTTTTGAAAAGGTATGATAGTTGGGGTCTAACTAATAAAAAAACCTATCTACTTTCACATATACTAAAATTATTTTTATAACCACTTCTTAACCAATATGAACATTAAGTGTTAATTGTATAACACCAAAGTGCATGTCTTAAATTTATTTTGAATAATGTTGAAAGACATTAAATAAGATAATTTCATGATCTTAACCATACCATATGTCCATTACAATTTCATTTTGTGTACTAAATGACTGAGATATCTGACAATCTGCATTGTGTATACTAATATCACAATTGACTATCATAATGATTAAGAGATCATATGGATGAATTAAATGACATAAATGACAACAATCAAAGACAAAATACCAAGGGCTCAATAGTTTTTTCACTTAATTACATCCATTAGGCTTTCCCTAAATTCCTCTCATCTGTTTGATCATATTTCATCTTATATTCAATGTACCTAGTGCTTAGAAAAATATTATATGCATCATGCCAATTGTAATTCATCTTGGAGCTTAAAATTTTCTTGGATCACTAACCTTTCCTTGACTCTCTTCCATCTAATCTTAACCAACCAATTTCATCCATAGATTTCACTAATAAACTTCTTATCTTCCTTAGAATCTTCTAGATTAATCTAGATTTATGCTTAGATGTTGTCCCACAAAACTATTGTAAGATCCCTTGTAATTTTGATTTTAGTTTTCTGATTTCTTATCCCAAGAATTTCATCAAACACTTTCCACACAAGGGATATATTTCATATCTAAATTCTAACTTCTTTCTAAATGCCAAACTTTTATAAATAAGTTTGCAAAAAACTCCAAAACATCTAGCAATAAAGACTCAAATGTTTTTGTATTTTTTGAAACATATAACACTGGTTACAAATGAGAAAATATGCATCTACAACAATAAGACATTAGGGAAAAATTTTTTGATGTAAAACTCTGATATAATTAGATTAGAAATCATTTCTAAATTCTTAAACATGCCCTAAGATATTCAAATCTATCCTCCATGCAATGCAAAATGAAATGGATATAAACCTGGAAACCACTCAAGAAATCTGAATTTTACTGTAGTGATTCAATGTAGCAGTGATGACACTATAGAAAGTCACTATAGTAATATTTGACTTATTCCTTCAATCATACTCTACAATCTAGTCCTAGGCCACAAATTTGGCACAATGAAAAGAATTATTTTTCTTCTCCAATAGCTGCATCCCTTCAGAAGATCTTTTACTAATATGCTCAAATAGAACACCTGCGTGATTTCCTCTCAATACCAGATTCATTGGGTATTTCACTAGCTCAAATGGAGGCACACAAAAGAACTTCATTCTCTAGTGACAAATGTTGAAACCCTTGCTCATAGCTCAAAGAAATCATATAAGCAAATAATGGATGCCTAGCAATGAAGCTCTCACCTCTATTTATTATTTTCCCTCACCCTTCTAGAAGGAAAATAAAATATTATTTAATTGCACTCTTTAGAAACTTCCCTCATTCTAATACAATAATTAGTTGTTCTTCTAGAAAATGCACTCTCTAGAAAGCTTCCCATTTTCCAATAAAATAATTAGTTGTGCTTCTAGAAAATTAAATTAATTAAATATAAAGTCACCTTTAGATTTATTTATTTATTGACTCTAATTTAATTTATTTCTCCTTATTTCTTCACTTAGCCTTCAGAGAATGAAAGGCTTAGAACTCCATTGAGTAGTTTGCCTTCTCTAAAATTGTTTGTCCTCAAGCAACTTCAACTCTAGGTGCTACAAAATCTCTTCATTCTCCCATGTCACATCCTCTACCAGCAAGCCCTTCCATTTCACTGGATAGTCCCTTATAGTATGCCACCTCAAGCTCCTTTCCCTTAAATCAATGATAGCCTCTAGCACAAATACCATTTTTTCCTCATCATCCAAGGGTGGAAGGATTATAGAAGGAACAATATGGTGTTCTAACACTTTTTTGAGATGTGACACATGAAAAACATTATGAACTTTACTTTTTATCAGAAAATTGAACTCATTAGATACCTCTCCAACTCTTCTGATCACCTTGAAAGGCCCATAATAATGTGGCTTAAGTTTCTTGGCACCTCTCTTTTTGAGAGTGAAATGGAAATAAGGTTGCAACATCAAATATACCATATCACCTACCTCAAAAGTCCCCTCAGTCCTCTTTAGACCAATATATTTCTTCTATTGATTATGTGCATTAGTGATATTCTCCTTAAGAGCCTTTACAATATCCTAGACCTCTTGTAATAAGTCTCCAACACTAGGCACTCCACTATCTCATAGCAACAAATCTATGAAATTGGGTGCCTTATACACATATAATGTTATGAATGGTGACATTTGTATAGACATGTGGTAAGTAGAATTATAACAATACTCACATAGATATATCCACTTAAACCAAGCCTTCTATTGCCTTGCTATGTAATTCTGGAGGTATCCCTCCACCTATTTTTTCACTATCTCTATCTAACCATCTACCTGGGGGTGGTAGCTAGTACTTTGAGTGAGATTTATCCCACACAATCAGAAAAAACTCCTACTAGAAGTGACTTATAAACATGATGTCCCTATTGATGATGATGCACTAAGGTAAACCATGCAACTTGAATATCTCTCTGAAGAATAAATCTACCACCTACATAGTAGTGTATGTAGTGTTGATTGGGAAGAAGTGGGAAAATGTCATAAGCTGATTAACAACAACATATATATAGTCTCTACCTTGAGCTCTTGACAATCCTATGATGAAATCCATGAACAAACACTCCCACTTCATGTTAGGAATAGGAAGTGGCTGAAGTAAGTTAGGTATGTAGGAGTGCTCCAATTTATTTTGCTAGAAAGTAGGACATTCTCTAACATACTACAACACCTCATCTTTGATCCCTTTCCAAGAAAATGCTAACAAATATGTTGGTAGGTTTTGCAAAAACCTAGATGTCCTACCATAGGTGAATCATGATAAACTCTCAACACCATCCTCCTCACCTCTAACCCAGGCACCAAATAAATGTGCCCTTTGTAAATGATGAGCTCATTCACAAGGGTGAAATCACTATTCTAGATCGATCCATCTATGAATCTTGATGCCTATATATCCTTTTTATACTCTAAAAGGATCAAGTGTCTCCAATTCTCTGATATATCTACCATCAAGCTCAAGTGGGGCCTTTACGACAAGGAATCTACTACTAAATTTTGTGCCCTCTTAAAATAGGTAATATCAAAGTCATATGCCTGTAATTTACTTACCCATTTCTGTTGTCTCTCATTAAGATCTGGCTTCCCTAGGAAATGTTTCAATCTATTGTGGTCAATTTTGATGCTAAATATTCTACCCACCAAATATTACCTAAATTTGGCCAAAGCATGCATTATGGCCAACATTTCCTTATTATATATGATAAAGATCCTCTTAGCCCTCCTAAACTTCCTACTTTCATGAGAAATCAAGTTCTTGTCCTACGTAAGCACCACTCCAACACTTTCACCAGATGCATCATAGTGCAACTCAAAAGGTTTGCTAAAATTTGGTAATACTAGCACTAGACAAGAAGTCATCAACTCCTTGAATTTATCAAAACACCCTATGCCTCAAGAGTCCATAATAAATCCCCCTTTTGCATCAACTCCATCAAGGGTGTTGCATGCTTAGAATATCCACTAATAAACCTCTTGTAGAACCCAAAAAACCCCAAGAATCCTCTCAAT
Source organism: Cupressus sempervirens (assembly GCA_028749045.1). Lineage (NCBI taxonomy): Eukaryota > Viridiplantae > Streptophyta > Pinopsida > Cupressales > Cupressaceae > Cupressus > Cupressus sempervirens. Next base: position 489,490,768 of record CM053788.1, on the reverse strand, counting down.
TGTGTCAGGTTCACTCGAGTAGGCCACTCAATAATAGCACAAACATTTTTGGGATCCATGCGTACTCCTTGAGAAATGATAATGTGACCCAAATATAATAACTTTGATAACCCCAAATCAGATTTGGACTCCTTTGCATATGAGGACTCTCTACTCAGAATAAGTGTTTCACATGATCTTCACATGTCCTATTATACACTAGGATGTCCTCAAACAAAACTAACACAAACTTCCTCAACTGAGCCTAAAAGACCCTATTCATCATGGACTAAAAAATAGTTCGAGCATTAGCTAGCCGAAATGGCACTATTGCAAACTCAAAATGGCCACAATGACACCTAAATATTATCTTCTCTATGTCCTACTCTTTAACTTGGATCCGATGATAGCCTAATCTCATATCAATTTTGGAGAAGAAACGTGCTCCATGTAGCTCATCTAATAACTCATCAATCTGTGAGATGGGTAATTGTTTTTGACAGTCTTCTTGTTTAGGGCCCTATAATCTATGCACATCCTTCTTTTTCACCAAAACCATAGAAGAAGAAAAAGGCAACTTACTTGATCTAATATGCCCCATAGCAAGTAGTTCCTTGATGTTTTTCTTGATCTCGTCCTTCAATATCTTTGTATGCTTGTAGGGTGTGATTGTGATGGGTTTAACACCCTCCTTTAACTCAATAATATGCTCGATACCTCTGTCTGGAGGTCTACTTGGTGCTATTTCACTAAAAACCTCATAATGCTTGATTCTCAATTGCTATATATCTGGGTGACATTCTAATTTTTAATGTCCTTGTGATGAGATTAAAGTGCAATGGGCTAACCACTCAACTGGGTCATGTCTCAACAAGCACTTCATGTATCTGCAAGACATCATCCTAAACCTAGTGTTACGAATGACCTTAAGTATATGGGTCTTTCCATCTGATTGAAACTTCATCTCCATATCTCTCAAATTGAGAGTGAACTCTCCAATATCATTGTTCCAAGTCATGCCAAGAACTAAATTTGTATCACCCATGTTAACAACATAAAAATCTTCTTCAAAATCAAAGTTATTGATCTTTAGGGGAAGACCTGTAATCTTCCTATCACATTTGAGGATGTAGCCATTAGCTACCCTCACTCTTAGGCCCTCAAACTACTCTATCTGTATCCCATGTCTTTTAATTAGTATGGAATCAATAAAATTGTGAGTAGCACCTATATCAAGCAAAGTTATAATTCATTGACCAACTAATACCCCTCTCATCTTGAATGTGCCCTCTTATTGTACACTAGTGAGACAAGCCTCCTTAAGTCTACCCTTAGTCTTCTCATTGCTTGTATCCATTTTGTTCAAATTTTCATCATTTTGTGCCTCCCTTTTCTTTAATTGCGTCCTCATTTTTAGATTGCTAGTCCTCATATTCAGAATCAAAATCCTCATAATAAGCCCACATAGCCCTATTTTCTTTCCCCTTTGGCCTCAAAGGACAATCATGGTTCATGTCATAGGTTCGTTTGCAATTAAAACAAAGTTTTTTCTTCCTTAAATTATTCAATGTCTCTCTATCCAAAGGAGCAAATGATTTATCTTTATGTTCAATCTTTGTTTCATTCCTCTCAGGTTTCTTGAAGAATGGTTTGTTGTCTTTTCTAGATGATGCACCCTTTGACTGAAATTTATTTACTAGGGCTCTTGTTCCATACTTCTAGCCTTCGTAATCACTTCTTGAAAATTTAATTTATCAAATGCTTTTACCCAACCTTTTAATGGTGCGTATAATCACTTAGTAAAAAAAAAAAAAAAACCAATCTCCTATCTTAGATATCTAGTACTGTAACAGATAGCTTATGAAAGTGACTAATAAAATACTCTAATTTGCTTGTCTATCTCAACTGTGCCAACTCCCAAAAGTAAAATTATAGAACCTCCTTATTAAACCTCTCTACCAACCTATCCATGAAGTGATGACATGAATTCACTTAGTTATGTTGAAGGGTAGCCATCCCATGGTACCACCAATCATGTGCTGTAATGGCTACCCCTAGCTTACTTTTCATATTATATTGTTGAATTCTTTTGGGCCAGCTTTATACTTATGTTTGATGATTAGCGGTACTTGGTTACCATATTTGATTAGATGTGATTTCAAATTTAGTTTATATTTTTGATAAGCTACTTGATACTCAGTTATTTCATGTGTTCATGATTAGTCTTTTGATGATGATATATGTATGTTCATATAGTGATTTCAGTTATTTTATGATGATAAATAGATGGATGATTTATATGCAGTTTCTATGGTTACTTACCCCATACTTGCATGTGTATGGTGTACTTGTATGTTTTACTTTATGTTTGACATTTCTGATGTGGTTGAGGGAGGGAGTTGTAGTCACATGCTAGTCCAGATCTATACAATACACCACACCCCATCATTGTCTATTTAGTTTAGAATTATATGTATATGTACATGCTAAAATTTTATGTAGATTGAAAGTATTGGGCATCGACTTCCTTGAATTGCTAGGATGAGCATGCCCTATCACAACATCTCAAAGGTAAAAGATGGGAGATAGTTGTTGAGTCCAAATCTTAACCCTACGCCAGTTGTCCTAGAAAGTAGGACATGTATCTGAGTTATTTACCCTTTTGAATTTGTCAAGTAACATGAATTCAAGATTTTGACCACTGAGTTTGATTTAGTACTTTGTCTTTCAGATGGGCTTTCTTATATGAATTTGTGGGTTTGTTGTGATTTTTAATTATAATTAAATAAAATAAAAAGAGTATTAAATGATTTAATTTAATGAAAATTTATAAAGAAAAATCAAATTTTTAATTTTATTTAATTAATTGAGAAATTAATTAAATAAAAGAATTAAATTTAAAAGATCTAATTAAAATTCTAGTTTTGGCATAATTATATTTATTTAATTTAATAAGTATTTATTTAGGAGTTTCATTTTAATAATAAACTCTAATTATTTTTTCTTTTTTGATCAGCAAATGACTAAAGCCTTATGAATTATATTAATTAAATAAAAGGAATATAAGTATCTTCATTCAGATGGGCATTGGTAGGAAAGAAAAAAGAAGAAAACCTCCAGTCTTGCCTGGGACCATAGTCCTTTAGTATTACATGATTGAAAGGGGCATACCCCAATCTCAAATATGTTACAAGTTTCTTCTACTTTGTATACAATTGTATTGATAAGTTTCACATCTAAATGTTGAAGATTATATCGATCTTTGTTAAGGATTCCTTTTTCTTTCCAATGAATAGGACGTGGGTGGCTTGAGGGTCTAATCTTCATTTTCCTATAACTCTACAAAAAACTATACAACAACAATTCTGGATAATGTGATCACTCCTTCCTTACTTGCTAACATGTATTGAAACTCATATAAAATGTTAGTTTTGTTAGAAAAATATATCATCAGATTTGATATCCCAGTTTTCCTGACATGTGTTTTCCTTTTGTCAATTTTGAGTAGCTTAATGATATACAATTCCCTTGATATAATATATATTTTTTAGGATATATAAACCTTCTTAACCACTTTAATGAAATCCACCTATGCCTAATTCATTTGTCTCTCAATCTATTTTGGTTAGTATTTAATTCTCTATTTGATATTAGGTGTCCCTCTTATGTCTATTTTGTTAGAAAAACTACCCTTAAATCTATGTTTCTACCAATTTCTTTAATTTTGATAGGATTTATCTTCTAATAAAAATGAACCTGAGCTTAGTAGAATATTAGCTATATTTCCTTTTTCATTATGATACATGACTGAATTTAAATGTCAAGTTTTATTAACATTTTACTTTTGAATTTGTTTCCTTTCTTTAGTATTATGAATGATAGGTCCTTGTGAGCTTAAATTAATATGCATATTGCTTGACTCTGATTCCAAATGTACCCAAATCATAATGATTAGATAACTTTTAGGATTAATTTAGTATTTATAATGCTCAACATTTTTCATAGGATAGTTTAATTCGTTATATGCTTTTTAAATTTCCTTTACCATATTAACTTTTGCATAGAAATAAAATCAATACAAGGAGAGACAAGATCCAATTTTAACCAAAGAGTATTATATATTAATGTTTAGAGTATTACATTTTATCCTTTGAGAGTTTCATATGATCCTTACTATACAAACTTATTTAGATACTTCTTAGATTTTTTAATTTGTCCAAAATTGATCCCATTTCTACAAAGGATGAGTCCTTGTTTCAAATTTGATGCTTTCATAAACCTTAATAGTTTCATCCTTGAAACTTCTACAAAAATAAGTAGCCAAACATCTATAAAGGAAGGCTTAAAACGTAAAGTGAAAAATCCCCCTATCAAACAGGGGAGTCCTCTAGATACCATGTTGCCTACAATACACAATCTACTAGAGACCCAAACTTAAGCTTACACAAACAAGAAAGACTCATTAAAACATCCATATACCAGAAGTCATAGATCTTTGTCATTTTTCGAAAAGACCATAATAATATCAGCCACTTCATCCATGATCATTACCTTTGATCCTAGAGGGAAAACATAAGCCAATTTCTCTTTGCTAGATTTAACCAGGTTTGGGACTAAGAATTCCATTTTTCTTGAGTTGCTCAAATCCACCCCTAGTTCTATGTAAGCTTTAGAGATCCTTAGATACAACAACAACTATTCCATGTTCTGGACTTGTCCAATCCTCCTCTATCCAAGCAAGAAATGGATGTTGATTTCTGTGTTTGGCCATTCCTCATAGAATTTTATGTTTTGACGGATGTAAAGAATGGATCTCCTAGAAACATTGGCTTGCCTTAAGCTGCTAGGAGGGCATGACATATGTACTTCAAGGAGTGGAATTCTTAGTTGTGAATTAATACTCAGAATTGCATTCTCTAGTCCTTTTAACAAAATGCTATGAAAGATATTATTGCACAGATGGATAATCTCTCATCATTTTACATTGACCCTCACTAGACAACCTATGAAGGTTCTTATAACAAAACTATTAGTATGCCAAGTACAATTATAGTTGAAGATTTTTTCACCTATGACTCTACTAACATCTACTCTTTTCATTACATCTACCAACTTCAAGATCCTATTCCACCACTTTGGTTTAATAGTACCCCTCAAGGCCATGGTTCAGACCTTTAGGGCATGATACAAGGTAATCACAATCTACATGTTAATGTTAAAACTACCTATTATCTAGAACTAGAGCTACCAAGATGATAGAGACATGTAATTAGATGTTCAAGTATGAGCTAGGTTAAAAAATGCTTTCTACATTTCACGATGTATCTAGATGAGTCTAGAATACCTTGTGGCACTTCATATGGGCCTTCTTGAGTTGTATCAATGAATGATAGTAGAAAATCATTATTTGATTACAAGGCAATGCAAAGCCCATTTCGTGAAAAGAGAAAGCAAGGAAAGAAAGGAGTTAAAGTCAATAAATTTTTTTAAAGACATGTTAGGAGATAGATACCACTACTATATAACATGGCAAGTTATATCCTCACCATCCACACCTAGGTTTTCCAGGTGATCCGCCCTTGTATTGCCTTCCCAAAAAATATTTCTAATCCTTATTTCCTCAAATTTATCTACTAGATTGAGAATAGTCTCTATTTTTGAATTCATGAACCAATTTGGGGTATCCCTTTTCCTTATTGCATTAAGGATTATTTGGGGGTCCCCTTCAATCTCTAAATGATTGATTCCCATTTTTAAGCCTAGTAGGAGTCCTTCATGAAGTACTTCTAGTTCAACTATATTGTTTGTTGAGATATTTATAGGTTTAGCTATTTTAACCATCTGGTTTCTTGAATTTGAATTAATGGTGCATCCTATTCCTACTATCCCTAGGTTACCTCTTGATGCACCATCAAAGTTTAATTTCGGCCACTCTCTTGGTGGTGGCTCTTATTTACAATCTTTTCTTGCTTTTATATCCTTTTAATTTAAACTAAAGGTGGGTTAATTAGATTATTCTGATTCATTTTTATTCCTTCATCCCATTCTATGAAGGTTCCTTCTTCTTTAATTATTTTTCAAGGGTAGTTGTTCATGACTTCTGTTATACTTGCTTCTACTTTGTTGCATAAGGAGGGTATACTACTTTCTGAATCATAGAAAATGTGTCTATTCCTTTCCTTCCATATTTTCCAAATAATTATTGCTAGAGATATATTCCAGAGTTTACTGTAAACTCTATAGTTACCTCATTTAGGCCAATAATTTAGATGACTAGTGAGATCTTCAGGTAGTGAAGATGTCCAAAGTAGTTTTTTCTACAGCTAGTACCAACATTCCTTAGCATAGGGACATTGATATAATACATGTTCAATGTTTTATTCACTTTCTTTACATAGGTTGCATCTCAGTGTTCCTTCAGACCCCATCTTTCTAAATTAGTCAGCAATTAAGATTCTCTTTTGCGATGTTGCCCATAAGAAGATTCATGCCTTAGGTAGATAGGTTGAATTCCAACAAAACTCTAGTGGCATGTATATATTGTCCCACCTTTATGAGTTAATTATTAGGTTATATCATTTCTTCACACTATACAATCCATCTTTTAAGGTCCACCATATGACTTTATCCTCCCTTACCGGTTAACTTGTCACTGTTTTAGTATTCCCTCTAGTATTCCTTTATCTGTGGGGGTTAGGTTAACATCTTCCAGTGATTTCTACATCCATATTTCCTCTTTTTTCACCTTTTTGGATTTTACATAGTTGGCTACCTTTGTACCCCATAAATTTACTAATGTGTCTTTTATAGTGGCATAAATGTTAAGACTATCTAAAGGGGGATATCCATCCCAGGAATCTTCTCAAAATAATGCTTCTTCTTGTTTCCCTATACCTATGCTACATATTATTGATCATTGGGCAACAATTTTCCAAAAAATTCCATGCTTCTAACCCTTTTGGAGGATTCCTAGTTCTAAATAGTAATGTTGGATCCACCTCATTCAAGTATTTGTTAGATAGGATTTTAGCCCATTTGGTTTTCCTCTCTTGATATATACACCACACTAGCTTATCTCCCAAGGCTTCATTCTGCCAATTTTTATTGTACCTAATCTGTCTAGTTCTTTTGGCCTACAGATTTTTTCCCATTGAATAAATGTTTCTTTCTTCTTATCCTCTATTCTATTCCAGAGAAAATCCCTTAATTTTCCTTCTATTTTCTTATTAATGTTTTTAGGTAATGGGAGACATGATATTTGGTACTTGGTACTGCTGAGAGAATGGATTTGATCAAGTAGTGACTCTTCTGACCTTAATTAGCCATTTTCCTTTCCAACTTTCTATTTGTTTATCTATTCTTTCTAAAATATTTTTCCATCCATGTGTTTGTCAACCTCCTTTTTCTAAGTGAATTCTGAGATACTTGCAAGGGAAAGAGCCTTTCACATAGCCCATTCTATTGCATATCTATTTTTCACTGGCTGATAGGGTGTTAAGGAAGAAGATTTTGGATTTTTTAGCATTCACTTTTTTCCTCAAAGCTTCAGTGTAATCATTAATAATTTTTTTAAAGTTTTGAGCTTCTTCCATAGTACTAGATCCTACTAAAATTGCATCATCAACTAATTGTTGGTCCATGATATTAGGCATGTTTTTTGCCACCATAATACTTGTAATTCTACCTTCTATTTGTGCTTATTGTATCAATCTTCCAAAGGCTTCTTCCATGATAATAAATAGGAAGGGGGATACTAAAAAAATCTTCTAGGGTACTATTGATTAGTAATGAGATTTTTAGTGTAGAAATACATTGGAATATTATGTTAATCCATTTATATGAGAAACCAAATACTTCTAAAGTTTTAGATAAAAAATATCCAATCCATCATATCATATTCTTTCCACATATCTAATTTCATTAGCATGCTTGTTTCTTTAATTCTAGAGGAAGAATGAATGGTTTCTTAAAAAATTGATATTCCATCCAAAATTTATCTACTAGGTACAAATCTTTTTTTTTTTTTTTTTTTGAGATAAGTTTAGGAAGATAGGGTTTTAGTCTATTTTCTAATGTTTCGGATAATATTTTATATAGAGTGTTACGTAAAGAAATAGGTCTAAAGTAATTGAGGTCTATAGAGGTTGATTATTTGGCAATCGGAGCTAGGAAGGTATGATTTATTTATGTCAATGCTAAGCCCCCATTTCATTTAACTTCTATTTCTTTCTAGAGGCTTGTTCCTATGATGTCCCAACATCTCTAAAAAAATAATTCTTGAAAACCATCTAGGCCTAGTGATTTATCCAGTTCAAGGTTGAAGAGAGCCTTCTTAATTTCCTCTAATGTAAAAGGTTTGTTAAGAAGCTAGTTGTCTTCTGTTGTAATTATTCTTGGGATTTCTTGTAACAACTTTTGTTGTGCTATTTGGTTTGACAAATCAAATTTTTTTAAGATGTTTTGGTAATAATCTATCATCACTATTGTTATTTTATTTGGATCTTCATTAGTAATATCTTCATTATTTTTTATTTCCATTATTTTGTTTATTGATCTATTGTAAATGGTTTTGTTATGGAAAAACTTCATATTATGGTCCCCCTTTGTTAACTACTTCTCCCTAGAGTTTTGTCTCCAAAATATTTCTTCCTTTGCTAAGATATTGTCCTAATTTGCTAAAACCTCTTTCTCTTTGATGATTTTTTTTAGTATTCATTCCATGTTGTAATTATTCTTGGGATTGCTTATAACAACATTTGTTGTGCTATTTGGTTTGACAAATTAAAATTGTTTAAGATGTTTTGGAAATAATCTATCATCACTATTGTTATCTTATTTAGGTCTTCTTCAATAATAGCTTCATTATTTTTTATTTCCATTATTTTGTTTATTGATCTATTGTAAATGGTTTTGTTATGGAAAAAATTTGTATTATGGTCCCCCTCTGCTAACTACTTCTCCTTGGAGTTTTGTCTCCAAAATATTTCTTCTTTTGCTAAGATATTGTCCTACTTTGCTATAAGCTCTTTCTCTTTGATGATTTTTTAAGTATTCATTCCATATTTGATTACTTCCTCATTTAAATTGAGGTCTTCTTCATTTTGTATATTTTCTTTAAAGATATTATTGAAGTGAGTTTTATTCCATTGTAAGATTTTTTCTTTCAAAATTTTTAATTTTGATACAAAGAAAAATATTTTGGAACCTTTTAAGTTTCCTTCTTGCCACCATTGTCTGATATTTTCCATAAATTTTCTATCTAAGAACCACATTTTTTCACATTTAAAGGGATTCCTAGATGGTTTCATTGCTTCCATGGACTCAATCCTAACAGAGTAGTGATCTAATCTTGCAATTGGCAAGATAGTTGTTTGTACATTTAAATCAAAATTTGTTAATTCACCTTTGATGAAGAACCTATCTAGTTTTTCAACAATGTAACTGAAACATTTTCTCTTGTTATTCCATGTATATATCCCATTGGAAGATGGGATTTCTAGCAAGTTATTTTCCCTTACCCAATCTCAGAAATATGTTACTGCCTGCAAGACCAACTGTGATCCTCCATGTTTCTCTTTGAGGTTAAATATCACATTAAAATATCCTCCAATAATAAAGTTTTCTGTTGGATTACCTTCCATGAATAAGATAATTTATTTCCAAATCCTCTTTTTATCTATTGTTTGTGTTGGTACATAGACATTAATCAAAGTAGTCTAAATGTTATATCACAAGCTTATTAGTTTACAACTCATTCAATGATCATTTGTTGTTATCATATTAAGATCCATTCTCCTAGGATTACATATTACCCCAATTCCTAGTAAGGCCCCATTTGATTCTTTGAATATTGTTTTCCACTTGCCCAATTTCTTTTCCAATTTGTGTCCTTGATCCTTATTTAATTTGGTTTGCTGAATTAAAAAAAATTTCTTATTCGAATAGGACAAGTTTGCACTTTAATAAGCGCTTCTTACTAGGGGTGTTGAGTCCTGTAGTGCTCCACGTTGTGATATTCATTGAGCTATGGGAAGGCTCTTCCCCTTCCCAACATTTAGTGCTTCGATAATTTTTTTTGTTCTTTAGCCTTCCCATAAACTTCTCTTTAACTCCTTTAATGATTTCCTACCTTGATTCTTTTCATGTTTTCCACATTTAGCAATTTTAAAAACCTCTTGATCAATGGCTATGCCTAACTTTTCCAGTTCATGAGTGGTATAGTTTGTGCCATTTGGATTTGTTTCTTCTTCCATTTTTTCATCTTCTTCTATTAATTCCTTGACAATAGATATTTCTAAATCTATTCCCTCTTCATTTATCTCCTTATCATCTTCTATCAGAAATGTCTTCTCTTTGATTACCTTACAACTATGTTCTATATTATTCAACACCCCAAACTCCTCCCATATCTATTGATAGCCAAACTGGTGATCTTCTTCACTTTATATTTGTTGCTTTTTTTTTTTGTTTCTTTGAATAATATGTCTTCATATAAGTTTCTACTTCCATTGGAATTGAGAATTCCTTTAGTTTATTCATTCTCTTAGATGTTAGTTTCATATTTGTGTCTTTATCCTCAAAGGGGTACTTCCCATTGTCTGTAGTTTACCAAAACTTGTGACTCCTTTTTTCTTTCTTTCGGATTGTTACATTTTCTCATTGTGTTGAAGTTGTTGGAGGTATTGAAACTTCCTACTCCTAATTTATTTTATAGAAATTTGCCTATATAGGTTCTTGGTTTCTCTTAGCATCCCCATTTTTGGAAGATTTTGATTGTTCTTTGCCTAGATTATCTTTTGTCTTTAAGAAATGCTCTCTGATATGCTTGTTTTGACCCTTTTTTCCCCTTGGACTATTTTCCTCTCTCAGATTTGTTGACCCTTGTTCTCTTGCTCCTACCTATCTACTCTTTTGGCTTTCTTCTTTTGTTTCATCCTTATTCTTTGAGTCTACCAAAGTTCCCTCTTATTTTGTAATTATTGATGTATTGTCCCATACTTTGTACTTTGGCTTTTCATTTCTCTCGTGTTCATAATGTATTTGTCCTCCTAGTGTTATTTGATATTCAATATCAGTTTGTAGGAGTAGAATGTCATGGGATAATCTATTTAAATTCCTCACATTAGATTCTATATCTTTGAGGAAATCATTTTCTTTTTGTCACTTCTTGCAATCCCTTAGTCTTGAGAGATTTAGCTAGTTTTCTTGGTTTCCTTCATTTTCAACTATACTTTCTTCTATCTTCTTCTTAACCATCTTTCATTCCCCTTCTGTTTCTTGTTTCCATATTCATAGTATATGCACCCTGAAATGGTCACTTAGACTATGGGCCCCCATTATTCAATTTATCAAATTTCTTGAATTAGTGGTTTGCAATATTTTATTAAATCAATTCAAATCAATTTCTTTGATCAAATTGTAATGATTCAATTATTTCAACATTTCCTATGGTTTGATCATTTTACCCTAAGTCTTATTTAATTAAAAGAAAACCTCTCTTTTAATTAAATAATCAATCCATATATAATTAATTAAGAGAAAAACCCTCTTTTAATTTAATTTAATATTTCCTATTTAATTAAAAGAACCTTCTCCCTTTTAATTAAATAAAATCCCACTTGAAAAAGGAAATAATTTTTTTCCCCCCCTCTACACTTAAATGCAAATATTTCTAAGTGGGATTCCATTTAATTTTTCCTCCTCTTTTCTCATTGGTGGAATTTTGTCTCACATGGATCATTCTTTCTCCACCCTTCATTAAATCTTATTGCCTCTTAATCTTAATCGTCCATTCTTCTTTATAAGGGAGAGCCCTCTCCTCATTTTTGACATCCACGATTATGCTATTGCTATGTTTTAGGTTTGTAGAGAAATTTTTGGAGGAGTTTGAGTATTAAAACTTTTTGTGCAGAACTTCTATCTTCTTGTCTTCTTCTCTCATGCATCCATAGCCTCAATCCTTGAATTTTCATACTAGCTTAGATCCATATTTTCTTTCATAGATTAATCTTGCATTGTTATTTCCTTTCATAGATTAGATTTAATTTCTTGTATTTCTTTGCATTGTTATCATTTAGATTAGCTTGCATCTTCATTTGCATGCATATTTTGATCTTTGAATCTCTTTTTTTATGGTATATTTGCATGGGCACAAAAAAGGTTAAACTGAGGGCCTCCATTAAAAGCCCTTGAACTCCATGAATAGAGAGCTATGAGCCACCATTTGAGACCTCATTCTTGAGAAATCTTTGATATAATGACTCATAGAAGTGTGTCAACATTTTAGCACACACTTGGTAATGTTTTCTGCATCTTTTCCCTTCCATTTGAATTCCTTTTCTTATTCTCCTTGCAATATTTGTTTATTGACATGGAAATTTCCTCTTATCCTTGATCAAATATTCATGTTTTTTACTCTATGTGCTTACATTCCTTAACATCTTATTGGTATTTGTAATTTGATGGGACATGCTTAAGTTGGGTCTAAAATGCCCTGCTTAGAGATCCTTGGAACAAGGATAAATAAAACCCAAGATATTTCTTTTTTAAAAACAAGTATGGATGTAGAAAATAATCAAAATACAAGAATAACAAAGATTTCAATAGAAGACTTAACCAAAAATCTTGAAAACCAACGAATCTCCAAGTGCCACTATCGAATGACAAACTCAAATAGAAAGATGAAAACCAAAGGTGATAGTAGAACATGAAATCTTTGATTTTTCAAAGCTACAAGAAATCCTAAAGGGAACTCAAAAGACCAAATTGCATTCCCCAAAAAATAGTGAAGATGCCCTTGCTTTTCACATAAGGAAAAGAAACCATAGTCTCATGCTAGGAAGTACACCTTCACAGGAGGAAGTGTACCACACCACATGAGGAACTACCCTCTCATATGAAGAAACACCTTAGAAGAATAAAAAATTCTCACCACTTTGGTACTGAGGTTTATGTTAGAGAATACCCACATGTGCGCAAGGAAGTGCCAAGTCTTGCGCAGGAGAGAGTATGATCTCGCTTGAGCATCCACCACACTTCATGTGAGAGAATTCCTTTTGGCATGAGAGATCACATTCTCACACAAGAAAACACTTCTTTGACATGAGGAAGTATAACAACAATAGGAAAAATGAAAGATGAAGAAGTAGGAAAAAAATTTCCTCCACACCAAGGAGTACCAAATCCATGGATCGAGGCTTAGACACTCAAACATGATAACAATAAGATAGAAAGAGCATCTGACCATCTAAACTAGTAGTATAAGAAAACATACTAAAAGCAACATCACAATCAATAAAAATAAATAAACTCATGTGTGGTTCTTGCCAACCATAATAACATCATGAGACCTTGAAGGCCCTAGCCATCCCCCATGTGTAACATCCCAAATTGCCAACTAGATAGCCAGATTTTTATTATGAGGGTGTCACTATTAAAATGTAATAACATCATAAGAACAAGGAAATCTAACATGCTAAACCAATAAGCAAAAAATACTCAAACTAAGTAAATCACATTATCTAATCATATGCCAAACATTATAATATAAGAATGCATCAAATAACTAACATAATCTAATAATGATATCCAAGCATTCCAATGTAACCATAAATCAAAAGGAAGCATACTCCAGAATCCCAACTATACCAAGTGAACATCAAGCATCGATCACAACTAGAAATAGATTGTCTCTATACATCGGTCCCCAATAGTGGTATAAGTAGGTATGCCTCCCAACCACATGAAACCCATAGGTTCACTTTTGTCATGCTGATGGAGATAATGATTCAACAACAAACACCCATAAAATAAACATCCATTGCTAGCACTCACATTAGATAGTAAAGAGGACTGCAACCAAGCTCATGAGACAATACAAGTACAGTAGGGCCTAGTTAGACATTTAAAGGGTCAACTATGTAGGGACTTGCTAGAGGGTAAATAATTTTGCATTGGGTAGCCCAAGCTAGTATTGTGCAGACTGAACTCCCCAACAGAAGGCTCTCACACTATGTCCCTGGACTTAACTGGGTGCTCACACATCTTATTATCTTAAGTTTATTATTGAGTAATTGATTTAGTTATCGCTTAATTAAGCCTTTTTCATGCCAAACTAGGAAATAGTCACCAAGGTTGAGGTAGAAGTCCCTCCATGATGCTACCCTACCCTACCCATACTCATCCAATGATTAGCTCTCGTAGGCATGCATATTCCCAACCCAACCCCAATGAAAATAACTCAACAAAATTACAAATGGGAGATTAGGCCTCGCAAGTCACCCAAAAAATGCATGTGCACATACTCATGTGTGGCACACCACCATTACAAAGATCATAAAGCAAGGGTTGGATGAGAACACAAGCAATAAAAATTCTCAACTAAAAAAAAGCTTGGGAGAATAGATGTGACATGCATCCCAATGAAACATAAAATTGTAATAGTGGCCTAATTGACATCCTATGGATAATCCAACTCCATGACCAACATCTTGCCAAGAAAACCCCAAAAAATTGGGCAGTACACAAATCGAGGTAAAAACTCTAAATTTAAAAAAATTGAAATTAAAACCCATTTGGTCTTAGAACAAAAAAGCCATAAAAATTCAATAAAATTTAGGTTTGGACACCATTTACAAAAGTGGCCAGCATAATAGTGTGAAACCCCCAAATGCTCATCCTAAAAATCAAGAAAATGATCATACTTGACCAACTAGGTAGAACCAACAATTAGAAATGGAGGCTAGGGGAATATTAGTTCTTAGCCTCCTAACATTCAACTACCAAAAATAGAAATTGAAATGAAGCTAAAATATGAAAATGGGGCTTGCATCTCCTAACATACAACTACTGGTCTCCTAAGTCTTCAAGTTGTTTAACGTTATAAACACCTTAAAGGGCCCACATCTTCTCAATCATCCAATCTTTCGAGATCAATAATCATTGATTTTTCACTATGGAAAGTTGCATGTTGAATATTCATAGTGACATAATGACAATGTGACATGCATCCAAGTGGGGCCTCTTGCTTTGAGTTATGTATAGTAGTTAGTGAAACATTGAGAACCACAGATTAAAGATAGATCTATGGTTGTCATTTTGTTGCTATAGAAAAATGTAAGGTATTTAGTTGTAGTGACATAGCAATAGCATGCCACATTTCC
This sequence comes from Cupressus sempervirens, assembly GCA_028749045.1. Classification (NCBI taxonomy): domain Eukaryota; kingdom Viridiplantae; phylum Streptophyta; class Pinopsida; order Cupressales; family Cupressaceae; genus Cupressus; species Cupressus sempervirens. Next base: position 489,475,628 of record CM053788.1, on the reverse strand, counting down.
TAGTGGGCCACTTCATTTTTATGGCTGATGGATATGTTAGAACGAGATGACAACTATCTAAATTTTATTTCTGCTTTACAAAAGTGGGCCAGTTTCTTAAGTGCCTTTGTTCACCATTGATTTCAAAGTAAATCTATGCCTATCATTTTGTTGATATAGAAATTTGTTAGATCTTTATCCATGGTGATATAACGATAGCTGGCCACGTGGAGGTGGTGAGACCAGCTCATGCAAGGAGTTTCCAAAGGTTTTCTACCATAAATGAAGCTCCCATAGTCAGGTTCTTATTTGTTGCAGATATAAATACATAGAGAAAGGGTATTTTGTCATGGTCATTTGATCTTCAAACATCAACAATTGTCATTTTGTCACTATGGAAAGTTGCATGATGAATATACATAGTGAGATAGAAATGATGCAACATGTGTCCCAGTGGGCCCATCATAGTTCATAAGGTGTTGTATTTTTTCCACTGTTAGATTGAAGATAGATCAAGGGTTGTCATTATATCGCTCTTAAAAATTGGTAGATCTTTAGTCATAGTGACATAATGACATTTTGACATGTGTCCATGTGGGCCCAAGGGGTAAAACTAGAATAAAGGAATGTGGATCAAATATTTCCATGTGGCACTCTTTAGGAAGGTTGAAAAGTCAGTAGGAAATGATAGGTGAGTTAAGCTTAACTTGAAGAAAAAAGGTGGCAAAGTTGCAAATAGTAGGCAGTCAAAGAGTCAGTATAAAATGGGAGGACTAGCTAGGTGGCAAAATGTTTTGATATCATTGGGCCATGTGGTGAAGGAAAAGGTGGAATTTGTTTGACTTGCTAATATATCTAATTTGGCACATTGAAAACATGGGGAAAAGTAACTCTTTAATGGTGAATCAACCTTTTGATCATCTACAACTACTTTCATCATTCTCCATGCATGTTTAACATAAAGGACATTCAATAATTGCTTTTTGGTTATCCATTTATTTGGTTTTGCATTAATGGTCTCCATTTCTATCTTCTCAAGGCTCCATTTGATGAATCATATAATTTTCTTGCATCTAGATGTGTACCAAGATTAGATTTTCTCTCAAATTTGCAGTGATTGTTCTTTGAAACCTTAATGTTAGTGGTTGAGCTTTACCTTAGGGAAGAAGCTATCTCAGTTATGGTTGGACTAAAAAGCAAGTTTTGTGACTCTTCCAAGGGCCAATCATTTTTTTTCATTCTATAGCATTGTATTCTATGCTTTTCTACTGTAATTTCCTTTTTCCTATGAATTAATAAATTTATCTAACATTCCTCATTTTCCAATTAATATAAGTGCAAAACCTTCTTTCCTTTATCATGTTTTGTTTCTCATTCTTCAATCTGTATAATAGTATCTATTTTTCCTTGAATGTTATAGAGTGAAGTTCCCTCCTTGCAACATCTCACTAGGTTTTTGATCTATATGTGGCTGTTCAATTAGAGAAAAGATTGAATTAGTGTATTTTGAAGTTATATTAATGAATAGTGCATTTTTAGGAGAGATATGACTGAACAAACTATTTTTGATGTATCACCCCTTTAGATTAGATTAGGTAGTTTTCTTCCATGCATTCCTTCTCCCTTTTCCTCTCAAGAAGTGGTTAGATGCACCTGATAGTAAGGAAGTTAGCCTTCTTTGGAGACTCAATCTCATAGTTCAAATCCCACAACTTGGAGATTGTTTCCATGTTTTCCAAGGTTTCTTTTAGGTAAGACTTTAGGCAAGGGTGCAAGATTTTTGTGACAACAATTTTTGGCATGCCTGGTGGGATTCTCATATTGAAGCATTCTAAGTTCACTGGTGTTAAAGAAGAACTTCAAATCATGTCGAGGAAATAGTGTTGTTTTGAGTTTTTTGGGCCTTCAAGAGGCTCACATTCAAGCACTTGGTGACTCCACTCTACTTTCACATCTAGTTTCAGAAGAACGTTTCGGTGATTCATGCCCAAAGCTCACACAAGGGAATCTTCTAGAGGTACATTTTTGTATACTGAGATTTCAATTTCAAATCCTAGAAGAAAGAGATCTAGATTATCATTATCATCAATTTGAAGTATAGAATTAGCTAATACACCTGCAAGATCTCCTTCCACTCCTTCAATTGATAGGTCACAACCTAGAATACCATCTGCCCATTTAAATAGATCACTTTTTTATATGGCTAGAGCCCATTCTTTTTCCACCTTCAATGGTGGAAGTCCCCCACTTCCTGCTCAAAAACATCATATCCCAATTGCAGCTCTTAAAAGCATACCCAATTTTACTAGTGAGACTTCCATCTCCCCTGTAGAACATATTCAAGAAATTTCCAATATCTATAATATACATGGTATTATAGAGGATAATGTCACTATTAGGTTTCTAGCTTCATCACTAAAAGGAAAATCCTTACAATAGTATAGGGGTTTACCACACAATTCTATTACTTGTTAGGATGGGTTATGAGTAGGACTTTGCAAACACTTTGAAGATAAAAGTGATCATTTATCATTTTGGAGTGGCTAAAAACTATCAAAAGAGCACTGCATGAATATATGGCTGATTTTAATTATAGATTTCAGAAGACATGGGGTATAATACTTGTTGTAATAAAGCCCACCCCTAGTAATGTTTTCTTGTATTACCACAGAGCCTTTAATAGTGATATTGCTACCACCTTACAATCTATGCCCGAGGAGACACTTTACTAGATGCCTATGAAATTTCTATAAGGGAAGAAAATATCTTGATACAAGGAGGGAAGTTAGCTCTAAAGCCTCTAATGCCTTTCTTTCTTAACATGCCCAATCATTAGCCTATTGTAGCCCATATGCCTACCACATCTACAAGTCAACCCCTTACTATTGTCCCTTCAGCCTCTACATCATCAAAAGAAATAGATGAAATTAAATATATGATGTAGTCTATGATGCAAAATATAGACAAGAAGTTGTAGGGTGAGGAGAAGAAGCTAGAGGATAGCTTCTTAGTGATACAGAGGATGAGTAACAAGGTGGTGATGCTAGAAAGGTGAAAAGCTCAAAACAATAAGCCTCCCCCACTATAGTATCAAGGTCCCATGCATGATAGGCCTCCAAATCAAAATTAGGGTCATGTTCCATATAGTCAGAATAGACCTATTGGAAATACTCCTACTGCAAATACAAACCTAGACAAGGCACTAGTCCATCAGAATAATCTTGCTCAAGATCAAGACTTCTTCCCTTCCTGTAACTATTACTATGGATATTGTATGTGTCAAAAGGAAGAATCATTCCTAACACTAACTACACAAGAGAAAGTAGTAGGGAGACAACATAATGTTGGCTAACCTACTAATGCTTCTCATCTACAATAAGAAGATGATTGTTCTTTCATGAACTATCATCTACGGGAACATTGCCATGTCAATCATGATGCCATAGCTCATAATACTAAAAGTAAAAGAAGAGTTTTTGGAGATGTTATCCCCCCACCAATTCAAGCTTTAACTTTAGATGCGACTCCTCATGAGCTAGTGATGAATGCACAATCTAGTGTTGCTCCTCAATAGAGGCAAGATATGAGCAACAAGAAGTCTACTAAACCTTAGACTTCTCAAATTCATCCACCTATCCATGCAGCTCACAAGGCTTTAGTCAAAGTAGCTAATACTCCCTTTAATATGGTAGATCAAATGAAAAATACTAATGCCAATATCTCTATATGGGATGTTGTTGCTACTATACCATCATAGAAGAAGCTATTGCAACAAGAGTTAGAGAACATGGAGGTGAAAGATAAGCCACCTAGAGAAGATGATGCAACAAGCCTTGTGCAACCAACAAAAGAAGAAGAAACAAGTAGGAAAAGTAAACCTCCTCCTTTTTATGTCTCTTTTATCATAGGGGACAAGCTAGTTCATAATTGCATGATAGATTTTGGAGCTAAAAGTTCAATAATGCCTAAATTTATAGCTAACCTCCTTGGTATTAAGTATGAACCAATGTTGAGGGATGTCGTTCAGTTAGATGATAGCTCTATCAAGAATATAAAGATGCTTAAAAAATGTGGACATGGCTTTGCATGCATGCCCTAGTTGTACTATAATTGAAGATATATCAGTAGCTGAGGTTGAACCACATTTTTCCATCTGTCTTTCTAGGGATTTCACTACACAAATAGGAGGTCATATTGTAGTAGATTGGTCCTATATGTTCTTTAGAATAATGTATGGGACAAAAGCTTCCATAAAAGTAGAGCCTTTGGCCCTCAACCACATAGAGGCTTATACTCCAAGCCCTATAAACATAAATTGTACAATTAGGGAGGAGAATGAGAAATACATAAGACATGATCATGCTACTTCCTTAGTAGAGATTTCTAATTATCTCTTGGATGAATGGACCACTTCTTATCAGTTTGATCTGGTACAAGAAGCTCTAGAGACAAGCCTTGGCACATATTGCATATTAGAAAAGGATGCTCCTATTCCTAATCTCATAAAGAAGGAAGAAGATATTGATGGATTATGGAGCATGTTCTTTGATGGCTCAAGGAATAAGAATGGATTAGGGGCTAGTGTGATGCTTGTCTCCCCTAACTTGGAGAAGTCTTACTTCTCTTGTAAACTCCAATTCAGTTGCACCAACAACATAGCAGAGTATCAAGAGTTGATTCAAGGCCTCCAACTTGTTTACAAAAGGGGAATCAAAGCTCTAAGGGTCTTTAGAGATAGTGAATTGGTTGTTAATCAAGTAAGGAGCAAAAATATCACTAAAAATAATTTTATCAAAGCATATAAACATAGAGTTTGGGATTTTCTTGAGGGTTTTTAGGCATTTAGTATTCAAAGTATTCCTATAAGAGAAAATAAACATGTTGATAGATTAAAAACAATAGGTGATGATTATGATGCACTAGAGAATGCTAAGGATAATAGAGAACAAAACATCAAATTAGTTGTAAGACCTTCAATTCTAGAAAACCATACAAATTGGCATATGTTTGATTTTGATATGCAAATTGCCAATTTCTTGCAAAATAAGGCAGGATTCTTTGCAAGTCTAGGCTCCAAAGCTAGTAGGGGGACCAAATCATAAACCTAAAATCTAACAATGCCTAAAGGTCTAATTAATTTGGAGAGTATCCTCAACCCTAATGATCAAGCGAGGGGAAATGACCCAAACTTGGTTGCAATTAAAGATGATCACATACTAGTTGCCATTGCTGATGGAAGAGTTCTTAGTTTGGAAAAGGTATTCTTTGAAGTTGAACAAGAAAGTTTTATTCATTTATGTCAAGAGTTCAATGTTATATTTTCATGGACATATGATGATTTAAAGGGTTTTTACCCAAGTTTGTTTCAACATACCATAGATTTTAGTAGTGATGCAAAGCCTGTTAAGTAGAAGAAAAGGCTAGTTAATCTTAGGGTTGAACAATTAATGAAAAAAGGAGCTATCCAAGCTTATAGAAGCCAACATAATTTTTCCTATTAAGCATTCCTTGTAGATAGCTAACCTTTTTCTTGTTAGGAAGAAGAGTGGGGATATTAGACTATGTGTAGATTTTAGAGATCTAAATAAGGCCTCTCTTAAAGATCACCACCCTCTCCCTCCCATGGATAAGATGTTATCCAAAGTCAATGGATTGGCAAGATTTTCTTTCTTAGATGGGTTTTTAGGGTATAATTAGGTGTTAGTCCAAGAGTGTGATAGATATAAGACTACTTTTACTACTAAATGGGGCACTTATGCCTATAGAAAAATGCCTTTTGTACTAAATAATGCAAGTGCCATTTTTCAAAAGGCAATGGAGATGGCCTTCAAGAATATGATTAAGAAGTTTGTTCTAGTTTACCTTGATGACATAATAGTCTACTTCGAGAATTTGGTAGATTACTTTGGTCATCTAAGGTAAGTGTTCATCAAATGTAGGGAGTGTGATGTGTCACTGAATCCAAGCAAGTGTCTATTTGCCACTAGTCAAGGGATTTTTCTTGGAAATACTCTATCTAGGGAGGGCTTTACCATTGATCTAGAAAGAATAAAGGCAATCCTTGATCTCCCACTTCCTACTCATAAGAAAGGGCTACAAAGTCTCCTTGGTAGAATCAACTTTTTCAGGAGATTTATTCCTAATCTTTCTACCATGGTCAAGCCTTTTACAACCATGATAAAGAAGAATACAATCTTCACCTAGACTAAAGAGGGGAGGGCTAGTTTTATAGAGATCAAGAAATCAATAACATCAACTCCTACCCTTACCAATGCCAAATTTTATAAGGTTTTCATTCTATATACCCTTGGAGGTGAGTCAAGTGTATTAGTTGCTTGACATAGCTGAATGATGCTAATGAAGGACAACATATATCCTTTTTCAATAAATGGCTAAAGGATTGTGAAGATAAGTACAATTATGTGGAAAAATAGGTCATCTTTTTCATAAGGGATTTAAAGAAATTTAGACATTTGTTATCACATAACAAGATTTAGCTCCTTGTTCCACATGCAAGTGTGAATGATTTCCTCCTGAATAAAGACATTAATGAGAAAAGGGCTAGGTGGATCGTAGACTCATGGAGTATGATGTTGATATCAAGATGACCAAGCTGGTTAGAGGTAAAGGACTATGTGAATAGATGATTTCATCCTAGGAGACAACTAAGGAGGTTTCTCTAGTTATAGAAAATGTAGAATTAGTGTGGGATGAAAACTTGAATAGTTGGATATATGACATGACAACCTTCTTATTGCAAGAAGGCTATCCACAAGGGTTAAGAAGAGCCAAAATAAGACAATTTAGATTATAGTCTATCCATTTTTCCCTAGTGGATGAGATTATTTTCAAGAAGGATTTTAATGGAGCCTTATTAAGATGTATCAACCCTAATCAGACAAATAGGGTGATTAGAGAATTTCATGATGTTCCTGATGGTGGCCACTTCTCAGCTAGAACAACAACTATGAAGATAATGAGAGTTGGTTATTATTGGCCAACTTTGTTCAATGACTATTATAAACATATAAGGAAATGTGAAGTGTGCCTTCTTCTTAAGTAAATAAAGGTTAGCAACTCTTCCTCTCATCCTATTTAGGTTGATCAACCATTTGCCTAGTGGGGGCTAGATTTTATTGGTCCAATAAGTCCACCTTCCATCTTTGGTCACAAGTGGATCTTGGATACAATAGATTATTTTGAAAGGTGGATAGAAGAAATAGCCTTGAAGGATTCCATAGAGGCCTTTATAGTGGAGTTCCTTGATGTTATTGTTACCATGTTTGTTGTCCCTTCAACAATAATATCAGACAATGCTAAGTCCTTTGTTGGATCTCACATTTGTTCTTGGGTAGTTCACCATGGTATCTATTTGAACACCTCCTCAAATTACTAACCCCAATGCAATGGCTTGGCTAAATACTTCAATAAGAACCTGATCAAAATCATGAAGAGGACAATTGAGGATAACTAAAGGTGTTGGTGTTCAAAACTAAGGACATCCCTTTGGGTTGACAGAATCACACCTAAGAGAGCAATAGATAATTCACCTTTTGTACTGGTATACAAAAGGGAAGTTACGCTTCCTATTTCCCTTGAGTTCCCCTCTCTTGAATTAGCTCATCAGTTGGAGGTAATTGAAGATGATGCCATGACAGCTAGGATGGAAGAATTGATGGAGTTAGAGGAAAAGAGATAACAAGCTATTCAGACACTTAAGGCACATCAACAAAAGGTCAAAAGAAGTTTTGACAAGAGAGTTATAGCTGGGATTTTTAGGGAGGGAGACCTTTTTCTCAAGTGGGATGTAGATAGAGTTAAACTAGGTAGACACTCCAAATTTGATGCTATATGGAGTGGTTATTATATTACCATCAATTGTAAAGAGGCTAATGCTTTTCAATTATGCAGGGCTAATGGTGATGTCATGTCAATTCCAGTCAATGGAATTTACCTCAAACCCCACTTTTAGAGAGGGTTAGGGTTTTTTATATATATTAGAGTATTTTCCTATTTTCAAAGAAGTGCATGAGCATGTGCTTTTCTTTGTGTGAGATAGAAAATTTTGAAGTTTTTTGCAGTTGTAGAGAAGATAGAGGTTGCAATTTTTGTTGATTTTAATGTACACAGGACCTCATTTTTTGTGACTCTATAGCCAAATGGATGCTTAAGGCCACTACTCAATTCTTAGTAGGCTAGTATCCCCTCTGAGTCACCAAAATTGTTAGTCATTTCTCCCCTCTCACCAAAATTTTGAGATTTCTAGTAGTATTCATGTCCAATGGTTGAATATTTAAAATTTCAAATATTGGACACATGAAAAAAAAATATATAAAACTTTAGTCATATGTATTATATCCTAATTCTTCAAGTTTTTTTATGTTATAAACACCTTAGAGGGCCTGCATCTTCTTAGCCATTTGATCTTCCAAGATCAACAATCGTTGCTTTGTCACTATGGAAAGTTGCATGATGAATATTCATAGTGACATAATGAGAATGTTACACATGTCCAGGTGGGGCCTCTTGCTTTAAGTCATGCACAATAGTCAGTGATACATTGAGAACCATAGATTGAAGATAGATCTATAGCTGTCATTTTGTCACTATAGAAAAATGCAAGATCTTTAGTCATAGTGACATAATGATAGCGTCCCACACATCCCAGTGGGCCACTTCACTTTTGTGGCTGATGGATATGTCAAAATGAGATGACAACTATCTAAATTTTATTTGTAATTTTCAAAAGTGGGCTAGTTTCTTATGTGCCCTTGTCCACTATTGATCTCAAAGTAAATCTACATTTGTCATTTTGTCACTATAGAAAGTTTCTAGATCCTTAGCCATGGTGATGTAACAATAGCTTACCACATCAAGGTGGTGGGACCAGCCCATGTAGGGAGTTGTTGAAGGTTTTCTACCATAAATGAAGCTCTAGCTTTCAAGTTCCTATTCGCTATAGATATAAACACAGAGAGAAAGGGTATTTGGTCATGGTCATCTAATCTTCTGAGGTCAATGATTGTCACTTTATATCTGTGGAAAGTTGTATGATGAAGATACATAGCAAGATAGCAATGATGAAACACGTGTCCCAGTGGTCCCATTATTGTTCATAAGGTGTTGTATTTTCTCCATCATCTTATCAAGGTTTTGTTTGATAAATGATATGAATTTCCTACATGTGGATGTCTATCAATATCTGATTTTCCCTCAAATTTGTAGTGATAGTTCTTTGCAACCTTATTGGTGGTGGTTGAGCTTTTCCTTAGGGCAGAAGCTATATCAATTATTCTTGAACTATAAAACCAAGTTTTGTGACTCTTCCAAGGGTCAATCATTTTTTCTCTAATCCTATAGCATTGTATTCTATGATTTTCTACTGTAATTTCCTTTTGACTATGAATTAATATATTTATCTATTGTACCTCATTTCCTCATTAATATAAGTGCAAAAGCTTCTTGCCTTTTTTAGTGTTTTGTTTCTCATTCTTCAATTTGTATGATAGTATCTACTTTTCCTTGAATTTTATAGAGTAAAGTTCCTTCCTTGTAATATCTCATTGGGTTTCTAATCTATATGTAGTTGTTGAATTAGAGAAAAGGTTGAATTAGTGTATTTTGAGGTTATAATAATGAATAGTACATTATTAGAAAAAGATATGACTGAACAAACTATTTGTGTGTATCACCCCTTTAGATTATATTAGTTAGTTTGCTTCCATGTATTCCTTCTCCCTTTTCCTCTTGAGAAGTAGTTAGATGCACCTTGATAGTAAGGAATCTGGCCTTCTCTAGAGACTCAATCTCATAGTTCAAGTCCCACAACTTCAAAATTGTTTCCATGTTTCACAAGGTTACCTTTAGGTAAGACTTTAGGCAAGAGTGGAAGCTTTTATGACAATAGTTTTTTGCACACCTAGTGGGATTCTCATATTGAAGTGTTCTAAGTTTATTGGTGCCAAAAAAGAACATCAAATCATGCTAAGGAAATAGTGTTTCTCTGAGTTTTCCAAGCCTTCAAGAGGCTCACATTAAAGCACTTAGTGACTCCACTCTACTTTCATATATGGTTTCAAACCAAAGTTTCTGTGATTTATGCCCAAAGCTCACACAAGGGCATCTTCTAGAGGTACATTTCTATATATTGGGCTTTCATTTTGAAATCCTAGAAGAAAGAGATCTAGATTATGTTTATCACTAGTTAGGAGTGTAAAAGTAACTAATACACATGCAAGATCTCTTTCCACTCCTCCTACTGATAGGTCATAGCCTATAATACCATCTACCCATTTAAATAGATTACTTGTTTATATGGCTAGAGCCCATTCTTTTTCTACCTTCAATGGTGGAAGTCCCCTTTTGCTAGCTCAAAGACATGATATCCCAGTTGCACCTCTTAAAAGAATACCCAATTTTACTAGTGAGACTTCCATCTACCCTGTAGAACATATTCAAGAAATTTCCAATGTCTATAATATACATGGTATTATAGAGGATGATGTTACTATTAGGTTGCTAGCTTCATTACTAAAAGGAAAATCCTTACAATGGTATAGGGTTTTACCACACAATTTTGTTACTTATTGGGATGGGTTAGGAGCAAGACTTTGCAAACACTTTGAAGATAAAAGTGGTCATTTATCACTTTTGGAGCAGCTAAAAACTATCAAAAGAGCACCCCATGAATATATGATTGATTTAAATTATAGATTTCAATAGAAAATATTTGATTTATTTGCAAAATATTTCGTTTTAAAAATATAGTTTTAAAATATCAATAAAGGACTTTTAGAGATACATTTTTAAATAAAGATATGTGTCCCATAAAGGTGATCATTGGACTAAATTTAAATATGTACCTATTTGAAAAGTATAGTTAATTTTGGGCATGAGCTTGAGACTTTTAGTTGATCAATACAACAGATGAAATATTTATTGATTATGTTTTCTTTTGAAAAATGAAAACTTGAAACCCAATTGTGAAAATCAAACATGTATATTTGTGAACCAAATGAATTATAAAAATTATAGTTGTTGTATACTTGATGTGATGTAGTATACTTGATGTGATGTACGGTTTACTAGTGTTGGTTTTAGGTTTGACTTGGTACATTGACCAGTCAAGATGTTTACCAAAGGCTTGGGGGATTCTTTTCTATGATGATGTTATGTATATTTTGGTCACAATATTCTATACTTAACCAATAAGATATATTCACATATTTATATGATGAGTTTTGATCAATTTCTTGTTAGTGATTTCCAATTGCTTGTTTAGGACTGATGTGAATGGTGCAATTTTCCTAGTGTAACCTTTGAATTTTGATTAATTATATTTTGATGCTTTACAATTGCTTGTATATAATTCAAGTGGTTATTGTGGGTTTCTTGCTATAACCTATGAGTTTTCAATTAGTTATCTTTTGGTTCTTTCTAGTTTATTTATAGGACTGAGATGAAAATTGTGATTTTATGAGTTATACTTTTCATGAGCTTAGGGTGGGTAATTTATGCGTATGTTGGGTAGTGGCTTGTAATGGAGGCTAAAACCCTAAAGTGGTTGCCTAGATAACCCATTGTAAGTTGTTTTAATAAGTGATAACATTTCATTAAATGAGTTTTAACATGAACTAATAAGAGTTAGATTTTTTCCTCACCCATGCCTCGAGTCCTAGTATAGGCTAGGATGGGAGTAGAGAGGATTCTTGGTTGGGACCTTGCCTCATTAGTATGCCTTGTCTCTACGAAAGGATAGTGATATCACATAGAGACACTAGGGGTCAGAGTCTAGAGAGGTTACTAGGGTAACCTTAGAGTTGGCTCATGTTATGACACTTGCCCACTTGCATAGTAGATTTCCTATATGTGTTATTGTCTCTAGGTTTAGATGGAATTTGTGTCTTGGTTCCTTTGAGATAGATTGCTATTAGGTTTTCCTTGACATAGATGTTGGTTATTGTTAAGTTTTAATTATCACTTGCAGATGTAATTGCATTGCCTATATTGGTATATGCTTTTCAAATGCATCGGTATCCTCTTATATGTATTAAAAATAATACATGGAGAGACATGTCTATCTATTATAATTAATAAAATAATAAATATATATTATATTTTATTGATTTAAATACACACACACACACACACACATATCACACTTATATATGTCATATATGTGTATTTATATTGGTCTTATAGGTTTAACTGACCGAAGCTACCAAAATATTAAGACTCCCTCTTACCTAGGGAGGATAAACATATGAGCATATGTTACCTTAGTGTAATATATAGATATTTGGGAGTAATGGCCTCCTGAATGTCAAGTGGCAAGATATTCACCAAGTACTCTATGTAATGGCCTCTTGAACATTAATATGCATAACATTCACCATGTACTGAAAATGTTCATAAGATATGTGTACATGCATTCTCACAATGCATACCATATGAACATCCACATGCAAAGTATAATCTATCATGATCTGCATAGACATTCTAAGATATCCATCATAACAGATTAAGTTATTGAAAGATCATCACCTTTCAATAACTTCAACTAATACAAGTGATGATCACTTTGACGTCATCACTTCCTCATGATATACACAGGTAGGCCCATATAGTTTAGAGGAATATTTAGGAATCAAAATCCTCTTGATTGCTACAATTTATTGATTACTGGAGAATCCATCTTCAACATGGTCTACTTCCTCTTAATCAATATATCTGAGATCATCAAAGGTTGTTTGAATCACATCCTCTATCTACTCCCTCCCTTTAAAAATTGTCTCTAATGAAATGTTCACTTCCTCTATTTCCTCCACGAACATTCTTGAAGGAAAAGATCAAGAAAAGTAGTTCTCATAAAAATAAGAAAAGAGATCTACTATAGAGTACATGAAAAAATTACTCAAAAGTGAATTTATCTTATGTAGTCAAAAGATAATCTCCTTCACATGAGTTCTTTATTCATTACTATTTTTATTCAATAAAAATATTACTCAATTATAGATTATTAAATAATGATACAGATTCAAATAATTCCACATACCTTGTTTGGAGGGAATAGTAGAATATTTCATTGAAACTCATGTTCATATCATGTGAGATAACTTGTTTATTATTATAATTTTTTCCTTTTTCATCACTTTACTTATGTGGTGGGTCCCTCTATATACGTGGAAATAGTACAACACTTTATGTTTGTTGACCATTCATTACCACTTTTTTAATACACAACATCCTCTATAGTTTGATGGCACTTTGAATATGTTAATGAATAATTATGAATTAGAGTGGTCTTTTCATTAATTTCCAAAACTAGATTAATTTCATTATGCATCAGAAAAGGATAGGCAACACTAGCAGGCATAGAATTAAAATCACCACATATCGCAATAGTCACATCATCATTCCCTAAATTGTCCCAAATCTCTTTAAATTTTTGTAGCAGACAATAAGTCTACCACATCTTTACCTTTAGAATATCCCCATGAGCCACCAAATGGGTATTTTCTATATAGACCACATTCGATTCAAAACTTAACAAAAAAATCAAAGCTACATTGTCCCTTATGTTGATTAGCTTGATTAATAACACTGTGTCCCTCTTAAAATTCTTGCTCAGTTTCGAGGGAAATGAATCAAAAAATTCATAGCTTACATACTTAAGGTCAATTTTTTTTCATGCAAGAAAACTTTTCACTTAGGAAAAAAAGGTGGCACAACCATCTTTATGGGCTGCATTGCAATATGATTTTGGCAAATAAAAGCCCTCATATCCCTAGCATGTCAATGCATTATTAAAATCTTCATAGTGTTCTTATTGCACCTCTTGTAGACATATAATATCTGCATTGTATGAAATGATTTTAGAGACCAAATTCTCCCTATGGTAGTTCCATTTGAGTGCCTCCCTTGAACAAGCTTTCAAGTATACATCTATATTAAACCATGTCAATCCTTTATTATATATTTTCAAAAGTCACACCAAGCAATGAATAAATGTTTTGTTTGCTAACTAGTCATTTTGTTGAATCAACAAATCACCCTTTGTTCATCAATTTGGATAGTCATTGTAAACTCCTTCATTCTGATTTACATCTGCAAGTAAGGTTTTTATACCATTTTAAGTTTTAAGGACCGCTTGTAGATGTAATTGCATTGCCTATATTAGAATATGCTTTTCAAATGCATCAATCACCTTGTATATGTATTACAAATGATACATGGAGAGACATATCTCCTCATGAGACATGTCTATCCATTATAATTAATAAAATAATAAATATGTAGTCTAAGCTCCTCAACATGGTGGGAGTGGACCATTTAGGTTCTGCGAGGTTGGGTGGTAGTGTTTCTTATACCATTGATATTTGACAACTGGATGTCGTTGTTGGAAGTACGTGTCCTATTTTTCCTTTCATTTTGATCTCATATTTTGATGGATGGTTATATTTTGTTGTACTATTCTTGATTATCATAGATCTTATGAGATGATGTATATTCTTTGAATTTTTCATACCTTGTGACTTGTATAGTAGATAATCATGCATTCTAATTATGCCATGTGGCATCTTATGTAATTACATATTATTTAATTGGATTCATACTTTTGGTTATTCTATGATGTGGAATTTTTATGTATCATATTTAGTATTGATAAAACTTTTATATATGTGTGTTTTAATGTCATGGGATCCTTAAGAGATGTAATCTTTTTATGATGATTGTATGTATGGGTGAACCCACAATAGTGGGTTACACTTTTTCAAAGGAAGAAATTCCTCCAAAATTGTGCGACCATGAAATTTTCTTTTTTTAGTTTTCATAGAAATTTAAAAAAAAGTTTTGATAGAAACATATTAGTTTCTATCAAAACTTTATGTGCCACATAGTTTTAAAGTTTCGATCAAAACTATGAAGCCCAACTGACATTTTTTAACCCTGTTGTTAGGCTCCTTAGTTTTGATTGAAACTATATGAATTATTTTTGGTCAAAACTTGTTAATATAGTTTCAATCAAAACTAATAAAAGAAAGTGAATGTTGAAAGGCCTACGTGACCCCACAAGTCATTTTTGACTGTGACAAATAGTTTCAATCGGAAGCACAAGGAAGAGGACATGCATTTGAAATCACCAACCTTCAAAAAAGGTATATTTTTTCCTTGTTTTATTTGTTTTATACATTTTTAGTTTTTATTTTATATATGTTTTTGTTTGTATGTATATATATATCATATATGTATATATGTACATACATGTATATATACATATTGAATGTACATGTATATATACAATACATGAATATATATATATACCATGTGTGTTTATATGCATATATGTATATATGTACATACATGTATGTATGAAATACATGAATATATATATATATACATATATGTATACATACATATTGTGGATATGTACACACATACATTTAAATTTTTAATGTACACATGTGAACTTGTAATATATTAACATTTTATTTCATATATATACATGTGTTTGTGTTTGTGTGTTTAAATTTTCACCTTACCTCTAATAATTTAATTTTAATAAAATAATGCTTTAACATTAGTTCCAATAGGTTCTGGTCACATATATGAAACCTAATATAAACTTCACCAAATGACATTCTCACCCTAATCTTGA
This sequence comes from Cupressus sempervirens, assembly GCA_028749045.1. Classification (NCBI taxonomy): domain Eukaryota; kingdom Viridiplantae; phylum Streptophyta; class Pinopsida; order Cupressales; family Cupressaceae; genus Cupressus; species Cupressus sempervirens. The sequence continues at coordinate 489,459,991 of CM053788.1, read as the reverse complement.
AAGTCTAATTAAACCTTGACTATTTAACCTAATCTAATTTAGTTAAATATAATCGTGCAATCCTAACCCTAGAAATGTCATGTAACACAATGCTAACCCTCATGTAGATTTAATCCTAATCTTAATTCTAAACATTATATATTTACCCTAGAATTAATAGGTTGAGTCTAACCATAACCATAAAATCTAAGTTGTACCATAGAAACATAAACTTTAAAACCTAAAGTTATATCATTTTAACCCAAAAGTTATCCCTAAACCTAACCATGATGTGAAGACTAACTATAAATTTTTATAGCATGATCCTCACTTCTTAACCCTAAAAAGTGGGCTAATTTATATGAATCCTAACTAAAAACTTTAATCTAAAGTTGTACACTAACCCTAAACATTATATTAACTTTCTCTAACATTGATCATGATTCTAATGATATAGCTCTAGAAATCCTAACCACAATCCTAACTCTAAGCCTAAACATGTAGTTCTATAGTTCTATAACATATTTACCTTTTAATCCTAAGTATTACCAAACTAGGTAATGGGATGATTATATTAACTTACTCTCAAGACATTTAATAGAAATCCTAAACCTAATCATAATTCCTGTAATGCTAATGTAAGTCCCACACTAATATTAAACACTAATGGTCTAACTATATAAGTTACACAATTTTATAACACTAGCCCTAAATCTAACTATAATAACTTAACATAGGAACACTATTTTGAACACACACTCCTTTATCCCTAGTCTTAAATATTTTCGTAACCCTAGTTTAATGAAAATTTACCATAACTAAACCTTACTAATGGTCCCCTAAACTCAATCTAAGTAATACTAAACCAAGTAACCCTAAAATTAACTGTAGAATCACAATATAAACTATAGTCATGATATTACATTAACCTTGAATGTCGACCCTAATCAAATTAATTAATGCATGCTATGAGGCATGTGCAGTTCAAGAACAATATGTAGTACTAATTTTATAACTCTAAACCTAACTATAACCCTATGTAATGTTTTAACTTTAACCCTAACCTTGAAATTAACTCTAAACTTAACACTAACTCTAACTCTAACCGTAGTCCTAGGACTTATTTCCCTAGTAACCTTTTCCGTGATTGTGACTTGATATACCTATTAAATTATATAGTGAATCTCTTGTTCTATATTTAACCTAGAGTTATGTACATCATGTAGTCTACCCATGTGATCTAGACTCTATCTAGATAAATAATTTTGAAACAATTTTATGAAATTATGGCATACACACAATGTATGTACATGTACATGTGTTATGTTTGTTTCATGTTTAGGAAATTCTATATACATGTACATAACATATTTTTGATTTATGTTTAAACATGTATTAGTTTTAATTTCATGTGTTTATAAAATTCCAGTTTCTTAAATGTCATCAAGTACAATAAATTTCAAGTTTATTAAATGTCATATTTTAATTTAGGATGTACAAGTTCATACATGTAGTACTGTACATTGATGTGATGTTCATTTCATGTTTACACATGCATATTATATACATTTAATTTCATATTTATGAAATTCTAGTTTCTTAAATGCCATACAAGAACTTGATAAATTTCAAGTTTATTAAAAATGTCATATTTAAATTTAAATTTTAGGTTTACACATTATATGTACATGCACACATACTAGATATATTGACCTTCACATGGTAGATCATCAACCTCATATTCACCCAGAGTAGCAACCTCCTATCCCCCCCAAGCAACAACCTCCTATCCCCCCAAGCAGTAGCCTATCCCCTTCAGCAACCCACTATTCCCACAGATCAGCAACCTATCCCACTCGACATGCTCTATGATTGCACTAACAAATAGATTTATAGACTTCATGAATCCTTGGCTACTAGGACATGCTCTAGTATGTATAGTAGTACATGCTAGAGCATCTTACTAAGCCTCACATTTAATAGAGATGAGAGTCATGGTGCTACTCCATTTTCTACACATACTATACTTGTCCTTGATAGTAAGAGACTAGAGGTCTCTTTAGGGTTCTCACTATAGCAGGTATAGGACTTAGTGCCCAAAGAGACATTGAAGAGGGAATGCTTCCCTCATTATCTTCCACTAAAGTATGTGAAAGGGTAATCTCCCCTTAAGTGTACAGATCCATAGATGGCTACACTTATATACCCACACTTCATTGCTACTCATGGTGATTATCTAAATAATGACCAAATTCCACTCTATTTTGCATGACAGCTTTATGTTGAGGTTTTCTTAGGCAGGCTAAACTACATTGATTTACCATCTCATTTAGGATAGGGGCATGGTAGACTAGTTGATAAGTAGCTGGTATGTCCACCACTAACACAGGTCAATTGTTGGAGAGAGGGCACTTGCTATTTCCCCTATATTAGGTTCATCAATTGGTGAGGCCATGCATAGCATGTAGTTGTGGGGGTGATTTAGGGAGTTGGAGACATTTTCGTAGCTATCAGATCTATTTCCAGTGATGATGGTGTGAGGCTTCACCCAATCTTACCTAGCATAGATGATATATTTACCTTATGATACTTCTAATTCAATGTTTTGATAAAATTTTGAGACTATAGGGCTATGAAATTTTAATAACTGCATTTTAACAATCCACGCTCATGTTTTCATATTGGACCTAAATGATATATTTAATGATTTCATTCATGTTCTAATCTATTGCAAGTGCTTTGATATAAATTGAATTGTAGAAATGCTTGTAATGTCAAATGATAATGTTTAAGTGGAAGTTAGAGTTAAAGGATATATTGTGATAAGCAATAGGACCTAATTCACATTTCTAGAGAATCAATAGTTGTGGATTTAGTATTTCATCACTATACTAGGAAATAGATTATGAAGTTATTTAGAATACTAATTTGATCATGTTAAGTAAAGTTTAATGTTGATAATCAGAATTTGATATTTAATGTTTTGAATGTTTTAAGTGAGAATGATTAGGGAAAAGTAAGTTGATTGGAAATGATGAAGTATAAAACCCTAATGTTGAATGTGATAATGATTTATTGTACATATTTACATATTTCATACATGATTTTCTTGGACTAATGATGCTTGAGTTTAGTGTGCAAGAATTTAACCATGGGATTTGATGGGTAACCAAGGCTCAAGCCCATGTGAACATGACATAGCCAAGGTTGAATCGATGGAAAATATTCAAAACTCATTGTAATGTGTTTTGTTTCATAAAAATAAATTGTATGGGTGTGTAATAGTTTAATTCATATATTATTAAAGAAATGTCACTATAAATGTAATGTGTTATTTTTTTAATGTGTCACTTGACACTTGTGTTGTCCATGTATTGATGACATGTCATTTAGGGTTTTGGGCAAAAGTCACCTAACCTAAACCTAACCCAACTTAGTATCCATGTTAACCCCTTATGGTAGAGTGTAGGAGAAGTCTCCATCAAGGGAAATTCGAATTCTAACACCCTATTAACTTTTAAGGATCAAAAAGTGGTCCTAGAGGGCTATTTTGGTGAAAAATAAGTGCTCACATTATAGTAGTATGGATTGGGAGTCTAAATTTAACCTTTAGTAGGCCTATATGACCTTGGGAACCCTCCAGACAAGTCACTTTCAAACTAATTCTAAATTTGAGTTGCCCCATGAATTTAACCCCACTTTTTCCACTTAGTCAAAGTAGCAATTATGGTAGGGACAAGGGTGTAAGAGATAGTGGCTAGATGTTTTTTCCAAAAAATATAGCAGGAGAGTCTTTTTAGTGGACTTGGATAAACTAGTATAGTGTCTACCCACTCTCTAACTTTCAAGACTCTTAGGGTTTGGAAATTTGGAGGGAGCTCTTCTACAACCTTTCATTTCCATTTTGAAAAGGAATTCAAGGTTGGTGATCTTTCCATGTAGTTAATTTCTTCCATGTTAAAGTTGACTTTGGTATTACATTCATGAAAATGTAGGTAGTGAGAATGCCATGGTAAGGGAAATGTGTGGTATCATCTTGTATCATGTTGTGTAGTATTGTGATGAACATGAAGTTTGGATTTCCATTGTTTTCTTGTTTTTGATCTTCCATGATTTTGTGCATGAGTGTTGTTATGGGTGTGAGGGATTCACTTACCCTTTGGGGAGGGAAGAGAAGTCTAGGTGAAGAGGTTATTTGGGATTGAAAATGTATTTTAGAACCTTGAAGTATCAGCTCCATTGTATGCCATAATCATTCATATCTTGCTGGGGGTGATAAAGGAAGTGTGGAGTAGAGAGGAAGTTTATGGAGTATGGACTCTAAGGAAGCTAGAACTGATGGTAGTGTGTTTGGAGGATGATAATGAATGCTCTAAAAGGGCATGGAAATTATTGATTTATGAAAGCCCTGAAAGGGCATGAAATTTTTTATTGCAAATATTGTTTGATATGACAAGTCTCCATTTTAAAAGCACACCTTCACCCTATGTTCAAGGTTCCATTGGAGAACCATTGTTAAATACCCTTGGGATGGAATTTTTCAAGTGTTGTAAGGTGATGTATATGCATTTGTAAGGTTAGAATAAAACTTGGTTGAGCCTTGTTTCCCCTAGCTCAAGGGTCATCTCTATGGAAACCTATGGTTGGGATGAGAGTACCCATGGTCTTGTTGTTTTGTTGTTATGTATTTATAGATATTGTGCTCAAGGAAGAAATAGAAATAGCTTGGAAAGATCATCTTGTACATGTTCTTTGAAGGAGGAACTTGTCATTGTGCATTGTACATGCATTGGAGAGTCTCTCTCCATCTGATTCATGTGGTTGCAATCAATGTTTGCATTGATGTAATAGGAAAAGGAAACATTTATATATTACATTTGTAAAGTTAAAATCTCCACCTATGTTATTGTGTATTAAATTTGTAAGGATGGAAATATCCATTTTATGTACACTGTTTTGAAGAAAAGATCCATGAAAGGAAGGTTGAATTTGGGAACATGGCAATATGTGATTTCATTGTAAAATTTTAGATTATGCATTTAGATGTAATGAAAAAGAGAGAGATTGTTATATCATAGTGTGATTATGAAAAGTATTCATTTAGGGATAGTAATCTATTGTGATACTTGGGAAATATACATATATTGTTGCATTTTGGTCATTTGAATCAAGAGATAATTCAAGATAATGCATTTCAAGGAATTGGGTTTGTAAGGAGAATTCAATATACATAAATTTGATGAGAAATATCATTGTTAGTTCCATTATTGAAAGGAAAAGAAAAATCTATAACTTTTGTATTTGATTTTTTTAAATGCATTTCATGTGTAGGTCCATGAAAGTAAAATCAAACCTTTGCCATATCAATAATCATAACATCATGTTGGGGAAGAGAAGAGAAAACAAGTAAACAAGTAAATCACATAGTATAAACTCCCTTAAGAAAATAGGCTTGTACATGCACATTCAACTCTCTGGAATTTATATGGGAAGTGGGAAAAATATCACACTCCCAATTATAGTTCATTAAAATAATAAAAAAGAATATTCCTAAGAATCTTCTTAATGGTGTAGCAATAAGAACATAAAAAGGAATAAACAAAATATATAAAAAGAATGGATGATACTAAGTCTTAGAAAGATGACTCGTGTCTAGGACTTAAGGGTCACTTTCAATAAATTAAATAACAAAAAAAAGGTAAATATAATAATAAAATAACCATAAACAATCACATTTTATTTATAGATCCCCATGTAAAATTTTCCCATCCCAAACCTAAGGGAGGGCGGGGGGTGGGGGGGGGGGGGGGGGGGGGCATTTAGATATGACAAGATGTTGAGAGGTGTGAAAGGGCCCCCACCCCATTGAAACCTAAGTCTTCTCCCCATCTTCACCCGTACCACTCACCTTGGGAAATAATGGAGGCAAGCGCCTTGATTTATGGTGCATCAAACCAAGAAACAAGTGGAACATTTAGAGAAAATACATAATAATAATAATAATAATAATAAGGAAAGCTTGCATATTAAACACTTTTGTGTGTCAAAGCAATAAAGAGGGAATGTGGTCCTCCAACTCTTCTATTCCTCTCCTATTAATGCACTGACATGCCTTAACCAAGGGTAGACCTCATTCTTGCTACCTTTTTTATTGATGGACATCATGTCCTAAATTTGCATGGGAAGAGAGGAGTTTTTTAGGTGGGAGTTAGACCCACGTGTATGGTACAAGGCTCATAATAATTAGGGGTTGGGGATTACGAACTTAAATATGTGTGATTGTTGTTAATGGTTAGAAAAGGTATGGGGATTGGGAAAGTTTGTTAGTTTGTGGTTAATTAAATAAGTCAAATATAGTTAATGATTAGGATAGTAGAGTTAGATTTAGTTAATAGTAAACATGGACTAGTAAAAGTTGGAAGAGAGTTTAAGATTAAGTAATGATTGGCATTAGCTTGATTTAGTTTTAGATTATAGTTAAGAAATTTTTGAAGGGACCTAAAACCCTTTACAAAAAAACTAAAAATAAACATTTAAAGCACTACCAAGTTTTACAAGGACCTAAAAGCTAAAGTTAAAAAACATCCAAACCTAGTTTTATAGGGACCTATAACCAAGAGTTTAAACCATACAAAATGACCAAGTTTTACAAGGACTTGGAACCTAGAGTTTTAAACAAATAGGAAAGAAAAATGAAAAAACTAGCAAAACCACCTAGACCAGAAACCAGCATGCCTAATCCATGACCAACACTTACAAAATTTCCTTGATAATGTTTGCCACCTCTTTACCTACTTCTATAGTACTCTAGATGATATTAGCAGGCGAAGGAATAAAAATCCCAAGAGCCTTAACAAACTTTTTCCTTGTGTTCTGTCTTGTTCTTTTAATAGGCCCACTAGGACTCTCCACTCCAATATTACTAGGTGACATAATCTCTTCATTACTTGTCTTTCTAGACTGGCCACCAAAACACATAGACTGAAAGTGACCTATTCATTTTTAGACCACTTCTGTTTATTAGTGATGAAGCTCCTATTCATAATCTTTAAGATTATAAGGAATGTTACTGATTTGCACTTCTAGTTGGGTTATCTTTGCACATTCAGCATCCAAATCTCATTACATTATCCTCATTTTCTTTTTTAGAGCCATTAATTCATTATATAACCATGAACCACCTTAAAGAGAAGTCTCCACCTTAAGCTTTGAAGTGGGAAGAAAAGAGAGCTTAGCATCATGGGAGACATCCCTCCTACCATCCATATTCTTGGGCTTAGAGGAAGTTACAATATTGATCTAGGTATCAATATTATGTTCATAATCTCTATCCTATCCTCATTCACACCTTTACTCTGGCTATTATCCTTGCCAACAAGTTCTTTGTCTTCATTCTACTTTCCTATTTCTTCCTCCATTTTCTCCTCACTAGCATTATGTGAGGGGTGATCACTCTATTTATTCTCCTCCTCCCTAAGGGCTTCCAACCTTTTATTTCTATCATGACTTTCTTCCACATTATCTTTACTAGTAGACACCCCTTTACTCCCAGAGTATGCATCGAAGTTAGAGCTAAAATCCCCTATTTCCATTTTCTTATCATTTTCTATATCCATCTTCTCCTTATTGTCTAAATTTATTAGACTCCATAATTTCCTCAACATGTTTCTTAGTCCATTCCTATTTTGAAACCTTCTTGTTAACACTTTCCCCTTCTTCAACATTAATTCTCTTAGGGTGGGACTCACTTCCAGTCCCTTTCCTTTTCACATGAACTGGAGAGGGCTTTATAGCCTCACTTTTACAATATTTTTCAATAAGTAATATCAAACCTTCATGATGCACAGGACAAAACTCTTTTTTTCTATGTGCATAAATGGCAAGAATCAAAGAGTATTTCAAAAAAAATGGGAAGGAAATCCTATCTTTGTGCCTAAAATGATTTAGGAAAACAAAGTGAAATTTATGCACCCTTTTAGCCCAACCATCAAGAATAAAATACTCATGGATACAAGACAACACATCCCTCCAAATCACTTTAATTTGTTTCAATTTGTCAAAATCCCCATTTTTCTCTAAATTCTTCTCTTCAGCTTCTATCTTTGGAAATTTCTTGAGGGCCACATTGGAGATGCTAGTCTCCTTACTAAATTTAATCCCTTCTTTAGAAGCCTTGTAACCTCAACAATAAAATCTTTAGTTGAATTCACTTTGACCTCATGTAAAGTTACCCTATCTTCAAACCAATTTTTGAAGAATGCTTCTATAATGTAAGGTTTATAACCATGGAGACACTCCAAATAGGTCATCACATTACCTTTTTGAAAAATTCACCATATAGAGGCCTTATTCTTCCAAGCCTTGCAATTTATCAGCTCTTTCTTTCTAGGTTCCCTGCCCATCTCGAAAACTTGAAAATCTTTGTAGAAAACTATAGTAGCACAACCTAGAAAATGAAGTAAAGTATTGAAAATTACTAAAGAGCTAATAATTATACTTACGTGCCAAACAAAAATCATAATAGAGCACATGTAATTCCTTGGGAATCTCAACCTATCCTCCATAAACCCGCAACTCTTCTTCATAAATTTTCCATTCTTAGGAAATCTTTCCTTCTCTCACATGTGTTCTGTCATTATTAAAAAATTGTCGTCAGCTCCACACTCTTGCTTAGGTAAGCATGCCACCTCAAATTTCTTTCTCAATAGTAATCTTGGTTGGAAATCTAGTCAGCAATAGAATTTCCCTCTCAAAAAATATGGAAAAATATAACATTATCAAATTTATTAATAAGATTTTTGATTTCCGTTAAATTGGCTTCAATAGACCAAGTGAGAAGGTTCTTTTTATTGAGCATATTAATAATGTTAAGTGAATCTCCTTCCATCGAAAGGTTTTGATAACTAGTTTCCATAGCCAAACTCATAGTATATAGTGTTTTCATTGCCTTAGCTTTATGGCTAGTAGAGATCCTAATAGGAATAACAATAACATCAACAATTCTATAAGTATGGTCCCTCAACACCCCTTTATAACTAGCTTTGCCAGGATTACCTTTAGTAGCACCGTCAAAGTTTCCTTTGATCCATGTCATAGTGGGAGACTTTCATTTGACATTCTATCTTTGATCATCAATCTTAATTTTAAAGCCTTTAGTCTACATAGGATTATTGATTTGGAATTCATCACTAAATTTTTTGTAAGGGTTGAAGTTTTCCTTGATAGCTCTAATTATGTTATGACCAAGAACCCACTTAGGCATTTCTTTGTCTCTAAAAATTCTAATATTTATTTCTTTCAAAATTCCCCACCAGAGATGGGGGAGTGTATTTTTACATAAAAAACTAGTATTGCTCTCCTTAGACAGACAAGTCCAGCTTTAGAAACATTGATACATTTTGTTGTGTTGAACCCAATCTAAATTCTAATAGTTAAGGATGTAACTCCACACTTTTTTACTATAACTACAATTTTTAATAAATTCTTTAGAATAACTAAGAGGGGGGGTGAATAAGCTATTCAAGGCCCAAATGTCCTAATAAAACTTTTTCACTAAATATAATAAGCCCGTTTGACTAATCATGCATCCAAGCTTAAACTTTCTTACTTAGCAAGTTACTATAAAATCAACATGCAAGAATAACACATGAAGAATAAACACATAACACAATGATTTACATGGAAACCCAATTTAGGAAAAATCACCAGTAATATGCTACTCAATTCTCAATTTTCTGAAGTGATAACCTGTGAAAAGCCTACCCTGTTAAAGGCTACAACACACTATTAAATGTGACCTAGTTAAAGGATTTCTAGCACCCTATTAGAAGTGGGCCTAGTTAGAGGATTTTAGAACATTCACTTGGAATGCCACCCTATTAAAGGATTTACAAATGGATGTTAAACCAACCTAAGCCCATAGGATTTTTACCCTAACTAATACAATTGTTAGAGAGTAATCACAAGGGCTTTTGACTTGATACAACTCACAACTTAACTTATAGATTTAGATCTTAGTTCAGCTCTCAAATTTGCCTAGCTTTTAGTCTCTGTAGCTCTGACAACTTGTCCTCCTTTCAAGATTTTTCTCCTTAAGTCTTTATGCTCGATATACTAGTGCAATCTCCTTTGTGGTCACCTATTGAAGCAGAGTCGTTGTACTCTATTCCTTCCTCTCTCTCGATGCCTTCACCTTGATATCCCACCAACCACTTCAACAACCTAGCAACTCAAAAAGTCTTGCTTCTTGATCTATAACTCCTTAAATAGAAGTATGAAATACTTTTTCTGCTCTTAATCTTCTCACTTTTAATTTCAATTTGAATGGATTAGGTAAGATTCAATGAATTGATGCAGGAGCATCCAGAGGTGTAAGGGCAATCCTGTGTCACCCAAAAAAAAAGTACTTAGACTTGGTTTCTATTTCATGTGTTTTCATTTCTAGATACCCATTTGGGTCAAATAAAGGTTCCAACTCTCACAGTTCCACTATTAGTGTTCTGGGTTAGAGTTTTTAATCACCTTGGGATACATGTAAATGCTACAAAAATAGGAGTATGTAATTGAGCCATCATTTTGGTGAACTAGAAGGTGTAAATTGGTCGAATAATTTTTATTGTAATTTAGAGCATTCCAGAAAAAGAATCAGGTCAAAAGGCCCCACTGTTTGAAAGTTATTGCAGTTTTTCAATTTTTGGAGACCTCCTAAGAATGCTTCAAAGTTAGTTAGGGGCATTAAATGACCTTGAATAGGGCCAAAAATGGGAGATGAGTGAAGCTGGTCCATAGGGTTATAGAACACTTCAAGAGCTTTTCGAAAATGTAAATGGTTTGTCAATCGGAGCTACGGTTCAAAAGTTATGCCTCTCGAAAGTTCAATTACTGTTTTTGGATTCTTCTAATTTTGTGCCGACTTCTAATGTGACTTTTGGAGCCTTCTATTTGGTTGGTGGATGCCAACTAGAACTTTCTAGAATGTATTCCTAATCCTTAACCCTTTGGGGTCTATTTTAGAACATTTCTAGCATTGTAAAAGGCAGTTCAGAGTGGAGTTTGAAAGGAGGTACTAAAAAGAGAAATTATCTCCAGATTTGTACTATTGTAAGGCCTTAGGGCATGTTTTGAAGTCTATTTTCTCTGTACTAAATGTATTAGCATATTTACATAGTTATTAAAATTTTCCCCTTACCTGTTGTGTCCATTCTGTTATTTGGCTTGAACCCATCAAGTGGTATTAGAGCGAGTTTTCCTAAGTGTGTAGATAGACTGCCGAGTATGTGGCAGTTTGTACTAGGATCGTGTGGTTGTAGGATTGAATTAAGAAGATGCCTCCATGAAGAGAGAATGGTGGAAGGGCTGGATCTATTAATCCTAAGGAGGTTAGAGCCCTTTGAAGGCAGGTACAAGCATTGTATGAGGAGCTCCATAGAGGAAAAAATGTTATTGCAGGTGACAAAAGTGAGGATGACAATGAAGAAGAAGAAATTGGACCAGAAGGGGAAGTTGATGGGGGAAGTTCTGAATCAAGAAGAGGAGAGGATTGTTAGAGCCATTACTAAGTTTGGGAAAAGACCTACAATTGATCTGGGTGTATTTTTGGGAAATCTGAAACCAGATGAGTTGATCGACTGGATCAATGAACTAGAAGAGTACTTTGAGTATGAGGATATCAAGGATCTAGATAGGGTTAAGTTTGCAAAGGCCAAATTGAAAGGACATGCCAAAATCTAGTAGCAAGAGGTTCAATTGGAAAGAAATAGAAGAGGAAAGGAGAAGATCACAAGGTGGGATCACATGGTGGACAAACTAAAAAAGCAGTTCATTCCTGTTGACTATGAGCTTGATTTGTTTAAGAAGATGCATGGGTTAAAGCAAGTAGGAAAATTAGTCCAGGAATATATAGAGGAGTTTTATTGACTTCTAATTAGAATAGGGCATGTAGAAGGAAATAAAGAGAAGGTTGCTCATTATATCAGTGGGTTGCGATCTAGCATCCAAGAGGAATTAAGTATGGTAAGAATGACCAACATTGAAGAGGCATACCAATTTTCCCTATGAGTTGAAGAGAAGATAAATAAAAGGTTTGAAGGGAGACAAAGAGGGTGTGGTTAAGGAGGAAGGGGTAGTGGTAAGTCATCTGGAGGCCGAAATGAAACCCAAAAGAAAAATGAAGATGTGGGTACTAGCAGGAACCAGAGGAACGAGGGTTTCAATTGCTCCCATGATCAAGAATTTGAAAATCAGAGAGGATGAGGTAGAGGACATGGAAAAGGAAGAGGAGGATTCTATGGTACTTATTTCCATTACAATGAAGAAGGTAATCATGCCCTTGAATTCCCTCAACAACAAGGAAGGACAGATAGGAGAGCTGAGGGTCAAGCTAGGGTTGCTCATGTGGTTGAGGATGCACAATCATCACATTCAAAAGATGCAAAAAGAGGAGAGACTTTAGTAAATGAAAGGGTCCTACTAAGTGGTGAGATTGAACTAGGAAAAAGGAGGAGTTTATTCCGTACCAGGTGCAAGTGTGAGGATAAATGTTGTGATGTGATCATTGATGGTGGTAGCACTGATAACTTGGTATTAGAGAAGATGGTATCTAAGCTGAAGCTCAAGAGGGAGAAACACCCCCAATCCTATCAGATTGCTTGGGTGAAAGATGATCATAAGGTCCTAGTAAGTGAACAATGTTTAGTGAAATTCAAAATTGGGAGTTACCATGATGAAGTTCTCTGTGATGTTATTCCAATGGATGTTTGCCATCTATTATTGGGTAGATCATGGTAGTTTGATAGGCATGTAGTACATGATGGTCATGCAAACACATACTTTCTAACAAAGGATGGAGTTCACCACAAACTGAAGGCCATGAAAAAGGAAGGCAAAAAGGTATGTAGTAGTGCTAGGATTTTTCTTGTTGATCGAAGGAATTTTTTAGATGGCATGAAACATCAGCATATGTGCTATGCTTTGATTCCTAGGAAAGATAAAGAAGGTAGTAGTGAAATACCACTTGAAGTTTCAAATTTACTTGGTGAGTTTGGAGATATCATCTCTAATAATGTTCCAGAAGGATTGCCACTAGTAAGGCAAATAAGTCATCAGATAGATTTAATCCTAGGAGCTAGTTTGGCTAACAAGGTTCCTCACAGGATCACTCCTACTGAAACTGAGGAGCTAAATAGATAGGTTCAAGAGCTATTGAGGAAGGAGTTGATCCAGGAGAGCCTAAGTCCATGTGCAGTACCTGCAGTACTGGCACCAAATAAGGATGGAGAGTGGAGGATGTGTACAGACTCTCGATCTATAAATAGGATAACCATCAAGTATTGATTTCATTTGCCAAGAATGAACGATCTTATGGACTGCTTGAGTGGAGCTCAGTACTTCACAAAGATAGATCTCAAGAGCGGCTATCACCATATATGAATATGAGAAGGAGATGAGTGGAAAACTACCTTCAAGACCAAGGAGGGTCTTTATGAGTGGTTAGTCATGCCCTTTGGATTGACAAAAGCCCGAAGCACCTTCATGCAACTTATGAATGAGGTACTTAAGAAGTTCTTGGGAAAATTTGTTATTGTTTATTTGGATGATATTTTAATTTTCAGAAAGACTTTCAAAGAACATTTATTGCATATTTGTAGTGTTCTTGAGAGGTTGAGGGAAGAGAAACTGTTAATTAATTTGAAGAAGTGTACCTTTGCTAAAAAGGAATTAGTCTACTTGGGGATAGAAAAGAGTTCAAATGGACTGCGACAACTGTGAGAAGTTTTGAAATGCTGAAGAAGAAGGTGATAGAACAACCTGTGTTGCGACATCCAGATTTTAAAAAGGTGTTCCAGGTGGATTTTGATGCTAGTGGTAGCACTATTGGGGCTGTATTAAGCCAAGAAGGTAAGCCTATTGGATATTTTAGTGAAAAATTGAATGAAGCGAAAAAGAAGTATTCGGTTTATGATCAAGAGTTCTATGCAATAGTTTAGGCCTTAACGAAATGGAGACATTATTTATTGCTAAAGGAATTTGTTTTGTATACTGATCATCAGGCATTACAATACCTAATTAGCCAAATTAAATTGAATCAGAGGCATATGAAGTGGGTAGAGTTATTGTAGAGCTATACATTTGTGTTGAAGCATAGAAGTGGAAAATCTAATAGGGTTGTAGATGCACTAAGTAGGAGATAGTTGTTGCTTATAGTAATGTAGGTTGAAGTAGTTGGGTTTGATGAACTCAAGAATCTATACCTTGAGGATCCTGATTTTGCTGAAGCATGAAAAACTTGTAAAGGGCCTATTGCTATAGATAGAACCAAGTAGCTAGACTATTTGATTCAAGATGGTATGTTGTTCAAGGGCAATCAATTGTGCATTCCAAGGAGTTCCATGAGGGAAAATCTAATTAAGGAGAAACATAGTGGAGGGATGGCATGAAATTTTGGTCGAGATAAGACCATTTCCATTCTCAAACAACATTATTTTTGGCCTCAAATGTCACAGGATGTGAAGAAGTTTGTACATAATTGCTAGGTTTGTCAAGCAGCCAAGGGATTTAATCACAATACTAGACTATATCAGCCATTGCCTATTCCATCAAAGCCATGGGAGGACATAAGTATGGATTTTGTTCTTAGATTACCGAGGACACAAAGGGGTAATGACTCAGTATTTGTGGTGGTTGATAGGTTCTACAAAATGGCACATTTCATTCCATTCCACAAAACTCATGATGTTGTCCATATTGTAGACTTGTTTTTCAAAGAGGTGGTAAGACTACATGGTCTCCCAAGTAGTATAGTTTCTAACAAAGATACTAAATTTGTGGGGTATTTCTGGAGAACATTGTGGAAGAAGTTGAGAACAGACTTGAAGTTTAGTTCTACACATCACCCATAGACTGATGGACAGACTGAAGTGGTAAATGGAAGTCTAGGAAATTTAGTGAGATCTTTATTTGGGGATAAGCCCAAGGGGTGGGATTTGATTTTGCTATAGGAAAAGTTTGCTTACAATAACTCTATAAATAGGAGTACTGGTAGATCACCATTCCAAATTGCATATGGAAGTAGCCCAAGGACTGCACCAGAATTGAGGAAGATTGAGCAAGGGGAGAGGACAAGTGTTGAAGCTGAAGAATTTGTTAAACATATCAAGCATCTACATGAGGAGGTCCAAGCACACATTACCAAGATGAACAAACAATATAAAGTTAGGGCTGATCAAAGGAGAATACATAAGGAGTTCCAAGTAGGGGATCTAGTCATGATACACTTAAGAAAAGAAAGATTTCTAGCTGGTACTTACAACAAGCTGAAGATGATGAAATTTGGCCCCTACAAAATTTTGAAGAAACATGACTCAGGAAATGCAGATGAAGTAGAGTTGCCAGATGGAATTCACATTTCTCCTATTTTCAACATTGCAAACTTAATAGAGTATCATGATGATGGTGCAAATGAGGAGCTGATGTTAGAGCCATGTCCAATTCCTACTTCTAAAAAGGAGGAGATAGAGGAGATTCTGGATAGTCATGTGGGTAGGAGTACAAGAAATAGGCAATATGAAGAGTATCTGGTCAAGTGGAAAGGATGACTGATAGAGGACTCAACTTGGATATTAGCAAATGAGGTTTCCCATTTAGGATTTCCTCTACCATTAATAAAGTGACAGAGTCACTTTTCAATCTACCTTGGGTGTCTGATGCAAGAGCATCCAGAGGTATAAGGGCAATCCTGTGTCACCCAAAAAAAAAAATTACTTAGACTTGGTTTCTATTTCATGTGTTTTCATTTCTAGATACCCATTTGGGTCAAATAAAGGTTCCAACTCTCACAGTTCCACTATTAGTGTTCTGGGTTAGAGTTTTTAATCACCTTGGGATACATGTAAATGCTAGAAAAATAGGAGTATGTAATTGAGCCATCATTTTGGTGAACTAAAAGGTGAAAATTGGTCAGATGATTTTCATTGTAATTTAGAGCATTCCAAAAAAAGAATTAGGTCAAAAGGCCCCACAGTTTGAAAGTTAGCACAATTTTTCAATTTCTAGAGACCTCCTAAGAATGCTTCAAAGTTAGTTAGGGGCATTAAATGACCTTTAATAGGGCTGAAAATGGGGGATGAGTGAAGCTGGTCCATAGGGCTATAGAGCACTTCGAGAGCTTTTAAAAAATGTAAACAGTTTGTCAATCGGAGCTACGGTTCAAAAGTTATGCCTCCCAAAAGTTCTGTTACCATTTTTGGATTCTTCTAATTTTGTGTCGACTTCTAATGCAACTTTTGGAGCCTTCTATTTGGTCGGTGGATGCCAACTAGCACTTTCTAGAATGTATTCCTAATCCTTAACCCTTTGGGGTCTATTTAAGAACATTTCTAGCATTGTAAAAGGCAGTTTGGAGTGGAGTTTGAGAGGAGGTACTAAAAAGAGAAATTATCTCTAAATTTATACTATTGTAAGCCCTTAGGGCATGTTTTGAAGTCTATTTTCTCTGTACTAAATATATTAGCATATTTACATAGTTAATAAAATTTTTCCCTTTCCTGTTGTGTCCATTCTGTTATTTGGCTTGACCCCATTATGAATCTACCCCTTATCTTGTTTTTTCTAGAAACATCATAAAGAATCTCCCTAAATTCAACCAAAAATGTTTTACTTAAAATTTTGTGCCAATATCTCATCATCGTTATCCTCTATCTAGTTCACAAAATTCAAGGTAACAAACTTGTCAGCTCAGATCTGGCAAATCTTTGACTTTTCAAATAATGTAGTAGCTCGACACTATTGGAATTTTGATGCTCGACACATACTGTGTTACTTAGCACCTACTATGTTTTATTGATGTTGGCACCTACTATGGATTTACTCAACATCAACTAACTTTTAGTTAATGCTCAACACCTATTACATGATCAGCACCTGAGCTTGCTCAGCTCCTTCTATTTCACTCGGCACACACTAACTTTTGCATTTTCTCAATACTTACTGATAATCTTCTTGGCATGAACTAGCTTACTTGACACCCACTAATGAACTTAGTCAAGCTTTGTAGACAACTTTGTTACAACTTTTTCTTCCAGAGTTTCTAAGTGTAGCCAACCTCTATATCTTCAAGTGTATTAACAATACATCATTTTACTATTGTCTTAGCTAATCCTTATACTTCATTACAAAACCATAACTTAACCTTTCCCTTAGGTACTTTTGTTACATCTTATTGATTAAATCCTTTTCATCAATCAACTAAGTGATAGTACTTAGATCTTATAAGAAATTGTCATTCTAGCAAATAGTAGGTTTGACATCAGTGACAAAACAATGATTGAAAATATTCTTTATCAACAATCTCCCTCTTTGAAAACAATCTCTCTTCTTCAATAATGATATTTTCAATTAGATCTCAACAATCTCCCTCTTTGGCATTGATGGCAAACCAAACTGATCAACCAAGTCACCAAAATGCTAACTAGGTTAAAATAGTAAGTCAAATGCCAAAAAGAAAACTTTATACTAAAATTATTCATTCTATTAGCAACATAAACTAGCTTATGACTCCCTCTAAATTCTGTACATAACTCCCTCTTTCAAAGTATTAGGGATATCTCTTTTCTTGGTACACTTTGCTCTCTCTCTGATTGATTCTTGTCTGCACTATTTTCTCCATCTAAGCTATTATTTCTTTGTCTGCTCTATTACTTCTTTTACATGTCTGATCAGGTTTTGTATGTCTCCCTCTTTTCTATAGATTACCTTTTAGTTCTTCTCTTCCTCTTAACTATTATTTCTCCCTCTAAATGCACTAATCAATTTCTACTATTTCCATACCATCTATTCTGTTGACCAGTTTAGCTACTTGTCCCTCTTTGACAACAATGCCAAAGACATATTATTTCAGCATCTTG
The DNA here is from genome assembly GCA_028749045.1 of Cupressus sempervirens. Classification (NCBI taxonomy): domain Eukaryota; kingdom Viridiplantae; phylum Streptophyta; class Pinopsida; order Cupressales; family Cupressaceae; genus Cupressus; species Cupressus sempervirens. The sequence goes on along the minus strand of CM053788.1, from coordinate 489,442,112 downwards.
TCATGCAAGTATAACATTTGTAGGAATTCTAATTTCTCCCTCTGTCACCTTGCTTGTGACTTGTTTGGAATTTTAGTACTTTAATTACTTTAGGCAAAAACCCAATGTAAGTGTCCTCTGCATCAATTTATAACATTTCAATAATCAACTTGTTTGATGTAGGGAAGTCTTATTGTTGCTCATATAGCCTTGGATAGGGGTATCACCCCTAACTTACCTCTAAGATACTCAAATGCATCTTTAGGTAATGCTTTTGTGAAGATGTCTATGATTTGTTCCTTTGAACTGACATATTCCATCCTCTCTTGTCTTCCACCAATTCTCTTACATAATGATACTTAATTGCAATATGCTTTATTTTGGCATGCATCATAGGATTCTTTGATATGTTGATGACACTTGTGTTATCACAATAGAGTATCACATGTTCAGCTACCTCTTCATTCATACCTTTCAACAAGTGCTTGATCCATACAATATTGGTGCAGTTGATAGTAGTAGCAACATACTCAGCTTCTGCTATGCACTGTGAGGTACAACTTTGCATTTTTCTAGTCCAAGTGACTAATCTTTTACCTATGAAAGGTGCTCCTCTGCTGGTGCTTTTTCTATCACCAATATTGCCTCCCCAATTTGCATCAATGTAGGCTTTCAATTCAAACTTTTTAGTTCTCTTGTAGTATAATCCAAAGTCATCAATTCCTTTTAGGTACCTCAATATTATTTTTACTACCATAAGATGATTTCATTTTGGTTTTGCAGAAATTTTGCCACTATTCCAATAGCTAATGCAATGTCTAGTCTACTATGCACAACATACTATAACTTTCCAGTCATTGATCTATACATTGTCTAATTTACCTCAGCTCACTCATCATTCTTGGATAACTTATGTCCTATTACCATTGGTGTACTAACTAGTTTTGAATCTTCTAAGCCAAATGTCTTAAGTATCTCCTTGATATATTTTGATTGGGTCACAAATATGCCATGTTTCAATTGATGTACTTGTAATCCAACAAATAATTTGATTTCTCCAAACATTGACATCTCAAACTTATGTTTCATTTGATTAGCAAAGTCTTTACATAGGGCATCTTTTTCTCCAAATATTATATCATCAACAAAGATTTCAGATATCAAAATGTCGGTACCTTTTTCAGTATTGATATACAAGTTGTTGTTATCATCTGTTCTTTCAAATCCTATTTTTAAAAGATATTTGTGAAGTCTCTCATACCATACTCTAGGTGCTTTTTTCAAACCATAGAGTGCTTTATGCAGTTTACAGACCATATCCTTGTATTTGTCATCAACAAATCCCTCTGCTTGTTCTATGTAGACTTCCTCTTTTAGTATACTATTTAGAAAAGAAAAATTTACATCCATTTGGTAGACTTTAAATTTTTTTTAGGTAGTATATGCAAGTAGTGTTCTTACTTCTTCCATCCTTGCAATAGGGGCAAATGTTTCCCCATAGTCCAATCCTTCTTCTTGTGCATGGCCTTTGTAGACTAGTCTAGCCTTATTTCTTATAATCTCACCATTTTTATCTAGCTTGTTCCTAAACACCCACTTGATAACAATTACATTCTTATCACATGGTCTTGGAACTAAAGTCTAGGTTTTGTTCCTCTCTATCTAATCTATCTCTTCTTCCATAGCTTTATGCCAATTATCATCTTGCAGTGCATCTTTTACTATTTTTGGTTCAATCTTGCTTAGTAGACATGATTTATTTCTTAGTTTGTTCCTTGTCATTGGTCTAGCTTCCTTGTCACCAATGATTTATTTTGTAGGGTGATGTCTTCTCACATACTTGGATAACCTTGGTTCTTTCCTCATTTCCAGGTTTGTTCTTTCAGCTTTATTGTCACTATGCATGTCTCTTTCTAATATTTCACCATCTCTTTCATGTGTACTAATTTTAGAATCAAAATGTGCATTATCTTCATTTTGCAATTAATGTAGCTTGGGATTCACTAGTTCTAACTCAGCTGATAGTGAAACTTGTTGCTGATTCCCAACTTGATTGGTAGCTTCTTCTTTAGTAGGCATTCCTTCATAGAAGTATACAAAGGATTTATACTCTTCTAGTTTCATAGATTCATCATCTTGAACTTCTGCTTGCTCATCACAATTTACATTTGCACTCTCCACAATGTTGTTTGTGTTAGTATTCAAACACTTATATGCTTTACTTCTAGTGGAGTATCCAAGGAATATGCCTTCATCACTCTTTCCATCAAACTTGCCATTTCTAGTATCTTTAAGAATATAGCATCTATAACTAAACAATTTAAAATGTTTTACATTTGGTGAGTGACCATACCATAATTCAAAAGCTGTAGACAATTTCACTTGCAACTTCTCTCTAGTACTTTAGAGCAACATTCTTTTCCATCATTAATGTTTTGGCACAGTCTATCACTGATCTATTCCTCCTTTCTACAATGCCATTCTGGGTTGGAGCTCTAGGTGCTGATGTTTGTCTCTTGATTCCTTTGTCATTACAAAATGTCTCAAAATATTTTGATGTAAACTCTTCTCCTCTATCTAATCTTAGGCACTTCAGACTCTTTCCTACTTCCTTCTCAACCCTAGGCAAATACAACTTAAACATTTGAAATGCATCAAATTTTTGCTTTAAGAACATGACAGTCATCATCCTAAAGTAGTGATCAACAAAAAACATTATATATCTGTCTCCTTTGTAGCTTTACACTTCTATTGGGCCACACAAATATATATGCACTAACTCTAGTACTTCTTTGGAAGTGTAGGTTTTGCTTTTGAAACTTGACTTGGTCATCTTCCCTAGTTGATATTGTTTGCACATTGTATTTTCAATCTCTTTAGTTTAGACAAACCTCTGACTTTCTTCATTTTGTTGATGCTAATTAGATTATCAAAGTTGACATGACATAGCCTTTTATGCCATAGCCACACTTCATCAAATCTAACAACAAGACATGATGCATCTTCCATATCTAGGTAAAAAAAATTACTCCTAGTTTGTTCTCCTTTTCCTATCAGATTTCCATCAGTATCATAAATTTTGGAAATTTTGTTTCCAAATTCTACTTTGCATCCTACATTGCCTAACTATGACACACTTAGCATATTGTAATTCAATCCTTCAACATAGTATGCATTATTACATGGAATTTTCTCTGTAAGTTCAATAGAACCTTTTCTTTTGATTAGACATGGAGCATCATTTCCAAATCTAACACTATTTCCATCATATTGAGTAAAGATAACAAACTTACTTTTGTCTCCTGTCATGTGATGTGTGCATCCACTATCTATGATCCATCTATTATTCTTATTCACATAGGCTAACAATGATGTTGCCTCATCTTCATCTAACTCATGGCTACATAGACTACCTCATCAATATTTTCATCAGAATCCTCTTCTTCTACAATGTAGCACTTTTTGCCTTTGTCTTTGTAATCTCTACTATCATCTTGTCTTCTATTCTTGTGCTTGTTGCCTTCTCTATATTTCTTTCTTTGTGTGCATCTTTCTACAATGTGTCCTACTTCATTGTAATTAAAACATATGATGGGCAGCTTAACTTTGAATTTAACTTTACCTTTGTGAAATCTTGTGGTCAGTAGTGCTTCTAATTGTTCCACATCTTCTTCATCTGTGTTGTTGTCACTAGTTGCATACTTTACCTTTTTCTTCTTCTTCTTTGGTTTCACCTCCTTAGTATCTTTCATTGATAGCTTGGCCTTGAAAGTAGATTCAAGATTCTTAGGTCTATAGTTATCAAAGTTAAATAACTCAAATGCAATGAGTCTTCCCACTATACCTTCAAGAGTTAGTGTATTTTATGGTACACATCTTAATTTTTGTATGGCTAAATCTCTAATAGCATAGATGGGGAGCAAGGTTCTTAGGAATTTTCTATTAACAGTGTCATCATCTAAATGACCACCCAAACTTCTTATTGCGCTAACTACTTCTTTTAGTCTAGAGGCATAGTGAATAGCGTTCTCATCTTCCTCCATTTTCGTGTCATCAAAATTTCCTCTAAGGCTTTCTCTTCTTGCTCTTTGAATATTCTTATCTCCTCCATAAATATCAGTCAAGGCTTTCCACATCTTAAATGTAGAGTCACATCCCTTGATGTCATCAAATTCAACATAGTTGAGGGCAGAGGCAATCTCTAGCATTGTCTAATTGTGCTCCTTCTTTTTCTTCATATCTTTTGCAGTGGGTAAAATTGGATCAACATGTTCTACTTCAATTGAGGTTTTTGCATGGTCACTTATTGATCCAAGGAGTAGCTTCATCAAAAATTTTCATGTAGTGAAGCTATCTCTATTGAGCTTGGAAACTTCTCTCTTGGACATCTTGATCTTCCTGCTTCTAGTACCTTTAAACTAAATCAGCAGATGGCTCTAATACCAATTGTTAGAAATGCTTTAGAATAATTGAGATGGGGGGTGAATCAGTTATTCAAGGCCCAAATGTCCTAATAAATTTTTTTCACTAAATATAGTAAGCCCACTTGACTAATCATGCATCCAAGCTTAAACTTTCTTACTTAGCAAATTACTATAAAATCAACATGCAAGAATGACACATGAAGAATCAACACATAACACAATGACTTACATGGAAACCTAATTTGGGAAAAACCACCAGTAATATGCCACTCAATTCTCACTCTTTTGAAGTGATGCCCTGTGAAAAACCTACCCTATTAAAGGCTACAACACACTATTAAATGTGACTTGGTTAAAGGAACTATTAGTAGTCTACTTGGTTAGAGAACTTTAGAGCATTCACTTGGAATGCCACCCTATGAAAGGATTTATAAATAACTATTAAACTAACCTAAGTCCATAGGATTTTTACCCTAACTGATACAATTGTTAGAGAGTAACAACAAGGGCTTTTGACCTGATACAACTCACAACTTAACTTGCTGATTTTAGATCTTAGTTCAGCTCTCAAATTTGCTTGGCTTTTAGTCTTTGTAGCTCTAACAACTTGTCCTCCTTTCAAGCTTTGTCTCTTTGAGTCTTCATGCTTGATATACTAGTGCAATCTCCTTCATGGTCACCTATTGAAGTAGAGTCTCTGTACTTTGTTCCTTCCTCTCTCTTGATGCCTTTACCTTGACATCCTACCAACCACTTCAACAACCTGACAAATCAGAAACTCTTGCTTCTTGACCTATAACTCCTTAAATAGAAGTCTAGAATACTTTTTCCACTCTTAATCTTCCCACTTTTAATTTTGGTTTGAATGGATTAGGTAAGATTCAATGAATCTACCCCTTATCTTGTTTCTTCTAGAAACATCATGAAGAATCCTCCTAAATTTTTCCAAAACTGGTTTACCTAAAAATCTATGCTACCAGATCATCATCCTTATCCTCCATCTAGTTTACAAAATTCAAGGTAACAAACTTGTAGGCTCAGATCTAGCAAATCTTTGACTTCTCAAATAATGCAACAGCTCGGCACTATCAAAATTTTGATGCTTGACATGTACTGTGTTACTTGAAACCTACTATGTTTTATTGATGCTTGACACCTACTATGGATTCAATCGACATCAACTAAGTTTTCACTGATGCTCGACACTTATTATGTGCTTGCCACCTGAACTTTCTTGGCTCCTTCTATTTCACTCGACACTCACTACATTTTGCATTTTCTTGGCACTTACTAATAATCTACTCAGCATGAACTAGCTTTCTCAACACCCACTAATGAACTTAGTCAAGCTTTGTAAACAACTTTGTTAAAACTTTTTCTTCTAGAGTTTCTAAGTGTAGCCAACCTCTGTATCTTCAAGTGTATTAACAATACATCATTTTACCATTATCTTAACTGATCCTTTTACTTTATTACAAAACCATAACTCAACCTTTCCCTTAGCTACTTTTGTTACATCTTATTCATTAAATCCTTTTTATCAATCAACTAAGTGATAATACTTAAATCTTATAAGCAATTGTCATTCTAGCAAATAGCAGGTTTGACATCAGTGACAAAAAAATGATTGAAAATATTTTTTATCAACAATCTCCCTCTTTGTAAAAAATCTCTCTTCTTTAATACTGATCTTTCCAATTAGATCTTAACACAATTTAAAAAAAGATTATTTCTTTCTTCATAGTCCTCTTTACATAAATTGCATTTGTTAACAACATTGATACCTCCCTTTTGCAAATTTTAGAAAGTAAGAATTTTGTTTTGAAGAAAGATCCAGAAAAAAATATTAACTTTAGGAGTGAGACCTTTTATCCAAGCTTTTGTCCACAAAGGTTGAGAACCTTTTTCCTCATTTTTGAAAATAGAGGAGACTTTAAAACAACCACTTGCATTAACACCCCAAATAATTTTATCTTCAATATGAGGATAAAGGCTAAAGACATTCAAGATTAACTGAGTATTATGAAAAACATGATTACTTTCAGCAAGGTTAACCCATTTGTTATTAACCTAGTAATTTTCCACAAGAGTACCACATGTTTTTTTACATCTGCCAATAAGAGTTCTATCCTCAAAGTCCTCAATCAGAGGATGATCCAGAATCCAAGCATCATCTGTGATCCTAATATTTTTCCCATTAGCCACTTTCCAAGAACAACCTTTAATTAAAATATTTTTAGCTCCCTGTACAACTCCCCAAATAGAAAAAGGAGATAAAACATTAGGATAAGAAAGAAAATTAGATAAATAAGGAGCATTAAAGAGGTATTTACATTTCTAGATAGTACTCGATTCCTTATTATCTTGATAAACTCTCCAACCCTACTTAGCAAGAAGAGCTTTATTCATACTTCTCACAAACTTGATTTCCAGACCACCATCTATTTTAGGCTTATAGATTTGATCCCAAGCAATTAAAGCCATTCTTTGCCTATCCTCGACACTAGACTACATGAAGTTCCTTTGGATTTTTTCAATAGAATCAGCATATTTAGCTAGAATCCTGAAGAGACTCAACATATAAGTAGGGATACTTTAGAGACTAGCCTTGAGGAGAGTAATTTTACTAGCTTGACTCAAAAGATTACCCTTCCATCCTACTAGTTCCTTATTTAATTTTTAACAAGATCATCCCAAAAAAATTCTAATGTGTTAAGCCCCAATGGGAGGCCTAGATAAATAGAAGGGAAAGAACCTATAGAGAAACCAAGAATTTTAACAATTTTACTCTGTCTAGAAACTGGAGTATTAATACAATACAAGGAACTCATATTCTAGTTAATCAATTGAACAAAAGTAGAAGAATAGAATTGAGGGCCTTTTTAAGATTCCTAGCTTCCCTAACCTTAGCTTTACCCAAAAAAAATAGTATCATCCACAAATTTCTCATGGGAATGAATAAGAGGATGAGAAAAGGGTTGCAATCCTTTGATTTCCCCTAAAGAAACCAATTTCCTAATATATTTTCCTAGAAAATCATCCATAATAGTGAATATGATAGGAGATAAAGGATCTCCCTATCTCAACTCCCTAGAAGGTTTAGAGAACTTTGAGGAACAGCCATTAAATAGGACAACTATCGAAGTAGTAGAAATCATTTGTAAGATAAGCTTCACTATATTGAAACTAAAACCAAAAGCCAATAAAATCTTCTAAAGAAAGGCATATTCAACTCTATCATAAGATTTAGCAATATCAAATTTCATAATAAAGCCTTGATTATTAGAAAGAGATAAAGAATGGATATTCTCATGCATAGAAATAATAGAGTTAAGGATTTGTCTCCTTGGAACAACCCGTTACCTATTTGTTTGCTCAAAAATAAGTAATGATAGCATAAGAAACAACCTTGAAGTAAAGACTTTTGAAATAATTTTATAAAAAGAGTTGCATAAATTGATAGGCCTGAATTGAACCAGAGAGTCAGCCCGAATTGTTTTGGGAATAAGGCATAGGAAAGTAGAGTTAATTTCCTTCAACATTCTTTTAGCCCCAAAATTTTTTTTAATAGCATCACACACATCTCTCCCAATAGTTTCCATTCCTTTTGAAAAAAGAACATAGGAAAACCATTCGGCTGTAGAGATTTATCCCCTCCTAAAGAGAAAATAGCCTTATAAATTTCCTCTTCCTTAGGAATAGAGCATAGATTCTATTTTTCTCTTCAGTAACCAAAGAAGGAATAACATCTAACAACTCTACTTGATGAGTTAAGTCAATATTAGGATTTGAAGTCATCAAAGAAGGAAAAAGGAGACCATCCCCTCCAAGATATCCTTTTCCTTAGTAATTTATGTGCTACCTTTATTAAGATTTGAAATATGAGTTCTAGCTCTATCTTTCGAGGTAGATAATTAATTTTTTTTATTATTTCTATCACCTTCAACTAGCCATATAGATCTAGATTTTTGCCTCTAGTAAGTTTCTCCTTTAGTAATAATATCATGATACTCCACCATTTTCTCATTTTCTTCCCTCACTAAATCCAAAGAATATACTTCCCTCTGAATCCTATCTTGGATTAATTGTAGATCCTCTTTGATAATAGATTTTTTTATCAAAAATGTTACCAAAACATCTTTTATTCTAGAATTTAACTTTCTTCTTAACATTTGTGAGTTTAGAAGCCACCTAGAAAAGATCAGTACCATTAATGTTAATGTTCCACCATTCAGCCAATCGATCTTCAAACTATGGGTGCTACAACCACATTTTTTCAAATCTAAAAGGAAAATTCTTTTTGATATGGATACTCTTAGTAGTACAAATAAGAGGAAAGTGGTCCAAACCAATCTTTTGAATAACCTTAAGATTACACACAAAGTGTTTTGTCTAGTCTGGAGAAATAAGAACTCTATTCAAGTGAGCTTGGATACACTCATCCTATCCTTTTGTTACTCCATGTGAATTCAATACCTTGTAGATCTAAATCCATTAAACCTTCGTTGTTAATAAAATCCATGAAATCTAGCCTCCCATCTAACTAATTAGCATTTACCCCCTTTTTTTCATGCTCATAAAGGGGAACATTAAAATCCCCAAAAAAATCCATCTTCCATAGTAATCTTCACTCTTTATCTTAGAAAGAGTCTCCCACACCTTTTTTCTAGCATTCTTGATGTTAGGTGCATACACATTGACAATATACCAATCATTATTTTGGTCAATATTTTTAATTTTAATCACCATAAAATGTTTGTTAGCATTCAACGAGGTACTTGAGAACAAAGATATCTTCCAAAAAATCATTGTTCCCCCTAAAGCTCCTTCTAAACTACTAGCCATTATATAGTAATTGTTAAAGGACTTGATCTTCTTAGCCTTCTCTTTATCCATTTTGGTTTTTTGGAGCAATAAAATCTTTGGTTTATGCTCCCTAACAAAATTTCAAAAAATATCTAGTTTATAGATACTGTTCAATCCCCTAATATTCTAAGTGATAATATTCATCATAATTTTTTAGGGGTAAAATCTAGAATAGTTGCCTATTTCCCATTAGTAATATTCTGTAAACTTTTACTTTCTCTAGTTTTTTTTAATGTTTTCCTTCTAAGTTTCTCTAGGGTACCAACATTCGACTTCAGTTTTGGAAACAACTCCAATTTACTACTTCGAGTCTCCACTCCTTTAGAAACAATATTACCTTTCTTCTTTATTTTATTTTTCTTTAAGTCTATTTCTTTTTAGGTTCCTTCCTTTCAGATTTCCCATCCACTTGTTTGGATTCAAATCCATCATTAAAGGATATAAGCTCTTTACATAGGGGAGACTCAAGAGACCAAATTACAACAATCTGTGTTTCCTCTAATGCCGAAGATCTACTCCTTTCCTCAATAATTTCACCTTCCTCTATCTCTTCTAATTATTCCAGATCTTCACTTTCTAATTCATTTTTCTGATAGATAACCAATTGATTCATAGGATCTACCATTTTCTCTTTACTTTGTACAAGAGAAGTCAAAGTTTGGTCTATCTACATTCTTGACTTTTGATTTTCAAGGATATATTTATCCTTAGTCACCTTCTTAGGTATAGCTTTAGGTTTCCATACCTTTTTATAGATCTTTACTTCTTTCTTTTTCTCCACATTGGCTATCTTTGGTTGATTCTTGCTTTTGTAAGGGTATTTTTTAACCCAATAACCCTATTTTTAACAAACAAAACAAGTATATGGAAGATCTTAAAAAAGTATCTCTTGCATCCTTTTCCCAAGTTTTCAAATCAATTCCACTTTCTCAAGAAGGTTCTTCAAATGGGAAACTTTCACATATATTCTAGCACACTAGAGTTTTGATTTTGAAGTTATGATGTTGTCAACTACAACAAGTTCACCAAAAGAACTAGCTATTAGATAGATCCATTAGAAAGAACTAGGGTAGTTAGGAAGAAGGCATTAGATAGATCCATATTTGGCTCCCATTTTTTATAGTAATCTAGTACTATTACCAAATGAACAAGGTCCACCAGAAAGCACCATATTCAAATCTTCCTTATAGCTAAAAACAAAGGAAAAGAAACCATTCATTATAGGTGCTATGTCAACTTGACCACAGATAATCTATTTTATTTTTATCTTGTTTCTCAATGCATCAATATCAATCCTAGCCCCATAAATTTCCAAACTAGAGTACAATCCATAGTTGAGATAGAGAAATCAACAATTGAATCTAGAATAAAGATTTGGAACTTGGCCTTCAAAAGTGGTTTTTGGTAAATACAACTATTGGTATATATCAATTTTTGTAAATTTTGGGGTATAATATGTAATGGTCTTATGTGAAATTGTTGAATGCTGAGGGTATCTAGTTATGTACATGTTATTAGTTTCATCTTTGGGTATATACTTATGTTTCTTGTACAAAATTGGGATTGATCTATAGCATGGTTTTTTAAGGTGCTTGTCTTCTACATTTTTTGCAAGATAATTACAGGTGATGTATCATTGTAATGAAATATATTACATTGTACTCTATAATTGATAATGACTAAAGGGTTTCTTGTTGTGTTCTTCTCTTTACAATTCATTGAACTAGTTATTATATTATATAAATATATTCTCAGTGGCTTTCCACGTTTCGTCAAAAAAAAGATTTGGAACTCGCCTTTCTCGTAGCAGGATTTCATGATCAAAGGGAAATATGATTTTCCTCTAAGTTTTCTCCTAAACAATGAAGACCACTTCCTTTGATCATCTAGCACTTTCTACTTCATCTTGTACTCTTTCCTACAAACATTTTAATTCTCTTCCACAATCTCCAATTTTTTTTTTCCTAATCTTTGCCCTTCTGAGCATGTGACTAGCAAATAAAGAAATGGAAACGACATTCCTAACTTGACAGCTTGTGGAAGAAGAACTTGATAATGTATCTTTTTCTCCCAATGTTCCATCAAATCTTGCAGAACCTATTGAGATCTTTGCCTCTCAATTCCCTGTACCTCTAGGATCAGTCCCTACCACTAAGTTAACTCTTTCCAATTTCCCACCTAATAGAGCTCCAACCATTTCAAAACCTTATGTCTAGAATATTTAGCTTGATTTAGTTAGTAAAGGTAAAATTAGGTGAGTCATGGGTGGAAATTGATAGGAGATAGACATAATAGAATCAAAATTTGGAGATTAGTTTGGAAGATTGAATTATATAGTTAGTAAGTTTTAAGGTTAGATATTGGTAATTATATTAATTTCTAGTTATGTAATGAATACAAGCTAGCTAGTTAGTAATATACGAACATTGGTTAGAAACCATAAGAAGATTAGGGGAAGGATCTAGGGGTGTGTGGAGAATGAGTAAGTTTTAATAATTAGGTTAGATGATAATTGTGGTTAGTATTAATAATAATATACTATTAATATGTTGTAAAGGTTTAATTATATCATATGCTATAAATATTTAATGATGTATATCAATCTTATAATGGTGATATGCATATGTATTAAAATTTGTTATGAATATTGAAGTAGCAAAGTTATCAAGATTATTTAAGATATGATTAATTTATATATAGAATCCATAAAGGTTAAAGTGACTTTTAGACATCATATTTGGTTGTTAATGGTTTAGGAATTAAATGATACACCTTATGTCATCTAAATTATAGACCTAATAAATTATCATCAGCATTTCACATTATACCCTACATCTTGCAAGATGTGAACATACTATATGTCACTCTTAAATAATGATTTTTGAAAATAAAATAAGATGTAATATTTTAATATTATTAAGGACTAAGAGGTGAATTGTCTAGATTAACAGTGGTGAATAACTTGCAAATTTGAGTATTGAATTGTAATAATGCTTAAAATGTGAGGTAGCTAGTCAATGTTCTATAATGCTCAAATAAGGTATAGATCTATAATAGCTAGTCAATGTTCTATAATGCCTAAATAAGGTGGTTAAATGTTCAACACACATGGCATCATGATCTAATCTCCCAATTCAACCCTGCAGACCTTGAGTTGTTGTGTTCCAACTCCTAGCCATTAGATAGCCTAGTTGACTATGTATAGAACCATATGTGATAACCTAAGTTTTATCCAAAAAAATAGTTGTTTTTTTGCCCTAAAATTTTGGGCATGACATTTTGGTATCAGACCCTAGTTTCAACACTAGGAACCTAATCCATTATGTTTCAACTTATGCAACAAACTAGAACCTTGTGTAAGATGTATTAGTCCACCAAAATAAACAACCATGTATGGATGAAGCACTCAGAAGCATAGGGGATAGGAGACTCCTTCCTAAGCCAATAATTTCTATAGAATGATAGTTTCTCCTCTTCTCCATCAGGGAACCTTGGTACTGTCACATCGTTCTTATGAATTTGTTATTCAATGTGAATTTTTGTTGGTTCTTTGTTGCAAACTTTACATTTATATGTCTTGCCAACAATGTGACATTTGTCATTTTTCTATTTAGCTAGATTTCTTGATTTTGGTTCCATTATGCCTTAGGGACATATCTTGTTTTAATTGGGATTTTCCAATGTGGCCAAATTTTTATTGTTTTACTATAAAATTGTTCCTTTTATTTTTATGTTACTTATGAAGAATTTTCCTATGAATTATGGTGGCAAGTGTATGGTATTGAAACGTATGAAATGGCCATACCAAGGAGGATCCTTGACAAACCATCTAGAAAAAAATTAGTGCACCATTAAACCTTCTTGATATGCATTGAGAAACTACTAGACAAGATCCCTAAGACACCACCTTTTTCTATGTCATAAATGTTAAAATATGATAAAAAATCATTAAACCTATATTAGCACAGATATAGATTGTAACTTATACTTATTAATACTATAGACAAAAACTATGTTAAGGACTTTAAGTAAGGGCCTAAGTAAATTATCGATTAGACCTTGGCAAGGTAAAGAGTGATTTATTAGCACCAATAACCAGAAGACTAAAGTTGAGCCAACCTTAGTAAATGTAGCATAGTTAAAATCCTAACACTTGCACATTGTTGATGAACTCTAGGAGGAGGTCATGCCTAGAAGGGAGGATGTGAGGCCTCACCCAATTTTCCCTAGCATAGACAATATATTTACTTTATGATACTTCTAATTCATACACTTTTAAGACTATAGGGTTATGTCATTTTAATATCTACATTTTGACGATCCACACTCATGTTTTATTGGACCTAAATGATATATTTAATGATTTCATTCATGTTCTAATCTATTGCAAGTGCTTTGATATAAACTGAATTGTAGAAATGCTTGTAACATCAAATGATAATGTTTATGTGGAAGTTAGAGTTAAAGGATATATTATGATAAGAACTAGGACCTATTGTGATTTCACAACACACACCCCATTTGGACTAGAAATGGGGACCCCCTACTTTATTTTCTTGGCTTTCTAGATCCCTAGTCTAGGGTTTGAGTCTTTTTTAGGATTTTTGGTCAAGTGCATTTCCCAACTTGCAAACCTAGTCATCTAAAATTATAGTTTTGGAGAGAGGAGTTAGTATTGCAAAAGAAAAATTGGTGCACTAGTGCACCTGATCAAGTGTGCTAGTGTGCCAAACTACATGGAAGAATGCATCACCACTTAGAGATGTGCAACTGTGTAGCACCAAGTGGTATGTTGGGACCCTAGGCTATATAACCCAGGGACCCCCACCACTTATCTCACTTGTCTTCCTTTTATTTTCCTTGCTCCAAGAATCCAAAGTGCAGATCCACACCTAAACTAGTGCACTCTTCCTTCATTCCCCACTTGCTTTTACCTATCATCACACAAAAAAAACAAAGTTAAAACACAAGAATAAAGGTGCACAATTGTGCACCTATCAACATGCCCTATTGTGCACCTTATTTTTCTTGCTCAAAGCATTAAAACCTTAGAAATACTTAAAACTTTTTTTTTGAAAAAAAACTTTTAAAATGGAAAACACAAAACTAAATTAAGGTGCATAGTAGCACACTTGATTAGGTGTGCTACTGTACACCTTAATTCATTTAATTTACTATACACCTAAGTAAAATTTGCAAAGGAAATGTGCACCAAGTGCACCTTGCAGGTGAATAGGTGTGCATTTTTTTCATTGTAGGGTTATAAATCAAGTCTTTTTGTGTTTTTGAGTAGTCTAGTTTTTAGGGTTTTGTTTGAGTTAGTATTAGGGTGCCTTTAATTAATTTTTCTTTAATTTCAAACTAATATACATGCTTTTTGTATAGATTCTATGGCATCTTCATCATCATTCCTTGTTGAGAAGATGGTTCCAAAGCTAGTGGTATTCAAATTCTAGGGTGTGCCAACAAAATTATGATTTTAGGATGAGTACTTAGAGATCTGAGACACCAAGATAGGTCACATAGATTTAGTTGCATTCCTAACATTATGTAATAAAATAACTAAGAGGTCCCCATGGTTTCCACTTTGATTTGATCAAGGCTTGTTAATGCAATGTCACATCTAGTTTCAGTGTAGTCCTCAAAGTTAATCATGATGCTCAGAGAGAAATATGTTCCAGAAGAAAGGGTCGTGAAAAATATAATTGCAAAGATCATCTTGGATCTCTAACCTAACAACATAGAGAAGGTATTCCATCTACCAAGGGAAGATCAATTTATCAAATTAACCTACCACCAAGGAGAGAGATGGTATAAGGAACATGTGGAGGAAGCCTCTCAAATTATACAATCATCATACCTCATTGAGAAGAGCCCTCTAGTGTAGAAGGTAGGAAAGGTGGATATGACATGAGGCCATATGAAGGATGATATTGGATATTCAATAATTCTTTTGAGTAGAGTCATGGGTTTTCCCACTTTGGGACATTTGAACATATGGATGGTCAATTTCATTGAGACTATAAAGATGGAAAAAATGTCAACTGACTGGGCCTCCATTCTAAGTAGAAACTTGGGAGAATAACTAATATGAGTGAGGAATACTAATGATTCTACATGACATCATACTTGGCATACTTGTTAGCTACAAGGGCAATGGATTACCCTGGGCTCTATAAGAAAGGTAGCATGAAGGATGCAAAATGCATGGCCTTACATTGTATATCCTCAACTAGTAAAGAATAAGCTTTCAAAGAAAAGAGAAGAATATAGTATTGTAAATGATGCTTTCATATCCGCAATAATCCAATTTATAGAGGGGGATTATGCAAAGAGGATATCTAAAGAGGTAGCTACATAAATATCAAAATTTGGAGCTTACTATATCTAGTTCTAAACATTTACATATTTGAGGGTAGCAAGTACAACCCTCAACTATAAGAAGCTCCTAAGGTATCCTAGTGACAAACTTATTCTCCTAGAGATATCTCAACAACTCTTGTCTACATATGACAAAGTTAGAAAGAAACATAAAATATGTTGGACATGGCCTATGACTATAGGACCTTTCAGGGTGGATCTAAGAAAAAATATTTCATCTTTTGAGTGTGAATGACATTAGTATCCCTTGGATGAGTATAATTCCCCTTGGTTCTATTTTGATAACATCATGAGAGTACAATACTTAGCAGGTAACACATTTAACCATGAAGATGCGATTGAAGATCACTAGATGAATGCAACAAATGTCTACAATGTTTACATAAGGGATTATTGTAGGATGATTTTGTGTCTGGCATAGAAGGCTTTGAAGATAAAGATTCCATTGAAGATTATGAAAGAAGAAGATAACTATAATCAATGCTGAGATTGATAAAGAAGAGAACTTGGACATTAATCCTAGGGCAAGACATGTCATTAAGTTGACAAATGATTGGATCAAGAGACCTTTCAAACTTGATCCAATTCCTGAGACAATCATCTTCCATGTGCAAGCTCATCTAGCTAAAGTTAGAGGAGTAAAGGTCAAAGTACCTATATTTACAACCTAGTCACCAGTAAGACCAAAAATAGTGCACCAACTTGATAGACTAGTTTGGTATTATTAGGTGCAGAAAGGTAAAGGTAAGGGCAAAAGCAAGAGGACTTCTCCTCAGCAAGCTGAGCTAGAAGAGGGAGAAATTTAGGCTCCTCCACAGTAGGAAGAAGAAAATGTACAAGGGTCAAAAAATGTTGAAACTACAGAGACCCAAGATGATCCTCAAGTACCACTAGCTAAGCAAGGACAAGGAGTAAATGAAGTGGAAATACAAGAAATATCTCAGTAGTAGGTACAAGCCTCCCCCTCACACCTAAGAAGAGAAGAAAGATTAAGACTCTGGTAAAGAGGAGGCAAAAGGTGATCAAGAAAATTATTCCCTTCCCATCAGTACCCAAACCTATTCTAGAAGAAGCAAAAAAAGAGGATGATGAGGATAAAGAGGATGATATACCTTTGAACTAGAGGACTCCTCTCACAAGAGCTACAAAGTTGCAAAGGAGAAGAAGCTCCACCATCACACCTCCATCTATTCTTGAGCAACCTATCCAAACTACTACATCAGAAGATGAAATGTAATAGTGGATAGATGAGCAAGATGTGGAGGGCAATGATGTCTTTTAGATGTCAAATTTTGATTTCATGCCCATGGGCACTGAATTGATCAAGGATAAGATAAGGGACACTCCAACCAATCTACCTCAATAGGAGGATTGGAGTTAGCTACCACCTGAACCACAAGGACCTGAGGTGGTTCCATCATCCTCAATACAAGTCACTTTCTATGTCGATAAAGGTTCAGTCACTCCCCTTCCTCCTAATGATGAAGAAGGAAAAGTTTGAGCAGAATAGCAAGAAGAACCACAAAAAGTATCCACCGAGGAAGTGTGGAAGAAGGGTAGATAAGTGAGTAGCCTCAACAAACTTCCCAAGAGACCAAGGTGAGGATTGTGAACTCTACAAATACAGAGATTCTCAGTGCAGATCTTTTACAGAAGGAGAAGACTCTAGAAAGGAGTGATAAGGGGAAGAGAATAGCTAAGTAGACTCCTTTGTCCTCAAAAGAAAAATCTTCATTGGATCATATCCCACAATGGCTGAGAAAAGAAGTAATAAGAAATAAGAAACAATAATTCACCACTGAGGAGGAGGATAGAATGGAATTGATTGAAATGTTGACAAAGCCTAAATCACCTCCAAAAGATGCACATGCATTAGCCTTTATTATGAGTGACCAGAGCTAGGACTTGTTTGCACACATGGATATCCCTCCTCTACATTCAAATTTTGAAGAATTAATGGTAGAAGATTATCAAATCAAGGAGGTCATGCTTGGGAAGCCTACCTTGGGTATTGCTAAGCTAATGGTTTCAGCAGGTATGAAGGAGGTATTTAGGAGCTTGGAGTAGGATGGGGCAGAACTAATAACACTTCAATGAAAAAA
Organism: Cupressus sempervirens; assembly: GCA_028749045.1. Lineage (NCBI taxonomy): Eukaryota > Viridiplantae > Streptophyta > Pinopsida > Cupressales > Cupressaceae > Cupressus > Cupressus sempervirens. The sequence continues at coordinate 489,424,360 of CM053788.1, read as the reverse complement.
GAAAATCCTAAAGGGATATTTATGCAAATTTTATAGCCCCTTAGATCCCACAAACCCTGGGGATACTTTGAGCACAGTAATTGAGAGAAGAAATAGGGGTGTGGTATAGTTGGACCCATTTTTGAGAGCTTGTCAATAATGGTGAGAAAGTTTTGAGGAAAAGGGTGTATAGATCATTCATGGAAATCCAAAGCTATTACACATTATGCAAGAGAATGTGGATAGGTTAGTAGCCATTTTGAATCAAGATTTTGGTCTAATGCATGAGATACATACTTGGGACAAGGATTTGCAAGCATTACAAGAAATTAAATGCCAAAGGTATCAGATGTTGATGGATGTATACATAATTGAGGAGTTAGATAAGATTGATGATTTGATTGTAAAGATTGTAGATGGTAATAAAGTAATGGAGACATTACATGCAAAGATTCATAGGCTCAAGGATCAAGCCCAAGTGAAAATTTTGGAAGCAAAGAAGCATTATAGTGATGCCTGTTTAGATATTTTTGAGGATGATATGCAAGACAAGTTAATACCAGTAGAGGTAGTAGTGAAGAAATTCCAGAGAGCTTTTGTGGCTACTAATGACGATGATATCAAGAAGGCTTTTAGAATAGAAGAGGCTTTGTTAGAATTAGATGTAAAACTTAGAGATTTTGTGGAGACTCGTATCAAAGTCAGCAACTATAGGAAAAAAGTCAAAGACAAACATGTAGCCTTAGATTTTCCAGATGTGGCTCAATTCACTAAGATAATCAAGAAATTCAAGGGAAAATACCGAGACATAGCTCTAGTATAAAGATGAACAAAATGCAGAAGCCATAATTTCAATTATGATACTTAGTGAAATTTTACATTTTTTGGAGCCTGCTTCCAAGGTGCGCAGGTGTGCCAGATACACAAGTGCACCAGGTGTGTTGGTGCACAGCTGTGCTTTTTCAGTAGTATCATATAATATTTTGAGGAATTCAAAGGTGCACTGATAGTTAACTACTAGTTCTAAATTTAGAGCTTTCCATGCATCAGAAATGCATTTTGATGGTAGTTTAACTCTTGTGGACACCTAGTAAAGATGGAGCTTCTATTTTTCCACTTCTAGTCACTTCTACATCATTTGAAGGCTTTCTCTTTCTTATTCTTTCACACTTTCTTTGTTTTATGACATTTAAAGGCTCATGCATCCAATTGATGATATAAAATGGACGGACTCCTATTGAGCACTAGTTAGATAGTTAGTATGTACATAAATAGATTTGTTTTATTAGTTTAGAATCATATGATTGCATAAAGATATCTCTCACTCTCAACACAAATTGAGGAGAAGATTTCTTATAAATATGGGATTGTAATATGTAATCAATCCCATCATTATTTTGAAATAATATATGCTTTTGGTGCTTGCATTTAGAGTGTAGTGATTCTTGCCTAAGTGTGTTATATTTTGTGAATGTATGTTCATGGAATTTAATTGAGCATAAAGTATATTGTGTTATTTTTGGTTGATATTTTAATTTTAGTGTACTATATGTTTACAAATTCCATTGATGTACTTAGTTTGAGAAGAGATCATCATATTGTTCATGCATAGCTTTTTGTCTCACATGAGCATAGTATCCATAGCCTTGTGATTTGATGAAAAGTGAAACATCTTACAGTTATTGTATTCTCATTAATAATTGCATCAGTGGAATTAAGGAAGCTCTGCTCCTATTTTCATTGGTTACCCACTAATCTTTTTGAAAACTTAACTTGTAGGTATGTTGTTTCTGTAGCTTATATCCATTAGGATTTACTTTTCATGTTATTTTCTTAAACTTCTTGTCACCCTATCTTTGTTATTTTCTTTACTAACCTCTCATTAAATTAGGAATTCATATTAGTTGCATTGTTAGATTGCATTCATCATAAAAATAGAAAATACAAAAAAAAAATTCCTTGTGTGGTTATTCCTTTTTGAGATAGCGAGCAAATCATACCTCTTATCTGAATCATTTTAGAACTAGCAAAGGCCTCCTTGTCAACATTCACATTTATCTTCAACTGAGTGAATTCTAGTAGGTCACAAGATCACCCAGAACCTTGGAGTTGATCCTTAGATTAGCTTTTCAAGAGAGAAGTCTAAAAGGATTCCTGCCATTAAGCATCACAGAAAATGACAACTCAACATGACCTAATTCACATTTCTAGTGAATCAATAGTTGTGAATTTAGTATTTCATCACTATGTTAGAAAATAGATTATGAATTTATTTAGAATATTAATTTGGTTATGTTAAGTAAAGTTTAATGTTGATAATCAAAATTTGATATATAATGTTTTGAATGTTTTACATATTGATATTTATTGCATATATTGACCAATTTGAAACTTGAGTTGTCCCATGAATTCACCCCTTCTTTTTCCACTTAGTAAAAGTAGCAATTTTGGTAGGGACAAGGGTGTAAGACATAGTGGCTAGATGTTTTTGCCAAAAAAGATAGTGTGAGAGTGTTTTAACTAGACTTGGACAAACTAGTAGAGTGTCTACCCACTCTCTAACTTTAGAGACACTTAGGGTTTCAAAGCTTGGAGGGAGCTCTTCTACAACCTTTCATTTCCATTTTGCAAAGGGATTCAAGGTTGGTGATCTTTCCATGTAGTTAATTTCTTCCATTTTGAAGTGAATCTTGGTATTGCATTCATGAGAATGTAGGTAATAAGAATGCCATGATAAGGGAAATGTGTGGTATCATCTTGTATCATGTTGTGTAGTGTTGTGATGAGCATGAAATTTGGATTTCCATTCTTTTCTTATTTTTGATCTTCCATGATTTTGTGCATGAGTGTTGTTATGGGTGTGAGGGCTTCACTCACCCTTTGGGAAGGGAAGAGAACTCCAAGGTGAAGGGGTTAGTTGGGCTTGAAAATATGTTTGACAACCTTGGAGTATGGGCTCCATTGTATGCCATAATCATTCATATCTTTTTGGGGGTGATAAGGGAAGTATGGAGTAGAGAAGAAGTTTATGGAGTATGAACTCCAAGGAAGCTATAGTTGATGGTAGTGTGTTTGGAGGATGATTGTGAAAGCCTTGAAAGGGCATGCAAATTGTTGATTTATGAAAGCCCTGAAAGGGCATGAAATTTGTTATTGTAGATAATGTTTAATATAGAAAGTCTCCATTTGAAAAGTGCACTTTCACCCTATGTTCAAGGTTCCATTGGAGAACCATTGTGAAATACCTTTGGGATTGAATTGTTCAAGTGTTGTAAGGTGATGTATATGCATTTGTAAGATTGGAATGGAACCTAGTTGAGCCTTGTTTCCCCTAGCTTGGGAGTGGTCTCTATAGAGGCCTATGGTTGGGAGGAAAGTAGCCATGGTATTTTTGTTTTGTTGTGATGTATTTGCAGATATTGTGCTCAAGGGAGCAATTGAAATAGCTTGGAAAGATCATCTTGTAGATGTTGTTTGAAGGAGGAACTTGTTATTGTGAATTATACATGCATTGGAGAATCTCTCTCCATTTGACTCATGTGGTTGCAATCAATGTTTGCATTGATGTAATAGGGAATGAAAGCTTTTGTGTATTACATTTGTAAAGTTGAAATCTCCACCTATGTCATTGTGTATTACATTTGTAAGGATACAAATCTCCATTTTATATACACTATTGTAAAGAAAAGATCCATGAAAGGAAGGGAGAATTTGGGAACATAGCCATATGTGATTTCATTGTAAAATTTTAGATTATGCATTTAGATGTAATGAAAAAGAGCGAGATTGTTATATCATAGTGTGATTATGGAAATTATTCATTTAGGGATAGTCATCTATTTTGATACTTGGGAGATATACATATACTGTTGCATTTTGTTCATTTGAACCAAGAGGTAATTTAGGATAATGCATTTCAAGGAATTGAGTTTGTAAGGAGAATTCAATATATATAAATTCAATGAAAAATGTTATTTTTAGTTCCATTATTGAAAGGAAAAGATAGATCTATAGCTTTTGTATTTTATTTTTTTAAAATGCATTTCATGTATAGGTCCACAAAAGTAAAATCAAACTTCTACCATACTAATATTCATAAAATCATGTTGAGGAAGAGAAGAGAAAACAAGTAAATCACATAGTATAAACTACCTTAAGAAAATAATCCTATACATGTACATTAAACTCTTTGGAATTTATATGGGAAGTGGGAAAAATATCCCACTCCCAATTATAGTTCATTAAAATAATAAAAAAGAATATTCATGAGAATCTTCTTAATGGTGTAGCAATAAGAACATAAAAAACAATAAACAAAATGTATAAAAAGAAAGGATGTGACCAAGTCTTAGAAAGAAGACCCATGTTTAGGACTTAAGGCTCACTTTAAACAAACTAAATAACAAAAAAAGAGAGGTAAATATAATAATAAAATAACCATAAACAATCACATTTTATTTATAGATCCCCATGTGAAATTCACCCAACCCAAGGAGGGTACCTTTGTAACACACATAAGAATACTACAAAACCTAAGGGAAAGTTGAGGTGGGGGGGGGGAGTTGGGGGGCATTTAGATATGACTAGATGTCAGGAGGTGTTGAAGGGGACCCACCCAGCTAAAACCTAAGTCTTCTCCCCATCTTAAGCCTTGATTTAGGGTGCATCAAACAAATACATAATAATAATAAGGGAAGCTTACATATTAAACACTTTCATGTGTCAAAACAATGAAGAGGGAAGGTGGTCCCCCACCTCTTTTGTTCCTCTCCTTTCAATGTGGTGACGTGCCCTAACCAAGGGCAGACCTCATTCTTGGTACCTTTTGTTAGTGATGGATATCATGTCCTAAATTTGCATGGGAAGAGATGATTCATTTAGGTGTGAGTTAGACTCATGTGTATGATATGGGGCCCATAATAATTAGGGGTTGGGGATTACCAACTTAAATATATAATTTTTGTTAATGGTTAGAAAATGTATGCAGATTAAGAAAGCTTTTAGTTTGTGGTTAATTAAATAAGTTAAATATAGTTAATGATTAGGATAGTAGAGTTAGAGTTAGTTAGTATTGAACTTGGACTAGTCAAAGTTGGAAGAGAGCTTAAGATTAAATAATGATTGACATTAGCTTGATTTAGTTGGTAGAGCTAAAATTAGGTGAGTCACAGGTGGTAATTGATAGGGGATAGAGATAATAGGATCAAAATTTGGCAATTATTTTGGAAGATTGAATTATATATTTAGTAAGTTTTAAGGTTAGTCATTGATAATTATATTAATTGTTAGTTATGCAATGAACGCGAGCTAGCTAGTTAGTAATATAAGAACATTGGTTAGAAAAAATAGGAAGATTAGTGGGAGGATCTAGGGGTGTGTGGAGAATGAGTAAGTTTTAATAATTAGGTTAGATGATAATTTTAGTTAGTATTAATAATAATATACTATAAATATGTTGTAAAGTTTTAATTATGTAATATGTTGTAAATATTTAATGATATATATCAATCTTATCATTTATGATATGATTAATTTTATATAGAATCCACCAAGGTTAAGGTGACTTTTAGATATCATATTTGGTTGCTAATGGTGTAGGAATTAAATGATACATCTTATGTCATCTAAATTATAGACCCACTAAATTATCATCAATGTTTCACATTATACCCTACATCTTGCAAGATGTGAACATACTATATGTCACTCTTAAATAATGATAGAACATTAATTGTTGGAAATAAAATATGATGTAATATTTTAACATTATTAAGGATTAAGAGGTAAATTGTCTAGATTACTAGTGGTGAATAACTTCCAAATTTGAGTATTGAATTGTATAGTTTTGAACTCTAATCAATGCAACTATGAATCTACGCTCATATAGTTTTGACCCTATACTTTAGAAATGAAAATTATACCGTTAAGGCTAGGTTGATGATCTTAATTCCTCTATATCGATGATTGTATCATCAAGCAAACATCCTCTTTATAGATCATCACCTAGTCCATACATCATAACTAGTAAACTAATGAACTCTAATACATGCTAGTATTGGGAACTTATAAGATTACATTTTCTCTCCACTAGTATATTGATGTAGTATCATTGAATTGAGACATCAGATCATGTTGCCATGTGTTTTGAACATTTAATCACCTTATTTAGGGATTACTTTGGGTAGTGTTAGAATGTATATTGTAACTTGATAAATATAGCCATCCCCTATAGACCTTGAATTGTTGTGTTCCAACTCCTAGCCATTGGATAACCTAGTTGACTATGCATAGAACCATATATGATAACCTAAGTTTTATCCAAAAAAAAAGAGTTTTTTTTTCCCTTAAATTTTTGGCATTATAAAAGGTTGGCTAGTGTTTGCTATTATGTCAGCATTCTAGATCATCACTTGGTGCTTTATATTTAGGAGACTTGTACAGTGTAGTAGGCATCCCTTCACAGACTAGCTTAGAGGGTCTCATTGGAGTGTTGGCACAAGTTACTATGAGTAGTCTTGCTCAAGATCTATTATATTCATATAGATTCATATTAGAGAATCTTGGTATACCCATATCAGATGTTCAACATTGTGTCGATGGTGGTATTGGGACACATCCTCAACCACATTCCTCCCATCAATTAGGTAGTGGTCATGGTGGTAGTACACATCATGATCCACCTACTAACCACTGGTTGTCTGCAGAGGGACATATATGTGAGGCCTCACCCCGAACCGTTATAGCTTAGATGTTTATGTATATTTTGATATTCGAGACCTTGATATTTTGATAGATTTAGATAGATAGTGGATTTTCTTTATCTATGGATTTGATACTATCGTAGTGTCTTACATTGTTATGTGCCTACCAAACCTGTTATTATATAGGAAGCATTTGAACATATTTGGAGCAGTTTATGATATGATATTATCAGATTTTGATGCAATGAAAAATGTTAATTTTCAGTGTATGGATGACTATTAGTTTGATTATGATGCTTATGACATGCAACTTTTGATATCTTAATACTTCTAGTGGCATAATTGAAGGATTAGGAAAAGATATTTAAGTTGAATTATGATAATATAGATGTTATTTTTATTGGCATTTACATTACGTACGATTATTTGATTCGTTGGACTACTAATGCTCAAGCTTCATGTGCAGGAAGTGGAACCATGGAAACTTAACAGGGAAAAAAGGTATAGACACATGTTTAATGACTCTACCAAGGTGAATCTTTATAAGATTCATAAACCTTTTTGTGATGTGCTTGTTTCGTGAATGTGTGACGTATGTGTGTGGTATGGTTTGCATGTGTAGATTGAATGTGTTATGGGTAACGTTTTAGTGCATTTTGTGTGTGTCACTTGACACTTGCACTTGTTATGGGTAATGACATGTTGTTTGTCAATGGATCATGTGGCCACCTTGCTCCGTGTTATATGCCTCCAGTGAGAAATTTGATTATTGTCTTAGTTAGAAGAGGACAAGGTTGTCACCTTTAAAAAAAAAATTGCAATTTGAACTACCTAGCTTTAGGAGGGTCATAAAGTAACTTTAAGGCCAATTGTGATTAAAATTAACCTTACCCATGTTAGTACTATAGGTTAGGGGGTTATTAATGACCTCTATGGTGTCTAGTGGACTTAGGAGACCCCATGAAAATGACATTCTTCATTGAATCCGAAAATAAGAGGGTTATAAATAGAGGCATGGAAAAAAAATTGAACTCACTTGGCAAATCTCTACCTTTAGAGACTAATAGGGTTTGAAGAAGAAGGAGGGAGCTCTACAAAAATCTTCCATTGCCTTGCTTGAAGGAAGGTTGGTATCATGATCCATGAAGTCTATTCATTTTGCATGTAGGTTGGAAATGGTATTTTCACTTCATGATGGGATGGTGGTGTCTTGTGGTGTATTTGTGAATGGATCTTGTTGTATGTTGCATGTGGGCAGTGTTGTGTGAGTCTCTCTTGAATTTGTTGTTCATGTTATAAGTCTTGTGAATTGGGTGTGAGGCATCACTCACCCTTGGGAGGAAAGAGATGCCTGGGGTGAAGGGGTTAGTTGGGCTCACACATGGAGTTGAGGAATTCTCCCTTGTGCGGAGATGGTTGTATATGTTTTATGTAATGCAAATTATCTTCCTCACTTGCATCTTGAGAGGTATAAGGAGGTATGTAGAAGGGAAGATGTTCATTGCCCCCAAAAGGGCATTTTGATATTGAAAATAATTTCCCTGAAAGGGCATTCTGATATTGAAAAGATGTGTAATTTGTGAATGAAGGCTATGAAATCCTCCTCATGATGAGAGCCCACCTTCACCCGATTCTTGATTCATTTGTTGAATCTTTGTGCAAAGCCTTGGGATGGGGTTTGTTGAGAGTATATTGTGTAATCTTGTCAATTTATTGTGCATATGCATGGCATGTGAATGTGAAGCATGAAACTATTTATACCTTGTTTCCCCGAGCTCGGTGGGTGGCCTCCTTGAGGCTTAGGTTGGGAGGTGAGCCTCCATGGTTCCCAATTTGTTTCCTTGTGTAGGTATCCATTTGGAGAGTAATGAAAACTTGATGTCATGAAGTCTTTTTTTGCATAGAAGGAGATTCATTATTATGGTGTTGATATGGAGAGATAAACTCCACTAGTTGCGTAAAGAAATTCATATTGCAAAGTGTAATGTTGCTCCCATTTCAAATATCCATAGAACATGAGGTTGCTTGATATTGTGTTGAAAATTAATTAGAAAAGATTATGCAAGAGAGGTTGTCTTATTTATATGAAAAACACTAGAATGTGTTGGGGAAAGGAATTTGTATCATGTGTATCATGGGGAATGGATTGAGAATTCATTTTGCTACCTTAATCTTTCTAGAATTGCATGAGAATGAGATTAGTTATATTGGAATTAAAATTTATTGTGTTTCATGCATTGGAGAGTATATTTGTGGAGACTAGATGGGGAAAATATTTCCTTAATGTATATTTGATTTTCTAAAAATTAGTTTAAGATATCTTGGTTTCCTTATTGTCTTTTGATAATTGTGTATTAGATGTTCATGTTAAATTGTTACTTAATTAAAAATAGATGTTATGGGTGCCATGTAGAACTAGACAATGAGCAAGTGAAAAGAGACCTAGAAATGCATAAATTGCATGCTGGAAAATGTATGGGTAGATACAAAATGAACTCATTCTATTACAGATCAGTAAAATAATACACCATCCATAAATTAATAGGATTTGGTATGTCCAATAAAAAGAAAACCTTCAATTAAAAAAATTCAAACATAGCCTATGTTAGATGTGACTTTATATTTAATATAAATAAAATGAGCAAATTCATCATAACCTATAACCCAAGGCCTTGTCATGACATTAGGATGACATTCTAGTTTCAGAGCATGGTTCAACACTAGGAACCTAACCCACTCTGTTTAACTTATGAATTGCAACTTGTGTAGAATGTCGATAGTCACCCGTACTAGTCAACAAAGGGCCAAAGGTCTGAGAGTAAACCCCATAGGTCAAGAGGGGGCAAGATAGGATTTAGGAAGGACCCCATCAGGGCAACCTCCAAATCTCGATCAAGTTCTGAACGCTATCAATAATTTGATTGGGGTAGTAAAAAAAAGATTACCACTACCAGGATAGCAGGGTATAGGGGGCCATGGGGCCAACATCAGAGAAAAGAGTAGGAGTCCCCCACCTAGACTTGCGGAGGGTCAAGGGGAAGCATCAGTACACTAGGTTAAGCCACCTCCATACTAAAGAAAGCACTGGCTAGAGCACCCCACAATATTGGGGATGAGATCACTGATCTTCTATGACTCAAGCCACCTCTATTCACTACTACCACAGATGGCACATGAGCAGAGGCATGGCTATAGAGCTTACAAAGTGTTAGTGAATAGATTGTCCTCCAAGAAAATACATACAAATATAACACTGAATGCCCAAATGAGAAGGCGAATTAGCACTAACAGTTGGACAAGTTATCATTGGATTGATAACTTTCTTCTGGATTTTATCAGGTACAACTCCCCGTGTGAAATGTTCAATGAATTTAAATATCCTGCACTTTTACCTAAAAGTATGAAAGGATCTCTCATAGATTCTTAGATCGTGAGGTATAGATTATTTCTAACAACAAAGAGATGCTTTAACTAATCTACAAAAATGAATAATAACACTAATCTACAGTAAAGATAGTAACTAGATATCTAGAACTGATAAATCAGGATTCACAAAGTAATACTGACTTAACATGCCTAAACACAAGGTTTCTAAGCCATATTCAAGAAGATACATATATAGACATCAAATCTCTCTAGGCACAAAGTCATGCAAAAACTAAAACACCCATATCATATCTACCAATTATTGTCATTACAATATCTGCCTATCTAAAACTCTAACCATTCTACCCTCCCCTTTGCAGCAGCATAAAATCTCCTGTAAGGAAAAAGAAGAATTCTCAGCCCAAACTCTCCTGTACTGTAGCACCAAAGTCTCCCCTACAGAAAAGAAGTGGAACCCATTTGAGCTACTTTGAACCACTGAACCAACTTGGAACTCTAGACTATTGGATTTCCAAACTTTTCTTGCGTAGAATGGATCATTTGTACCACTAAACCACTTTGAACTACTTCAAACTTCAGTTCAAAGTGGTTCAAACTCTACACTTGAAGTTTTAAAACTGTGACCATATCGGGCACTAACAGGGGCTCTAACTGTGGGACTGATTTTGATGCAAAATCAGAGAACTCTAGCAATCTCTAGGAAAAGAATAGTGCCTTATCCATTGGGCAAATAGAGTCAGCAAGAGAAGAAGACCAGGAGCTACTTGCAGAGAGGATGGAGGGGAACAAGGCAACACCAACAAACCAAAACTACCAGCAAGCCTGAAGCTTGTGCATTATACCAACTACACTATGCACACCAAAATTTATTTACAATATTTACATAGGTAGGAAGAAAACCTACCAGAAAGATTGAGAGAAAGAAAAAGCTAAGTGAATCCATTTATCGGTTGAGAGAAATAGGAGCCTTTTTGAATCAGCACAATGTACCTCAATGGAACAACTCCAAACCATTGCTTGATGACAACTCTTTCAATGCCAAACTTCAAACTAACTGCATGCATGCATATGCTGATCCAACATTCCTTTCCAAATAGCCATAGCTCATCATAATACTCTCCTTCACTTGAGAGTTGATCCTTCACATCTCAAAGTGTAGATTCCACTCCAGGCTGAAAAATATGAAATGGAAAAGCCTCACCAAAAGATGATGTGTAATCCTCAAAAATATCATCATGCAAGTTCAACTCCTGTGCATGGCCATGACCAATTTGTAGCCATAATGATGCCTCCTTCAGCATGGGATCAGCTCTCAGATGTATATCTCTTTCACTTCTTTCAAGAAACCAACTGTCATCAATCATGCCACAAATCCCATCCCTTTCTCTTTTCAAAATGTCATCACATATCTCAACATTTCTTTTACATTCCAAATCAACAACATTATGCATAGATGAATGAGAACAGAAGTTTTCAATACATGCTTCATTCTAGAATTGATTTGAATAGGTACCTAAGGTATGATTAGGAAAACAATCCAACCTAAGTGATCATAGAGACATACCTATGGTTTCTTCTTCTTCATAGGTGAGATTTTCACATGGTGTTTTAGCAAAGTTTTCACTTGGCTGGGGACTATTGAACAGATTTTCATTTTTCAAGTGTGATTCTTGAAATTGGAATAGAGGATTTTCTATGATAGCAGTATTCTCATCAAACCCCATTGGTATGAAAAGTGGATTGAGGTTACTCCAAAAAATTTTACCTTCCTAATTTTCAGCCTTTTCTTCGCTTTTTTGGTCATTAGTGCAAGGATTACCATTTTCAACCTGAGCATTCTCATTATCCCATCTTACTTCATCATGGTAGAAAGAATTTTCAGAGTAAGACAAATTCTTATCAACATATGTCACCTTACTATTAGTACAAGTTCTCATAGGAGAATATGACATGGCTTCATTAGTACCTATGAAATATTCTTTAATTTGCTGATTAAAATTTTCAGAATGCAAGGAATCATCAATGTTCATTGTTTCAGTGTGACTAAACTTCTGAATAGTATTATGAAAATCTTTACAATCTGGACCATTTGAAACTAGATAACATTCCATACCTATAGATTTGAGAGATCTAGCCTCTGGGCTAAAGAAATATTGTGGTAAATCCTTGTTACCTAAATTTACAAGCTCTTCAGCATTGCTTTGATCCTCCTCATCATTTTCAATATGCACGCTATAGAATCCTAACATCTTTAAAGCACCATCTTCAACCAACAAGGGTTTTTTGAAATCTCCATCATTAAAAATTGTCAGATTTTGGAAATGAAAAACATTGGAAATAGGTTTGGCTTCTTTTAGAACGTGCTTCTTTTTTGTAGCCTTTTCATCAAGGCACTGTCACTGTCCACAATGGTATTCTTTCATTGGGGGAGTGCTTATAGATTTCATACCACTAAGAATTAAAGCATCATCTAATCTGGTTGCTTCTTTCTGCACATTTACCAAATTTTGCATTCCAAAGCGTTGTAACCAAAACTTGACTTCAACATCCATAACATCAATAAAGAAGCATACCTAATTTCTTTCATTTGGTTGGTTGGCTAGAGGAATTTTACCAATAGTCTGATTAAACCTATCAATGAACTCCCTTACAGATTCATCATCTTTCATCTGAATTTGAAGAAGGTTCACCAATAATTGATGGGAATTAATTGTGGGTTGAAATCTTTCTAGAAATATCTGGTTAAGATCATCCCAAGTTGTAATACATCCATCTTGCAAATGCTGAAACCATTCTACAGCTTTTCCCACGAGGCTTTGGACAAACAATCTGATGAACACATGTTCTTCCTGTACACCAAGAATTTTGCATGCAACAATAAATGCTTTGATATGATCAGTCGGATCTTGTGTTCTATCTCCATGAAACTTGGGAAGGAATTCTAATGACCTTTTTGGTAAGGTTGAATATTGGGCCAAGGCAAATGGTCCAATTTGAGCACCCCATGGCTGAGTTACAATTGCTGCCATAGTATAGGTTGAAACTCCAAAATCAAGGATTCAACAAGTTTGTAATGTAGAGTCACCAATCTCCTACATGCAGGGATAACAATAGAACTAAGGAAACAAATGTTAGGCAATGATCTTCATTTCCTCCCCAACAAAGTTGCCAAAAATCTATTAGTGAACAGATTATCCTCCAAGAAAATACATACAAATATAACCCTAAATGCCCAAATGAGAAGGTGAATCAACACTAACAATTGGACAAGTTATCATTGGATTGATAACTTTCCTCTAAATTTTATTGGGTACAGCTCCCCATGTGAAATGTTCAATGAATTTAAATATCCTACACTTTTACCCAAAAGTATGAAAGGATCTCTCACAGATTCTTAGATCATGAGGTATAGATTATTTCTAACAACAAAGAGATGCTTTAACTAATCTACAAAAATGAATATTAACACTAATCTATAGTAAAGACAGTAACTAGATATCTAGAACTAATAAATTAGGATTCACAAAGTAATACTAACTTAACATGCCTAAACACAAGGTTTCTAAACCATATTCAAGAAGATACGTATATAGACATCAAATCTCTGTATGCACAAAGTCATGCAAAAACTAAAACACCCATATCATATCTACCAATTAATGTCATTACAATATCTGCCTATCTAAAACTCTAACCATTCTATGCTCCCCTTTGCAGTAGCATAAAATCTCTTGTAAGGAAAAAGCAAAATTCTTAGCCCAAACTCTCCTGTACTGCAGCACCAAAGTCTCCCCTACAGAAAATAAGTGGAACCCATTTGAACTGCTTTGAACCAACAAACCAACTTGGAACTCTGGACTATTAGATTTCCAAAATTTTCTTGCGTAGAATGGATCATTTGTACCACTGAACCAATTTGAACTACTTCAAACTTCAGTTCGAAGTGATTCAAACTCTACACTTGAAGTTTTAATATTGTGACCATATCGGGCACTAACACAAAGGTGCTTTGGGGTTGCATACCCATGCAAGAAACCTAAAAAAATGATTGGCCATACACCTTCTATGAGATGATGCCTCCACGTGGTGGTAGTAGGAGGAGACCATTGGAAAGATTGATATACAAACACTCACTTGGGAGTCCTTTGTGGGCCATTTTGGGGACAAATACTTGTCAAATCGCTTCAGGCAAAGGAAAATTGAGGAGTTTCATGATCTTTAGCAGAGGGGTCTCATAGTGGCCCAGTATGAGAGCAGGTTCCTAGAGTTACTCCCTTACGTGGAGTACATGAGAGATGAGAAGCTTTGCATCCATCGGTTCATTAAGGGCCTTAACTTATCACTCTAGGGGCTTAGTGTCCATAGTGCCAAGGTGGATTGTAGATGGAAAGGGATCGAGTATGTGGATGATTAGGGTACACTTAGGGTGATTTCAAGAGTTTAGAAACCAATATCCCTCCGCATGATTTCCGCTATGCAGCTTAAGTGATGCATGCAAAGGGGATGTCTATTGTTTGCCATCACCATCACTGATAGTGAGGAAGATACAAGGGAGAAACCCTCACTCAATGATTATCCAATATTATAAGAGCATGTAGATGTGTTTCCATCAAAGCTTCTTGGTATGCCACCACCCAGGGCAGTTAATTTTCATATTGATCTCATACTAGGAGCTAAACCTGTATCTAGAGCACCTTATAGGATGACCCCTCATGAGCTCAATAAGCTTAAAATTTAACTAGAGGAACTTTTGGAGAAGGGCCAATCACCATGGGGAGCACCGATGATTTTTGTAAAGAAGAAGGATGGGTCACTTAGGTTATGCATTGATTATCAACAACTGAATAAGTTGATTATCAAGAATTGATATCCATTTCCTAGGATTGATGATTTATTTGATCAGTTACAAGGTGCTCGAGTATTCTCTAAAATTGACTTGAAGTCAGAATACCATCAGTTGCACATCATGGAAAGTGAAATCCACAAGAATGCCTTTCACACGAGGTATGGTCACTACGAGTTCATAGTAGTGCCTTTTGGCCTCACGAATGCCCCAATTATCTTTATGAGTCTCATGAATGGGGTATTACATGTCTTCTTAGACAAGTTAGTGTTAGTTTTCCTTAATGATATATTAGTCTACTCCTGTGATGAGAAGGAACATGAAGAACACCTATGATAGGTGTTGCAACAGATGAGGGAGAATTTTTTCTATGGTAGCTTGTCAAAGTGTGCCTTTTTCAAATGGGAAGTGCATTATTTGGGTCACATAATATTAGGGGATGGAATCTTAGTGGACCCATCCAAGATCAGAGCCATCATGGATTGGCTAGCCCCTACCAACATCTCAGAGGTTAGAAGTTTCATGGGGTTAGCAGCATACTATAGACAATTTGTGGTAGGTTTCTCTAAGGTAGCTCACCCTATTACCTCTCTATAGAGGAAGGGGAAAAAGTTTGAGTGGAAAGAAAAGTGTGAAGAAGCCTTTTAGAAGCTCAAGAGAGCACTTATGAGTGCACCCATTTTAGTAGTACCTGACCCCTCGAAGGAATTTTTAGTGTGCATAGATGCTTCCTTGGATGGAATAGGAGCAATCCTTATGTAGAAGGGTCAAGTCATAGCTTATGATTCAAGGAAACTTAAGGGGCATGAGCTTAATTACCCTACTCATGATCTTGAGCTTGTAGCAGTGGTTCATGCATTGGCACAATGGTGCCATTTCCTTCTACGGTGATGCTTTGAACTACATTTAGATCACTAGAGCTTGCAATATATTTTCACATAGCCAAATCTTAATGCTAGGCAAAGGAGATGGATGGAGTTCCCATGTGAATATGATTTTGATGTACATTACATTAAGGGTAAGGAAAATGTAGTAGTGAATGCCTTGAGTAAATGGCATCATGAACTTGCTTCAATGGTTACTGGTACATATTTGAGGGAGCATATTTTGCATCACCTTCTTGAGGATGAGTTCTATAAAGAATTTTTCCAAATAGCCCAATCTCAAAGGCCTCCTAAGGTGAAATTTCTAGATTATTCATTAGATTCTGAGGGTCTATTACAACATAAGGGCCACATTTATGTACCCTCCATAGGATACTTACGAGGGTTCATTATCTTGGAAGCTCACAAAGCACCCTATGCAACACATCCAGGTGTTAAAAAGCTTCATGTAGACTTGAGGCAATTATATCATTGGCCAAGGATGAGAATGCAGATTACCAACATCATTGCAAGGTGTCTAGAGTGTCAGAGAGTTAAGGTAGAACATGGTCACCCAGGTAGACTTTTACAGCCACATGAGATACCCGAGTGGAAGTGGGATACTATCTCCATGGATTTCATTGTGGGTCTCCCAATGTCTTCTTGATGTCATGATGCCATCATGGTGACAATTGACATATTGAGCAATGTTGCTCACTTTTCACCAGTCTGTACCACCTTCACAGTGCCCATAGTAGCACAAATTTTTCTTGCGAGATATTATTAGACTCCATGGAATAGCTCATAAGATAATATATGGTAGGGACTCATTATTTACCTCATCCTTTTGGAGGGAGTTGCAGACATCACTTGGAACCAAACTCAACTTTAGTACTGCTTATCATCCTCAAACGGATGGGAAAATAGAAAGAGTTAACCAAATCCTTGAGGATATGCTACGAATGTATGTGATGGACCATCAGTCCAAGTGGGGAGAGTACCTTCACCTAGCAAAATTTTCCTATAATAACAGGCATCACACTTCTATAGGCATGCCACCTTATCAAGCCCTATATGGTAGGCCTTGTAGAACACCTCTAAGTTGGGATAGGATAGAAGGAAAAATATCAATAGGGCCATAGTTGGTCAACAACATGGAGCAGTAGGTAGTTTTGATCAAGCAATACCTTAGAGAGACCCAAGATAGACAGAAGAAATATGCAAATGCTAAGAGGGAGGATAGGGTGTACATGGTTGGAGAGTAAGTGTTTTTGAGGGTGCGACCACATAAGAGTCCAATCCATTTCAGAAAAGGCTCTAAGTTAGCACCTTGTTTTGTGGGCCCTTTTGAGATTTTGGAGCGGATAGGGCCAGTTGCTTATTGTTTAGCCCTACCACCTAGCCTGTGATGCATTCATGATGTATTTCATGTATCTGTATTGATGAAGTATGTATATGATGAGTCTCACATCATAGATTCAGATTATTTGTAGGTGGAGTCAGAAAAATAGATGACATTGGAGCCCATTCGCATTTTGGCTCGACAGACCCTCACACTTTGAGGCAGAGAGCTGAACCAAGTTAGGGTCCAGTGGAATTGTTATGAAAAGGTCTTAGCTTCATGGGAGGACACAGCTCAGATGAAGGCACAGTACCCATATCTTTTTGATGAACTCTAGGAGGAAGTTCATGCCTAGGGGGGGAGGATGTGAGGCCCCACCCCAAACCGTTATAGCTTAGATGTTTATGTACATTTTGATATTTGAGACCTTGATATTTTGATAGATTTAGATAGATAGTGGATTTTATTTATCTATGGATTTGATACTATCATAGTGTCTTACATTGTTATGTGCCTACAGAACCTATTATTATATAGGAAGCATTCAAACATATTTGGAGTAGTTTATGATATGATATTATCAGATTTTGATGCAATGAAAAATGTTAATTTTTAGTGTATGGATGACTATTAGTTTGATTATGATGCTTATGACATGCAACTTTTGATATCTTAATACTTCTAGTGGCATAATTGAAGGATTAGGATAGGATATTTAAGTTGAATTATGATAATATAGATGTTATTGTTATTGGCATTTACATTACGTATGCTTATTTGATTCCTTGGACTACTGATGCTCGAGCCTCATGTATAGGAAGTGGAACCATGGAAACTTAATGGGGAAACAAGGTATAGACACATGTTTAATGACTCTGCCAAGGCGAATCTTTGTAAGATTTGTAAACCTCATTGTGATGTGCTTGTTTCATGAACGTGTGATGTATGTGTGTGGTATGGTTTGGATGTATAGATTGAATGTGTTATGGGTAACATTTTAGTGCATTTTTTGCATGTCACTTGACACTTGCACTTGTTATGGGTAATGACATGTTGTTCATCAATGGATCATGTGGCCATCTTGCTCCATGTTATATGCCTCCAGTGAGAAATTTGATTGTTGTCCTAGTTAGGAGAGGACAAGGTTGTCACCTTTACAAAAAAATTGCAATTTGAACTACTTAGCTTTAGGAGGGTCATAAAGTAACTTTAAGGCCAATTGTGATTAAAATTAACCTTACCCATGTTAGTACTATAGGTTAGGGGGTTATTAATGACCTCTATGGTGTCTAGTGGACTTAGGAGACCCCATTAAAATGACATTCTTCATTGAATCAAAAAATAGGAGGGTTATAAACAGAGGCATGGCAAAAAAATTGAACTCACTTGGCAACTCTCTACCTTTAGAGACTAATAGGGTTTGAAGAAGAAGGAGGGAGCTCTACAAAAATCTTCCATTGCCTTACTTGGAGGAAGGTTGGTATCATGATCCATGAAGTCTCTTCATTTTGCATGTAGGTTAGAAACGGTATTTTCACTTCATGATGGGATGGTGGTGTCTTGTAGTGTATTTTTGAATGGATCTTGTTGTATGTTGCATGTGGGTAGTGTTGTGTGAGTCTCTCTTGAATTTGCTGTTCATGTTATAAGTCTTGTGAATTGGGTGTGAGGCATCACTCAGTCTTGGGAGGGAAGAGATGCCTGGGGTGAAGGGGTTAGTTGGGCTCACACATGGAGTTGAGGAATTTTCCCTTGTGTGGAGACGGTTGTATATGTTTTATGGAATGCAAATTATCTTGCTCACTTGCATCTTGGGAGGTATAAGGAGGTATGTAGAAGGGAAGATGTTCATTTCCTCGAAAGGGCATTTTGATATTGAAAAGAATAGCCCCGAAAGGGCATTCTGATATTGAAAAGATGTGTAATTTGTGAATGAAGACTATGCAATCCTCCTCATGATGAGAGCCCACCTTCACCCTATTCTTGATTCATCTGTTGAATCTTTGTGCAAAGCCTTGGGATGGGGTGTGTTGAGAGTATATTGTGTAATCCTATCAATTTATTGTGCATATGCATGGCATGTGAATGTGAAGCATGAAACTGTTTATACCTTGTTTCCTCGAGCTTGGTAGGTGGCCTCCTTGAGGCCTAGGTTGAGAGGTAGCCTCCATGGTTCCCAATTTGTTTCCTTGTGTAGGTATCCATTTGGAGAGTAATGAAAACTTGATGTCATGAAGTGTTTTTTTGCATAGAAGGAGATTCATTATTATGGTGTTGATATGGAGAGATAAGCTCCACTAGTTGTGTAAAGAAATTCATATTGCAAAGTGTAATGTTGCTCCCATTTCAAATGTCCATAGAACATGAGGTTGCTTGATATTGTGTTGAAAAGTAATTAGAAAAGATTATGCAAGAGAGGTTGTCTTATTTATATGAAAAACAACAGAATGTGTTGGGGAAAGGAATTTGTATCATGTGTATCATGGGGAATGGATTGAGAATTCATTTTACTACCTTAATCTTTTTAGAATTGCATGAGAATGAGATTAGTTATATTGGAATTAAAATTTATGGTGATTCATGCATTGGAGAGTATATTTGTGGAGACTAGGTGGGAGAAATATTTCCTTAATGTATATTTGATTTTTTGAAAATCAGTTTAAGATATCTTGGTTTCCTTATTGTCTTTTGATAATTGTGTATTATATGTTCATGTTAAATTGTTAGTTAATTAAAAATAGATGTTATGGGTGCCATGTAGAACTAGACAATGAGCAAGTGAAAAGAGAGCTAGAAATGCATGAATTGCATTTTGGAAAATGTATGGGTAGATACAAAATGAACTCATTCTATTATAGATTAATAAAATAATACACTATCCATAAATTAATAGTATTTGGTATGTCCAATAAAAAGAAAACCTTCAATGAAAAAAAATTCAAACATAGCCTATGTTAGTTGTGACTTAATATTTAATATAAATAAAATGAAAAAATTCATCATAACTTATAACCCAAGGCCTTGTCACAATAAATGTGGAGAAAGGAAGGAAAAACAATATATACATAGTTTATGTGACCTCTTATCTCAACCTAGAGCTAAGTTAATAAAAAAACACTTTTCATGAAAACCAAAGGGAGACCACTTACAACGTGCACCCACTTGGGTGACCACCTCTCCAATCACATCTTATTCACAATTAATTCTTTCCAAGAGGCAATTCATGCTTGGGAAAACAACTTAGAAAGAAATTTGCTAAGTAATAAAGTTCTTGTCATGGATTTTACAAGTGTCACATCCACTTCCTTTCCTTAAGCATCTAGAAGCTCATTGTCAAACTTGGCAATTTAAATAAATTTGAATCCTTCCCATGTAGCACGTTATGAGTAGTACCTTTTGTCTATCATTAATAATGATGAGGTGGAGGTTGATCTACATGAGAGAGGATAAAGTCAAGTTGGTGATTAATTATCCTTGACTTAAACAAAACATGTGAGTTAGAAGATTCAACCCCACATGGCCTTGGAAAATTGCACCTCTTCCAAGTCACCTACTTAGTAATTAGTGCTGGTTGGAGTTTAGAAAGCCTAGGAACTAATTAACTAGAGGATTAGAAGTCAAAGTTGATTAGCTTAGGTAGATTCTAGGATGAGTACAAACTGGTATTATTGGCTTGGATATAAATTTTGTTTATTCAGCCACCTAGCTTATGAGGATTCTAGGGAGTAGCATTAACCTAGAGCCTATGTTTTTATAGAAATTATTAAATTAAGATGAATGGGGTAAGTTATCATGTTGTATTATGTGGATGATTAGTTAGGTCTAGGTTCAAGTTTAGTGTAACGTAAATAAGAATAGAGTACTATAATAATGTACTAATGGGACATCAAGAAATACAAGAAGAAATACTTTTATAAAGGGTATAATATTGTTTATGATATTAATATGTTACTTTATGGTAATTAGGAGGAATTTTATTTAAGTAACAAAGATAATCTTAGGGTTAATTCTTAGATATACATTACTTTAAAGATAATTTACTTATATGTTTGAGGAGGTATATGTCAAGCTAGAATCATAATAGAAGTTGCATAAAATTTATGAAAATATTTTATATTTATAATAATAATAATAATAATAAAATAAAAATAAAAATTAAAGGGTAAATTTGATATAGAATCTACTTGAACGAATTCTAGAACCTGCATTAATGAAAGGGAAAACACCTAGGTAATCGAGATGATTATATGGGGTACACGAGGGATGAGAGCCCACAACCATTTCACTCTACATAGTTTGAAAATTAGTTAAGGAGACCATCGCAAGAGGACCTTGAGATCCTGTGCCAGGTGAACCACTCATACCACTAGCATTCCTCATTCCATCTTGATTGAAAAATTGATTATACTCTTATTATCACTCTCTTTATAAAAAAAATAAAAAAAAATTTTTATTGGTTATGTTATTGGTTATGTTTTCACCTTGCGAAAATTATGGCATGACAATATACATACAAGTACAAACACTTTAGCTAGTGCAGGGCATGGTTAGAGTTCAGATGTGGGCCTTGATGATGTTGACTTCAACTTGTCAACCACATGATGGATGGACTTGTTGACATGTGATGATTCTACTTCTATGCCATCTCATCTAGTCTACCCACTTAGATCATTATTATTAAGACATGTGCCAACCACCAATCATGCTAGCGCAGATGTAGCGATGAAGCTAGATGAGGCCCAATAAAATTTGGATATATTGGTGGACACGATTGATGCTAGACAGTTTAAGTATTATCAAATACCAACATATACATATGTAAATCTTTAGTTCTTTTACATTCATGTTAAAATTTTAATTTCAAATATTTGTTTGACTAATAATTTATGCACGTATGCATAATGTGCCTTTATAATTAAATTCATTTGTACACATATATGTATGTATGTATTATAGGGGGAAATTCCTCTTTTTACTCCATCTTTGATGCCATATCATGTACATCGTCGAGATTCATTCGATGATGTTAGTAGCAAACAGGTGAGTTTTTATTTTTTTTGAATTAGACACATAGGAGTTTTAAATATAATATATAAATTTCATGCTATTTGTAAATTTAAAAGAGATTTAATTAACTATGAAATTGTGTGCATTGGTTTCACTTTCTCTCAAATATATATAGGGGTCGGCACATCCTAGTGAGCATCCTGATAGTTAGTCTTTAGACCGCACTATGAGGAGATGTCATGATGATAGTTATGCACCTGATGATCTATAGTTTTTTAATATTATAGATTATTTAATCTAGACTTTCATCTAGAGATATTATTTGATGTAGACTTTCATCCAAATTATACATGTTTTATGATTGACATGCATATACATTATGTTCTTATATGTTAGATTATGTTGAATTATGTTGGACTATGTTCTTTTACATGTTAGATTCATATGGATGATGTTCTATTATGTTGGATATTATGTTAGATTATGTTGGACTATTTTAGATTACGTTCTTTGACATGTTAGATTATGTCAAGGATAATGTTATATTATCTAGAAATAATATTAGATTATGATAGTTATATTGGATTATGTTAGATGAAAGAGTAAAATGAATATATAATTTAAACTTCACAAGTTAAATGAAAGAGTAAAATTAATAAATAATTAGTTACAAGTCCTAATTTCATCCTCTTAAGACACCAGTCCTAAATTGATCCCCTTAAGGCAAGTGTTTGAATTTCTTCCCCTTAAAAAGCACATGTCCTAATTAGTTGCATACAATTTCTTAATTTTGCTAATTAGTTACAAATCATAATTTAAACTTCACAAGTTAAATGAAAGAGTAAAAGTAATATATAATTAGTTAGAAGTCCTAATTTGATCCCCTTAAGACACAAGTCCTAATTTTATCCCCTTAAGACAAGTGTTCAAATTTCTTCCCCTTCAAAGGTACATGTCCTAATTAGTTGCATATAAGTTCCTAACTTCTATAATTAATTACAAATCATAATTTAAATTTCAGAAGTTAAATGAAAGAGTAAAAGTAATATATAATTAGTTACAAGTCCTAATTTCATCCCCTTAAGACACAAGTCCTAATTTGATCCCCTTAAGACAAATGTTCAAATTTCTTCCCCTTCAAAAGCACATGTCCTAATTAGCTGCATACAAGTTCCTAATTTATATAATTATTTACAAATCACAATTTAAACTTCACTGGTTAAATGAAGGAGTAAAAGTAATATATAATTAATTCAACCATATTGAAATTGAAAATGATCAAGTTCAACCAAATTTCAGATTTCAAATAGTTCAACCAAATTTCAAAATGTTCAAGTTGTTTCTATCTCATATCAAGTGGTCAGCTTGTTGTTTAATTAACATTTTAATATTTTCCCATTATCATCAATATGAAGCCTTCACTTATGTATTCTAGGTCCTTTAACTGGATGAAGAGTTAGACCAATGGCAATAACATGGTTACTATATTAATATACCTTATTTTTAGGTTGATAATCAGTGAAATGAATCCCATTCTTAAGTACTCTATTTTGCCTCAAATATGTTCCCTTTACAACAATAGAACCTACATACAAGTCAATCAAATAAGTCAATAAATTTGAATTCATAAAAAACATAGATGTACATACACATACATGATTCAACTATATACTAACCTATGGGAAACATAATTCCATCACTTATTTCATTCTTTGTTAGCTTCTCTCTTTGTGTGTAATGTAATAAATAATAGCTAACACCTTCTATGTTTCCAGATTCTTCCATGACTACAAAAACATTTCCTACAAAAAGTAAATATATATAAATTCCATGTGTCATGTACATTTGTGTGTGTGTGTGTGTGTGTGTGTGTGTGTGTGTGTGTGTGTGTGTGTGTGTGATTATAAAAATTTAGGAAATACATACCAACTCTAACCAATCTTAAAATATGGTCATAATCACTAGAAGTCAATGAGATATCATCATAGTTTTCATCCTCAAACTCATTCATATTGATAACATCTTGTGGCACCAAAGTCCATTCACCCACATATATACATTCTTGATTAATGCAACCATCATAGTTTGCATCACTGCAATTAGGAAAAAAACATGAGTATTCTCTTGTGTACAATGACCACACATTACTATCTATACTTGTAACTGAATTCAAAGATTGTGTCTTCTCTACCCTCTTGCATGCATGCATTGATCTTCTATCGACACTTGAATGTAAGGTCCATACATACATATAAAAAAATGAGTTTTAAACATGTGTGTGTACCTTAATTTAGTTATCACATTTAGTGTATTAAATATAAAATTGATTCAATTACAATATTCAAATTAATTTATACTTGATACCTCTCAAAACACTTGAATGGTATGACTCGATCCTCTTATGATGACATGTTATCCATATTTGTTGGCACCATAAAATGTGTTTTGCACCACTCAACCACATCATAAGAATTACTAATGCATTATCTTTTATAGTCCATTTGATACTTTCTTAAAGCATATTTGATACAAGCTCCTGCACCATCATGCTCACCCTTTCTATGTCCACTCTCAAAAAAGCTCCAAATGTGTGGTATATTAAGGTATTGATGATATCTACATAATGCATAAAATGGTCTAGCTGATTTGAATTGTGTTGCACATCCATCTGACCATACAAAATGTTTTTCCATTTTTATGCCTTTGTTTTTCAAATAATCAAAAAACCTTAAAACAATGTTTAACAAAATATGTGTCATGATCTTTGTCATCACTAATGTAAAAGTGATACTCTTTTTTAATGACCCATGCTTGATTTTTACTTTCCACACCATCCAAATAAATTTGTGCATGTCGATAAGACACTTGAACCATAATAGTAACCTGCAGTATTCCACTTGAAGTTGTTTTTGAGAAATGGAGTAATTCTCTGCAAAGTCAACAATAGATAAATTTTTCTTGAGTGGGAAAGTTTCTCTTAGTGTTTGAAACTATTTTTCTTGTCACTTAGCAAAAAAACATGACATATATATGGTTGAATCAATTTACAAAAGTTTGACATAAATTCTCCAATAGGTATGTCATCCTCTACATATTCCAACTTTTTTTTTTGACTTTATGTACTTATATCTCTTATATTTTACCATCCATGTCATATCAATATCTTCATCACTCAAAGGAAATTTTTTCAAGTTACCACATGTATCACAAGTTCCTCTTATGCAATCTATTTCACATATTGTAGTATCATTTGGTTTGTTACATAAGATTGATGTTATAATTGGCTTGGTCATTTATGAAAAGAATTTTGAGAACCACCACTTTCATCTATCATCTTTTTGAACCCTTGATAGTACAAATCAAATTCAACATGATATCAGCAACATGTTTCAAAAGATCTATTTATCTTCACAAAATATGGTTTCAATCTTTCAAACATTGTTTGTCCAATCTTTGAGTCCGCATTTAAATTAAAAAATAAGAGATACAATTCATGTTGTGTGACACCAACCAATGTTTTACATGTTGAAGATACTCCTTAGGCCCAATCCTTTGCTTGGTGATATCTCTTCTATTTGTTGAAGGACAAATATTATCAATCCAAAATTGAATGACTAAGTTCTTAATTGTTTCCACAATCCTATCAAATCGAGGAACTCTACACATAGCACCCAATTTCCTTCTAATTTAGTATTATCCAAATTATTTCTTCTTTTTAGATAATATAATATCATCTCTAGGCTATAGATAATATGAGATGATAGTGAAGAGACCTATCTTTTTTTCCATAATTTCTTATTGAAAATAGATGTCAATTGTTGGAAATATAGATGGAGTAACTGGGGGGTGAATCAGTTATCACAAAAATATATCCACAAATCCCTTAGATGTTAGATAAAACTAATTACTATTTTCACTCGGTAAACACACTTAAAATGTTGTAACTTGGTAAATGTAGTGTATGTTAACTTTAATAGATCTCAAACATTCATGGTGATTAACATGCAAGCATAAAAGAAATAACATGAACACATGAGACACTAGATTTAACGTGGAAACCCGATATGGGAAAAATCACCAAATAACTAGCTACTAATTTTAATTCTTTTGAAGTGAGCCATATTAGGAGCCAACTTTGTTAAAGGTTACAAAACACACTATTAGGTGTGACTTTGTTAGAGGATTTAATCACCCTGTTAGGAGTGGCCTTGCAAGAGGTCTTTAGAACAATTCAATGGAATTGTCACATTGTTAGAGGATTCAAAACTGGCTATTAAACCAACTTTGTTAAAAGATTTTGGAATCACTACTACAATGGCAAGAAAGTAAAAATGAAATGACCTAAATGAGATGCAACTAATGCTTTTGATTATAGATCTCTGTTCTACTTCATGCTAGATCCTTCCTGATCGAATATAACTTTGTTGCTCCTCAAAAATATCTAACCATCCTTCAAATTCACTCACACTTTCCTCTTCAAACAATCAATACACTTGCATACTTGCTCATACATTTGAATCTCAACTTGACCTTAAATTTATACAACTATAAATTATCAAGTTGGCCCAATTACAACTTACAATAACCAATAAGCATTACTATAGTCAGTTGGAATCAATACTTGAAATAATTAAACTTAATCTCTCAAATCAACAAAATCCTTCATTGACCAACCTTGATTGGTAAACACTATTCCTTAAATGATTTCCTATGTTGACCAATAGAAGCTTGGTCAAAACTACAAATCTGCAAAAATCCTTTGGAAACTAAGTGAACTTGGTAAACACTAACTCTGACCAACTTTCCTTTATTAACCATGAGAGCTCGGTTAACACTACTTTCTACCACACTTTCCTTTGATGCCTGAGTGAGCTTAGTAGACACTGTCTATGTAGAGTAATTTCTAGGAATGCTTAGTATACATAGAAAATTGTCTTACTAACCAACTAAGCTCGGTAAGCACTATCTGCCAACTAATATGAAATTTGTGTAACATCAAAGACAACACACAATTAGACAATTGTATCCAACAATCTCCCTCTTTGTAATTTATGGAAACACAACATGTCATAGCACAATGAAATTTGAAAACAAGTCTTTTTTTGACAGAAATTTTCTCCCTTTTATATTTTATGCCACAAACTTCTCTAATGTAGTAATCTCCCTCTATGAAGGAATTGCATAGCTTCTTTTCCAAATAGTAAACTCTCCCTTAAATTTTTTTAAGAAAGATATGAGAGTAAACTCTCCCTCTTCAACAACACATGCCAAAGACAACACATACAAAATGAGTAACAATGTACCTTGAGTACTGATTCATATGTAATGATTCCTTGACTATGTTACATCAACTGATAGATCTTCAACTTGGTTCCTATTGATGCATTACTAAAACTTTATTTTAGTGAGCTCTAGATAGGGGAATGACCCCTAACTTACCTCTTATATACAAGAATGCATCCTTAGGTAATGACTTGGTAAATATGTTTGCAATTTGTTCTTTTGTATGGACATATTTCAATCTAATTTCTTTATCCTACACCAATTCTCTAACAAAGTGATATTTTATAGCAATATGCTTGGTTTTTTAATGCATTACTAAATTCTTTGATATGTTAATTGCACTTGTATTATAACAAAACATGACAATTGGTTCTTTGATCTCAACTTTCATGCCTTCCAACAACTATTTAAACCAAACAATATTAGAACAATTCACTACTATTACAACATATTCTAATTCTATTGTGGATTGGGATGTGCAATTTTGCTTTTTTCTTGTCCAAGATACCAACCTTTACCAAGAAAGAATGCTCCACCACTTGTACTCTTTTTGTCATCAATGTTTCCTGCCCAATCAACATCAGTAAACACTTTTAAGTCCAGATTTTTTCCAAGTTTATACCATGAGCCATAATCTTTAGTACCTTTCAAGTATCTCAAGATTCTTTTGATTTTCATCATGTAATTTTCTCTGGGTTTTGCTAAGAATCTTGCAACTACACCAATTGGAAGAGCATTATTAAGCCTTGTATGAACTACATACTATAATTTTCCAATCATTGATCTGTATAAGGTTTGATCTACCTCTTTTGAGTCATCATCTTTGGTAAGCTTTAGTCTAGTACACATGGGGGTTCCAACTGGTTGAATCTTCCATACCAAACTTCTTGAGTATCTCCTTGATATACTTAGACTAAGTGATGTAGATACCATTCTTGCTCTGTTGAATTTGAAGACCAACAAAGAACTTAACCTCACCAAACATAGACATTTCAAACTCTTTGTTCATTTACTTTGAAAATTATTTGCATAGATCATCATTCCCTATAAACAAAGTGTCATCCACAAATATATCTGCCAAAACAATCTTGTTATCTAGTCCTTCCTTAATGTACAAACTATTGTTATCATTAGTTCTCTAGAAGAAAATCTATATAAAGTAGTTATGAAATCCCTCATATCATGCTCTAGGGGCTTGTTTCAAACCATACAATTCTTTGTGTAATTTTTAGACCATGTCCCTTTTGTTTGGATCAACAAAACCTTTAAGTTGTTCAATGTAGACTTCTTCATCTAGAATACCATTGAGAAAT
Source organism: Cupressus sempervirens (assembly GCA_028749045.1). Taxonomy (NCBI): domain Eukaryota; kingdom Viridiplantae; phylum Streptophyta; class Pinopsida; order Cupressales; family Cupressaceae; genus Cupressus; species Cupressus sempervirens. The sequence continues at coordinate 489,395,642 of CM053788.1, read as the reverse complement.
GCAAATTTAACATCCATCTAATATACCTTAAATCCTTCATGTGTTGCATATGCAAGTAAGGTCTTGACACCTTCTAATCTTGCAACAGAAGCAAAAGTCTCACCATAACCAATTCCTTTTTCTTGAGAGTAGCCTTTACACACTAATCTAGCTTTGTTTCTTAATACTTTACCATCTTTATTCAACTTATTCCTAAATACTCATTTTGTTCCAATCACATTTTTATCTTCAGGCCTAGGTGCAAGAGTCTAGGTTTTGTTCTTTTCTATTTGCTCTATCTCTTCATTCATAGCCTCAATCCAACTTTCATTTTCCAATGCATCTTTAAAATTTCTAGGTTCAAAATCAGCAAGTAAGCATGTACCTTTTAGTTTACTTCTTTTCATAGTACCTTCTAATTTATCTCCAATAATCTGATCTAGTGCATGATGCCTTTTGACATACTTGGCCAATATAGGTTCCTTTCCTTTTGAATGAATTGCATTTTTATCCTCTTGAACTTCAACTTTAGGTTCTAACTACTAAAACTTGGTAGGAATTGGTTTGGTAGCTTTAGAATGTGACTTGGGTCCCTATGACTTGGTTTGAACTTCTTATAAGTTTGTGACTGAGGAGGACTCAGGAGTAGAAGTCTCCTAATTGATAGATGTGTTTGGCAATGTATTAGGTTCAATGTAAAAAAATCTCCTATAATCCTCTGATTCCTTTTTGCTTTCTTCTTTAGTCCTTTCTGCAAACTCATCAATTTTCACATGTGCACTTTCTATGATCTTATGAGAAAAAAAATTTAAACATCTATATGCCTTACTCTTGCAAGAATATCCTAAAAATATAACTTCATCACCTTTCACATAAAATTTTCTTTTTCTAGATTCTTTCAAGATATAACATTTACTTCCAAATACTTTCAGGTAACTTACATTGGGTTTATAGCCATACCATAACTCATAGGGGGTTTTGAATGAGTCCTTCTTCAATTATACTTAGTTTAAAGTATGAACAATAGTACTGGTAGCTTCCTTCCAGTATTTGATAGCAATGTTCTTTTCAATCATTAGAGTCCTTGCACAATCCATGATAGATTTGTTCCTCCTTTCAGCTATTCCATTATGTTTGGGAGTTCCAGGGGTTGATACTTGTCTTTTGATTCCTCTTTCAATGCAAATTTATTGAATTCATTAGAGATGAATTCACCACCTCTATCTGATCTTAAGTATTTCAATCTTTTCCCTGTTTCCTTCTCTACTCTTGCCAAATACCATTTGAATTTCTCAAATGGTTCTGACTTCTCTCTTAGACACATAACAATCATCATTCTAGAGTAATCATCATAAAAAAGAATAAAGAACTTTTCTCCACTATAGCTCTCAATTCCAATAGGTCCACACAATTTAGTATGCACAATTTCCAAAATATCTTCAAATTGATAGTTTTTACTTTTAAAACTAGTCTTTCCCATTTTGCCAATTTGATAGTTCTTGCATAAACCAACATCAAGTTTCTTCAAACTAGGAGTGCCTCTTACTTTCCTAAATTTTCTTATTTTCAACATGTTATCAAAATTTACATGACATAACCTTCTGTGCCATAACCAAATTTCTTCAACTTGAGAAATAAAACATGAGCACTCACCTAGATCAAGATAAAACAAGTTACCTTTTGTTTGTTTGCTTGATCCAATTAGTTTTCCTTTTTCATCTAGCAGTCTTGTCTTGCCATGCATGAACTCCACCTTGAATCTAATATTGATTAGCTATGCCACACTCAATAGATTATGTTTTAGTCCTTCAACCCAATAGGCATTATCACATACAAGTTCTTTGGTTAATGAGATTTGACCTCTTCCTTTTATGCAACAAGGTTCATTATTTCCAAATCTTACACTACCACCATCATAGTCTTCAAAGTGTTCAAATTTTGTTTTGTCACTAGTCATATGATATAAACATCCGCTATCTATGATCCATGCATCATTTTTGCTCACATGAGAGATAAGTGCCATCTTATCTTTTTCATCATCATTAGATTCATCTTTCACAGCAATACAAACTATTTCATCTTCACTATTATCATAATCCTTAGCCATAAAATATGTTTTCTTACCTTTTTCCTTGAATGATTTGAAATCCTTCTTTTCATTGCACTTGTGACCTTTCTTCTTATCCTTGCTTTGTTTGTTTGGGCACCTAGCTACAATATGACCAATTTCTTCACATAAAAAATAGGTTAGGGGAACTTTACCTTTGTATTTTCCTCTGCCTCTAGAATATTTCCTTGCAAGTAGAGCTTTGAAAACTTCAAGATCATTGCCAAAAAAATTCTTTGATTCTTCTTCACTTTCTGACTGAGTGCCCTTTATTTTCTTGCCTTTTTCCTTAAGTGAAAGCTTGGCCTCAAATTTTGATTCAATATTCTTGGAAGCTAGAACATAATTGTCATAGTTATCTAGCTCAAAGGCTATCAATCTTCCTATCAGAGTATCCAAAGTTATCTTATGATTTTTCTCACACCTTCTTTCTTGAATTATAGATACTATAATTGCATAAATGGGAAGCAATGTTCTAAGAACTTTACTTACAACTATTTCTTCCTTGATCTCTCCTCTAGAAGCTTTGATTGCACTGACACTTGCTTTGATCCTTTCAACATATTTGACAATGTTTTTATCCTCTCATTCTCATATGATCAAATTGTCCTCTGAGGCTTTCTGCTTTGGCTCTCCTCACATTTTCATCACCACCATAGATATCTTTTAGCTTTTTCCACATTTCAAAGGCAGTTTTTTAGTCCTTGATATCATAAAATTCCTCATAGCTTAGAGCAGATGCAATGTCTATCATCATGGTGTTATGAGTATTTTTCTTAGCAATATCATTAACAGATAATGTACCAAAAGGAGTTGTGTATTCTTCATCAAGGTTTTTCAATCCTAAATCACTAATGGAAGCTAGATGAAGTCTCGTGAGACCCTATCATACTGAAAAGTTATCTTTGTCAAGCCTTGGAATTTCTCTCTTGTAAGACATCCTAATCTTTAGCTTAGGTCTTTGAAACCTTTCCTGCAAGCACCAAAAGCTTTAATACCAATTGTTGGGAGGGGGGGGGGGGGGAATCAGTTATCACAAAAATATATCCACAGATCCCTTGGATGTTAGATAAAACTAATTACTACTATCACTCAATAAACATACTTAAAATCTTGTAACTCAGTAAATGCAGTGTATTTTAACTTTAACAAATCTTAAACATTCAAAATGATTAACATGAAAGCATAAAAGAAATAACATGAACACATGAGACACTAGATTTAACATGGAAACTCAATATGGGACAAACCACCAAGTAACTAGCTACTAATTTTCACTCTTCTAAAGTGAGCCTTGTTAGGAGCCAACTTGGTTAAATGTTACAAAACACACTGTTAGGTGTGTGACCTTGTTAGAGGATTTAATTACCATCTTAGGAGTGGCCTTGCAAGAGGTCTTTAGAATAATTTAATGGAATAGTCACCTTGTTAGAGGATTTACAACTGCTTGTTAAACCAACTCTATTAAGAGATTTTGGAATCACTACTATAATGGTAAGAAAGTAACAATGAAATGACTTGAATGAGATGCAACTGAATTTGTTGATTATAGATCTCTATTCTACTTCATGCTAGATCCTTCTTGATCGAATATAACTTTTTTGCTCCTCAAGGATATCTGAACATCCTTCAAATTTTATCACACTTTCCTCTTCAAACAATCAATACACTTGCATACTCCCTCATACATTTGAATCTCAACTTGACCTTAAATTTATACCATTCAGATTATCAAGTCAGCCCAATTACAACCTACAATAACTAATAAACATTACCATAGTCGGCTGGAATCAACACTTGAAATAATTAAACTTCATTTCTCAAATCAACAAAATCCTTCATTGGCCGACCCTGCTCAATAAACACTATTCCTAAATGATTTCCTACGTTGACCAACAAAAGCTTGGATAACACTGAAAATCTCCAAAAATCCTTTAGAAACTGAGTGAACTTAGTAAACACTAATTCTAACCAACTTTCCTTCATTAACCATGAGACCTCTGTTAACACTACTTTCTGCCACACTTTCCTTTGACACCCGAGTGAGCTCGGTAGACACTGTCTATGCAAAGCAATTTCTAGGAATGCTTCATAGACACTAAAAATTGCCTTGCTAACCAACTGAGCTCGGTAAGCATTGTCTGCTAACTAATATGACATTTGTGTAACATCAAAGACAACACACAATTAGACAATTGTATCCAATAGTCAATATCACTCTTCGTGTAATAGATTTATTTGCAGAGCTAATTTTTTCCCCTAATGGAATATAACACTTTCAACAATATCTTTTTGTAGTTTAGAAGTCTTCCTCTTTCTTATACTTGTATCTCTACCTAGTAGCTCTAGTGGCTCTTTTAATTCATCTTTAAGAAGTGAAATTGATATTAGCTGAGTTTTCTCCATTGTATCAAGATTCTCAAAATGTAAAATTATTTCTTTAGACTTTTTATTCAATTTCCTCTTTGTAGTATGTGTAGGTTGACTAGCATATTCTCTCATTATTTTGACATATATTTCAATTAAAATAATCTATGTTTCTATGATTAATTTTTCTCTTCAAACTTTGAGCTAGATTAACATTCTCATTTGGTGTTTGATCTTGGGTTGCAAGAAAAATTAAACTAAAGACTTTAGATACAACTTCTGTTCAGGGTCCACATATGTCTATATAAATAAAAAATGAACTAAATTAAATATAACTTTATCTAACCTTCATATTGTCCTTCTTCAATATCCATTGCTTCGTATTTCATCTCCTCATGTCCAACATTTTCATCATCTACTACTACATGTGCATGCTATAACAAATAAAATCAAACAAGTTTGTAAGGGGATTTGTCTCTAAAATTAAAATCAAAGATATAAAGTTTTCCTCTAGACAAGTAGAAATCTAAAGAGAGATTGTACTTGTGAGAGATGTGTGCATACGCACATGTTTGAACTTAAGCCTTCTCCAACCTCAGTAGGTTGTCCTATTTCACTACATCCAAATAAATTCATAATTTAAAATGCCATAGTTAAAATGTACTATAATTCTAAATATTCATAATTTAAAAACCATAATGCAATAAACCCTAATTTTAAATACTAATAATTTAAAAACCATAATGTAATAAACCTTAATTCTAAATCTTCATAAATTAAAAACCATAATGTAATAAACCCTAATCCTAAATATTCATAATTTAATAAAACCTAATCCTAAATGTTCATATTTCAATAAACCATGAATATTGAGTTAATAGTAACCCTAATTTTATATTTACCATATTCTTAATTGGATAAATCTTAATCCTAACTATATACATAAAAGAGTCTACAATACGAAATTGCACACTATATGAACTAAATATGCATTAGAAAATTTATTACACATGTATATACACCACCTCCTATATTATTGTGCTAAAGTTTTTTTGACAATTTTCGTCTGCTTGTTCGTCAGTTCTTCTTCATGAATATTTACTTGCTGTTTTACCTTTATTGCCCATGTCACAATTTTTTTTCCAAAATTCAAAAATAGACAAGTTGAAAAATATTTCCTCCCTCCCAATTGAAGTGTGAATTATCTGATTGGATTTGAATATTACAATTGAAAAAAGAATGAAATTTATTTATATGAAAATTTTTATTTAAAAAAAAAACCCTAAGGGTCGACTACACTTACATGTGAGTTATTTCTTCCACTATGTTATCTGTTATTATTTAATCTTTTGAAAAAAAAGTTTGGAAAACTTAGTGAATCTTTAGGTTAATTTCTTTTGGGTTCCCTAATGGGGCCTTATATGTGAAACTCCATCTAAACGTAGTGTGGCATGTTTTATTGCCTCCACTTCTGTCATTGGTCTTCATGCTAAGAAGGTATCAACCTCATGAATCCAAGCTTTTACTATCATTTTGCTAGTACCAACAAATATACTCAAGGAAAGATTCCATAGCACACTTTAATTCATTATCCTCCCCATGAGGTATCTTATCTTGTCTCGCTATCCTATAATGTTCTCTCCTCATGTTAACAAACCACTCAAATATCATCCTTCCTCTCACCTTTGGAGCTAATAAATCTCATTTATCATCATTCACAACCATGCGGATATTTGTGAATATCTCTTCCCTTTCTTCTTCTATAGTTGCTATCTTAGTCTCATCTCAATTGAAGGTAGGACAAGTAGGCCTTTCTATAGTCCTAGAGTACATCAAATGAGCTCTAGGTGACCCTACTACACCCCTATTATGCCCTTGTTCCTAATTTTGTTTGCCATGTGGGTTTGCGCATTGAACCATGGTAGTGAGTGTCTGCAAATCCTAAGCCATCCTCTCCTATCCTATAACCATTTCTTTGAAAAAATCCCTTTTTTCTTGATCCTAATTCCTATTATCTCTTGGTGGGCTACCCTCTTTCATGTCACCCATGGTGTCTAAGTGCCTATCAAATTCCTCTTCCCTATCAAATAAAGCTTTCCTAGAAGTGTAAAATCTATGAGAGCCAACCTCATATGGTTACATGTGATTGACAAACCCTCAGGATGGTAGGATTTATCTTTGATGCCAATGCAATATCCCTTGCAATTTTCACTTTAGTTTTTTAATTTCTTATCCTTAGAATTTTATCAAACACTTTCCACACAAGGGATATATTGTAGATCTAAATTTTTATGTCCTTCTAAATGCCAAACTTTAATAAATATATTCGCAAAGAACTCCAAAACATCTCACAATGAAGATGAAAATGTTTTTATATTTTTTGAAGCATATAACATTAGTTTCAAATAAGAAAATATGCATCTACAATAATAAAAGAAATTAGGGCAACACATTCTGATGTGAAAATCTGATATAAATCAAATTAAAAATGATTTCTACATTCTTAAACATGTCCTAAGATATTCAAATCTATCCTCCATTCAATGCAAAATGAAATGGATAGGAACCTAGAAACTACTCAAGAAATCAGGATTTTACTATAGCAAGTCACTGTAGTAGCAGCAACACTATAGCAATATCCAACTTATTCCTTCAATCATATTCCATAATCTAGTCCTAGGACACAAATTTGACACAATAAAAAGAATGATTGTCTTCTCCAATAGATGCAACCCTTTGGAAGATCTTTCACCAATATGCTCAAATAGAACACCTGTATGATGTCCTCCCAATAGGAAATTCACTAGTTATTTCACTAGCTCAAATGGAAGCACACAAAAGAACTTTTTTTTATCTAGTGACAAATGTTGAAACCCTTGCTTAGAGGTCAAAGAAATCAAATAAGAAAATAATGGATGTCTAGAAATAAAACTCTTGCCTCTATTTATTCTTTTCCCTCACCCTTCTAGAAGGAAATAAAATATTATATAATTGTACTCTCTAAAAGCTTCCCCCTTTACAATACAATAATTAGTTGTACTTCTAGAAAATGCGCTCTCTAGAAGCTTCCCACTTTCCAATACAATAATTAGTTGTGCTTCTAGAAAGTTAAATTAATTAAATATAAAGTCACCTTTAGATTTATTTATTTATTGACTTTAATTTAATGTATTTCTCCTTATTTGCCCACTTAGCCTTTAGAGAATGAAAGGCTGAGACCTCCATTGAGGGCCTAAAAGATGGGGGACATTACAACTATAGGTATTATATATTATTTAATATGCATAATATTTTATGTGTGTATATATATAGTATGTAATGTACATGAGTTTTTATCTGGAATTAATTTATTAGTTCTGCACATAGTGTTTAATGTGTAATTAATATTTATTAAATACTTTAATATGGAATAGATACTCAACTTGTAAGATCAATTGCACCTTAAGTTAACATTATACATACACATCTAATTTCTTTACTATAGCAACCTAAATTTCCACAAAAATCTAATTTGTTAACTATATCAGTGACTTATGTGAACTCTATTATTTTATAATCTAAAATATAATATCTAAACATTAAATAATAAATCTTTAAATCTTATTAATATATGTTCCAATAGCAATGTCATATGAATGATATGTTTGACTTATCAAACTTATTATGAAATTTCTTCATAAATGATAAGAACATTATAGTTAAATGTTAATTTTTTTATATATTGTTGATTCATAGAGTAGAATGGAACACTTAGAGCATGTCATTTAAAACTAGAAATGAAAATATAACCCTTCAACCATGGATCAGAGAAGTCATCAAACTATCATATAGTAAGTAAATATTAATTGAAACCTAAACCTAATCATATTTCTTTGTAGACATTCAACCTTGGATATTGTAAACAATTGAGTAGTCGTAACCTAGTTGCAACTCCACCAACAAGTCTATAGCTAACTCAACTTGAAGTCTTTAAAAAAAGTTATTGTGTGTTGCCTTGAATTTTGGGCATGACATATATGTATATGTATGTGTATGTGTATGCATACATACATACACACACACACACACACACACATACATACATACATACATACATACATACATACATATACATATATATATATATATATATATATATATATATATATACACATACATACATAGATATACATATATATGTATATATAGATATACATATATATGTATATATAGATATACATATATATGTATACATAGATATACATATACATACATACATACATACATACATACATACATATATATATATATATATATATGTATGTATGTATGTATGTATGTATGTATGTATGTATATGTGTGTGTGTACACACACACACACACACATAAGAGAGCATAATGAATAGTACTATATATTGTTGATTCATAGAGTAGAATGGAACACTTAGAGCATGTCATTTAAAACTAGAAATGAAAATATAACCCTTCAACCATGCATCAGAGAAGTCATCCAACTATCATATAGTAAGTAAATATTAATTGAAACCTAAACCTAATCATATTTCTTTGTAGACATTCAACCTTGGATATTGTAAACAATTGAGTAGTCGTAACCTAGTTGAAACTCCACCAACAAGTCTATAGCTAACTCAACTTGAAGTCTTTAAAAAAAGTTATTGTGTGTTGCCTTGAATTTTGGGCATGACATATATGTATATTTATGTGTATGTGTATGCATACATACATACATACATATATATATATACATATATATACATATATATATATATATGTATACATGTATATATAGATATATATATATATATATATATATATATATGTATATATGTATATACATATATATACATATATCTATATATATATGTATATATATATATATGTATATATGTATATACATATATATGTATATCTATGTATGTATATATATATATATATATATATACATACATAGATATACATATATATGTATACATATATATACATATATATATATGTATACATATATATACATATATATATATATGTATATATATATATGTATATATGTATATATATATATATATATATATATATATATATATATATATATATATATATATATATATATATATATATATATATATATATGTATGTATGTATGTATGTATATGTGTGTGTGTACACACACACACACACATAAGGGAGCATAATGAATAGTACTATATAAGCGAATTCTAAAAGGAGGAGCATTGTTGATCTAGACATAGTGTTTTTTTGGGAAGACAACATGTGTTTGTTATCAATATTTGTAGGGGAGATTTTTGGCATTATGAAGGAAAGTTTGGTAGAAGCCATAAGGATTTATGTGCTTTTTTTCATTGATGGAAACTCAATTAGAGCAGTTATGTAATATGATTGATACAATTAGGACATAATCTATATGAGGGTTCTTTGATCTATGATGCAAGAAATTGGAAGTCTAAACTATTAGTAGATAGTGTGGGAAATACCTTGGTGGCAATAAAATTCAAAGTGGAGTTGTGTGATGCGATCATATGTACAATAACATAATGTTTATCTCTCACCATAGTCATCTACACAACTTAATTAGTTTATCACCAAGAGTGTTTGGATTGTCACTATTAAGATTAATAAGAACACTTGAGTTATTGAAGACAATTAGAAGATTCCAAATTGCTAAGTGGAATCGAATGTGCAATATTATTTGATTGTATTATTATGAATATTTAAGATCATTATATAATGAGATGGATTTTTTAGGATTGTTGGAAGAAGTATAAGTCAGATTTGAAGTGGTGCATTGGAGGAGTAAAATTTTTTAGAAAGTAAAGTCTACCAATATAACTGAGAGTGAGTTGAATCAGTTATCCAACTATTAAAATATTTATCAATATTATTAATCTTTAAGCATGTGATCAATACAATAAAAAACCTTAAGAAGATACTCATGCACAATAACATTAGATATGTTAACAAGAGAAACCCTTGATCAAAAAGGGAAAACCCTGGTGGGGATGGTACCCACAAGATGATGTATTAATATAAAAATCCCTTTTTAGAGGATGGCCTCTATTAGGAGCCAATGAACTACATTTAGTACACATCAGTCTTTGTTAGGAGACTTTGAATCCCTATTAGGATATTCCAACCCTGCTAGGAGTTTTGCCAACCCTATTAGGAGTTGTAGAAGCTAGGTGGACCCACTATCCAAACATATTCAGGGGCAAGATCACTAAACTTAGTTTCCAATTGATCTCCATATTATTACTTGCATAGTAATAGAAATTTATAGCTCATTCTCTGTCCTCTAACCAAACTTATCATCTTCTGATCTTGATACCAAATCACTAACTTCACATCTAGTAATCCCTTGGATCACTTACATTTACCAAATACTTCACATATCACACTTTAATTTCATACCACTTGCTCTTTCTTTATAAGGATAAAAACCATCCTTTATACCATATCCTCAAAATAATTCCTTGAGGTAGCCTTGAGGATTTCCCAATTAATTATAATAGGACCTCTTTAAGATAATTAATTTTTTTATAGCTCAAAATCTTTACAACTTCTCATACATGTGACCTCATACCTTACACACTTGTTGATGTCATCATCAAGTTGTCTACTATCACTCTCTAACTGCACATATCACAATTCTATCTCTATTAGGAGATATAATCCAAACATCAAAAACTACTTCTCAGGTACTTTGTCTATAAATCTAAGGAGAAAATCCCTTAATTATCTTAATCAAAAAACCACATCTAGATTAGTTATCTTGTTGTTCCCTAGAAGTTTTAATAAGAAAATCCCTTAATTAGGTGAACTTTAATAGGTTCTTATTATAAATCCCTTAATTAAGTGAACTCTTATAAGGGGTTTTCAAATCTTCTTGGGAGGTAGATCTTTACAAATCTATTTGTACTTATAATAAGACACAATCACTACTAATAAGGTAAACCCTTGGAAAAGGTTATTATTATTGACATGAGATTTTTTTGAATTTAAGAACCTATAATGAAATAATCATTATTTTGTCAATGATGTCAAACATGCTACTTGCTAGTGAAAAAATTGCCTTTTGGCCTGAAAGCTATCATTTAGTTGATTGATGAAGAGGATTTGAAAAGAGGAGATAACAATAGGATCTATAGAAAGGTTGAGCTATTTAGTATGTGAAAGAAGCACTAAGACCAAGTAAGACATTGTTACTATAGGGTATTGTTTATCTACTTAAAGTATGAAATGAAAAATTACTCCTGCTAAGACTAGAAGAAGATGAAGTAAGAAAAGTGTTTGCAAAGCCTTGCTAAGAATTTAGTGCAAGTCAAGTAGAAATTAGTGGAAGCCAAGTGAAAATCAAGAGGTTACAAGAAAAGATAAAAAAAAATAGTGCAAGCCAAGTGATTGTTACTATATGCTGAGTAAAGCTTACTTGGTTTTGAGCATAAGTAAACTTTACTACTTTTTGAGTGAACTAGTATTAGTCGAGTGATAGAATAGTATAGTTTCCATGTGGTAGCAAAAAATGTTAAATAAAATATTTGATGAATCTGAGCCAAATATTTTATTTTATTGAATTGTGTGAAGCTTGTCAAAGATAAGTATTATGATATTGTAGTACAAAATTCAAGGTAAACTATTTTGAGGTGAATTAAAGGAAGATTGTAGAAGAAGTTTCTAGAGGAACCAAATGGAAAAGTGGGTAGATTCATTGTATCTTACCTAACCCTATAATGGACAATTGTTGTTAAGTGGCAAAAGATCTAAATTCTCTATCTATGGTGATATCTAGTTAGAATAAAAGGTTTCTATGTGCAAGAACCTAAGGAAGACAAGAAGTCTAGGGTATTGCTTCATTTAGTGATTGACCAAAAGTGATTGTAGTTGACATACAAAGAAAGAAGGCTTAAGAGTATGAATTCTTGAATGGTGAACAAGCTGTCAGAGCTAAAGTGTGTGAATGCTAAGAAGAATAGAGGACTAAAATAGAGATCTATAATCTGCAAGTGAGTTGTAATTTATTATCAGATCAAGCCTTATTGTTACTTTCTAATCAATTTATTAGTCTAGCTGACCTAATAGTCATTTATAAATCCTTTAACTGGGTGACATTCTAATGAAATGGTCTAAAATACTCAAACAAAGATCACTCCTAATAGGGTGATTAAAATCCTTTAATAGTGTGTATTGCAACCTTAAACATGGTTGGCCTTTCACAAGGCATCACTTCAAAAGAGTAAGAATTAGTAGCATATTATTGGTTTTTTTTCCAAATTGGGTTTCCACATAAAATTCTTGTGTCAAATTGTATGAATTTTCTCATGTTGTTTCATGTTTATATTTCTACAAAGTTGTTTTGACCTAGGATAGTAACCTATAAAGTTTAAGTATGTATGATCTAATGGATGCATGCATGATAAGGTTTTATGGATATGGGTCTACTAAGAATTGAAAAGTTTTATTTATACATCTAGACCTTGGATAACTAATTCACCCCACCCCACATCCCCTCCCCCCCCCCCCCCCCCCCTTGGATCTCAGTTATTGTAAAGAATTCCAACAATTAGTATTAGAGCCATAGTGCTTAAGGGGACTAGTTTGAAGATACTAGAAGAAAAAGATCAAGATGTCTAAAAGAGAGGTACCCAAGCTTAACAACCTACATAGAAAAGTATGATGAAGCTACACCTAGGAGGTCTTTGAGACCATGCATAGTCTACCATCACCAATAAGCATGTTGACCTTATTGGAGCCCTAACTACTAAGGATCTTAAAAAGATGAAAGAACACAATCAAGAAATATTAGAGATTGCATCTATCCTAAGTTATTCTAAGTTCAATGATAACAAGGATTGTGATACTACAAAGAAGATGTGGGATGCTCTTCACACCATTTATGGAGGAGATACAAATGCTTATAGAGAAAAATCTAAAAGTCTAAGAGGTAAGTTTGATGACATGAGGATGCAAGAAGGTGTGAACATTATTCAATATTGTTCTAGAATAAAATATGTTGTTAATGCTATAAGAGGAGCTAATGGTATCGTTGATGATGATACTATATTGAGTAAAGTATTGAGAATATTGCTTTCCATCTATGCTATTAGAGTTTTTGTCATACAATAACTAAGATGTATACCTAGTACTAATCTATCTCTTCAAGGTTTGGTAGGTAGGTTCATTGCCTTTGAACTCTCTAATTATGATAAATTCAAATCTAAAATTTTTGAATCTACTTTCAAAGCTAAACTATCATTAAAGGAACCTAAAGTAAAAAAGAAAAAAGTCAAATGTGTCTCTAGTGATAGTGTTATAGATGAGGGGGATGTAGAATAGCTTGAAGCATTGTTAGCAAGGAAATTTCATAGAAGTAAAGGATAATTCAAAGGTAAACTACCTATAATGTGTTTTGATTGCAATAAGGTTGGTCATATTTTTGTTATATGTCCAGAGAAGAAGAACAATAGAAGTGGAGACAAGTAAAAAAGTAAAAGAGATGAGGGCAGTAAAGATTATGAAGATAAAGGCAAGAAGTCTTGCTACATTATTGAAGAGGAAACCAATGATGGATCTGACAACCATGATGATGAAGTGGTGTGTGTTTCAATGAAGGATGATTCTGATGAGGATGAGGAAACTACACTAGTATCTTATGTAAACAAGAATGATAGATGGATAATTTATAGTGGGTGTTCACATCAGATGATTGGAGACAAAAGTAAGTTCATTACCCTTGACTATCATGATGGAAATAGTGTAAGGTTTGGTAATGATGCACCCTATCTGATAAAAGGAAAAGGATCAATCAAACTCACAAAAAATATCATGGGTGACAATGCTTATTATGTAGAAGAGCTAAACTTTAACTTGTTGAGTGTATCACAACTAAATAGTTCAGGTTGCAAAGTTGAGTTTGAGAACAAGATAGAAAATATCTATGACACTCATGGGAAACTAATTGGGAAATGTGATTAGACTAGAGGTAATCTATTCTATCTTCATTTGAATGATGCTACTTGTCTTGTTGTAGAATTTGATGATGTGTGGTTATGGCACAAGAGGTTATGTCATATTAACTTTGATAACTTAGTTAGTATAAATAACATGAGAAGAATAAGAGGTTTGCCCAAATTGAAGAAACTTGACAATATGACATGCAAAAAATGTTAGTTAGGAAAAATTAAAAAAATCTAGTTTTAAAAGTAAGATTCATACCTCTAAAGAATTATGGAGATTGTTCATACTAATTTGTGTGGACCAATCGATGTGCAAAGATACAAAGGTGACAAGTACATTATCCTATTTGTTGATGATTATTCTAGGATGATGATAGTTATGTTTCTAAAACAAAAATTTGATGCTTTCAAAATGTTTAAGTGGTACTTAGCTAGATTCGAAAAGGAGCTAAGAAAAATCTTAAAATTTGTGAGATCTTATAGAGGTGGTGAATTTACATCAAATAAGTTTGAGATGCTCTGTAATAATAGATGAATCAAAAGACAAACTTTTGCACCTAGGACCACTCCACAAAATGGGATTGTTGAAAGGGGGAACATATCTATAATGGACCATGCTAGGACACTCGTGATGGAGAAGAATGTTCCTTTGAAACATTGGAGAGAGGCTATAAGTATAACTATCTACACCTTGAACCATGTGTAAGTCAAGTAAGGTACTCATTCAACACCTTTTGAATTATGGTATGGATACTTATCCAATGTAAAATATTTTAAGGAATTTGGAAGAAGTGGTACATTCCTAAGGATTTTAGGAATGGTAAATTATATTCTAAAAGTAAAGAAGGTATATTCCTTTTCTATTCCACAAGAAGTAAATATTATAAGTATTTAAATACTAAAACTAAAAAAGTTGTGAAAAGTGTAAATGTGAAGTTTGATGAATATAGAATGGTACATGAAGCTAAACCTATGAAGGAACCCAAAGAGTAAAAATAATTTGTATACTTTTATGAAGGTATGTCTACTAATGAAGATGTTGTAACCCAAGTTGTAAATCAATAAAAAGTTTTAGTAACTGTCAAGTCACATATAATGAATGTCAGGTTTTATTCAAGAATTGAGTTATAGTCAAGAGCTGAGTTGCAAATAGAAGTTGAGACACATTCTAATTCTGAGATGTAGTGTAAAATGAAAGAGATGTTGAATTAGCTAATAGAGAATTATTACCTAATAGAGAATTACAAAATGATTGTAAATTTGACAAACCTATTGAAGAAAGAAGAGAAGATCCCAGATTGTCAAAGTATGTCAGAAGACATAACCTTGCTAAACAAATTATTAGAGATAAAGATGCTAGACCAATGACAAGGAACAAGCTGAGAAGTGATACATGTTTCTTGAGCATGTATGAGCCTAAGATTGTGAGATGCCCTAGAAAACGAGGAATGGAGTAAAGCCATGAAAGAAGAGATTTAATAGATTGAGAAGAAAAATAATGAAATATAGTTCCTAGACTAGAGGACAAGAAGTGATTGGAACCAAGTAGGTGTACAGAAACAAGTTAGATGAAAATTGTTAAGTCACAAGGAATAAGACATGATTAGTTTTCAAGGGGTATGCACAAGAAGAAAGAATAGACTATGGAGAAACATTTTTCCCTCTTGCAAGATTGGAAGGAGTAAGAACTTTTCTTTTCTTATTCTAAATATAAAGGTTTCAAAGTTTATCAAATGGATGTGAAGTCATCATTTCTGAATGACATATTAGAAGAAGTGGTTTATATAGAACACCCAAAATGATTTGTTGATGCTAAAAAAAATAACATGGTATGTAGATTACATAAAGCTTTATATGGTTTAAAGCAAGCCCCAAGAGCATGTTATGAAAGGCTTCATAATTATCTTGTCAAGATTGGTTTTGAGAAGACTGATGATAACAACAATCTATACTTGAAGAAAAAATGATGTAAAGGTATTTACTTGCAGAATTTTTTTTGTATGATATCATATTTGGAGGTTAAGATACATTATGTAAGACATTTGCAAATGAAATGAAGAAAGAATTTGAGATATCTATGTTTGGAGAGATTAAGTTCTCTATTGGTTTGTAAGTATATCACATAAAATATGGTATATACATCACTCAATCTAAGTATGTGAAAGGAATATTGAAAAGTTTTGGATTGGAAGATTCAAAACTAGTTAGCACACCTATTGTGATAGGACACAAATTGTCAAAGAATGGTGATTTTGCTAATGTGAATCAAACATTGTGCATGTCTATGATTGGAAAATTACAATATGTAGTACATAACAAACCTGACATTGCATTATTTGTTGGGATTGTTCCAAGATTTTTTTCAAATCGTAAGGAGAATCATTTGATGGTTGTTGAGAGAATTATGAGATCTAAAATGAATATAAGACTATGGTTTATGCTATAAGGAAAATGAAAAGTTTGAGTTGAGAGCCTACATTGATGCTGATTGGGTTGGAAACTTTGATGACAAAAAGAGCACAAGCAGTGAAGCATTTTTCTTAGGAAAGAGGTTGGTCACCTAGACCAGCAAGAAAAAAAATTGCTACTGTTGAAGATGAATATGTGGTTGCTACAATAAATTGTACAACTGTGGTATGGATCAAACAACTACTCAAAGGTATGAAGAAGGAAATCATTGAACTTGTGGTACTTTAGTGTGATAATAAAAGTGTTATAAATATATCAAAGAACCCTATGATGCACACAAAGACCAAGCACATTGTAATCAAGTATCATTACTTGAGAGAGTTAGTTCAAGAAAAATAAGTAAGAATGGAATATGTGAATACAAAACAATAGATAGCTGATATATTCACAAAAGCTTTACCTAAGGATTCTCATGAGTATCTATGAGGTAAAATAGGGGTGATACCCCTATCCAAAGCTACCTAAGAAGAATGAGAAGTGCCTTGCATCAACTAAGCTGAATGTTGTATCTCACAACTTGATGTAGTGGATATTACTTTAGGAGTTGCCTAAAGTAATGAAGGAGCTGAATTAGAAGATTGACAGTCATATAAAAGGTGGAAGAGGGAGAATCTGGAATTGATTATATCTGCATATAGAGATGAGATGTCTTTGACATTATTGTCAAAGAGGGAGACATAACTAGAGGGAGAAATGAAATAGAGATATATAGAAAAGTATATTCCTAGTAAGAGGAAGAAATAATCTAAAAGATTAGAGCAGACAAAGACGAATATCCTAAATATTAGAAAGAGGGAGTGATATTCTAGAAGATTACAAAGATATAGTAAAGGAGATTGGCAAAGCTTACACTACCCTACATAGAGGAAGGAAATATACTACACTGATAGAGGGATAAATTTCAAAGATTTATTTTCTTTTTGGTATTGGTTTGCCATCAATACCAAAGAGGGAGATTGTTGATATGAGATTGTTTTGAAGTGAAGAACTTGTAATGGAACAATCACCATTTTTTTAATGATGTCAAACTTGCTACATGCTAGTGAGACAATTTATTTTTGGTTTGAAAGCTATCATTTAGTTGATTGATGAAGATAATTTGACAAGAGGAGATAACAATAGCACCTAGAGAAAGGTTGAGTTATTTGGTATATAAAAGAAGCACTAAGACCAAGTAAGACAGTGTTACTATAGTGTATTGTTTATCTACTTAAAGTCTAAAATGAAACATTACTCAAGTTAAGACTAGAAGAATATCAAGTAAGAAAAGTGTTTGTCAAGCCTTGTCAAGTAGTTAGTGCAAGCCAAGAAGTAATGAATGGAATCCAAGTGAAAATCAAGAGGTGCCACACAAAGATGAAAAAAAGTGAAAGCTAAGTGATTGTTAGTATATGTTGAGTAAAGTTTAGTTGGTTTCGAGCATCAATAAACTTTAGTTTTTTCTAAGTGAACTAGTTTTGGTCAAGTGACAAAATAATATAGTTGTAAAGCGAGAGAAAACAATGTTAAATTAAAGATTTGATGAATCTGAGCTAACTATTTTTTTCTTTAATTGTGTGGAGTGTGTGGAAGACAGCTATGATGATTTGGTGGCACAAGATTCAAGGTAAACCATTTTGAGGCAAATTTAAGGAATATTGTAGAAGAAGTTTCTGGAGGAACCAAATAGAAAAGTGGGTAGATTCATTATATCCTATCTAAACCTAAAATGGATGATTGTGGTTAAGTGAACAAAGATTTGAATTCTCTATTTATAGAGATAGCTTGTTAGGAGAAAATATTTTCATGTGCAAGAACCTAAGGAAGACAAGGAGTCTTGGGTATTGCTTCATTTAGTGACTAAACATAAGTGACTACAATTAGCATGAAAAGCAAGAAGGCTTAAGAGTATGAAACTTTATAAACATCAATAGAAATAACTTGGTGATCACATTCAACTTCAAATGTTAACCTTGTAATAATAAATTTACTTCAAATTGTTATCTCATTGTTTCTATTATTACTAATTATCAAAATTATAACTTAGCTTTTACCTTATTATTGCCTAGTTGTTACCGAGTAACAATATTAAGTAAATACCATGAAAATTAACTTGCAAAAAAAAACACATTCACACATTTAACAACATGATTTAATGTGGAAACCTTGTGAAGGGAAAAACCACCTCAGACTGGAAAATCAAATAATTTTACTCTTCTAAAGTGAGCTTTGTTAGGAGCTAACCTTATTAAAGGTTACACACACATTTTTGGTGTGGTCTTCTCAAAGGGTTTTAACATAAAGATCATCTAGAACTTATCAATCCTTGGTCTTGTTTAAAGAGTGCTCTTCTTTAAAGGACTTACAAGTATCATTGATCGATGTTACCATATAGGATTTCACAAACTTGTTAGGTCCACTTAATTAAGATATTTTTCTACAACAATGGTAAGAAAGTAAAATTCAAATGATTTGTAATATTAAGAAATACCTTTCTTGTTCAAATCTTTTTTTTGCACTATCTTCTTTCTTCTTTTATCTCTATTTGGTTGATTAACTCATTCAAACTTTCACTCTTTTGAACTCTACTTGATCTTCTATTTACTCTTCTTAGTTCATCTTTCTTCTTCTTTTTCTCAACACTTAGCACAAATAATCAACTTAATGACATCGATTAACAACCAAAAACTTTCATGAGCATCTTCTTAAATAGATAACTCTCTGATTCCAAACTCTTGAAGGTTTTTTTTCTTAACCACATCTATAGATCTTACATTCAATGTAATTAGTCACTTATAAAATAGAGCTTTCATTGAAATTTTTGCTCATCCTTATCTTGCTTAAATCTCCATTATCATATCTTTATTGTATTTTTCCAACCATAGATCTTGTAACTAACTTTGGATTTTTCCTTTCAACTTCTTGAACATTCTTTATTTTCACCATTAGTTGGCCTCATATTTCATCTATCTAAACTTGTTCTTCTAGCTCATACACAGTCATGCCCACAAGTTGATTAGTTTATTACCAAGAGTGTTTGGATTGTCATGATTGGTAAGAAAAATAAATAAACTTGAGTTATTAAAGACATTTAGAAGATTCTAGATTGGTGAATGGTACAGAATGTGTGATATTATTTGCTGAAATTATGATGAATATTTAAGATCATTGTATAGTGAGATGGATTATAAAGAAGATTTGATGTGGCCTATTGTAGGAGTCAAAAAATCTTTTATTAGGTTAGAAATATTATAGGTAGATCTTATTGCAGGGCAATGCAGTCATGAAAAATATATTATGATATTGATATATGTGAATTACATATGATGTTTGTGTGACAAGATCAAAATTTGAATGAATTGAAAGGATTAAAAGGGAAAAAGTTATGTCTCTAATATAACTATTCTTAAGAAGAAATGTGATGGAAAAGGAGAAATATAGATGGAAAGTGTTAAGGTTGTGATCAAAGTATTGAGAAACTTGAGAAAGAAGAGATAAGTTATAGAGTGTAGAAAGAAGATTAGATTTGACAAGAAAGTAGTACCACATCTAGATTAGTTTTCTTTTTGTTCCCTAGAAATTTTATCAAGCAAATAACTTACTTATGTGAACTTTAATTGGTTCTTATTGTAAATCCCTTAACTAGGTGAACTCTTATAAAGGGTTTTGAAATCTTCTTGGGAGGTAGATCTTTACAAAACCATTTGTACTTCTAATAAGGTATAATCACTGCTACTAGGTTAAACCCTTGGAAAGGTTTATTGTAGCTTCTAACTGCTCAAGTCATTTACTACAATATTGATCTTAATGGATGATAAAGTGTCTATTTAATACAAGTTGAACAATTTGATAAAATGAGTCACATTCATATAAATCGTGATGGATGATAAAGTTTTTATTTATAATAATAGAATACTTTCTTAGAGAGGGGTGGAGAGAGAGAGAGAGAGAGAGAGAGAGAGAGAGAGAGAGAGAGAGAGAGAGAGAGTTGCAATAAAAATATGTCTTCCCTTAAAAATGCTTTATGAAGTTAATAGCATCCAAGTTATATGATTTTGGATTTGTAACATTTAAGTATGATCATCATATTAATTAAGAGTACAATCTTGCATGTAATACTTGATGCAAGAAAATATACTATATGTAATATATCACATATAACGTAGAGAGAGAAAGAGAATAAGAGAATGACATTCATTAAGGTTTGCATGATAGTATCTTTGCCCCAAAAAATATGCTTATGAATTACAATATTTGAATTATACCATTTTGGATTTGTAACAATTAAATAAGATGTTATTATATTAATTTAGGGTACAATCTTAAGTCATGGTTGATGTGAGAGAATATATTATATCTAATAATATATTATATAACACACACACACAACACACACACACACACACACACACACACACACACACACACACACACACACACACACACACACACACACATAGAGAGAGAGAGAGAATGGGAGAATGAAATTTATTTAGGATTCAAATCCATGTAGAAATAAAGGCTAATCAAAGACCAAACCCAAAAATTTCCCATTCTACCAAGAATTTTCAACCAATTTCTCAATTTTATGCCTCATAATAATGATTTAGAACCATTCTATACACCAAGGATCCTATAAGACAATCTAGATAAAATTTGTGTGATGAGATGTTAAATCCTCTCAAGACCTACTCCTATATAGGTTGGGGTTCCACTTCTACTCATAGGATGAACATATGCATTAGGAGAGTGGATTATACATCTTCTCCTCACCTATTATACTTCAAATAACTCATTCATATTATCCTTTAGGGTTTTACATTCAATAAGAATTACTTTCTTATGAGAGACCTAGTTGTCTTATAACACCTATTAAATAACTGAGAGTGGGAGGTGGGTAAGTCAGTTATGACTAGTTTTATTAGAAGTTTGTTAAACACTTTAATACAAATTCAAACTTCATAAACTTCAATAGAAATAAATTGGTGATCACATTCAACTTCAAAATTCAATATTGTAATCAATTTATTTCGAACCATTATCTCACTATTTCTATTATTACAAATTATCTAAATCATAACTTAGCTTTTATCTTACTGTTACTTAGTTGTTACTAATTTGTATTATTAATAAAATCCCATGAAAACCAATTCGTAACAAAAAAAATTCACACATTTAACACTATGATTTAATGTGGAAACTGTGTAAAGGATAAAACCACCTTAGACTGACGACCCAAATAGTTTCACTCTTCTAAAGTGGGCTTTGTTAGGAGCCAACCTTGTTAAAGGTTATGTGCACATTTTTAGTGTCACCTTGTTAGAAGGTTTTAACATAAAGATCAGCTAAACCTTATCACTCCTTAATCTTATCTAAAGATTGGCCTACTCTAAAGGAATTACAGACATCACTAATCATTATTACGATATAGGATATCATAGACTTGTTAGGTCTACTCAATTAAGATATTTCTCTGCAAAAATGATAGGAAAGTAACAATCAAATGATCTATAAGATTTAGCATTACCTTTCTTGTTCAAATATTTGTTCTTCTTTGTCTTCTTCCTTCTTTGATCTTTTCTTGGCTAATTAACTCGTTCACACTTTCACTCTTCTCTAACTCTACTTGATCTTCCTTATTCTTTCTTAGTTCACCTTGCTTCTTTCTATCTCAATACTTCACACAAATCATCAACTTAACAATATTTTTCAACATCCAAAAGCTTTCTTAAAAATCTCCTTAAATAAAGAACTCTCCACTTCAAGGTTTTGCACTTAACCACATCCATAGATCTCATATTTAATGTATTTAGTCACTTAGAAAATAGAACTTTCATTCTTGTCTCAGTATAATCTCCATCATCAATTATTCATTGTATTTATTCATCCATAAAACTTGTAGCTAACTTTTGCTTTCACCTTTTAACTTCTTAAACATTATTTATTTTGACCATATGTCAGCCTCAGATCTCATCTTCCTAAACTTGCTCTTCCATCTCATACTAAATGACCATTACATTTCACTTGAGCAATATATCACTCAGTTAACATATGAATTACTTGGTTGACACTAAAATTCAATTTCCTCTTCTAAACACTTGTTTATACTTTATTGCTACTCTTTTCACCTTGTCACTTGGTATAGCTTGTATATCTTAGTGAATACATAGATTTTTTCATTATATTATATAATTACATGATTGTAAAACAAAAAAAATAATCTCACATTGCCACTTTCAAACACATTCAAGTTCCTATTGAATACTATACTTATCAAATCTTCCATCATCATACTTTCTTCAAATCCACTTCATCAATCAAATCCTCTTCATCAATCAAATGATATGACACTCTATTGAATTAACATAATATCTAGCTAACTAAGACTTTGACATCAATGACAAAATAACAAATGATATGACTTTTTCACATACATTCATAGCATTCTCAATTACATCATCAATTGGGGCTAACAATATCCCCCTTTGGCATTGATGACAACACATAAACATATGATTTTACACCACAAAATATTACATAAGATAATAAAATGTATGCATTAACAATAATACAAATTCTCAGCTCTTGGACTTCATTCAGGGTTCTTGCAACACATTTTGTTAACATGTGTACTTGATTTGTATCTTCAGCATCAATCTTCAACATTTCTCCCTCTTAGGATATGTGTTCCTTTTGTTCAACACTATTGTAATTTTTCTATATCAGCTCCCCCTTTGATAGAAATTCCAAAGGTAACTATAAATTCCAATGTGAAACTTATAAATCTTTGTAGTTATACCTTGTACCTTGCATGTACTATTTACATCATTCTTATTACAATCATTTTCAAAATTTCAAGAAATAATCCCTAAAGAGTGAACTCTTACATCAACTCCACAAATATATTTTTGTTCATCATTGAATTGATGCATCGTACATCTTCACTTAGTGAATTTTGGATAGGGGAAGGACCCCCAACTTGCCTCTTAGAACTCAAAAGTATCCTTAGGAAATTGATTAGTAAATATTTCTATAATTTTCTCCTTATATTTCCCATATTGAAGCCTTATTTGTTTCTCTTGTACTTTCTCCCTCAAGAAGTGATACTTGATTGATTTATTATTTGTCTTTGTAGGCATCACAAGATCCTTTGATATATTTATTGCACTATTGTTATCACAATAAATAGTAACAGGATTGGTTATCTCTTCTTCCATTCCTTCCAAGAGTTCTCCAGTCCAAACAACATTTGAACAACTAATTACAGTAGAACCATCTTCAGTTTCAATAGTAGATTGTGAAATGGAGCTATGCTTCTTGATCAACCATGTAATTATTATTTCTCCTAAAAATAAAGCTCCACCACTTGTGTTTTTTCTATCACCAACATTACCAACCCAATCGACATTAGTATAGACTTTAAGAGTAAATTCACCTTCTTGTTTATACCATAATCCAAAATCTTTAGACCTTTTAAGATATCTAAATATCCTATTGACAACACTCATGTGTGTTTCCTTAGGATTAGATGAAAACCTTGCAACAATTCCCACAACATGTGCAATATCTAGCCTATTATGCACAACATATTAAAGTTTACCAATCATTGACCTATATTGAGTTTGATTTACCTCAACAATAGTATCTTCTTTTGACAATTTCACTCTAGTCACCATAGGTGTACCAAATGGTATTGACTCATCCATTCGAAATCTTTTAAGATTTCCTTTATAGAATTAGATTGGGTAACATATACGACATTCCTTGTTTGATGAACTTATAAACCAATAAAATATTTGATCTCAACAAACATTGACATCTCAAATTCTTTACTCATTTGATCAAAAAAGATTTACATAGAAAATCATTTCCATCAAATATAATATTATCCACAAGAATTTTAGAAATAAATGCCATATTTTTGGATTCGCTCTTCAAATACAAATTATTGTTCTTGCTTGTTCTAGAAAATATAATTTTAATCAAATAAAAATGTAGCCTTCCATACCATTATATTGGTGCTTTCTTTAGTCCATATCGTGCCTTGTTCAACTTGCAAACTAGGTTCTTTTTTATTAAGTTCAAAAAATCCTTTTAGTTATTCTATGTAGACTTCTTCTTCAAGTATTCTATTCAAAAATGCAGATTTGACATCCATTTGATAGACTTTCAATTTCTTGTATGTATCATAGGCCAACAATGTTCTTACTCCTTCCAATCTTTCCATAGGTACAAAATTGTCAGCATAGTCTATTCCTTCTTCTTAGGCACAACCTTTGCAAACTAGTCTTTCTTTTTTACTCACCTCTTCTCCATTTTTATTCATCTTGTTTTTTAAAATCCACTTAATTCCCATCACATTATTGTCTACAAGTTTCGGTACTAGTTTCCACGTGTTTTTATTTTCTATTTAATCAATCTCTTTATTCATAGCATTTATCCAATCCTCATTGTCAAGTGAAACATTAACTATTCTAGGTTCAAATTCATCTATTAGACATGTATTGTCTTTCAACTTACCTCTTGTCATCACTCTAGCACTCTTGTCTCCAATGATTTTTAGGTGAATGATTCTTTCTTAAATATTTTGCTAACATAGATTCAAATCTTTGGTTTTCAACATTATTCTTATTTAGTAGGACCTCAACTTCCTACTCAATTGTACTATCTTTTTCTCGGTTAAAGCAAGTTGTTGCTTACTATCTTTTTTATGTAACTCAGGTAATGTGTAAAATACATCTTTTCACACATATATAAAAACCCATTCTAATCTTGTCATTTATGTCACTCTTACTTTTATTAGGACACTTTGCTGCAAAATGACCAATTTCATTGCACTTAAAATAGATCATGGGTAGTTGACCTTTTATTCTTGATAATCTCCTTGCAAGAAATGCTTCAATATCATCCATATCATCCTCAAATTTAGATTTAGTTTCATCTTTAGTAATCTTCTCTTTCTTTGTACTAGTAATGGTTAGTGAAGACTTAAGAGGATTTTGAAGTGTAACCAAACTATTATCATAATTTCTCAACTCAAATGTAGTCAATTTGCCAAATAAAACATCAAGTGTCAGATCATTACCAGGTTTAGCTCTAACTTCTTAAATTGTAGAAAATTTTATAGCATAGATAGGTAGAAGAGTTCTAATAACTTTACTTAAAATATCAAAATCACTAATAAATCCTCTAGCAACTTTGATTACACTTACTAATTCATTTATTTAGTTTACATACTATGCAACATTCTCACCTTCTTTCATTCTCATGAAATTATACTTGCTTCTTAAACTTTTTTCTTTAGCTCTCACCACATTTAGATCTCCACCATGTACAAGTGCTAGTATGTCCCACATTTGTTTAGCATTAGCATAGTTCTTGACATCATCAAACTCAAGATCATTTAGGGTAGATGCAATTTCAATCATCAAACTATTATCATTTTAATTTATACCATTTTCTCCAAGGTCATAGGTGGGTTGGTGCAGTGTATTCCTTATCTAGCCAATTTATGTAGCATTGTCATGAATTCCAAATAGGGATAGCCTCATTCAATTTTTCCATGAGGAGAAATTCTCCTTTTTCACCTTTGGTACCTCTCTCTTATACACCTTTATATCATTAGCTCAAGTTCCTTCAAACTTCCTAGAACTATGCTCTGATACCAATTGTTAAATATCTAAGAGTGGGGCTAAATCAGTTATGACTAGTTATCCTACAAGCCTTCCAAATACTTTAGTACCAATTTAAACTTCATAAACATCAATATAAATAACTTGATGATCACATTCAATTTCACAATTCAATTTTGTAATCAATTTACTTCAAAATGTTATCTTGTTGTTCCTATTATTACCGAGTATCAAAAATATAACTTAGATTTTACCTTTTTGTTACCTACTTGTTACTGAGTTGTAGTATTAAGTAAGTACCATGAAACTCAACATTCAACACAAAAACATATACAAATTTAACATGATGATGTTATGTGGAAACCCAAATAATTTCACTCTTCTTAAGTGAGCTCTATTAGGAGCTAACCTTGTTAATGGTTACATGAACATTTTTAGTGTGACCTTATTAGAGGCTTTTAACATAAAGATCATCTACACATTATCACCCCTTGATCTTGTCTAAGGACTGGCCTACACTAAAGGACTACAAACATCATTAATCAATGTTACCATATAGGATTTCATAGACTTGTTAAGTCCATTAAGTTTAGATTTTTTTTGCTATAATGGTAAGAAAGTAACAATCAAATGATCTCTAAGATTTAGCACTACCTTTCTTGTTCAGATCTTTTTTCTACTCTATCTTCTTCCTTCTCAAATTTTTGTTTGGGAATTTCACTCATTTT
Organism: Cupressus sempervirens; assembly: GCA_028749045.1. Classification (NCBI taxonomy): domain Eukaryota; kingdom Viridiplantae; phylum Streptophyta; class Pinopsida; order Cupressales; family Cupressaceae; genus Cupressus; species Cupressus sempervirens. The sequence continues at coordinate 489,368,416 of CM053788.1, read as the reverse complement.
GCTCTAATTCTTCTTGGTTCACCTTTCTTCTTTCTTTCTCAATGCTTCACACAAATCATCAACATAACAATATCAATCAACAACAAAAAAAACTTGCTTGAACATATCCTTAAATAGAAGACTCTCTACTTCCAAATTCTTCTAAATTTTTCCACTTAAACACATCCATAGATCTCAGATTCAATGTATTTAGTTGCTTAGAAAGTATAACTTTAGTTGAACTTCGTGTTGATCCTTATCTCACTTCAATCTCCATCATCAGATCTTTATTGTATATTTTACATCAATAGATCTTGTAACTAACTTTTACTTTCAGCTATGAACTTCCTAAACATTATTTATTTTCACCATAAGTTAGCCTTAGATCCCATCTTCCCAAACTTGATCTTCTAGCTCATACTTGGTGAACATTACATTTCACTCGGGCAATATATCACTTGAATAATATATGAATTACTTAGTTGACATTGAACTTTAGCTTCCTCTTTTAAATGCTCGATTAATACTTTAGTGGCTTGGGAAATACTATACTCCTTCTTTCACCTTGACACTTAATATAGCTTGTATAGCTTGGTAAATACATAGATTTCATCATTACATTACATAATTACATGATTGTAAAATAATCAAAATAACCTTACATTGTCACAATCCAACTCATTCAAGTCTAGATGTATAAATAAAACTTTTCATAGCTTATATAAAACATTTATCATCATGCATGCATCCATAAGATTATGCAATCACTTAAAACTTGTAGGTTACTATCAAATCAACTTGCAGAAATGTAAACATGAAACATAATAGATTCATCAACACATTTGATACAATGATTTACGTGGAAACCCATTTTGGAAAAAACCACCAGTAACATGCTACTCTTTTTCATTCTTCTAAAGTGATGCCCTGTGAAAGGTCAACCCTATTAAAGGTTACAATGCACACTATCAAATGTGACCCTATTAAAGGATTTCAATCACCCTATTAGGAGTGAGCCTTGTTAGAGGACTTTAGACCATTTACTTGAAATGTCACTCAATTAAAGGATTTACAAATGACTATTAAGTCAACCTTAATCCAAAGGATTTACCCTAGATTGATACAATTATTAGAGAGTGTTAGTAAGGCTTGATCTAATAATAACTTACAACTTCATTTACAAATTATAGATCACCATTTCAGTCATCCATTTTACTTTCCCTTCATACATTTCAGCTTTGGTGGCTTTTCACCCTTCAAGCATTCATATCCTTAAGCCTTCTTGCTTAACATGCCAATGAAGACTCTTCTCTTCGGTCACTTGATGAAGCAAAACCCTTGATTCCTTGTCTCCCTTAGTTTCTCACACATGAGAACCTTTGCTTCTAACTAGCCATTCCTATAAATAGGAAATTAAGATCTTTTGCCACTCATTCTTCATTGTCCAATTTAGCATTAGGATAGATTAGGTAGGATACAATAAATCTATCCCACATTCCATATCTCTTCTAGAAACTTCTTCTTGAAACCTCTTTGAATTTGCCTAAAAATGATTTGCCTTGAATTTTGTGCCACTAGCTCATCAACCTTATCTTCCATTTGGTTTACATAATCCAAGAAAACAAACTTGTTGGCTTAGATTCATCAAATTCATGATCTTTTAAATAGTGCAACCACTCAGCATTATTTTTCTTCTGATGTTTGACACATACTATGTTGCTTGACATCCTCTATGAAATTACTTGGCACAAACTAAAGTTTATTGGTGCTCAACATCAACTAAACTTTACTTGGCATCCACTATTCTACTTGACATACACTAGAATAAACTTTTACTTGGCTCCAACTGATTTTGTGCTCAACTTGTACTAACTTTTCTCAGCACCTACTATCCACTCGATCAAGCTTTGTAGACAAAATTTGTGTAACTTGTTCTTCTAAACTTTCTTATTTTAATTAGCTTTTGCAACCTCAAGTAGATTATAAATACATTATGTTATCATTGTCTTAATTGATTCTTTTACTTCTTTACATAATCATAACTCAACCTTTCCTCTAGGTGTTATTGTTACATCGTTTGATTAAATCCTCTTCATCAATCAAATATGTGCTAGTCCTTAAATTGTATAAGTAATTGTCTTACCAGCAAATAGCAGGTTTGACATTAGTGAAAAAATAATGATTGAAACATATATATTGATCATACTTTGTATCTTTCAACAATCTCCCTCAACAATGATCTTCTTCAATTTGATCTCAACAATCTCCCTCTTTGGCATTGATGGAAAACCAAATTGATCAACCAAATCGACTAGATTAAAACAATAAGACAATACCAAAAAGAAAACAATTCCTTGTATCAAAATCTCTCCGTCTATCAGCAATGTCCATCTTCTAAATAGGTTATAAATATCTTTTGAGTCATCCTTATGAATCCCTCTAAATTTCTTCTTGTATCTTCCTCTTACTAAGTAGATGTTAGGGTTTCTCCTTCTTTGTTCTATTGATCAATAATTATCTCCCTCTTTCTTTCATTTTACTATCTCCTTCATTATGCTTGTATTGTCCTTGAGCAATTATCTCCCTTGATCATTCCCTTGATCAACAATTATCTCCCTCTTTGACAACAATGCCAAAGACTTGTCATCTTAACATGCAGATATAAGCTTCTCTAGTTTCTCCCTCTGTCACCTTGCTTGTGACTAATTTGAAGCTTTAGCTCTTTGATTACTTTAGGCAGCTCCTAAAGTAAGATCCTTTGCATCAATTTGTATCATATGAAAATCAGCTTGTTTGATGTAGGGCACTCCTTTTGTTACTTAGATAGTCTTTGATAGGGGTGTCACTCCTAGTTTACCTCTTAGTTATTCATGAGCATCCTTAAGTAATGCTTTTGTGAAGATATCAATTTTTTTTCCTTTTGAGTTAACATATTCCATCTTCACCTCTTTATCTTGAACTAATTCTCTCAAGTAATGATACTTGATTGCAATGTGCTTAGTCTTTGTGTGTATCATAGGATCCTTTGATATACTGATAACACTTGTATTTTCACAATAAAGTGTCATAAGTTCTATGATCTCTTCCTTCATTCCTTTGAGTAGTTATTTGATCCATACAATGTTTGTACAATTTATAGCAGTAGCAACATATTCAACTTCAATAGTAGATTGTGAGATGTAATTTTTTTTCTTGCTAGTAATACAACCAGCCTATTGCCTAAGAAAAATGCTCTTCTTCTAGTGCTTTTACTATCATCAATGTTTCTAGCCCACTCAACATCAGTGTAGGCTCTTAATTCAAATTTTTTATTTTTCTAATAGTATAGACAATACTCCTCTATTCCTTTTAGATATCTCATTATTCTTTTTACAGCTATCAAATGATTCTCCCTAGGATCAACAGAGAATCTTGCAACTATCCCTACAGATAATGCAATGTCAAGTCTACTATGTACTACATATTGCAATATGCCAATCATTGACCTATACAATGTTTGATTCACCTCAGCTAAATCATCATTCTTTGACAACTTGTGTCCTATCACCATAGGTGTACTTACTAGCTTGGAATCCTCCAATCCAAAAGTTTTCAATATTTCCTTGACATATTTTGATTAGGTGATGCATATACCATATTTCATCTAATATACTTGCAAAACCATAAAGAATTTTGATCTCTCCAAACATAGACATCTCAAATTCACGTTCTTACTTCATTTCATTTGCAAAAACTTTACATAAGGCATCTTGACCTCCAAATATGATATCATCAACAAAAATTTCAAATAACAAAATAGCTTTTCCTTTCTTTTTCTTCATCTACAGATTGTTGTTATCATTAGTCCTTTCAAATCCAATCTTCACAAGATAATTATGAAGTCTATCATATCATGCTCTTGGTTCTTGCTTCAAACCATATAAAGCTTTGTGTAATCTACATACCATGTTCTTGTTGTTAACATCAACAAAACCTTTTGGCTATTCTATGTAAACTTCTTCCTCTAATATGCCATTCAGAAATGTAGATTTAACATCCATTTGATAAACATTGAAACCTTTGTATGCAGAATAATCATGTAAAGTTCTTACTCCTTCCAATCTAGCGACAAGGAAAAATGTCTCTCTATAGTCAATTCCCTCTTCTTATGCATATCCTTTGCAAACTAATCTTGCCTCTTTTCTTGTTACTTCGCCATTTTCATCTAGCTTGTTTCTGAATACCCACTTGGTGCCAATCACATTTTTGTCTTTTGTTTTAGGAACTAGAGTCCATGTTTTTTTTTTTCTCAATTTGTTCAATCTCTTCTTCCATCACTTTACTCCGGTCCATATATACTATTGCATCTCTTATTAATTTGGGTTCCTTCATGTTCAAAAAACATGTATCATTTCTCAATCTGTTTCTTGTCATTGATCTAGCATCTTTATCTCTAATAATTTGAGTAGCAGGGTGATGTCTCTTGGCATATTTAGATAATCTTGGTTTAGCTCTAGTTTCTTCATTTGGTATTTCAACTTTAGAGTCATCATGTACATCTCTGTCAAGTAACTCAACATCTATACTAATCTTAGATTAGAATGTGCTTCTTCTTCATTTTGTAACTCAGCATTTGAATGTAGCTTGGTTCCTGAATGCAACTCTGCATTCATAGTCTGTGACTTGATAGTCACTAAAACTTGCTATTGATTTGTAGCTTGATTTGTAGCATCTTCTTCAGAAAGCATACCTTCATAAGAGTATACAAATGATTTTTATTCTTTTGATTCTTTCATAGATTTAGCCTCATATACTTCTATATATTCATCAAAATTCACATTTGCACTTTCTACAACTTTGTCAGTGTTAGTATTCAAACACTTATAAGCTTTACTTATTATGAAATAGCCTAGGAATATACCTTCTTCACTTTTGCATCAAGTTTACCATTCTTAGAATCCTTAAGAATGTAACATTTGCTTTCAAATACTTTAAAGTATTTTATATTGGGTGAGTATCCATACCATAGTTCAAAAGGTATTGAATGAGTACCTTTCTTGACTTGTACACAATTCGAGGTATATATAGTTGTACTTACAACTTCTCTCTAATATTTTAAAGAAACATTTTTCTACATCATGAGTGTTCTAGCATAGTCCATTATAGATCTATTCATTCTTTCAACAATTCCATTTTGTGGAGGGGTTCTAGGTGTAGATGTCTATCTTTTGATTCCTCTATCATTACAGAACATCTCAAAATTTTGATGTAAATTCTCCTCCTCTGTCAGATCTCAAAAACTTAGACTTTTACCCATTTCCTTCTCAACTCTTGCTAAGTACCACTTAAACATTTGGAAAGCATCAAATTTTTGTTTTAGAAACATAACTATCATCATTCTAAAATAGTCATCAACAAACAACATAATATACTTATCTCCTTTGTAGCTCTACACATCAATTGGTCCACATAAGTTAGTATGAACAATCTCTAGTATTGCTTTAGAGATATGAGTTTTGCTCTTAAAACTTGACTTTGTCATTTTGCTTAACTGACATTGTTTGCACATGATATTATCAGACTTCTTCAACTTAGGCAAACCTCTAAATTAACATGACATAACTTCTTGTGCCATAGCCATACATTATCAAATTTTATAACAAGACAAGTAGCATCCTCTATGTCAAGATAGAGTAGATTACTCCTAGTCTAGTCACCCTTTTTAATCAATTTTCCATTTGTGTCATATATCTTGGCAATCTTGTTTTCAAACTCAACCTTACATCCTGATGAGGCATATTCATGTCTTAATTTTGATATAGTTTTCATAGCTTGAACTTACACTTTGTGCTTTGTCAAAAACATTTCCAAAATATTTGTGTAAATATCTTGTGAACTTATGCCAGAGATAGGTAGAGCTTACTAAACCTATGGGTAGTGTGTATGACATACTTTCTTAATATTATACATAGAATGCAATATTTAATATAAATATCTTAAGTAATATTCTAATATCTGAATAAAAGTAGGAGTGTTATCTTGCATATATGTTTTGGATGTTTCTAACTTTTAGGAAAATGAAGAGCAATGCAAAGGGTGGTGATTACTGCATTAAAGGAAGAGGAAGATGGGGATTGGTCATGGCAAGGAAAGTGCAGTTTAGGTCTTATGGATAAGCTATGCCAGTAGAGGAGTTACTATTCCAAAAAATCTAGGAGACACAACTTCCTATATTTCCTACAAGTTGTCATTATGTTGCTTAGTAATCAATATACTATGTCATGTCTGATCTTCCACCTTCTTTTCTAGTGATGTTGTTCAAGACTTCTATGTCATGTTTTTAATAAGTATCCAGTCCTTTATATAAAGGATTTGGATTGTCGTAGTAAGCTAAGGAGAATATAGACAATGCTGGTTTAAGACTCAGAAGTTACTCTTTTCTATTTTTCATGAATTATTCAATTGATGTAATCAAAGAAGGATTTTAATGAAGAGTGATTTTGGAATACTTTTTGTGTTCATAGTTATTTTAAACCAAACAAGGGGGCCCACTTGGGAGGTGGAATAGATTTAGGTAGAGTAGATTCATTCTTTGCAACTTTTCTATTTTCAAGATAGGTTTACTGTATTAGTCCTACAACATTGTTAGTGTGAAAGTTCCTGCAACACTTGCAAAAAATGATCATGGTGGATGTTTTGATTTCTTAACTAGTTTAGGTTCATTTTTCAAAGCTTTATACAATTATATGTTGTTATCCTAGGTGTGTTTATGGATAAAAGCACAAACTTGTGTCACCCTTTTGTAAAGGAAAAGGCTAACAAAAGTATAATTGTTCACCTTCAATGATATAAAATTGGTATTATTATTTTGAATTTGGAAATGAAGTACTAATGAAATTTGTAGAAATGGATGAAGTTTAGGATTATAATTTTTAATAAGAATTGATATATTTTCTTAATTTTTATAGATAATTTTTTAGGTGTTGAAAAATGCTCAAAATTAGGGTTCTAGTTCCCACCACAAAACTATATGGAAATAAAATTATTTCCTTTTGATCTTAGACTATGTTATAGATAACATTTATATCTAGAAAAATAAAAAATAAAAATATTATTTTTAATAAGAATTGATATATTTTCCTAATTTTTATAGATAACTTTTTAGGTGTTGAAAAATGCTCAAAATTAGGGTTCTAGTTCCCACCACAAAACTATATGGAAATAAACTTATTTCCTTTTGATCTTAGACTATGTTATAGATAACATTTATATCTAGAAAAATCAAAAATAAAAATCATCTTTAGACCTATATTTTCTGTTTTGTGAAGATTAAAATCTTAACTCACCTTAAATTGATAGTTTTCATCTCCCACCACATTTTTCAAAACAAGTCTATTCTAACCAGGAGAAAATTATACATTCTAAAAGAGGACTCTGTCCACTAGAATGTCATCTAATTTTTAGATTTTTTTTATATGATCTAATATGTTTTTTTTTCTCAAAACTTACATCTTTTCAAGTGTTAAATATGTCGTTGTAGATTTTTTTAATTAAAATATACTACATCTAATTAAAACACTATAAACTCTATATGAAAATATTCTTGACTCTAATTACTATAAAATGGTGTTTACATATTATTAAAAAAAATCATAAAAAATAGGTATAGTTATTGAAACACCACTTTTTTAAAATAACTTTATTTCTTTAGTATTTGGATACAAACTAGTATAAAACATGCATTTAATAGACATTTCCAATTGGAAAAGTGAAATACCATATATAACTTAGCTAGAATGAATTTATCTAGATCATATGTTTTAAAAAAAAGTAGACTTTTAGATAGAAATACTCAAATTCAGTCATTTTGATAAGTCAGCCTAAAAGGTGACACAACTTTGTACTTTTTCCTTTATTGTTTTGTAATAGTAGCAAAGATTATTTTCATGAATTTTACTTTCCTATAGCATAGGTATTAAGACTCTTAAAGGAACTTAGTGCACATATTGTGCTGACCCATTTCAAGTCCTACATCCCTGGGTTGACAATTCAAGTGTATTTCATGATGGAATAGCTAGTCTTCAGAATAGATATAGTATCCTTAAGAAAGAAAATGGTGTGATTATCTTCATCCATCATGAAACCGTACACATCCAAAATTATTTAGTTGTGACACATTCAAAAAATTATAGCTAAGTCCTTCAACATAATTAATATTGTCACATAAAATCTTATTTGTGAGTTTGATAGAACCTTTTCCTTTTATCAAACATGGTGCATCTTTACCAAATCTTACAATATTTCCATTATAACAATTCAAGGTAATGAACCTACTTTTGTCTCTAGTCATGTGATGTGAAAACCCCTTGTTAATGATTCATCTATCATTCTTGTTCACACAAGTCACAAATGTAGTTGCTTCATCTTCACCAGATTTGTCCTTCATTGCAACATACACCACTTTACCATCATGCTCATCAGATTCATCTTTTGTTTCCTCTTTAGCAATGTAGCATGACTTTTTGCCTTTGCCTTTTTAGTCCTTGTTTTCTTCATCTCTTTTAATTTTGTATTTGTCACCAACTTTGTAGCTCTTCTTCTTTGGACACCTACCAGCAATATGACCAACCTCATTGCAATTGAAACAAATGATAGGTAATTTACCTTTGAACTTGACTTTACCTTTTTGGAATCTTCTTTCCAATAGTGCTTCAAGTTTTTCAACATCCTCCTCATTTGTATCACTGTCATTAGACACACACTTTATCTTTTTCTTCTTCTTATTCTCATCAGGTTTGTTCAATAACACCTTAGCTTTGAAAGTAGATTCAATATTCTTAGGTTTGTAATTATCAAAATTTGATAGCTCAAAAGTAGTGAATCTACCTACTAGACCTTCAAGTGATAAATTATTTCCTGGCATGCATGCATCTTAGTTTTTGAATTATAGAAACTCTAATAGCATATATATGTAGTAGTGTTCTCAAAACCTTGCTTAACATAGTATCATCATCTATTTTTCCATTAGCTCCTCTTATTTTATTAACAATTTCTTTTATCCTTGCAATATATTGAGAAATATTTTCACCTTCTTCCATTCTTATAACATCAAACCTACCTCTTAGACTTCCAGCTTTGGCTCTTAGAAAATTAGTGTCTCCTACTTAGATGGTGGTTAAGGCATCCCACATTTTCTTTGCATTGTCCAGACCTTTGATTTCATCAAACTCAGCATAGCTTAGGGTAGAGGCAATCTCAAGCATTGCCTAGTTATGTTCTTTCTTCTTTTTCATATCCTCAGTAGTTGGGACTCTAACTGAATCAACATGCTCAGTGGTAATGGTAGACTATGCATGATCTCCAAGTCCTCCAAGGTGTAGCTTCATCAAACTTTTCCACATAGGAAAGTTATCTCTATTAAGCTTGGGTACTTCTCTTTTTGACATCTTGATCTTTGTGCTTCTATTACCTTCAAACTAGTCCTCTTTAGTAGATAGCTCTGATACCAATTGTTGGAATACTTTTAGAATAACTAAGAAGGGGGGAAGTGAATCAATTATCCAAGGTCTAGATGTATAAATAAAACTTTTCATAGCTTAGTGATACCATAAAACATTTATAATCATGCATGCATCCATATGATTATGCAATCACTTAAAACTTGTAGGTTACTATCCAATCAACTTGCAAAAATGCAAACATGAAACATAATAGATTCATTAACACATTTGACATAATGATTTGCATGGAAACACAATTTGGGAAAAACCACCAATAACATGCTACTCTTTTTCACTCTTCTGAAGTGATCCCTTGTGAAAGTCCAACCTTGTTAAAGGTTACAGTACACACTATTAAATGTGACCCTATTAAAGGATTTCAATCACCCTATTAGGAGTGAGCCTTGTTAGAGGAAATTAGACCATTCATTTGGAATGTCACCCTATTAAAGGATTTACAAATGACTGTTAGGTCAACCTTAATCCAAAGGATTTACCCTAGACTGATACAATTATTAGAGAGTAATAGTAAGGCCTGATCTGATAATAACTTACAACTTCATTTGTAGATTATAGATCACTATTTCAATCCTCCATTCTACTTGGCCTTAATACATCTCAACTCTGATAGCTTCTTTATCCTTCAAGCATTCATATCCTTAAGCCTTCTTGCTTAACATACCAATGTAGACTCTTCTCTTAGGTCACTTGATGAATAAAAACCCTTGACTCCTTCTCTCCCTTAGGTTCTCACACATGACAACCTTTGCTTCTAACCAGCCATTCCTATAAATAGGAAATTAAGATCTTTTGTCGCTCGTTCTCCATCATCCAATTTAGGGTTAGGATGGATTAGGTAGGATATAATAAATCTATCCCACATTCCATATCTCTTCTAAAAACTTCTCCTTGCAACCTCTTTGATTTCACCTAAAAATGGTTTACCTTGAATTTTGTACCACTAGCTCATCAATCTTATCTTTCACTTGGTTCACATAATTCAAGAAAACAAACTTGTTGGCTCAGATTCAACAAATTCATGATCTTTTAAATAATGTAGCTAGTCGACATTATTTTTCTTGTTATGCTTGGCACATACTGCATTGTTTGACATCCTCTATGAAATTACTTGGCACAAATTAAATTATTGGTGCTCAACATCAACTAAAATTTATTTGGTATCCACTATTCTACTCAACATACACTAGAATAAACTTTTACTTGGCTCCAATTGATTTTCTGCTCAACTTGCATTGACTTTGCTCAGCACCTACTATCCACTCAGTCAAGCTTTCTAGAAAAACTTTGGGTAACTTGTTTTTCTAAACTTTCTTAGCATTATCAATACATCAAGTTATCACTATCTTAACTAATTCTTGTACTTCTTTAAATAATCATAACTCAACCTTTCCTCTAGGTGTTATTGTTACATCTTTTGATTAAATCCTCATCATCAATCAAATACATGCTAGTACTTAAATTGTATAAGTAGTTGTCTTACTAGTAAATAGTAGGTTTGACATTAGTAAAACAATGATTGAAACATATATATTGATCATACTTTGTATCTTTCAACAATCTCCCTCAACAATGATCTTCTTCAATATGATCTCAACACTAAGACTGTGACATCAATGACAACATCACAACTGATATGACTCTTTTACATACATTCATAACATTCTTAATTACATCATCAATTGGGGCTAACCATCCTGCCAACTTATTTTTTCCTTGACAACTCCTCAACATTCCAAGGGACTTAAAAAAAAAACTAGGGTTTTAGATATCATTTTAAATGAACTACATAAAATAATGCACATAGATATCTTGACTCTTTCAAATGATGCATTAATGACTACAAGACAAAACATCTCTAATAGGCCTAATTAAGGATGATTGCAAAGAAAGTACTCAAAATTTGACACATCCAACTAGGACAACACTTAAATAAGGTTTAACTCACTTCATAGACATTATTCAATATTCCCTCCAATCAACTCTCAAAGCTCATCTACTCACGAATTTCTACCCTTTATCTAGCTTGTTATATAGATATGCCCAACTAGGGCTTTCTTGTTGTCTCTCCAAACATGACCTTACTTCTTGAAAACTTTTGGAATATATAACACAATTTTTCTTGCATTTTACCAAGGATTGTGGATTTCCACTGGTAAAATCTCAAGAGGACATTTTTTTTTGTTAAAAGCCTACCAAGGTGAGGTTTTCAAATCCAATCTAAGAAAACTTGAGGTTTCTCCCTCCAAACTTAACAATCCTCTAAAAACCACATTCATAGGAAACTTAGTTCATCTCACTACACTCTGTAATGGATTGCATGAGTTCAAATCAATCAATACAAACAATGGAAAATAACTAGAAAATAAAATTATAGGAAAATCTAAAAGCTTTATTGCTTCCAAACCCCAAATTACATTCCCTCTTCTCATTTCTGATCTAAGAGTCCTTAAATAGACCAAAATAATATTCCTTTGACTGTTGGGAGAACTTGGGTAATTATATTTGGAGAGTTGTAAAATTTGTCAAGCAACATTTTGCCAACTTTAACATAATTTGTAAAAAAATTGTAATTATATTCCTATCACCTAGGACTCACCCAAAACTAGTCCAACACTACCAAAACTATTCTTAAAAATCTAGTCCATGTCCCTTACCATTCTACTAAATTGTTGACCAAGTTTGATCATGTTGGCTTACCAATCCCTAACACGCAATTGGCTTACAATTGGGTTTTACTACATTAAAATTTGGATGATCATAAGTAAAGGTATTTACATATTTTTACTCATGGTGTACCATGAGTCTTCATGTTTCTCCACCATGATCTTGAGGTGCACATGTATTATTTCCTATCTATATTTATTACACCTTTTTTTTTCAATCATCATTTGACATTATCGATCTAAGTAACTTTGTAAAGACATTGCAGTCTCAAAATTTACAAAATTTAACATTTGTGACTTTTTCTACTTCACTTTCTCATTTTATTGACCCTTTTCTTTCAATCAAACCTAATTTTGTATGCATTAACATTTTTGTGGGTGTATTTCAATCTACCAATTTCTAAATTTTTCTTTTCAATTGGTGTAGGAGCACCTTGGGGAAGAGAAAATTCCTAATACAATTTTGGCTTGTAAATAGTCTAGCCAAAAATTTGGTGAATAAGGAATAAATGTAAAGTCACATGGTATGGTTAGGAGGTGTGGATAAGTAGGAGTCAGGGTTGAGTCATGTTTTTAAGCATTTAGGTCCTATTAGGCCTAGAAATACTCAAAATTGCTCTAAAGGGAAAAATATGGAAACATGCCTAAAATGGGGAAAAATTCTTTACGAAGAATCTTAGATGTTTTACGATCACTTTATAATGGTTGAACCAAAACTAGATAAGTTTGGAGGCCTAAAATGCAAGATTGCTATAAGTTGTCAAAATTGCTCATTGACAACTTTGCAATTTTTGCAAGTTGCAATGACAATTTTTGTACTTTTTTTTGGGAAAATGAAAAATGGATGTTTGTAACTTGACCCAAGGATTTGAGTAGTTAGAATAAGTCTATATAATTCCCATCCAACTCATAATGAGGGTTTGGTTATGCATTTATACAGACAATTCATGTGAGAAGGAGGAATTGATGACAAAAAATGTGATTTTAAATGATTGCTTCAAGAACTTGATTGATTTGGTTGTTATTTTGAATGGATTAGAAGCTTGTGTTCATGGAATAAATTTGTGCATTCTTTTTTTTAAGCACTAGTCCTTATTTTATTAGGGTTTTAAAATTGTTTGAGTTCTTCATTCCTGTTGTTCAGTTTTGAAAGGGTTTCACAAAAATGCCGAAAGCTTGAGTTCCCATGGTTGAAAAACTATGGCCTTTGGGAATCAATTAATGGTCTATGTAAAATATTTAAATAATAGTTTTGGAGGTTGTGAGAGTTATTTTTTCATTATTGCATGTGAGCCCTAAGCAAGGCCGTGGAAGCTTGGCAAGGTGTAGTGATGTTTGCAAGAGAGTTCTAGGAGGAACCGTTGATTGGAATATGCTAATCTTGGTTGGGAAATGTTATAATGGAGTTTCTAGTGTCCAAGAAATAGAGGGGGGAGTTTGGAGGGAATATTTTCATGTGTTAGGAGTGTAGTTGTTGTTATTGCCCAAGAAACCCTTAAAAGTAGGGTTTTCTAAAAAAGTATTGCATGGACACCATGGAGACCTAAGACTTGGAAAATACTTGAGCCTAGGTCAATTGGAAATAAAGTATAGAAGTCATAAATAGGCCTTGTTTAGATAATTTTAAAGGTATTGAAGGTTCCTTTTTTCTAGGAGGGATAATAGGAGTTCTTTGGGCTACTAGGCCAAACAAAGAAAGAATGAGTTGTGAAGGTGGCAAACCTATCCAAATGATGTATAATGACTTGGAATGCATCAAGAACCTCATGAGGGAGGTTTAAACTTGATTTTTTTTTTCTCATAGCATTTGGTGGAATTTTGTCTTGATAGGGTAAGAATTGCATAGTTTGGATTTTTGGGGTTAGATGAGAGGAAATTGAATTGATTGATGAGTTTCTTGGTGGAAGGGGATTAGGAGAGATTCCTATAGGTTAGGTTTAGAGAAGATAACCTAAGAAGGATAAGAAGTAGCCTTGGTAGAGAAAAAAGGTTCTAAGAGAAGAAGCTCCCCATCAAAGTGGTATTAGAGCCATAGGATTAAGGCTTGTGGTGGTATGGTTCTTCCTACTAAATCAAGTGAATCTACAAAGATGGTGACCAATGTAGAATTGGCTAAGGAGATACATGAGAAAAAGAAGATCATGGAAGAGAAAACTAGACTTCTTGATAAGGCTATAGAAGAGATGAAGGACAAATTGAAGGAAATGGAAGAGGCAACTCTAACAAAGGAATATGAAGACACTAACACCAGCAAGGGTAAGAAAAAGGTGAAATTGGAGGATGAGATCCCTAAGCATGATCCTCCACTTGGTGAGCAAGAACCATTCCTCAAGGTCATCAAAGCATTTGGAGGTAAGAGTCTCAAGAATATTCCAATGTTCCATGGGAAGATGGATACTAAAGTAGTCCACAATGAATTGAGAGAATTGAGAATCATTTTGAATGTGAAGGGCTAATCGAGGCTTAGAGGGTAAAGGTGGAAAAGTCAAAATTGAAAGGACAAATACTCACTTGGTGGAATTTTGTGCAAAAGGAAAGGGAGAGTGAAGGAAAGAAACCAATAGCTAACTAGAAGGCTATGGTAGCAAAGATCAAGGAGACATATCTATCAAAGTATTATGAAATCCAACTTCACAAGTAGAGGCAAAATCTCAAGAAAAAAGATCTTGATGTGACATCCTATAGCGAAGAGTTCCAAAAACTAGTACTAAGGTCAAGGGTACAAGAGGCAGAAAGCATCAAGGTTGCAAGGTATCTCAATGGCCTTAAGTGGGATATACATAATTTTTTCCAAATGGCTAGAAAGGTGGAAGACAAGTCGAGGAAAAGAAATGACTCAAGCTCTAAAGGAAAGGGTAGAGGAAGAGATTTTAGAGGTAGCTCAAGGGGAGGTTCTAGTGAAAGGAGCTAAGGGGACTCCAAATGGATAGAGTAGACTAGTGAGACTAGTCAAAGGGTAGGTTAAAAAAAAGGAAGAGGTCCTAATTATGGTGGCAGAGGAAGATATGGGAATAGTAGCAGGGGATCCCATTTTAGCAAGATAAAGTGTTACGAATGTGGCAAGTTCAAGAATCCTTCCTATAGGTGTCCAGAGAAAACATCAGCATCATATGGAGAGAAGAAGATAACCTATGTCCAAGAAGAGGACAATCAAAAAATAGGTGAGGTAGACCTTTTGTTAGGATTAAACCACGGATAGAAATAACAATTACATGCAAATATAACCAATAACAAAAAATAATAGAACACATAGAAAAGAACACAAGACACCAACATTTAATGTGGTTCACCCAATCCCTGGGCTACGTCCACCAAATAGAAAGTATGATATTATTAAGATCTAGTAATTACAACCTAATTATAATCTATAATCCCTTATAGCTCAATACAGCCACAAGAACCAATTTCACATCACCACGCTGAAAACAATCCCTAAACCTAAGCCCTATTATACAAGTATTTTTATGCCATTTTAAGCTTACAACATGTCAGCCATATGTCAGCCATACATTGGCCACGACCCAATTTTTTTTTTCATTTATGAAGTATGTATAGTACTTTCTTGATTAGTCACCACAAACTAACAATCTCCCACTTGGGGACTGATTAGACTCCACACTAGACAACAATCTCCCACTTGGAGACTGGTCCTGTAGCTATGTCACTATGCCATGAGGCTCCCACTAGACCAAACCCCCTAGACTCTATTCTTCTTGTATTCTTGTTCACTCTAGAAGACCAACTAAAGCTAAAGAGGAATTCAACTTCTCCCTTGTTACTACCTTTATCAACATAGCTGCTAGATTATCATCTGTATGTATCTTGTCCAACTTTAACTATCCATCCTCCAAAAACTGACCCAATGAAATGGTACTACAACTGTATGTGTTTGGTCTTTGAATGCAGAGTTGAATTCTTTGCAAGATGAATGACACTCTAACTATCTGTAAACAAATAATTATCCCTCTGAGGGTGTCCCAATTCTTCCAAGAAGAATTGAAGCCATATCATCTCCTTTTCTACCTCTGTAGTAGCAACATACTTTGCCTCTATAGTGGATAAACCATTAACCTTCTATAACCTAGAAACTTAGCTCATGACTACCCCACCAATAGTAAAGACATAACCTATAGTACTCTTCCTAGTATCAATATCCCCTACCAAATCTAAGTCAACATAGACTTGAAAATCAATAGTAGAGATCCCAAAGTGTTTACTGGATGTGCCTCTCAAATATCTAAGAATCCATTTGATTGCATTCCAACATTCAATTCCTGGGTGACTCATATACTTGATAATGACTCCCACTACATGTGCAATATTTAGCCTTGTACATACCATGGCATACATCAAGCTTCCTACAACTGAAGCATAGGGTACCTTGGACATCTTATCATCCTCTTCTTGTGTCTTAGGACACATCTCTTTAGTCAACTTCAAATGACCGGGTAAAGGTGTGCTAATAGCTTTAGCATTCTCCATAGAGAAATGTTGCAACACCTTCTCCACATAATCAACCTAAGATAGTGTTAACATTTTGTTCTTCCTATCTCTACAAATCTTCATACCAAGGATTTTTTTTGCTGCCCCCAAATCCTTCATAGAAAATGCATGTGCTAATTGGCATTTTAGCCCCTTAATGTGATCTATTTTAGACCCAGCTACAAGCATAACATCAACATATAAACTTAAAATAATGTATCTATCATCATCCAACCTCTTAAAGTAGACACAATGATCTAAATAACACCTACCATAACCATGCTCATGCATAAAACTATCAAATTTCAAATACCATTGCCGAGGTGCTTGCTTCAAGCTATATAGACTTTTCTTCAATTTGCATACTAAGTTTTCCTTACCATTGACCTCAAATCCCCATGGCTGATCCATATATATCTCTTCATCCAAATCACCATGAAGGAAGGCTATTTTAACATCAAGCTACTCTAAATACAAATCTTCAATAGCCACAATACTTAAAACAGTATGGATAGAAGTCATTTTAACAACAAGAGAAAATATCTCATCAAAATCAATTCCCTTTTTTTGTGCAAATCCTTTTACAACTAACCTAACTATAAATATTTTATTACCTCCATCCTCTTCTTTTAACCTATAAACCCACTTATTCTATAAAGCTCTTTTATCGATAGACAACTTGCATAAATCCCATGTCTTATTCTTTAGCAAAGAGTCCATTTCGTCTTTCATTGCAGACTCCCACTAAATCTTAGTATCCACCTACATTGTTTCATCATAACATTAAGCTTCACTAGCATCAATAAGTAAAATTGAATACAAAGAGGGATAAAATCTTTTTGGAGGTCTAATTTTTCTTGTTGACCATCTAAAATGCACTAGTTTGTGTGGTATTTGTTGTTGTGGTTGTTGCACATCATGAGGAATGGCTAGAACATCATCTTTTGGAGTATCATCTAGTACTACATAATCATCTTCTTTCTTCTCATGTTGCTGTAACTAATCTTTGTACAACACTTTCTCATTGAATATGAAATCCTTGCTTCTTAAAATTTTATGATTTTCAAAATCCCAGAGTCTATAACTAAATTTATTAATGCCATATTCAATAAATACACATTTCTTTTACTTAGCTTCTAGCTTAGTTCTATTTTCAAAATCTATGTGAGCAAATGCTTAACAACCAAAGGTTTTGAGAAAAGAATAACTCACCTTCTTACTAGTCCATGCTTCCTTTGGAATACCACAACCCAAAGGAGTAGAGGGACCTCTATTAATAAAATATACAATAGTATTGATAACCTCTACCCACATATGTAAGGGAAACCCAACATGCAACCTCATGCTCCTTGCATGCTCCATTATAGTCATGTTCATGTGTTCAGTCACTCCATTTTCTTGTGTAGTCCTTGGAACAATTTTTTGTCTATAAATACCATTAGTGGAACAATAATCTAAATTCATGACTACAATACTCACCACCATTATTAGATCTGAGACATTTTAATTTCTTACTAGTCTCATTTTCAACCAAGCATTTCCATTTCTTAAAAGTTTGAAATACATTAGATTTTTGTCTAAGGAAATAAATCCATACCTTTCTAATTTCATCATCAATAAATGTAACATAATAATAAGAGCTTCGAAGGGAAGATACTTGAGCCAATCCCCATACATTGGTATGCACAAGCTCTACTTTCTCCTTTTTGTTTTCCTTCCCAGTCTTTACAAAATTCACTCTCTTTTGTTTTCCATATACGCAACTTTCATAGAAATCCATATTAACACATTTTAGATCTGGTAAAACTTTCTTTGAATGAACTACTTTCATACCTTTCTCACTTATGTGCCCAAGTTTGTTGTGCCACAGCATTGTATCAAAATCTACAGTAGCTATTTGTGCTCCTTGCTCAACTGCAACAATTGTTCCTGAACATTCATTTTTCTCTAAAACAATTAAAGTAGAAGGAACAATATGGCTTGTACAAAAATATAAGGTGCCTACTTTCACACCTTTTTCTACTACAAGGGAACCTTTTGAAACCTTCCAGTTTTTATCTTTAAGAGTAACTACACAACTCTCATCCTCGAGTTGCTCTGCTAAAATTAAATTCCTACTCAGCCTTGGAACATGTCTTATCTCATGTAGTAGCCAATGATTCCCATTCTACAACTTAATCTTAATTTTTCCCTTTCCAACAATTTGACAAGGTTCATTATCTTCTAAATAAATAAGTCCAAAAGCCCCTTGACTATAATAAATGAAATAACCTCTATGAGGTGTAGCATTAAATGAAGCACCCGAATCTAAAACCCATGAATCATCAACACTTTCTAAAGACAGAAGCAAAGCATCCTCCTCAAATTTGTTACTTACCACATTTGCCTCCTTGTCTCCATCTAGTTTATCTCCTTCATTTTTCTTTTAATTCTAATAATATTTCTTTTTATGCCCTTGTTTCCCATAGTACCAATAGTCATTCAGTCCTCTCGATTGAGACCTCCTCCCTTTTGACTTTCCTCTTGATTTCTCACAATTTCCAGAATTACTTCCTCTCTTAGTCATTCTACCTTGACTTTGTGCATTTAAAGCACTTCTAGATGTAGATCCACCTAAGGATATTCTACAAGTTTCAAAATAACACTGATCACATCATCATATTTTAGGGTACTAGATCTAGGAATAGAATTACTTACAACCATTACCAAGTCATTCTAGCTTTCAGGCAAAGAACACAAAATCAAGATAGCCCTAAATTCTTCATCAAAATTGATACCCACAGAAGATAACTGACTAGTAATAGTATTAAACTCATTTAAATGATTTGCAACATATCCACCTTTTTCCATTTTCATATTAAATAAATGCTTCATGAGAAATACCTTGTTTGAAGTGAAGAGCTTTTCATATAGTGTCGCTAGGGTTTTCATCAACTCTTATGTTGTCTTTTCTTTTGTAATATTAAATGCCACCAATGGTGCTAGGCATAATCAAATACTTCCAAGTGCCTTGTTACCTTTTTTTTCCCCACCAAAGATTTGAATTCAAATGTAGCGCACCCAACGGCTACTTTCCACTATTTTATTATTTTAATGCCAATGAAATATCAAAAAATAAAACAATTGAAACCTTGCGATATTTCTTATTTCCCTAAGTTTTGTTTTCGTTGGCCTACAACTTTTTACGCCATCAGATCTTGTCTAGATCTATGGTGGGCGCATTCCTACATTATCAAAATGCATGACCTCTACACATTGTGGGAAAGCCCCTTTGTGACGTGTGGGGGGTGGGTCCACTTTCTCTTATGCGCTACAGACAAGGAGGACAGGGTGGCAAGTTGAGCTGGTAGTTTGATTGGCACCTGCTTTCTCGTATTTTATTTTCTGACAGACCTTCTGACAATGCGGGCAAGCTCCCTAGCGACACGCATTTGGATGATGTCATGGCTGATCTCGTAGAGGTTTAGAAGACATGAATTTTGATCACTATTATATCTTCACAGATCCATGGTTGAGGCTTCCTCGCATTGTCAAGATGTGAGGGTTTTAATTATTGCGGGCATGCCTTCTTGTGACACGTGGAGGGAAGATGTCACGGGCCCACCTTGTTCAAAGAATAATGTATGAGGAACTTCCACCATCAGATCTGCTAGGATCAAGGGCTAGCACTTTCTTGCTTGATGGAAGTGCAAGGGTTTTAATTATTGTGGGCAAGTGCCCTAGTGAAACCTATCCCAAATGATGTCACAGGCTCGCCCTTCTCGCAAGGAGATATGTGATGAGTTTTGACCATCTGATGCAAATAGATCCACGGTCGAGACTTCTCCGCGTTATCAAGATGCGAAGACTTTAAGAAATGTGGGCAAGCGCTTTGTCGTCACATGTCTCTATGGGGTCTGTCTCTCCATGAGTCGTCAGGTGTTTCCAGTTGGATGTTAGGTGTTGTCAAGTGCGATATGGGTTGCTTAGGTGGTGCCAAGTGTCATGGGCTCGATATATGAGCAAGCACAGAATACAAAAGATCTTCTCGATCATTGATCTCACAGAGATCAATGATCAAGGCTTTCCCACCTTATGGAGTTGTGGGGAAGTTTAAAAATTTGGGAAAGTGACTGAGGGATAGGTGTCCCAATGATCCTAGCCAAGGTACTAACATGGAGGTAGTACAGTTAGGGCTAATGGCTAGCAATTACATCACGATCAGGGTTTGTTGAGGTGGTGCAGTTAGTAAAGGTGTTGGTCAACCACAGGAGACTTTGTGGGGTGGAAAAACAAAAGAAGATCTTTGGTCCACGTGGCTCATCTTGGTGCCATAATTCAGTTGACTATTTGACCTTGCTAATTCACAAGCTAGAAACAGGGGAAATTTTGTTGCACAATTTGATCCTTGTGATCAATGCCAACCACTCTCGTATGAATGCTGAACTTAGTGAATGCAAGAAAACACTTCACCATCTCTAATCCGATCCACCTACCTGGTCAAAACTATTTAATGGCATCGTTTCTATCTTCTTAGGGCCCTATTCCAACCAAGATATGATATCATTGCATCTGGATCTGTACTCAGATCAAATTTTCCTTTAGATCTGCATGATTGTTCTCTGTAGGGCTTAATGGTAGTAGTTGTAGAGTAATGTCAGTTGGAAAAAAATCTCAGTTATGCCTGAACTATAAAGGCAATTTTGGTAAATTTTAAAAAGATTGACTCTTCTGTAACTTCTCTGATATTGCCCTACAATTTCACGTGTAAATTCCCTTTTCCTCTGAATTATGTGACATTCTACCTTATCTCCTTCAGCCATTGATGTAAAGTGTAAGAACTATTTGCCTCTCATTGGTGTTTTGTAGAGATCTATAATTTGCATGAGTGTATCTCTTTTGGCCTATGAATGATATATAAGTGAATCTTTTCTTCCTTGTGTCATTCATCTGGGTTTTCTTATCTGCATGTGGTTACTAGGTTAAAACAAGTCTAAATGTGTATATCTTTTGGTATCATGATGGTTCAATAGTGCATGTATGGGAAGAGATTGGTTTGAACACTCTATTTTGGTGCATCACCCCCTTAGGTTAGAGTAGGTAGATTTTCTTTCATGCATTCCTTCTTCCTTTTCCTCTCCAAGAGTAGTTAGGTGCACCCTGATGGGAAAGGAAGCCAACCTTCTCTGGAGACTCAACCTCATAGTTCAAGTCCCACAGCTTGGAGGTTGTTTCCATGTTTGAAAATGTTGTCCTTAGGTAAAAACTTTGGACAAGGGTGCAAACCTCTGTGACAACATGCCTTTTTGTCTAAAAGATCGTAATCATCATTTGGCATAGATCCTTGATTCTTGGCTTTACCTTCCAATGGCTTCCATAAATCCTTCTAATAAAGATAGTCTTCCATTTGCATCTTCCATAACTGAAAGTTCTGCCCATTGAACCTATCAACCCTCAGCTTACCCTTGTTTGCCATCACTCCCACTCGACCATGAGACTCCCACTTGATTATGAGACTTTCCTGCAGAGGATAACTAAAAAAACCAGAACCTCGCTCTGATACCACCTTTTAGGATTAAACCATGGACAAAAATAAAAATTACATGCAAATATAACCAATAACAAAAAATGATAGAACATATAGAAAAGAACACAAGACACCAAGGTTTAATGTGGTTCACCTAATACCTGAGCTACATCCACCAAACAACAAGTCCAGTGTTATTACAATCCAGCAATTACAACTTGATTACAATCTATAATACCTTATAGCTCAATATTGCCACAAGAACCAATTTCACTTGACCACGTTGAAAACAATCCCTAACCCTAAGCCCTTTTATACAAGTATTTTTATGCTACTTTAGGGTTACAATATGTCGGCCATATGTTAGCCATATGTCAGCTATAACCCACATTTTTTTTTCATTTATGAAGTATGTACAATACTGTCTTGATCAGTCACCACAAACTAACACCTTTAACTAGAAAAGAGTGAGAACCTAAAGTTAGGAGAGTTTTGGTCAAGGAACTAGTGAAGGAAGAAGCTAAACAAAGGAGAGAACTTTTCAGGACTACTTGTAAGGTACTTGGAAATGTATGTAAATTGATTATAGACTCAGGGTCTACTGATGATGTGATATCAAAAGAAGTAGTGCACAAGCTTAGTTTGACAAAGATTCCACATGTGTGTCCTTATAGGGTAACTTGGTTGAATAAAGGGTAGAATATATTGGTGAATGAACAAGATATGGTGGACATCACTATTAGAAAGTACCAAGACAAGATCCTATGTGATGTACTTCCAATGGATGCTTGCCATCTACTATTAGGACGACTTTGGCAATAGGACAGAGAGGCAATGCATCATGGGAATGAAAAAAATATTCCTTCAAGAAGGATGGAGTCACCTATAGGATACAATCATTGTTGGAAGAAGACAAGGTTAAAAAGGCTATTGCTAAGACATTAGTGATGACTAGGAAAGAATTCCTCAAAGACCTAAAGGAAGATAAAGGAGTAGGGTATGCTATCATGGTCAAGCCAAAGGAGGAGAACTCATTAGCACAAGTACCTATACCTTTAGAAGTACAAAAACTGCTAGATTAGTTCAATGATATCATATGTGATGGGGCACCACCAACACTACCCCTAAAGGGAGCCATAAGTCATCAAATTGACTTCATACCAAGTGCATCCTTTCCAAATAAGGCTACATGTAAGATGACACTAAAGAAGAACAAGGAGATAGCAAGACAAGTCCAATAATTTCTTGATCAATGCCTGATTAGGAAGAGCATCAGTCCATGTGTAGTCACAGTTGTCCTATCCTTTAA
Source organism: Cupressus sempervirens (assembly GCA_028749045.1). Classification (NCBI taxonomy): domain Eukaryota; kingdom Viridiplantae; phylum Streptophyta; class Pinopsida; order Cupressales; family Cupressaceae; genus Cupressus; species Cupressus sempervirens. The sequence continues at coordinate 489,344,977 of CM053788.1, read as the reverse complement.
AAAGGGAGGTAAGTGAAGAATGTGTACAGACTCTAGGGCAATCAATAAAATCACAATTATATATAGATTTCCTATTCCTAGGATAGAGGATCTAATGTACTGTATAGGTGGAGTTAGATGATTTTCTATACTTGATCTTAAGAGTGGCTATTATCAAATTAGGATGAAGGAGGGTGATGAATGAAAATCTACATTTAAAACTATTGAGGGTCTCTATCAGTTGTTGGTAATGCCATTTGGTCTTACTAATGTACCAAGCACCTTCGTGAGAGTTATGAATGAATTCTTGAAGGATTATATAGGATTTCTTATTGTTGTGTACATAGATGACATCCTCATCTTCAACAAGACAAAAGAGGATCACATGAACCACTTAGAAATGGTATTAAGGAAGCTTCAAGAGGAGAAGTTGATAGTGAACCTTGAGAAGAGTGAATTCATGAAAGAAGAACTTGTATACTTTGGTTTTGTAGTTTCCCAAGGAAGTCTAAAAATGGATAAGAGTAAGGTAGAGGCTATCTTAAGTTGGCCTACTCCAAGATTAGCTACTAAGGTTAGAAGTTTTCATGGACTAGTACAATTCTATAGGAAGTTTGTGAGGAAGTTTAGTGAAATTTGTGCACCTATGAATGATATTATCAAGGGAGGCATGAAGACCAAGTTCACATGGACCAAAGTTGTAGATGAGAGTTTTGAAAGGTTAAAGGAGGTGGCAACCCAACTAGTATTGGTCTTTCCAAGTTTTGAGAAACCATTTGTGGTAGAGTGTCATGCCAGTAACATAGTAGTGGGGGCAATATTGAGCCAAGAAGGGAGCACTATGGCATTTTTTAGTGAGAGGATTTATGAAGCAAAGATAGGATACTCAACATATTACTTACAACTCTATGCACTTGTTCAAGCCCTTAAGAAATGGAGGCATGACCTATTGCCTAAGGAGCTTTTTGTCTTTACTGACAACCAAGCCTTAAGTTTTATCAATTCAAAGAAGAAGCTTAGCTTGAGACACATAAAATGGATGGAATTCTCATAGTCCTACACTTTTACTATCAAACACAAGAAGGGCACAAACAACAAGGTGACAGATGTTTTGAGTAGGAGGTTACTCATTGTTCAAGAGGTCAAGTTGCGAGTGTTCAGCTTGAAGGATTCAAGGAAATGTATGGTGAAGATACTAATTTCTCAGAGGCATACAAGGTATGTACAAATTTTAAAAGTCATTTCCATAGTCAATTTTCTGAATATACACTGCAGAATGGATTGTTGTTTAAGGGTCAGCAATTGTGCATCCCAAGAGGACCCATGAGATAGAATCTCATTTAGGAAAAGCACAATGGAAGCATGAGTGGGCATTTTGGCCTAAACAAGACCCTAGACCTAGTGGAGAGGTTTTACTATTGGCCCAAGATGCAAAGAGATGTGAGAAGATATATGGATCAATGTGGTATATGTTAGAAGGCAAAAGGCACTTCATCCAATGCAAGACTTTATCAGCCACTACTCATCCCTAATATACCTTGGGAGTGCATAAGCATGGATTTCATAATAGGCTTACCTAGGAAAAAGTTAGGACTAGATAGTGTGTTTGTGGTAGTAGACAGATTCAACAAGTTGGGCCATTTCATCCCATGTAAAACAACACATGATGCTAGCAGTGTAGCTAATCTATTCTTCAAAGAGGTGGTCAAAATTCATGGGCTACCAAGGAGCATTGTAGCTGACAAAGATTTCAAGTTTATGGGGCATTTTTGGAAGACCCTATGGAAGAGATTCAGTACAATCTTGGCTCATGGTTCTACCTACCATCCCCAAACATATGGGAAAACATAAGTCATTAAGAGGGTCCTAGGCAACCTATTAAGGTGTCTTACCAAAGAATATGGGCAAAGTTGGGAGCAAGTCATACCTCAAGTAGAGTTTGCCTATAATGATAGCAAGAATAAAACAATTGGATTAAGTCCTTTTTAGATAGTGGATGGGTCACATCCAAGGAGCATAATGGAGTTGAGAGACTTACCATCACATGACACCATCAATGGGCATGTTGATGATTTTGTTCAGTCTATGAAGGAGATATAGGATTAGATTAAGAAGACCTTGCTCAAAGCCAACCAAAAGTTGAAGGAAAAGAAGGATGGAGGGAGGAGAGACTTACAATTATAAATAGGAGATTTGGTCATGGTATATTTGAACAAAGCTAGGTTACAAAAGGGCATCCTTAGCAAGTTACAAATGAAGAGGATTGGGCCATGCAAAGTGCTAGAGAAATATGGGTCCAATGCTTACAAAATTGACCTACCATAAGACATGTCGATCTCTCCCATTTTCAATGTAAAAGACTTGATTCCTTACAAGGGTCCAAATATGGATGAAGATGGGGATCAAAAAGAGCTACAAAAGGATATATCAGACTTGTAAGTACATGAAAAGAAGTAACCACAAGTGGATACAATACTGGACTCTAGGGTGAAGAAGAGCACAATGCACAAGGTTTACAAGGAATATCTGGTGGAAGGACACCCTTGAAGATGAGGAAACTTGGATTACTGAGAGTGATTTCAAGAAGCATGACATTAGTAAGGAGTTCCTCTCACCATAGGTACCTTAGCCTTCTTCTTGTAGGGGGAGTATGGTGCAGGAGCACCTTGGGGAAGGGCAAAACCCTAATACAATTTTGGCTTGTAAATGGCCTAACCAACCATTTGGTGAATAAGGAATAAAAGTAAAGTCCCATGGTATGGTTAGGAGGTGTGGATAAGTAGGAGTTAGGGTTGAGTCATGTTTTTAAGCATTTAGGTCCTGTTAAACCTAGAAATGCTCAAAAATTGGTCTAAAGGGGAAAATATGATAAAATGCCTAAAATGGGGCAAGAAGTGTTTAGGAAACATCCTTGGATGTTTTAGGATCACTTTATAATGGTTGAACCCAAATTGAATAATTTTGGAGGCCTAAAATGCAAGATTGCTATAAGTTGTCAAAATTGCTCATTGACAACTTTGCAATTTTTGCAAAGTTGCGAAGGCAATTTTTGTACTTTTTTGGGAAAAGGAAAATTGGGTGTTTGTAACTTGACACAAGGGTCTGGGTAATTAGAGGAGGTCTATATAAGACTCATCCAACTTGTTATGAGGGGTTGGTTATGCATTTGTATGAATAGTTCATGTGAGAAAGAGGAATTGTTGATAGAAAACATGATTTTGAAGGATTGCTTTAAGAACTTGATTGATTTGGTTGTTGTTTTGAATAGATTAGAAGCTTCTGGTCATGAAATAACTCTTTGCATTCTTTTTTTAATCACTATTCCTCATTTTATTAGGTTTTTGAAATTGTTTGAGCTCTTCAATCCTGTTGTTCAATTTTGACAGGGTTTCACAAAAATGGCTAAAGCTTGAGTTCCCATTTTGAAAACCTATGGCCTTTGGGAATCAAGTAATGGTTTGTGTATACTATGTAAATAATCATTTTGGAGGTTATGGGAGTCAGTTTTTTATTATTGTAAGTGAGCCCTAGGCAAGCCAGTGGAAGCTTGGCAAAGCACAATGATGCTTGCAAGAGAGTTCTAGGAGGAACTATGGATTGGCACGTGCCAATATTAGTTGGGAAATGGTAGAATGGAGTGTCTAGTGTCCAAGAACTAGAGGGGGGAGTTTTTAGTGAATAGATATGTCCTTTTAAATAATTTATCAAATTTACTCTATACCCAAATATCACAAAGGACAGAATTGCTCACTGCAATTGAGGAAGCACTTTTATTTTACTTTACACTTCCTCTCTGAATTTTCTAAAGGTATAGCTCCCTTATTAAATTTACAATAAATTTGAAACCATTTTCACACTTTTTCCAAAAGTGCATAAGGGTCTCTCAACTACTCCTAGGTAGTGAGGTAATTATCAAAGGCTACTTAGAGATGAACAGATTCAACTGATACGAAAAAGAAAACCCACTTCAAAGAATGAATTTTGGTTAAAATCTCAACATGTATCACCAACAAAGAATGAAAATTTAAAAGAACTTACAATCAAGTAACAGCAAACTAGGACTTTCAAATTACCAAATCACATTCACAAAGTAATAATAATTCAACACTTTGAACACAAAGTTTCAAAGCATAATCCGAAATTCTTCATATATGTATATTCAAACTTCAATGCACCAAGTCGTTGAAAGCCAGAACATTCATATACTATTCCCAAATACTGTTATCAAAATCAAATCTATAGTGAAATATTTCTATCTAACCTCTATCTTCTATCTCTTATTTGCTCCCCGCTAAAAAAAAAACACAGTTCAATGCCCCAGCATTTATAGTTTTTTAAATCTGAAGGGTCTCCATTAAAACCCAACCCTATCGGATTAATATTGGATTAATACAAGAAACCGTTATTAAACTAGAAAGAAGTTATCAAAAAGAAAGGGCACCAATAGACGACCGTTCAGTTCCCAGTATCTATGTCAGTTTTCTCCTCCCCTCCAATAGTTTGATGCACTAGCTTCCAATTCCAAAACGTGGATATGGATTCCTGTGTGGCATGGGAGTATGGATTTTTCAAGCTCATCACTTGGGCTTTGCATGTGTCTTTCTGCCACCTATACTCCTTCACCTTCAGGTTCTGACGTGGCATCAGGTTCTCATTAAGGAACAACATGGATCCGATGCTTGCCAAGGACGTGAAATCATCAGCCTTCAGTGATTCTTTGTCTCTAATCTGTTCTACTGCTTTGGTGAAACTCCTGATTAATGCTTTAGTGTCCATATTTCCTTCCTCGAATTGTAAGATTCCTGTAGGATTGACAACCTTCATGTCCTTTACCAATTCCTCGTGCATTCCTATGATCTTACTTTCGATGCCCTGTATTTCATTGATGGTCTCTTTGTAAATCGACTCCTTCCAATTCATATTATTTTTCAAAATAAAAAGTATGCAGGGGTCCATAGCCTTCATAGGATTTTCATTTAGGAATTTGAGGACCTCGAAATTTTCAACCTTTGAGACCTGGAGAACCACAGCTTGGCAATGTGCTAATTTTGTTTCCCATACTGGGATCAAGGTTTGAATCTCCCCTAGAAGTATTTCACCTTCGGAGTAGATGCTAGCAACTTCAGAGATAAATTTATTTCCCTAGTTTACTATGTTATTCGTCCAGTTAGTCATGGCATCAGTTAGCAGTTTTCCCCTCTGCATCTATTTCATCAATTGCTGGCTCTCAACAAAGTTTGGGTCAAAAGGCTATGATACCTGGATTATGGGAGCAGCCCCTAGGTTGATCAACGAATCGATGTATGCGACCATTGTCACCACCATTGCTTTTAGTTCTTTCTTCTCCCTAGAATCTTTCTCTGATTGTGTGAGCATGTGGTTAGCAGAGAACTTAAAGAAATTGTTGCCAGTATTCCTATTTATAGCACCTAGTTCAAAAGAAGTAACTTTGAACCCTTCATCATCGATCTCCCTAGATTCTTTCTTTTGTTTATAAATGCTCACCTCTGCTGTGATTTTTCCCATTACTGGGTCTTTGGTGAGACAAGCATCCATTTTTACTTTCATTGTCTTAGAACCTCTGGCTGCATATCTAGTGACTATGTCCTTTACTAGTGTGGATACCGGCTATAGACTCCGCTTCTTGTTGATTGAATTCGACAACCATGATGGAACAATAGGAGTGGTTGACATTACCTGAGTGTCTCTAGTTGGAGTTAAGAATTTAGGTTGATCTACTCTCAGGGCTTCAATGAATTGAACCTCGTCCTCTGCTTCGTCAGGGGAAATAAATTTATCGTCTGAATCTTGCCCCTGAGATGTCATTTTCTGTTTCTAAATACTAGGCTGCTTTGAGGCTTTGGACTTGGACTGGGATCTCGTCCTAGGAGTCGTAGCTTGCGAATGGGGAGGGGATCTCAGTTTCTTATCTGGAATCGGTGCGTCACTTGCAATATGAGAAAATGGAATGTCAGATTGAAGTGGTCCTGGGGAAGAAATCACCTTAGGAGAAGACTCATTGATATTTCCTCTCCTTTTCCTCTGTAAAAAGTCATCTGTATAGGTTAATATAGATCTAGCTCTCAAATTAACATCATCTTCCTCCTCTTTGCTCCAATCTACCGCTAGGAACTTTGCCTCATTTGACTCTTCCCAACCGGGCTCGATTAGGTATGAACTGTCTTCAATAATTCCCTGTGTTTTGAACTTCAATCTGAAAGAATCAATTTGCTATAAGGTTAATCTAGAATGGTCTTTCCTCAAGACTTCTTCTTCATCTCCACAATCTCTCCATAGATCTTCTAGATGAGGAGCATCTAAAGGATTTACTTCAAGGCCAAGGGTTAGAGCTGCATATCCCTTACTATCAAAATTTCTCCTGCTGTGGTAGAAACCAAGATTGAATCCCAACAAATTGTTTCTGATGATGGAAGCATTATTCATATTAGTACAGACTAAGGAGCCCAATGTGATAGGGAAAGCCATTTCCCAATTCTCCGGAGGAAGATTATCTTTGATGACCGAGAAAAGCTGTCTGCATAATTCGGTTAAAATGAAACAATCAAGGGTATATCGGGGTAACTTCAGAGGTTCATCTTCAAACCCTCCAACTCTTAAGTATGTGAACCTAGGAAATTGAATGAAGTGACTCCCATACTGTTGAACTAGTTTCTGTGACTCAGAAGAAAGTCGTGGCATCTGAACACCCTTTAGACTCAAATAAATGCTTCCATACAACACATCATGCACCTTACGAAAATCCTCTAAAACTCTGTCTTTCTGCAACAAAGGACAATACTGGAAGATAGTTATCTCTTCGTTCCATACCCCATGTGGAAGGGTAGTGAGATCACATGTACAGGCAATACAATAAGTCAAATACAAGGCCATATAGAAATCCTCGCAAGATTCTTTGGCCCTTTTGAGTTGGTTTCTCAAGGAATTGGCAATGATCTCTGCCCAATCCATCCACTACTCGCCCTTCAAGATAATCTCAATATATCTATACATCCATTCTTCAAACAAATATACATCAGCTGAACCCTTCACCCTATGCAATAATACAACTAGGTCATGTATATGAGGTTTCATGTGATCCTTCGTAATGACTTTGGGCAGCCTAGACCCACCTCCATAGCTAACTTCGGTCCATTTCCTGGCAAGGGTGTTTCAGAAAACGCTAGGGGTTTCTTGGTATTCGGCCAAAGCTTGAGTGGGTGAAAATGCGGCAAAGGTATCTGCTGTTAATTGTAAAATAGATGAAATGGTTTCCCTTGAGATGGAAAGTATTGTGTTTCCATTCTCACTTATTATGCTTCTACTCCTTACATCGTAATGGTCAATGCAAAGTTGCAGAAGCTCAGGGCTCATGAAAGCAGGAGGAAAGGCAACGGCTTCAATTAACCCACTTGTTAACACTTCCATGCATCCCTTAACCTCTTTGGTATTCTCAAGAAAATTTTCTTGCAACTTTTCTACATTCACTCCTTCTAAGTTTGTATCACAGATCACTGGTCTCTTACATTCAAGGCTGGAAGCATTCCCGAAAAAGTGCAAGACTGACTTCATTTTCAACCAAACAAGCAAAACCTCTGGCAGACAATCCTTTGAGAATAATAGATTTGTAGAACAAAACAAAGATTTCTAAATTCTCACCTGGTTTCCGCTAAAAACCAAACAACTTCTTCTATCTTCCTTAATAGCACCTTCTCTTTGAAATCAGCTTTTTGCAAAGTAACTTAGAAAGCTACTGAATGGTTTTATTAAAGGAAAGGTTTACATGCGGAAGTATTGGATAATTAATAGGCATGATGACATATCACCTCACATCAACCTTGGCACGTTCGAAGCATCGCTGCATGAGCTTTTCATTTAATGATTTCTCTTTTCACATAAATTAACAATGATTGATTTTGTACAATATCTGATCATTCCTCAAGTCTAAGATCTTTTCTCCCACTTCTAATGATGACGACCTCCTCCTTGGAAAAAGAGAAAAATCTTTTGATTTTTGATATCTAACACGAGCCTCAATTGATTGTGAAAAGGCGGTGTGCTATATTTTAGAAATAAATTATCACCAATCGCTCTGATCAAGAACCACTTTGAACCATTTTGAACTGAGATTCAAAGTGGTTCAAAGTGCTTCAATGACAGCCACCACATAAAAAATTTCCCGCCAAAGAAAAAAAAGCATTAGTATGAAAATCTTCGGTTGAACTACTTTGAACTACTTTGAACCAAGGTTCAAAGTGGTTCAAAGCGGTTCAAAGGAAGGGGACCACAACTGCGGAAGCTTGCGACTTCAACCAACTACTTCAAGGAGCGGTGAACACATAAATGGTGAGGAAAGGACTTCGAAAGAAGATAGGTAAGGGGGTTTGAAGGAGGTCCTTGGAAAGAGAAAAGACGACTCTACACACAACTAACAGGAGTCTAGAATGAAAATTTTCTTGTGTTAGAAGTATAGTTGTTGTCATTGCCCAAGAAACCCTTAAAAGTAGAGTTTTTTGAAAAGGTATTGTACAAACACCATGGAGACCTAAGACCTAGAAAATCCTTCAACCTAGGTTGATTGGAAACAAAGTTTAGAAGGAATGAATAGGCCTTGTTAAGAAATTTTACAAGGTATTTAAGGTTCCTTGTTTCTAGGAGGGCTAATAAGGGCTCTTTGGGCTACTAGGCCAAACATAGTAAGAATGAGTTGTGAAGGTGGTAAACCTATCCAAATGATGCAAAATGACTTGGAATGCATCAAGAACCTCATGAGGGAGGTTTAAACTTTATTTTTCTTTGCTTATAGCATTTGGTGGACTTTTGGCTTGATAGGCCAAGAAGTGCATAGTTTGGATTTTTGGGCTTAGAGGAGAGGAAACTTAATTGATTGGTGAGTTTCTTGGTGGAAGGGGATTAGGAAAGGGTCCTCTAGGTTAGGGTTAGAGAAGAGACCCTAAGAAGGCTAAGAAAGCTAGAGCAAAAAGGCTCTAAGAGAAGAAGCTCCCTATCATCAAGTAGTCGTGTCTACTCAATCTTTATAATTCTATAATGATCACCAAAAAAAATAAAAAATTGTATAACCCTAAACTCTTAACTCTTATCCTAAGAGGTTCAACCTATGACTTGTGCTTGCATATAAGACAACAATACACTAGAATAGGTTTATACAAAAATCCTCCATCAAATAAAAAGGAAAGAGTTGGGGGCCTAATTAGATGAACAAGAGTATTCTAGAATAAATATTCTTATTCCCATATTTATATTCCTGCAACCAAACAGACCCTTAGAGTTTAGGTACTTGACTTAGTTGACAAGAACTTTCTATAACAGATACGAAATCTGAAAGGTCTAGGTACTTAGCTTAATTGACAAGAACTTTCTATAATAAATATGAACTCTCAAAGGTCCATTCCAATCATATTAACTATAAGAAATTTGCAATCCTAACATGCTTGGTGGTTGAAAGATATCCACATCTCTAAAGCAACTAAAACCAACGTAGAAACAAACCCACGTACGTATCTGTTGTACCCACTTAAACATCCCCCTCTACCTTCATTGCCAAATATTCAAAGATTTGACCTTTAGATCTCTCGTGGCCGAACACACCTTCTCACATTTGTCTACCCACCCTCTCGTGCTTGACTAACATACTCCACCCCCCTTTCTCACATTTGACTGTCAGTTACCAACACAATCTCCAACTTATATTTAACATACAAAACTGCTACCTTTTCTTAAACACAAGGCAAAACAGGCTCCAACAAGCTCTTTAATGGATATCATAGGATTTCTGGTGGCCTTAAGCCCTGGTCAGGCAGTAGGTCTGGGCCTTCTGTTCTTCATAGCATTATCTTATCTGATCAGTGAGAGTCGAAGGAACCGGCTGCCGCCAGGGCCACGGGCATGGCCGGTCATCGGCAGCCTTCCTCTGTTGGGCACCATGCCCCATAGCTCCCTCTATCACCTGTCCAAGCGGTACGGGCCTCTCATGTATCTGAAGCTTGGGACTACTGATACTGTTGTGGCTTCTTCTCCTAAAGTTGTGGAGGCTTTCTTGAAGACAAATGACCTCAACTTTTCTAATAGACCGGGAAACGCCGGTGCCACTTACATTGCCTATGATTCCAATGACCTCGTCTGGGCTCCCTACGGTAGCCGGTGGCGTATGCTGAGGAAGGTATGTAATATTCACTTGTTCGCCGGTAAGGCTCTTGAAGATATGCAGCCCGTTCGCCAGGCTGAGATTAGCCTTCTTGTCAAGTCCATACTTGCCCACGGGCAGCGTGGGCAGCCGGCCAATTTGGGGGAGCTCATGAATGTGTGCACTGCCAATGTGCTCGGCCAGGTATTTGAATTCGGAGGTTCCTAATGATTGTGCGTTTTGGAAGATGTTATGTGATTCATTAGGAAGAATGAATATGATCTGATTGTTTTCGAATCAATGTTTCTAAAGATGATCTATGATTCAGGAGAAAGAATGGATAGGGAAAGAAATGATTTGTTTTGGGTGTTTGTATGGATAGGGAAAGAAATGATTTTGGAGTAATGATTTGTTTTGGGTGTGTGTTGTTTCTAGGTGATGTTTAGCAAGCGCGTGTTTGAGTCACAGGGGGCGAAGGCGAGTGAGTTCAGAGAGATGGTGATTGAGTTGATGGTTTTGGCCGGCGTGTTTAATATTGGGGACTTTGTGCCGTCCTTGGCATGGCTCGACTTGCAGGGCGTGCAGGCCAAGATGAAGAAGTTGCATGATCGGTTTGATAATTTCTTCTCAAGAATTATAGCAGAGCACCAAGCAGAGTCTATGAAGGAGGGCAAGTCGAAGAAGGACTTTCTGAGTGCTCTACTCGCACTTCGGAATAATGCTGATGGCGAGGGTGGAAAGCTTACTGATACTGACATGAAGGCCTTGTTGCTGGTATGGCTATTATTTTTCTTCATGTTTGTTTTTGTGTCTCTTGCGAGTTTTGACAGTTTTAAACTTTGTGTTTATATAAAACTATTGTTGACATAATGAGTGTCAATTAAGATTGGAATTAAATTTTGTGGACTTTTTTAATTACATTGTGTTTGTAAGTCCAATTCTTCAATAAGGAATAAAATTAGAATTATATAATCAGTAAATCTAATAAAATTTCTAATTATAGAGAAAATGGAGGCAATTATTGTTAGTAGCATAAAAATTCAATCTAAATTTTTTGAGTGCATTCCATAGAAATGGAATGGGAGCATATAATGTACAAACTCTTGACCCTGTGGAATGCACTTTAAGTTCTTTGGATTGAAATGATAAGTTAATTGTCCTATACATAGAGTTGGGTGTGCATGTAGATTGTTCAGTACAATGTTTTTGAAAGAAAACTTACATTATTTTAGACAAGTTCTATATGAAATCAATTGATGATAAAATTACATATGGTTAGATAGATAAGTCGATTAAAGATAGACAAATTTTGTTGTCAAGAATAATATACAAAACATTGTTGCATGTTCTTCAAATTCTATTGAATGTACTCCAACTCTGTTGTATGGAATTTGCGACATGCATGCTTAGAAATTTGTACAATTTTATTAACAATCTATATTCTTCTATAGAATTGATAAGAATCTAACTAGAGTCTACATGCAGACCCAATTCTTTACAATAGCTTACTTGACAAGTCCTTTATTTATAAACTAAGATGTCACACTCACTCTACATATTCCAATGACCACTTCCTAAAGACTCAAAACAAAAGTGGGACTGGTAGTTGTAGTGAGAATGATGGTTGTACAGTAAATCATACTTCAAGTCTATATTGAATTCGAAAAATACGATTCATTCATCCGTGATCCACAACTCTTAATTCAATATTATTATTAAGAAAGTTGTACCATTGGTATAACAGACATCATGTCTATCAAAACGTGCTCACCCAAAAGTCATCGTCCAATTTCTTTCAATAATGAAGATCCCAATACCAAACAGCTTATAATCTCTATGCATGAGTGGTATCTTACAATTATTTTACTCACTAAAAACTATGTGTACACCCTTGTTCAACAAGTGCTCATCTCAATAAACTAACCAATGCCCATGTTGCATGCAGGACCTCTTCACAGCGGGAACAGACACGTCCTCCTCAACAGTCGAATGGGCATTGTCGGAGCTGATCCGCCACCCTTTTATAATGGAGAAATGCCAGCGGGAGCTCGAGTCGGCTGTAGGGCGGCGCCGCAAACTGCAGGAGTCCGACCTAGAGAAGCTTCCATACATGCAAGCCGTAGTAAAGGAGACGTTCCGGCTGCACCCCTCCACGCCCCTTCTACTCCCCCGAATGGCGGCGGAGGCGTGCACCATAGAGGGGTACCACATTCCAAAGAACGCCAGGCTCATGGTGAATGCTTGGGGCATCCAGCGGGACCCGGCCGTGTGGGACCGACCGCTGGAGTTCGACCCCGATCGCTTTGTTGGTAGCGATGTCGACGTTCGGGGCACGGACTTCGAGGTCATCCCGTTTGGGGCGGGCAGGCGCATCTGCGCGGGCATGACCATGGGAATCCGAATGGTGCAGCTCATGCTGGCCACGCTCGTGCATTCCTTCGATTGGTCGCTGCCCGTCGGGCAGTCGCCTGAGAAGCTCGACATGGCCGAGGCTTTTGGCCTCACCCTCCAGAAGGCCCAACCGCTCCTCGCCGTGCCCGCCCCTCGCTTGCCACTTGCTCTCTATCAGTGAGATGTGTGGTATGGCTTTTGCCTTACAATAAATGACTTTTTATGATGTGGTCTTATAATAAATTATATACTTTGTATGAGAAGCTCTCTTGAGAGGACTTATGTGGAGTTGGAGGGCCCTAATATCACTTTAGTGGAAAGGGATATATTTGAAAGGCTCATTGGTAGATCATGTTTGGTCTTGTGGACATTAAAACCGTCATCTTTTTCTTCTTTTATATAAAAAAGATGTATAGAAATCATGATATAGATATTTAGCAACTTCTAATATAGTAGTTCAAGTTTTGGTGTCATAATATAGGAACTACATGTTATAAATTTGTCTTCTTCAATACTTATGAGAAGTTCACTTGTTTATCATTACTTTTCTATTAAAAAGGGATCGATTTGTAAGTCAATATGACTACAAAGGCTGATATGTGGACAATGTTTAGTCTTGTGGACAATTAAATCATCATATTCTTCTTCTATGATTGAAAGATGTATAGAAATTATAACATAGATATTTAGCAACTTCAAATGTAGTATTTCAAGTTTTGATGTCATGATATGGAAATTATATGTTACAAATCTGTCTTGATTAATATTTATGAGAAGTTGGGGTTGTTTATAATTATTTTTTTGGAAAAGGGGATGGGTTTGAAAATCAAGTTGACTACAAAGGTTGATCCTTGGGCTATGTTTAGACTTGTGGATGTTAAAATCATCATCACCTCCTTCATCTTTTTGGAAAGATGTAAACAAATCATAACACATATACTTAGTAGCTTCTAATGCACGTCATAACATATAAACTATATGTTAAAAATGATATGCTCTTCATAAGTTGTTTAGTGAGAGGGATTATGAGAAGTTGGGTGTGTTGGAATTGTAAAAGTCGATTTGATCATCGATAAACAATGTTATGTCTCGCAAATCTCCTCCTTCTTCTCCTCCTCCTACATTGTAGAGAATTTTAGAAGCTTCTCATGTAGTAGTTCAAATTTTGGTGCCTCAACTATCTATTAGAAAATTGTCTTGATAAATACACATATGATTATTTTCAAAGTTATGATATATGTCACAAGTGTTTTGATAAATATGTACAAAAGTGTTTCTAAGAGTATGGTGAAATTCTATATTAAAAAAAGTATTATTTAAAAAATGCTCAAAAATGCCATTATTAAGATAATTACAAGCAAATTGAATTCAATTTCCACTATTTCAAAACAAATAATGCTTAATGTAATGGATTTAGTGAATAAAATAATCTTTTAAAATCTTTTTGTATCTTTCCATTATCTACTTATGCATGTTGGTCCTAGTGGTTTACGTAGATATTAGAAAATGATGTTCATATAGAAAAATAAATTTGTTCTTTGAAAGGGATTTGTGGCTATTGTAATAATCAATTTCATTCTAATTTGTGTTTATTGAGCAATAGTCTATTGCAAGTGATTTATAGATACAATTATGCAAAACAAATAGATATCAACAATTATGCATCACACTATGATCTATTATCATGATGAAAAATATGAGTAGGATGGACAAAGAGAAGCTATAAGAGAAAGAACACAAATTTATCAAAAATATTTATGAAATGTTAAATATTTTGTTTTTAAAACTATAAAAATATATAATAGTCACATTAATGTAATTAATAAAAGGTATTTTTGTTTTAGTATGTATCTACTCGCCTATTTATGTGCCAATAAATATATGGTAGTTTAGTTAGATAGTAGAAAATGATGTTTATATAGGAATAAATAAAATAAATGTTGAGGTGAAAGCTCAAGAAAAATAATAGAAATTTTTATTTATACATTTGTAAAAGGGGAGACATTATTCTTGATTTAATTAATTTTTTTAGTCAAACTTTGTCAATTCATATTTTTTTCAAATTAAGATTTTAATTATCTTTTGTTTTGTCAAAAGATAAATATATTAACAAATTATAAAGAAAATACACAAATTTTAAAAAGGTGATGACTATTATTATAACCAAAAAAATTAATTAAATGATTATTAAAACATTTATCAAATCAAATTATTATGTAGAGTCTAAGAAATTAGTATGTTTGATCAAGATAGGACACATAAGTTGTGACCTTCCAAGTATAATTACAATTAAATGATGATTGGCCAAATGTCTAAAATAATTTTCCATTCTTTATAGATTTGAAGAAAATAGATGAACTTAATTTTTTGTAAAAGGAAAGGAAATCTATTCAATGTAAGATACCAATTTTCAAGAAAATTCTTTAAACCTTCCATTATTTGGCAAGGAAGACAAATACATATAATTTGTCTCACAAATCACCTTATTCAAACCTAACTCATAAGTTTATTTAAGAGCCACAAGATGTGGCCATTTTACCATCTAATTGCTTCTATCTTGAAGAAAGAAAACATGGATGAAGCAAGATGAAAAAATGGGTAACTAAGTGGGACATTAACATACTAGAACACCCCAACACAAATGAAGAGATAAAAAGGTTTGTGCTAGAAAAATTTTAAGTGGTCATGTGGACAAAACAAATGGGGAAGAAAAAGGCTCACTATGTGAAAGAGTTCAACCCCATGTGGTGCCATGAGATTAAAGATTACCTTCATGTTGATATGAAAGGTAAATATAGGTTGTTAGTGGCACAATTATGAATGGGATCCCATCATTTATGGTGTGAGACAAGAAGATGGACGATGCCCAAGGAGGATTGGGAAGAAAGAAAATGCATCTACTATAGTAAAAGATGTGTCAAAACATAATGACACTTCATCTTTGAGTGTGCACAACATTCCAAGATATCCAGGAGCAGTTCAAGGACAATTTGAAGGAGGGCCAATTACACCAAATTTTTGAGGAAACAAGACTACATAAAACAACGAACTTCTTAAAGCATATCCATAATAGATGAGATGACATTGAAAAGAACATGAAAAGGGTCCCATATTGGCTAGCCTCATAGACATCATTAAAATAGCTTCATTCATTCATTCATCCCCACTGTACCAACCAAAATTGCCATATGTAAAGAACCAATAGTGTTAGTTTTGAAAAGCATCAAAGGAGGAGACCATTTGACTTCAATATTCACCTTATTAGAAGGTTTAATGGTAGAGATGGAAGTGGATTTAATTAATCTGATAGGCAGAAGTGTGGCCAGATTGTTCTAATTTGTTGGCATTGTCGGATGCCTAAAAAGAAATTTAACCATTTTGGAAAAACCATATTGTATTCCATCAGGAAGAGTGCCTATGTACCAATTCAAAAGTTGTGGCTTGTCCAGTGCCCCATCAAGTTTTGGAATGGGCATCTTTCACATCTCCCCATACATTTGGGATGTTGATGTGGCTTGGACATTTATTGGTATCTATGCATTATAGTTCCAATATAACATAATTACTCACTCCAATACAATATTAACGTTGGCTTGAATTTAGCATATGTATTTTTAGCATTGTTTGACATTCTTATTTGGTATGATACACATCTTTATAAGGATGGATTTTACTTTTTAATTTCTAGTATATAATTTATAAAAAAATTAAATTCTACAAGAAATCTACAATTTATTTGATTAATTATTAAAATATTAAATTGTTACTAAAAACATGCACAATAATGTTGGAAACAATTATGAGATAGTATGTGTTAGTCTCATTTGTTAAATATATTTTAAATTCAAATTTGATTGTTTAACATTATAAATTAAAACTAATTTATTTTTATTTTATTGCCATTCTTATAGCTTTACTTTCTAGTCTATTATTATATTAATTAGATTGATATCTATTTGAGCATTACATTAATCTTAAGATTTGAAGATCTATATTTATGAAATTTAGCAAGTTCTTTATGAATTATAATATACATTTATATGTATGTATTTGAAACATATAAAGACATTATTAAAAATAAGTAAATAAATAAATATCTTGATATACTCAAACTATAAATAAAAATAATTATGACAAGAGTATGAAATAACTTGAATATTTTAGTGGCAGTTCTATATGAAAACATTGAAAAATATATAAAAATGATGAGAATAATTTTGGATTTCAGATACAAAGTCATGTCACACCAATATGTTCCTAGTTGCTAGATTGAAGAGACTTTGAAACTCTATCCCCAATAAAGGCAAATCTATCGTATACATGTTGATTGAGGATCAAGGATACTTAAAAAGTTTATACTTGCCAAATGATAATTTGTTTTGGATCATCTGTCTAACCTCTGTACTTTTGTCATAATGTATTGAATAAATTTACCCTCCTCAACCTAAAATATAGAAATGAACATTTGGAAGCATTTGAGTTGTGATTGGGGAAAAGAGTTGTGTACAGTTATATGAATAAAGGAGCATCTCTATGGATTAGAGGAGAATGTCAAAGTGATTGATACTAGAAGAAAAAGTAAATTGGAACCTTGATTGAAAGTATAGAGAAAAATCAAGGAACAAGGAAACATTTGAATCCAACATTTAAACAGTTGTTATTCAAATTCAATATTTCGAATAAAACATTTCATTCTCCATGTTGTTGTGAACTTGAGTTTTCACTGTGTGATCAATATTTGTGTGTTTGGGCATATCCCAAAGGTTAACTACATATCAGAGTAAGTTTCAAAATTTTAGGTGTCAAGAGATACAAAGTTCTAAAGGAATTATATATTGGATAAGAGGAAAGTGAGATAATGCTTGAAATTGCAGAGAATTTGCATCTAATGTAACATAGAGGATTCAATAGACGAAGAGGGGTGCAAAGAGAATCAATGCCCCAAAATTATGGAGATGTTGAGAGGAATGGATACTACGATCAAATCCATTGAGATAGAACAATATAGAAGTTCATGTTATGTATCTAATTTCATGATTAGTTATTTAACTTCTTTAAAAACAATGTCATGTTATGCTTAAAATATGGAGAGGGAGAGATCTAGATAGAAATAGAAATATGCAAATTTAGAGGGGGAAAGAATTAGAGAGAAAGAGGTAAGGAAATACCAATAGAGATGGAGATAGAGGTGGAGATGGATATGGAGG
The DNA here is from genome assembly GCA_028749045.1 of Cupressus sempervirens. Classification (NCBI taxonomy): domain Eukaryota; kingdom Viridiplantae; phylum Streptophyta; class Pinopsida; order Cupressales; family Cupressaceae; genus Cupressus; species Cupressus sempervirens. Next base: position 489,327,259 of record CM053788.1, on the reverse strand, counting down.
AAAATGATATATAGAGAATAAAAGGAATAGATAAAGAGAGAGGAGAAAGGGGTAAAGGGATAAACATATGTAGAGGAGAAATAAGGGAAGAATGAGGGATTGAGAAATAGAGAAATGAAGATAGGCATAGGAAGTGATCTATAGAGAGAGATAAAGAGGGAGAGGTATAAGGATGAGAAAGATGCAAAGATTGTGTGTGTGTGTGTGTGTGTGTGTGTGTGTGTGTGTGAGAGAGAGAGAGAGAGAGAGAGAGAGAGAGAGAGAGAGAGAGAGAGAGAGAGAGAGAGAGAGAGAGAGAGAGAGAGAGAGAGAGAGAGAGGTCTAGATAGAGATTGTGTGTGTGTGTGTGTGGGCATGTGCATGCACATGTACGAGACATAAGGAAAGAATGTGACAGATAGAGAGGGGGGAGGGAGATTAAGGAAGAGAGTGGGTATGGAAGTTATAAACATAGAAATAAGTAAAGAATAAGAGAGGAAGTGTGTGCATGTGAGTGAGTGAGAGAGAGAGAGAGAGAGAGAGAGAGAGAGAGAGAGAGAGAGAGAGAGATGGTGAGATAGATTGATAGAGACATATGAAGATATAGAGAGAGGATGAGACAAAGGGATGAACAAAAAGATAAATTCTTAGTTGACTTTCCATTCCTTTATGATGTACACACATTGCACACTAAGATGTGATTGCTTGTATTTGATATTGACAATTGCATTGAAAATAGTTGTGGAAATAGGGTTTAGAGATTTGTTCTCTTTAATTATTTGGGATTCATTGTAGATTAAAATAGTTTTAAAATATTACATGGAACATCATAAAGACAAATGTATATATGAATAAGATATCTATAATAAGATAAGATAAGATAATGATATTAATGTCCAACAAAAGACCAAAAAGAGGTCTATGGGACTGAAAGATTACAATAGTGAAGCAAACACTAGTAGGAACACACAAAGGTGTCCAAAAATAAGCAAAAACAACCAAAGAAATAGCAACAAAGAACAGAGACAAAGAAAGCACTAGGAGGCTTTCTTGGGCGAAAAGAAGTCATTATTTAAAAATTAATATAAAATAATATATTATAATATAACATTATTTAAAAAGTAATAATATTTTTAATTTAATATAATAATTGTGAGAGTAGAAAATTTTAAAACATTATATGATGTACACAAACAATATATTTATAATTAACTCTAGAGTGGTCATGCATTTAATTCAAAGCCTCATTAATAATTTAGTTTGAGAGGATCTAATTCAAAGCCTCTTTATATATACGTTCCTTAGCAATCTTTATTTTATCAAATGGTAGAGTTTTTCAAAAAAAAAATTACTATCTCATATAGAGAATTACATTAAGAGTATTAAAATCTAAAGGTACCTATTCTCAAAAAATATTGGATATAACTTTAATGTTAACTTTTGTATAATTAGTCTAATTAAAAATCATATTATATTTTAATATTTGTGAATGAGATGACCTAAAATTTAAGGTCAGAGCAATCAATATTACTATTAAATATGTACAAATCTTAGTCAAACATATTCGAGACCTAATAAATTTTGAATCCAAACCAACCAACCCTTAATATGGTTAGAGAATAAGATGAAACATTTTTACAAAGTAAATATTCTTTTTATTTGTCAACTAGCCAAGCTTATCTTAATCAATAGATTTGCAAATTTTTATTATGTTAAATTTTATGGAAAGATGATATATTTTGTACATTCAAGAAAAGACTAGGTTGTCCATTTGGGAGAAGAAACAATAATTAGAGGGGTAGGGAGATATAGGGAGGGATAAGGGGAGATAGGTTAAGCAGAGTGAATAAGATGGATGATATGAAGAGAGACTTGAGATATAGAGAGCAGAAAACTTTGGTATTAATTTAAAAATAGGGAGAATTTGTGTGTGTGTGTGTGTGTGTGTGTGTGTGTGTGTGTGTGTGTGTGTGTGTGTGTGTGTGTGTGTGTGTGTGTGTGTGTGTGTGTGTGTGTGTGTGTGTGTGTGTGTGTGTGTGTGTGTGTGTGTGTATGCGCGCGTGCGTGTGCGTGCGCATGTGTGTGCGTGCGTGCGCGCGTGCGCGTTATATGAAGGGAAAGACAAAGAAAAAAGAAGTGAGAGGAAGATGAATGGTAAGAGGAGAGAGGAGAGGTAAAGGGATAGAATTTAAATATATTTGAGGTTATAGATAGTATATCTAGATATATCGATACTTATAGAAGATCAAAGAGAAACAACCCAAATAGAATATAGATAGTGTAGAGATGATGAAATAGAGACAATTTCAAATTATTGATTTCAAATATCTAGGTTGTCTTGATTTTATATTTGGAAAATAATAGTTAGAGGGATAGATTATTATAATTAGAGATCAAGAGAGAGTGAGTAAGATGAATAATATAAATAAAAAGAGGGGTGAAGAGGTGAAAAAATTGATAGAAAGGGGGAAAAAAATATATTGAAACATAGGGAGAGACAATGTATAGATAGATGTATCATAATAAAATATCAAAGTGGAGGACACTTATGAAGGGAGAGACAAAGAGGAGGGCAATGACATGGAGAGAAATATAAAGAGTAGAGGAGGGAGATAAATAGAGAGAATGATAAAGATATAAGAGGTGATAGATGGATAGTGGACATGTAAATAGATAGATAGAGCACATACATAGAATACATGAAAGAGAAATAGAGGAAATATGCTTTAAATACATAAGAGAAAATAGTAAAGAGGGGTAAGGTAAAATAGAGATAGGGAGAGAGAAAAGAGTGTCTATGTTTGTGAATAAGAGAGATAAAATGATAGGGGTAGGGAAATAGACATGGAGAGTTTATGAATAACTATTTAAAATATCATTAAAAATATACAAATCTAGTGCTAGTTTTATACACCTATACTATTATACTGTACTATTAAGAGATTGAATCACCATCAATCTCTACTTCAATAACAACTACAACCATCAAATTTTCCATATGAATAGATTACACTATTAAAAAACTCGTTGTTGATGAAAAAAATAGATTTGTCTAGTTAATAAATTTGCACACAAATAAATTTTAATGGCAATATCCTACCCATAATTTCTACCTACAACTATGTGAATCCATAATTGAATGCCCAGTAAATACACAATCTAATGAAAATAAAAAATCAAACACCCTTCATCTCTTGTTTTATTGAAGTAACAAAGCATATGTAATAAATACACCAATGTAATGATTTAAGAAAGAAGGGAAGCACATAACTCCATCATTTTTTATGCTCTCTAATAGTAAAAACTAAAAGCTTCTAACAATTTTTTTATGCTTCTGTGAACCATATTTATTAGGTTATATGCATAGAATTCAGGATAGCCTACATAGGAATCAAAGAGTGAAAAATATAATAGCAGAATATGCAATATCTCTGGGGTGGAATAGATCAAAGCTGCAAGAATAATTAGAGATATGTGTCTCTACCTCGATCAGTCAGCTTGAATAGTTTATGAGCCTTTGCATCACTTTCGCCGCCCATACTTCAGAAGGGTACAACAAGTTGTCTAGACTTTGGAAAAAGAAGGGTTAAAATTTATTAACATAGAAAGAAATACAACAAGGAGAGCTCAACAAGGAGCTCGATCCTGAGCAACAAGTTCATCAAATTATTGCACCATCTCAAAGGAAAGTTGCCCCCTATCCATAATATTCCAACCCGAAGCATGACTAGAAGCCCATTTGGCTAAACAATCAGCAGTTCCATTCCATTCACGAGGAATATAAGAAAACCTAATGAACTAAAAAGAGGTAGAAAAGAGAATAATTTGATTAACAAAACTAGCCAGTTGCCAACTAACATCCTCAAGCTCCTGCGATGAAAGCAAGCTCACCATCACTTGGGAATCAGACTCACAGATAATCTTCCTCCATCCCCACAAGCAACATTGTTTCACAACATATAAAATAGCCTAAGCTTCCATGAGATTGTTAGTGTAATCAGCCTTATGAATTGAGAAAAAGAATTTAACATCACCAGAACTACAACGAGCCACTCCCCCAATACCAGCAGGGCCTAGATTCCCTCGGGAAGAACCATCAATGTTAATTTTTAGAACTCCATAGGGAGGAGGAGTCCAATGCCCTTCTCGATTCACCTGACCTTTCCTCTGATCTTGAGGTTGCCTGGACACAAAAGGAAACCTTTAAGTTGCGGCCCCATCCTGAAGATGAAAATTGAGGCAATTGCATATAGCAAGATCAACCAGATTCATACCCCCATCTAACTCACACTTCACTTGAATAGTTTCCTGAAGAGAATGTGAGATCTTTGACCAAAGATGTAAAACACCAAGCCAAAAAACTTGGAAGATCTGACAATTCCTCTCTAGCTAGATATGCCAAAGCATGAATGATGGGCTAGCAATCCAAGCAACATGGAGAGGAGAAGACTTAGAGGGAGCATTGCCCAAGTGGGCCTAGAACTCAAACAAAGAGGAAGCATTCCTACAAGAGCAACCCCAAGCACTCCACCAAAGGTGCCATAGCTGAATAGAATAGGAGCAATGGAAGAATAGATGGGAGATATAATCCTCCCCATTACCACACAAAACACAATAAGAGGGGCACTAAAATCCACATTTACAAATATTATCCCATGTAAGACAGCAGTTGTGAGCCACTAGCCACATGAAAAAATTGCACTTGGACCAAGAAAATTGATTCCAAACTTGCTTCCACCAAGGGACCTCAACATCCCCAAATAATTGTTTTGTTATCCCTAATACCCAACTGAGACATGATATTTACTAGACGAGGTACCTCCCCAAGCCAAAATATCTAGACCTAGCAAAGAGGAACACTCTTTAGAGGCCAAAATCTAAGAAAGCTTTTGACGATCCACATCTATGCCTCCAAGAGGCCAATCAGAAGAATGCTTCCATCTATGACCAACAACAGGTCCCAATTGATAAGGAGTCTTGTAATTAGCCACTTTATCCCATCCAACAGCATGAAAAGAGTCACAAAGTGTTTGAAGATAAGGGTACATGGATAATATGGATGGGAATCTATCCCAAACATTAGACCAAAACAAAGCCTCAGGACCTCCTTTACATGCCCATAATAGACCCCTCTTGACTAACACCGCACCTGTGTTTAGAGTATGCCAGACCATTGAGCCATGACCTTCAAGAGGAAGTGTAGAAATAGAGCAAGGATCAACACCATGAAAATATTTATGAGTGATAATATGATCCCAAAGTTGATGTTGTCCAGAGCACCATCGCCAATAAAGTTTAGTAGCCAATGCTTGACTACTGAAGAGAGCTGATTGAAGACCAAGACCACCCTCCTTTTTAGGCCTACAAATAGTCTCCCAACTAATCAAGCTCCATTTAGTACTACACAAATTAACACTCCAAAGGAATTTTCGAGAAAGAGCATCAAGCTCCTTGATAAAGTAAATAGGAGTAGCCTAAACCATGCTTCTATAAGTAGGAAGAGCTTGGATAATAGATCGAAGAAGAGTAACTCGAGCAGCAGTAGAAAGCCATCTATGAGTCCAATGATTTACCTTATCCTAAAGCTTGGTAATCAAATTTTTCCAGAAGAGACATGGCTGCCTAGAAACAATAATAGGAATGCCAAGATAAGCCAAAGGAAGTGACCCAATCTGAAACTGCCAGATACCGGCAATCTTGTGCTGAATAGAATCAAGAGTGTTAAAAAAGTAAATGGAAGATTTGTGCTCATTAAATTTTTGGCCTGAAGTTTCCAAATAAATGTCCAAAGTATGTCCAAAGGCTTCAGCATCCTTGATCCTAGCAAGACCTGCAAGAGCAAAATCATTAACAAATTCAAGATGGCAAAGAGAAGGTAAACCATTACCCCACCGCCACCACTGAATAGAATTCTGGGACACCTGATACTTAATGAATAAACTATACAATAATGATAGTGCTTGAACCATGCCTGCAACATGCCTTAGCACCAAATAAAAAAATTTATCATGATAGAGGCTGGCAACTTTTTGTTGTTTAATCATCCAAATCCATTAAATGTTCTACCCATGTAGGTATAATGGAGGCAAAAGCTAGATTCAACAAAGTTGTGTTGAACTGAAATACCAAAATGTCAGATCTAAACTTGATAGGCATCATGTGTTGGACTATTTAGTAATTAATTTTATTTGTACAATATTTCATTTATAAAAAAAAAGAATAGTGTAAGTTTTGTATGGTAAGTTAATAATTTTTTCATTGTTAGTTATTTTGATTCTTCACATTTAATTAAGTAGTTTTTTAATCTCTTAAATAAATAGAATAATTTGTGTTACAAATTTGAATTTTTTCACCATACAAATGTTCTATTATTATTTCAATTGTAGTATATTAGAGTGATATATAGGATACTAATAACATAATTTCAATTGGTATTAAATATTGCATATTGTTATTTGGCTTAAAATTATGTTTTTCTTTTTAGGTTAGTACATACATTTGTAAACCAAAGTTTTTTGATAGTTGAATAGATCTAAAAAATAATGAGAAACTTACTTGTAGAGATAACAACTAAATATAGTATAATTGTTTAACTCCCAACTTGAGATAATTGTAGAAACATTTTTATCCTTCTCAAGTTATTTTATATTATACCATGTACTTCCATATATTTATTTGTTGAAACAATTTGTTCCTTGTAAATATGAGTAGGCAACTCTTCACAATGTTATATCATCTGGATGATAATGTTGACCTTTCTACAAATACAATATTATCATACTCTCTCTCTCTCTCTCTCTCTCTCTCTCTCTCTCTCTCTCTCTCTCTCTCTCTCTCTCTCTCTCTCTCTCTGAGCACACATGTTTATGTTTCAAATAGAAGAAGATAAGTACGAGATAAATTCCACAGTAAGTCAAATTATGATATTTCCATTAGGATTTAAGTATGTAGTTTTTTAGTCAAACTCATTGACTCGTTGAGGGATAGGTTTGCATTGAATCACTACTCGTGAAACATGGGTCAAACATTCACAATGTTATATCATCTGGATGATAATGTTGACCTTTGTACAAATACAATATTATCATGCTCTCTCTCTCTCTCTCTCTCTCTCTCTCTCTCTCTCTCTCTCTCTCTCTCTCTCTCTCTCTGAGCACACATGTTTATGTTTCAAATAGAAGAAGATAAGTACAAGATAAATTCCATAGTAAGTCAAATTATGATATTTCCATTAGGATTTAAGTATGTAGTTTTTTAGTCAAACTCATTGACTTGTTGAGGGATAGGTTTGCATTGAATCACTACTCGTGAAACATGGGTCAATGAGTTTGACTCAAAAACTACATACTTAAATCTTGATAGCAATATCATAAGTTGACTTGTGGAAATTATTTCCTACTTATCAGTTGATGAGCTTTAGGGGCTTTCTAATGAATGGTTCATAAGACACAAAACTTGATGAAGGTTTTGCAAATGGGGTTCCAAGAAGAGTGGGTATAACTGTGGAGGAAACTTTGTAGTTAAGCACACTCAAATTGGAATAGTACTAGGATAGGTGACCTCCTAAGAAGTTTCAGTGCTTTTGTTGGAAATTTGTTCAGCACTCCCTTGGGATTTGTCACAAGGGCTTAACTGCCTCTTGTGTAGTATAAGTTGAGTGGTTGTATCAGGCATTGATAGATCGATCTTTTGGTGCAATGACAACCCCACTCTAATAAGTGGTATCAAAACTTGGTCACATGTTCAAATCCTCAAACCCTCAAGTAGTGCTTAGGGGGAGATTGTTGGAAATTTTTTTAGTGCTCCCCTTGAGATTTTTGACAAGGGCTTAACGATCTCCTATGTACTATAAGTTGATTGGTTGTATCGGGCATTGATAGATTGGTCTTTTGGTGCAATGAAAACCCCACTCTAATAGCTTGACCTCTGTGAGCATCACCTAGATCTAATAAGTGCTAAGAATTCCATTTATTCTCATGAGAGATAGATTTGAATTGAATCAATGCTCATAAAACATGGTCACTGAGTTTGACTCAAAAACTACATAGTTAAATCCTGATAGTAATATCATAATTTGACTTGACGTGTAAATTATATCCTACTTATCAATTGATGAGCTTAAGGCCTTTCTAATGAATGGTTCATAAGACACAATAGTTGGTGAAGGTTTTGCAAATAGGGTTGCAAGTAGAGTGGGTTTAACTATGGAGGAAACTCTATAGTTAAGCACACTCAAACTGGAGTAGTACTAGGATGGGTGATCTCTTAGTAAGTACTCATGCTTCACCTTTGTGAGTATCACCTAGATTGTATGAGTGCTAAGTGTTCCATTTATTCTCATGAGAGATAGATTTATGTTGAATCATTACTCAGGGAACATGGGTCAATGAGTTTGACTCAAAAACTACATAGTTAAATATTGATAGCAATATCATAATTTGACTTGCTATGGAAATTATATCCTAGTTATAAATTGATGAGATTAAGGGGCTTTCTAATGAATGATTCATAAAAAACAAAATATGGTGAAGGTTTTTCAAATGGGGTTGCAGGCAGAGTGGGTTTAGCCATGGAGGAAACTCCATAAATAAGCACGCTCAAGCTAGAGTAGTAGTAGAATGGTTGATCTCCTGGGAAGTCTCGATGTTTCACCTCTATGAGCATCACCTAGATCCTATGAGTGCTAAGTTTTCTATTTATTCTCATGAGAAGTATATTTGTGTTGAATCACTACTCATGAAACATGGGTCAATGAGTTTGACTCAAAAACTACATAGTTAAATCTTAATAGCAATATCATAATTTGACTTGCTGTAGAAATTATCTACTATTTATCAATTGATGAGCTTAAGGGACTTTACAATGAATGGTTCGCAAGGCACACCACTTGGTGAAGGTTTTTCAAATGGGGTTGCAAGAAGAGTGGGTTTAGCCATGGAGGAAACTCTGTAGTTAAGTGAGCTCAAGCTAGAGTAGTGCTAGGATGAGTGATCTCCTGGAAAGTCCTAGTGCTTCACCTATGTGAGCATGACCTAGATCCTATGAGTGATAAATTTTCCATTTATTCTCATGAGAGATAGATTTGCATTGAATTGCTACTCATGAAACATGGGTCAATGAGTTTGACTCAAAAACTACATAGTTAAATCTTGATAGAAATATTATAATTTAAGTTTCTATGGAAATGGTCAAATACTTATCAATTGCTAAGATTAAGGGGCTTTCTAATAGGGTGAATTCACCAAGTTGTGGTGCCAAAAAGATGACACACAACTAAAATTTTGAAATTTTTAAAATCGTGTGCACGCTTTAAAAAAAACCTATATATGGGCTGCAAACCTGCGTCCCATTCCATTTTTTCTTATTTCTCTTTGTTGGTGCCTTCTTTTCCCTCAAAAAGATGTATAAATTTTGTAGAAGTTGAATAATTTGTTCACTCTCCTCCTCAAAATGCCTCCTCATCATCGGAGATCAAGATTGAGATCATCAAGTATGTTTTCTACTCTTCTTTTTGCATTGTTTTGTATGTTTTTTTAGTTTTGCTTCAAAATTGTTTATTTATTTAAAATGAAATTGGTTTCTTATCAAAAAAATTAATAATCAACTAACAAATCCCTAGTTGGATCAACAAAATCAAAATGAAAACCTTCCACAAGATCAAAATGAAAACTCTCGTGAGGAAGAGAAAGAACTTCTGCAACCTCCACTAATTGAAAGACTTCCTCTTGGCACCCAAGACAATATAATGAATTAAATAGAAAGAGGGAATAATGAATTAGAAGCAACCATTGATACGCTGAAATCTTGCAGGAAAACTAATCCTATGAGAGCACAATTTGCATCCTCCATTGAGTCTATTATGAGCCATGTAGCTTCTATTAATGGTTAGCTGGATATTTGTTGTGTTAAGAGAGAAGAAAAAAGAAGATATTATACAAACAAATCATCCTATAAAGATGTAAGAAAAAAGAACATTATGAAAGGTAACATATGTGCATTGTTTAAAAAGTTCGGAGAACAAGCCACTATTAAACATACAACTAAAAGGTTCCCCATCCACTGGTGCATAAATGATGATATTAGAAATAACTTTTGGGATAGATAGTGGATGGTCTTTGATGCCCCTCCCTACAATAATCATTAGGTAATGTATTTCTTAAAGAAATTGTATTGTGAATTTGTCCTTGGGGAGATCCCCAATTATTTTGACATGTTAGATTCTCAGGGTAGAGGTGAGGGGTCATCATTTGAGAAGTCAAGGGCACGTTGTAACCCTAATGTAGTTAGGGCACCTTTTGTCAATCCATAGGGTGAGCATGTCATTATTCCTTTAGTTGTGAAGGAACACGTAGAGACCAGTACTCTAGGGACTATCAATGCTTTGACATAGACCCTCATTCATTACATCAGCCCATTAGTTGAGAAGGAGCCTTCTTCATGGCACAGTCACATGTGCACATCATGTGGATCCTTATGCACATTTGGTAGTCACGTTGGAGACACTATGGATGATGGGCTAGTCATTGATGAGTTCTTGAGTGACACATTTGGCATTGACACATAGGTAAATTATAATTATAATAAGCTAATTTGATCACATTTCGTATATATAGTGGGTGACTAAATAATTAGCATGTCTTAACAATGTTCAAAATTTAGGGTAAGAGTGTTGATGGCCCTAGTATAGATTCCCTGGCCCCATTTTACGTTTCATTGACAAGTCGATGGGTATGTATCAATTTAATCATTTAAATTAATACATATATTTATTAAGTAATCATATGAAGGATTGACCAAATTTTTTTTATCCATGTGCATTAGTTCTCTATTGAACCATTGACATTTACAAGGGACTCTGAGCCTAGGCATGATACGAGCTTCATAGAGGTACATTTGTTTCATGTTAATTTAGTTCATTTGATTATATTGTATTCTATAAAAAACATGTAAATTGTATTGTATGATTTGTAGTTGTTGACGTCTGAGATTCCTCATCTTCGCCAATCCATCGATTGTGGAGTTACTATTGTGATGACTAGTTAAGAGCCATTGATTAAGATATGAAAGAGATTTCATAGTTTTAGTTTTTATTTGTAATAGTTAGTATTAAAATTTCAAATGATATTTATAAGTATGATCGAGTTATTATATTGATTGAATTGTTGTAGGGCCTTGTTACTCTCAATCGCTCGCAAACCCTTGAGGTGGATGTACAAAGTGACTATTTGATGGCAGTAAGAAAATAATTAATTTTGTGTTTACATACATTTGATTTCAATGTATAATAATTATTTATTCATATATACTATTTTTGTATCAATTATAGTTAGAGAGGAGCCTAAACAAGAGGATGAGCGAGCATGTGAGGAAGATCCCATCATCTCCCTCCATGCAATGACTAAAGACCTCTAGGGATTTGTTTCCTTCCCCTTGCGGGAAGGAGAAGATATAGGGATGGACACATGCATAGGCATTAGGAAACATATATCTTGGATTTTATGTTAGTAGACATATTCAAAATACATTTGATGTACATATGATATTTTATATTTGATGTATGACATATATTTGATGCATGACATTATTAGACTTACAACTTTGATGGATCAGTTTGTTCATGTACAACATTATTGGTTATCGTAATATATTTCTTATTTTTCTTATTTACATTTTAAGTATTTCATGTATTTCACTTTAATGTAATTTGCATCCAAAATAAGAGTAGGAATCATTATAATAAGCTTTGATAGTATCTTTTGACATGTGAATAAGGCTATGATATTAATTTATGTTTAAATTGTACAAGTTATGAGTACTTTTGATGGGATGAGAACAATGAAATTTGAATTCTGATTATTGTTATACAATTAACATTAAAGTTTGACTCTCGAGTTGGTTGTGGTTGCATTATGTAAATGTCTAAGCTTGAATCTTAGTGTCATCATAAAAATGTCAATACTCTTTATATATTCTTTACATTCAAAATATGAGAAGACTTGAACTAAAGTTTTTAATTTATTCATGGAATTTGATATCAATATTGCTTGCTTATCCATCTCTTCAAGAGCTTCATTCATAGAAACACATTATATATGCTCTTCTTATGATCCCTATAGCTATAGTTGTTGCAATTTTTCTTGGATATCTTTTGTCTATCATTAGTCTAGTGCAAGGCACCTAACAACCCTTATTTTGGCTTTGTTTGTGTTGTTTCTTTGAGGCTTGTTGTGACTCTAGCCAAGTCAGGATGTTGTATTGGTGTGCTTAGATCAAGTTGGTTTGATTAAAACTTTTTAAGGTATATGCAAGCTAATAAACACTAGGGGGGACACTAGGTGGTCAAAGTGGGTTAAAGTCCATACAAGTTAGTGGTAAGTGGGATATGACCCAACTAGGTCCTAAATGGTGATTTTGCATCTTGTTCTTGAGTGTTTTGAACTCATAAAATGTAATGTTGGTTGATTAGTGTTGGTGTAAATATGTATTTACTATTTACACTTATTTAAGTTTATTTAGGTTAATGCATTATTTTATTATTTTATTTTGTGAGACACTACGGAGTTTGCACACCTTTTTGAGTTGTCATGTTGACAACACAGAAGTACACAACTCTATTTCAGCACATAGTGTCTACAACACTTGAGTTTGCATCATTCATTGATTTGTCATGTAGAAAACATAGTTATTCACACTCCCTTTTTAGCACATGTTGTCTACAACACTAATTTACATGTTACACCCTTGTAGGCTTATCCTCTCATCACTGCACTTACTTTCGTGCTTAATGGAGGATAACCCATATCTGGTGGACATGTGCCTAGTTGTATGACTTATCATGTAGCTAATTCCAAGGCATTCTAGATGTATCTTAGAGGCCTTTATATATAGGCACTCCTAGTGTACTTTCATAAGGAATATTGAATGAATATATCATCATTCTGATCATACTCTCTCTTTTTGGTCTACAATTGTGCTTTTATTTGAGTTCTTAGTTCTTGGGTGAATTTTTCCCTAAGAAAAATTCTTACATAGTGTCAGAGCTTGGAGATTTTCTCATCACATAGTCATTCGAGATCATTGTTGCTTCAACACCTTAGCCTGAATCTGGAGTACTACAAAAATTGGGAGCATCTAGAGCCAGATTCGACCTCGCCATTGCATCCAAAATGTTGATTTGGTGAAGATCAACTATAAACTCAACTACCCTAGCCCAAAGTCGATCGTGAGGAAATTTGTTTTGCAAATTAGAACTTGAAGGCCTTAATTTGCAATTCAGGTATGGTCATTTGCACATTTAATTAATCTATTCAGATCTTCATTTTTAATTCTCTGCAATTTTATTTTCGTCAGTATTTTCAAAAGAAAATTTTCCCTCTAGGCAGGTAATAGAGAAATTTTTTTAGCAGAACCAGGTAGCAACACCCTAACTTTGCAATTTGGAGGTTGTTTGTTCACAAAGAATTTATTATAGAGTAGACAACACCATCAAATTTATTCCGTGATCATCTTCCCTTTTTTGGCAGGGTTCTTTCAATACCAATAGACACCGCATTTCGACATTTATCGGTAGCCTACAAAATGTGGTGTAATACCCACCAGACCGAAGAGACTGTGACAATGCTAACCCACCTTCTCGGTGGCTCTTTGCTTTCATATCCTGCAACTTTTTTAATAAATCGTATCCTATGCGATTGCCCCACACATGTGGGATATTGCATAACAAGTCCGCGACCATTTTTTTAAAATTTGGCTGTTGTCTTCAAAACTTGACCACCACATCCTACTTTTTGAGGCAACATTTTAAAAACCTGATGCACTATCTTTTCGGCACCACATGTTGACTTCTAGCAATGATTGTAGTATTTTTTTGGCACCTAAAAATTGTAAGATTTTGACGCCTGCACATTGGTTCTCCAACAGATGCATTTGAAATTCTAGTCGCCATGATCACGTCTGCTCATTCCTACCTCCATGCAACATCCATGTACAATTCCACATGAAAGATAGTCTGCCACATGGCATTTTTAAACTCTAACATGATAGCAGTTGCTACATCATCATTGCCATCCTGTTGTCCACATCTACCCTCCACGCAGTCAAAGACACATCACCGCCAGCAACTTGCTTGCTAGCAACACGTGTTCAACTCATGCAGATGAATCCTGTCATGACACGTGGACCTACTACATAGACTGCATAGTTAGCCCACATCATAATACAAATTTTGATACAACACCTACCACATCATCTGTCAAGTGCCACATCAGCATACAACCTTGCCACATCACCAAGGAGGCTATTTTTTGTTGATGCCAGCTTTTCACGAGAAAAAAAATTGACAATTATTTGACCGTCATTCCCATGCAATTTTAAATACTACAATGGTTATTTGACCATCAAATTTAAACATGAAATTTTCCTACCAGACCCCTCTCCATATTGCTTTTTGATTTGGCAACCTGACTTTGTGAGCTCATAACTTGGTCATCCAGACTCTTATTCAAGTGAGATTTTTCTCAAAATTAGGTATAATTTCCCAAACTTTCTAGTGGTGGTGTTCTTTTCTAGTTTTGGTGCAAGGATCTTTTAGAAATTGCATTTTTTTGCCACTCTACCTACTTAATCTTACATTTTGCAACTTCAAATGCTCTGTATGGGCACATCTTGTCACTTTTTTAGGTTACATTTTTTTTGAAAGTGTGTTATTTTTGGTCTACTTTCCAGATCTACCATCATATTCTAGGGTTGTGTGGGAAAAATTCTCACTTTCAAAACTAGGGATTTTTCTGCATTATAAAGCTTTGATTACTTTTCAGAATTATTGTACATCTGAGCTACAGTGCTTTATGATAGATGTGGGCCTCAAAAAGTAGTTGTAAAAGCAAAATCAAAAAGTCCACTTTGTTCATTTTGACAATTGGCCCATTGTACACACACTACTTATAAAGTGCCAAAAACATCTTTTTTGGGGGGGTCTTTTGATTGAGTGAAAACGAGGGGTGTGTATTGTATTCTTGTGTCTCTCTTTTGTGCTCTTTTCATTTTTTGCATCATGGGTTCATTTAAATGTCCACCTCTAACTTCACACAATTATTCTACATGGAAAGATATTGCATGGAGTAGATTAATGGAAAAAGGTTATAGTCTTTATGTTGATGGTACAATCACCAAACCTACTAATGCTAAAGAACTCATTGAATGAAAAAAAACAAGACCAACAAGCTTTAGATGTTATCAGGTGTTGTATACATAGAGATATATTCTTCCACATTGCCAGTTTCATGGAAACTAAACCAGCTTGGGACAAACTTGAATAACTGTATGGTAAGGTGGATGAAGAAAAGGGATTTCAAATTAAGGACAATCTACTTCTCTTGGATCTAAAGAACTTTGACACAATTTAGGATTACATCAACAAAGCCAATGAATATAGGGCACTTCTTAAATATTGTTGAAATCTCATGAAGGACGATAAGTTGATTCATCACATCCTGAAGAGGCTACCTACAGAGTATGCTTCATTTGTTTCAAGTTTTAATACTCACAGGTTGACCATGGGAACTGCTCACTAGAAGCCTTCATTTGATGCATTTGCAAAGATGTTGATTGTTGAACAATCTTAGTTGATGGATTTAGGACTTCTCAAGTCATCAAAGACCAAAGCCTTGGTGGATAGTGATGAGCACCAATCAAGTCAAGGAGGGAAAAGTTCTAGCAACAACAAGAAGAAGTAGGGGAAGCATAAATCATAATCTAAGACACAACAATCCTCCTCATAGTAAGATAATTCTTCTTCCAACAAGAAGGGAAGTAATGAAAATAAGGACAAATTTTTTTGTGCATACCACAAAAAGATAAATCATGATGAGCATCATTGCAAGACTAAAAGAATCGATAAGTTAGAAAATCTACTCAAGAAGAACAAGATTCAAGTGCCAAGTACTTCCAAGGATTCAACTCCAACCTCTTCAAAGGGTAAAGGACAAGCACTTATGACAAACACAAATTCTTCTTCGGAATGGATACTTGACTCAGGTGCCTCTTACCACATGGGTTCTTCAAAGGAATACTTTTCTTCATTGAAACAGTCAAAGGTACAACACATCTTCATGGGAGATGATACTAAAATAGAAGTTGAAGGAAAAAGACATTTGGAAATGGACAATGGTGAATTTAGAGATGTTCTCTATGTTCCAAATCTTAGCTCCAATCTCCTATCAGTTTATCAAATCACTCACCTTGGAGATGGTCATAAAGTTGAGTTCCTTCTAGATTTAGTGATGGTGCATAGTCTTAAAGATGATTCATTGGTTGTAGTGGGGAAAGTCAATGATGAAAAAAGGCTTTATTGCTTCTCCCACTTTGCACCCAAGTCTCCTTCTCAAGCCTTTTTGAATCACTCACATTCACCAACCAATTTATGGCATGAGTGGTTTGGTCATCTTGCCTTCCGATCTCTTCAACAACTTTTTTCAAAACACATTGTCAAAGGTCTACCTAACATCAACTTTTCTAAGGGTAACTGTTCATCGTTTTTAGTAGATATGCATCTTGAGGAGAAGTAGGATAAAAGGAAGTCTTCATGAGCACTAGTTGTTCTCCAGTTAGTTCACATGGTTTTAGTAGGTCCCTTTATAGTGACATCAGTTAGCCAAGGCCACTACATCCTTACTTTTTTTGATGACTTTTCAAGATTCACATGGGTCTACTTCCTTCATCACAAGAATGAAGTGTTTCATAAGCTTCAAGCCTTCAAGACTCATGATGAACACAAATCAAGGAAAGCCATCAAGGTTCTACGGGTGGACAATGAAAATAGATATGTGGACAAAAGACTTAGAAACTTTTGCTGACTTGAGGGAATTGATCTTTAGAATCCACTAGCATTCATTCCGCACAAGATAGATGTTGTAGCTAGGAGGATTAGAAATTTTGAGACCATGGCAAGTTGCATGATAAAAGTCAAGTCTCTCGATCCTACACTAGAAGTTGAAGCCATTAGCAATGCTACTCACATACTTAATAGGTCTCCTCATAATGCCTTAGATTGGATGACTCCTTTTGAGGCATGGTGCAGTAGAAAACCAATTGTGGGTCACTTCAAAGTCTTCGGTTGTCCAGCATGGGCAAACCTATCTTCTAGGGGTTGCAAGGCACTAGCACCTAGGCCTTGTACTTTCATAGGATATGAAGACAATGCTAAAGCTTACAGACTTATGGATTCAGAGACACATGAGATTTTTGTGGAGAGGAATGTACACTTTGAGGAAAGTTCACCAAGCTTGTCCTCTTATCCTCTCCACACATCATACATTATGGAAAATGATAGTGACACTAGTGATAGTGCTTTAATAGATTCAGACACATGGGGTTCTATCAACAGTTGCAGTGAGAGGTCATGTCATCAGTATAGTCCACATGCTTACATTACCACAATGAAAGGTCTAACATAGTAGGGTACACATCATCTTCTAGCTCTAGCTTCAATTGAGGACTACATGGAAAACATTGTAAGTTTGTTCGTGGAGTCAAACACCATAGACTTGGGAGACATTCTTGATGACTTACATCTTCTCATTGATGAAGGTGATCCTTCTACAGTTGTTGTGAGGGCTAACTCTAACCATCATGTCCATTCTCTACATGATCAATCTTCACAGGTTGGCATAATTGTGGATCCTTATGAACAATAGTTGTCAGAGGTCTTTTTGTTAGTTGAGGAGATAGATGGTTCATTGGAACACATGACATCCTTACTAGATCTGCATTCGTTCTTTTTAGCACAGTTGGAAGGGGTGACCATCAACATTAACACAAGGATACTTGAGTAGGTTTTAGGGCCAACATACATTTTGAGGATTGTACTTTTGCCAATGTTTCTTCCCAAGGGGAGGAACATCATTTTGCACTATTGGAACAACTTCTTCCTTGGAGTAACACTCACTAGTTGGTGTTCTTCATTTGGGGGGGGGAGGAAAACCTTGTCTCTCTTCCTCTTCCTTCTTATGGGGGGGGACAAATCAGGTGACCCTATCCGAACATACCCCCCCTCTATCTATATGGCAATCTACTACTATTGGTTATATGGCGTTCCTTTCCTTCGAGAATAGATCTAGATACCCCACTCTACCCAATGTTATCTCACCCATGATGAAAGGTTCTTTTTCTTCTCAGTCTTCACTTTTGTATATACTTGATGTATGTGATAATGGGGGTCTTGATTACTCCATCCATCCATGTATCCCTATTCATCTCTCTTTTTTGGGGATGATTTTTCCCATGAGGTTTTTCCTCTTTCTCCGCTTTATGAGAGACTATATTTCATTATGTACATGGGTACCTAACGTGGCCTAGTAATCAGGACCCATTTTGCATTTCATCCTAGTCTTTGTAAGCTTAAGGGCATTCCCCTAAGTTGCACTTAAGGGGGTGTGTTGGTGTAAATACATATTTACTATTTATACTTACTTAAGTTTACTTAGGTTAATGCATTATTTTATTATTTTATTTTGTGAGACACTAAGGATTTTGTGCACCTTTTTGAGTTGTCATGTCGATAAACAAAAGTACGCAACTCTATTTCAGCACATGGTGTCTACAACACTGGAGTTCGCATCATTCACTAAGTTGTCATATAGACAACATAGGTATTTGCACTCCTTTTTTAGCACATGTTGTCTACAACACTGATTTGTGTGTTACACCCTTGTAGGCTTATCCTCTCATCACTACAGTTACTTCCATGCTTAATGGGGGATAACCCATATCTGGTGGATATGTGCCTAGTTGTATGACTTATCATGTAGTTGATTCTGAGGCATTCTAGATGTATCTCAAAGGCCTTTATATATAGGCACTCCTAGTGTACTTTCATAACGCATATTGAATGAATATATCATCATTCTGATCATACTCTCTTTTTGGTCTATAGTTGTGCTTGGCTTTGAGTTCTTAGTTCCTGGGTGAATTTTTCCTTAAGGCAAATTCTTACAATTAGGATATGAAATGCCAAAAGTTGCTAAGTTGTCAAGAAGTTTCTCAAATGGGTCTAGGGGAAAAAAAGAGGCATATTGGTTACCAAGGGGCTGCATTATGTCTAAATGCCTTTGGTTCCATTCAAAAAGGTTTCAAGGGTCTAGAAGTCAAAAATGCAAATCTTGGAATGTGGTGAGAAACTTTTAAAAGTTTCTCCATAACATTTTGTGCAACTTTTTAGTTATGGCATGGAAGGAAGGAAAGATGGTTGATTTAACTCAATGCACACCTTGGGAGGTCCTATAAGTCCTAGAAGAAGACAAATCTATTGGTTGGATGTTGGAAGAGTTCATTCTTGAATTTGAATACAAACGTTTTCTTACATTTCCTTTAACATTTTTTGGATTTTGTAATGCAAGTTTGAGATAATGAATTGAATTTTGAAGTTTTACCTTGCATTAAGTTAGTTCATGTTTGTACAGTACTTTTTGCTTCATTAAACTTTCCTTTACATGTTCAACTTCTTATATCCTTTTCATTCTTTCAAGTATTGACACACAATATTTAGTGACTCTTACAGTCAATTTTGTTCAACATGCCAGAAAATGTTCAAGCAGTCAACAAGATGAGATGAGGTTAGGACTAGGTTTTACCTGAGCACTCGGAGCTAATAGAGTAGACAATTTGGTCTGACGATGAATGGTTAGAGAGAATCACCAGTTGGTGACTTTGTACTGGCTAACACTACAAGTTTCAACATCACCCAAGGTGGGGCTGCAAAATTAAAAAAATCCAATCTCTGAAAAGAGAGAGGTTATTGTATGTGTCAAAAATACAATCTTGTAGCACTTGGAATTGCATCCATACCTTACACAAGCTCCAAGATATGCCCCATCAAAGATTGCTACCATATGGCATTTAGTGACTCTTCCTAGGGTCAATTCTATTTGGCATGCCTGAAAATGTTTGAGTGGTCAAAGGAATGGGAAGAGCTTTGGAATAGGGTTTACCTAGCCATTTAGAGCTAACAAAGAAGATAGTTCGATCCCATGAAAAATGGTTAGAGAGATTCACCAATTCGTGACTTTGTACTAGCCAACACTACAAGTTTTAGCATCACCTAGGATGGGGCCACAAAATCAAAATAGAATACAATCTCTAGAAAGAGATATAAGTTATTATAGGTGTCAAAAATATGATCTTGTAGCACCCAAAATTGCATTCATACCTCACGAGCTCTGATATATGCTTCGTCAAAGATCCTTTCCCTATGGCATTTAGTGCCTCTTAGGGTCAATTTTATTTGGTGTACCTGAGAATGTTTGAGTGGTCAATAGGATGAGATGAGCTTGATACTATGGTTTACCTAGCCACTTAGAGATAATGGAGTAGGCAGTTCAATTCCACGATGAATGGTTAGAGAGATTCACTAGTTGGCGACTTTGTACTAGCCAACACTACAAGTTTCAGCATCACTCGAGATGGGGACCAAAAAATAAAAATAGAATCCAATCTCCAAAAATTGAAAGAGAGGTCATTGTAGGTGTCAACAAAATGATCCTATAGCACCTAGAATTACATCCATACCTTGCACGAGCTTTGAGATATGCCTCATCAAAGATCATTTCCCTGTGGCATTTAGTAATTGTTAGGGTCAATTATGTTCAGCGTGCATGAGAACATTCAAGCAGTCAATAGGATGGAAAGAAATTGGGACTAGGGTTTACCTGACCACTCAGAGCTAATGGAGTAGACAGTTTGATTCCACGACGAATAGTTAGAGAGATTCACTAGTTGACAACTTTGTACTAGCCAACACTACAAGTTTTAGCATCACCGAGATGGGGCTGTAAAATCAAAATAAAATCCATCCTTCAAAAAAGTGAGAGAGGTTATTGTAGGTGTCAAAAACACAATCCTATAGCACCCAGAATTGCATCCATACCTTGCACAAGCTTTGAGATATGTCCCATCAAAGATCACTTCCCTATGGCATTTAGTGACTCTTAAGGCCAATTCTATTCAGTGTGCTTGAGAATGTTTGAGTAGTCAACAAGATGGGATGAGCTTGGAAATAGGGTTTACCTAGCCACTTGGAGTTAATAGAGCTAAGAGTTCGATCCCACAAGAATGGTTAGAGAGATTCACCAGTTGGCGACTTTGTACTGACCAATACTACAAGTTTTAGCATCACTCAAGATGGTGCTGCAAAATCAAAATGAAACCCAATCTCCAAAAAGAGAGAGAGGTCAATGTAGGTGTTGACAAAAAGATCCTGTAGCACCTAGAATTGCATCCATACCTTACACGAGCTCTAAGATATGCTCTGTCAAAGATCGTTGTCCTATGGCATTTAGTGACTCTTAGGATCAATTCCATTTAGCATGCCCAAGAATGTTTGAGTGGTCAACAAGATGGGATAAGATTGGGACTAGGGTTTTCCCAGCTACTCGAAGCTAACAAAGTAGATAGTTCAATCCCACAATGAATGATTGGAGAGATTCATGAGTTGGCTACTTTGTATTGGCCAACACTACAAGTTTTAGTATCACCCAAGATGGGGCCGAAAAATCAAAATAGAATCCAACCTCTAACAAGAAAGAGAGGTTATTGTAGGTTTCAACAACATGATCCTATAACACCTAGAATTACATCCATACTTTGTAGGAGCTTTGAGATATGCCCCATCAAAGATCACTACCCCATGGTATTTAGTGACTCTTAGAGTCAATTTTGTTCAGAATGCCCGAGAATATTCAAGCAATCAATGGGATGAGAAAAACTTAACAAAGAAAATAGTTTGATCCCACAATGAATGGTTAGAGAGATATGAGTAAGATATGTAAGCCTAAGCCACTTTGTGCAAGATATGAGCAAAAGTTACAAATTAGGAAAAATTGGGTCTTTTTGAGTTTTTTGTCAAGATAGCCTAGGATTAGGTGTTTTAGCTATGTTTGAATAATTTGGAACCTTTTCCAAGTCCTAGAAGTGAAATCTAGTGAACTTTGTAAAAGTTGCACTTTTTGTGCCAAATTGCAAAATTGAAAAGCTGCAAAAGTTGCTAAAAAATGCAACTTGGTTGGAAAGGAGTTATAACTATTCAAATAATAGTTGTAACCATTGGAATAGGCCTAGGATGGATAAATACCTCATTTGTGAGGTCTAAAGAGGAATTAAGACAAGTAGGAATCCATTTTTCCAAAAGTGTTGATTGTAAGTAACTTTTCATCAATTTTTACAAGTCTTGGGTATAGGGTAAAATTTAAGAAAGCCGCCTCTAGAAAAAGATATAAAATATTGATGAATCTTTAATTATTTTGAAAAAAAAAAATTATTTCTATTGGTGAATCTTTCAATTTTTTATTCTAAATATGGTTAATATTGGCAATTATTTTTTAATCATATTTTTTTTGTATAAAATATTGACAAATCTGAATAATAATAGGAAGTTCATTAATCACCATGGAATATTAAAAATCAAACTTGAACATTTTTTACCTAGTGGAATATTATGAGGATCATTACATATACTTTAAATTACCAGTGAAAATTACATATTGGTGATATATCTCTAAAGTAACTAATAATTATAATAATTATTGGCCAGTTCAATTTAATTTATCCAATAATATATTATATTTAGGTGACTCAAATCCAATCATGTAATGAATATTGTGGATAATATTTGAATTTAACTTTTTCAATAAAATAAATTATTGAGCGATTTTAAATATTCTAGAACTAAATTTTATAAAACTATGGCGATATAGGTTGTATCAAATCTTAAATTATTAGCCAAATTACTAGTCAAAAATTCTAAAATTAGCCAATTTGTGAATATTAGCCACTAAAAAATACCTTGCTTGGGTACTTAGGGAGCAATTGGTCATTTCATGGATGTACGAATTTGATTCCCATGGAATGAACCTATATTACTATGTAAATAATCCTTCTAATAATGTTTGGATAGGAGTTTGCATGGATGGAGGCCTCTAATGGAGTTTAGGTGGTTGTAGGTGCATGAAATGCATGCCTAAGGAGTCGCAACACAAGATCTATCCATTGGATAGGGATATTTTATGGTAAATTATGTTGACATATGTCTTGGAGATGGTGAATCAACTTTTAGTTGATTGAATTTGGCTTGGAAAGTCATACATTGAGAAAGCTTTAGGTTTGAGGGTTTGTAAGAGACCAATTTGGGGGTTTCTTACTTGCAGAGGTTGGAGCATCAAATTGACCTGATATTTCTTTGATTGGTACCATTTGAGGAGACTCTTGATATTATAAAGCATTGGAAGCAAGGGCAACAAGTAGTTGCTTTGGAAAATCACTATATTTTATGCTTAAAAAGGGTGCCTAGTTAGAGGATTTGTTTGTTGGTCCAAAACAACTTAAATACTAAGGTTGAGATACGTTAAAGAAGGCTGAAATGGATATCTATTTTATTTGAGAAGTCTTTTGGAGAGTTTGGGAGAAAACTTAACATCTTTCTTGTCGGAGACATAGTTGGGGGCAATTAGGCCTACTAGGCAATTTTGAGGAATTTGAGTGCTAGGATTGGGTTGAGGGTCTTAATCCACTTAAAATATCTTGAATCCATCCTAGATAAGTGAAATAAATCCACCATAGCCTTTGGGAGGATGTTGGAGTTGTAGAAAGGATAGTTTCTATTTTGTGGGTTTAGTGAACATTGCCTTTCCCTTGTACATTTTAACATTTTGAACTTGGTTTGGGCCCATCACACTTGTCCACTACACGAGAAACCTTGTGAAAATGTTTGATATTTTTTAGTTTGTTGGTTGGGTGAAAGAGTGATGCAAAGGGTATAGGGTTCTGTCAATTAACCACTTCCAATTAAAGTTTCTAACCTTGAATCATCCAATTGTTCTTTTTTTCTTGAACTTCTCACCATCTTAGCCTCCAAGACTCTAATTAAGGTTCCTAACCTTGGATAAAAAGTCCATGGTTTTAAATGAAAGATGTCATTTTGTATGTCTATGACACTTTATGCAATTTATAAGCAAAAGTTGTTCATTAGGCAATTTGGGTTTTTTAATGTTTTTGGTCAAGAAAGCCTAGGATTATGTGGTTTTATTTGGTTTTAGGTATGTTGGAACATTTTCCAAGTCCTAGAAGAGTAATCAAGTGAAAAATGCAAAAAAATGCACTTTTTGTACAAAAATTGCATAGTTCAAAAACTGTAAAAGTTGCTAAAAAATGCAACTTAGTGGAAAATGGGTTATAACCATTCAAATATTGGTTGTAACCATTGGAATAGAAATGGAAGAGATAAATACCTCATTTGTGAGTTCTGGGGAGGCATTAATGTATGGATTGGAAGAATTTGCAAAGAATAAAATTTAGTTTTGGAGTCATTTTCTCTATTTTTTGGATGCTTCCCATACTGTATGGATTTCCCGACTAGATATAATGGATTTTTGACATATATATTTGAATTATATTTCATTTTCATTTGGTTTCATCTTTCCAAGTGCTTTCTTGTTCAAGTTATTGCATTTTTAGTGAAGCAAGGTTTTAAGGACAACATTTTTGTGCATTTAGCAAAGATGGGCCTCTAACTGCAATATCCCTGGTTGGCATATCATGGCCACTTGGAGAATGGTAGTTAGTAGGGTCCTATTTAAGATTCTAGTGTTCCAAAATTTGAGAATATGTTTTATGATTTTTCCAACCAAGCCCTATGTTAAGTGCCTTGAGGGATTTGACCTTTTGTAGGAGTTTGGGACTTGATGGAGGGTTGGGCATTTGGGAATTCATTATTTTAGTATTTCCAATCATTCTTGAATATTGAGTTGTGCACTCTACACCACAAAAATTGGGAGAGGTCCATGTTTTTGTAATTGTATTTAAACTAATGAACCAGTTGGATCCACTCTACATTTTAATATCTCAAGTATTGCCTCATGGTTTGACTCGTGAACCTTCAAAAGAGTCTTATTATGTGGTTTTCCACCATTTTTTATCAAGTGAACATTTGATACGACAACAAGGTTTGAATAATGAAGAATCTTCCTCTTTGTCTGCCAATCCTTGAATAACCACAAGTTAGGGTTCTTCATAGAATATCATCTAAACCATGTACCAGTTATAACCACCACACCTATATGGTACTCTAAACCTTCACCATTTGTAACTGAGCAGTCCAAATTTTTTTTGGCCTAGACACAATGACACAAATCATAATATATCCCTTCTCCATTGTCTTCAAGTGCAATAACAACAAAAACATGGCCTACAATGATAAATGTACAAAATGTGGTCATTAATTCAACAAATACTTAGGTAAAAGCTACAAACTTACATATTGAATTTATAGAGATGGTATTATATATATATATATATATATATATATATATATATATATATATATATATATATATATATATATATATATATATATATATATATATATATATATATATATATATATATATATATATATATATATATATATATAACCAAGTTGCACTAGATTAGACAAGTGGTCAAATTCAATGGATGTATCCATCTCTACCATTTCTTGTGCTTGTGGGGGATGATAGGTGTCAATTGGGTCTAAAACCTATATATCTCATTTGTCCACCCATCCAGTCAACTCACACTCATCCCAATTTTTATCTACGAATGATGGACAAAAGCATGTCATTTTTTGTGTGTGGATACTCCATGAACCTACATCAAAGCTTCTAAAAGAGTGTAACTCACTTGATCCTATTGTAGACACCTAAATTTGATTACACTTCTTTGGTAATCCTATTTAGCTATCTCTAAAAAGCATCATTAATTAAATTCCTATTTAATTAATCCTTTACCATCCCCTAGCTGATTAATTTAATTAATCATCTATAGTCCTAATTGATAAATCAAATAACCCATCATTTATCAATTAAATCCTATTCTCCTATCTAATTCCAAATCCCAAATTTATTTAATCACTTTAAATAAAAACCCTCAAAATCTAATAAACCACTAACCTATCCCTAATCCTCCATTTAGCCTAATCCACCCCATCCACCCATACTAACCTAGCTTAGCCACTAACTCACCCACCCTCATGAATGCCATCCACTTGCACATCTCTAACATCCTTAATCTAATCTTAACCCAAGCCTAATCCCCCCCACTAACCTTGTCACATTCCCTAAGTGAGCTTAAAACTTTCCTAAGCGAAACCAAAGTCTCCTCCCTCAAAATATCCCAACCATAAAACTTTATCCCAACCAAAAAGACTTCAATGCTCTTACACGCCCTTAAAAGCTCTTACAAGCCATTATGAGGGCCATTTAAGGCCTTGAGCCTCCTTTGTTGAATCATCCTTGCTCTTCCCTCCACCCAATGACCCTGTGACATGTGTCACTCCCTGATTGGTGCTAAACAAGCACAATCCATGTGCTCCCCTTTGAGTGCATCCTAGGCCTCCCTAAGCTTTCATCTCTCCTTGCATCTTAACCCTCCATCTCTCAAGACCTTCACCTATAAATTAGATCCCCTCCCAAACCATTTTAATCAGAACCCTTAAGCTAAAGTTACCATGTTAATTTGAGAAGCCAAATCCATACTTTTCACATATCCACACCAAAAATCCCAAATCCATCTCCATTGAAGCATTTTTAAGATTGAGCATACATCCCAAATCCATATCGAAGGACACATCTACACATTAAGTGATTATCCTCATTGAGAGAGCCCATCCATGGCTCATATTCTCATTTGATGACCTCGCTTTGTCTATCTTAAAGTTTATACTAGTTTTGTTAGTTAATGCTTTTGTTTTTAAATAGATTAGTGTTTCTTGCTAACATATTGGTGTACACACCTATCAGTGTGAAACAATCCTCAAATGATGCAATGTTAGTATTATCTATCAACCAAAAAAAAAATGAACTGCTAACTCACCTTCCTTACTTGGGCCCACTATAGCATTACACCACTGGATGATGGATTTTTCATCTATCAATATTACTCCATCTTTGTACTTTAATTTTTCATGAGCTAAGGCTCTTTTGATGCATGTGCCTACACCATCATTCTCTACCTTTCCATGACCAAACTCTTTGAAATTCCACATATACTAAATTCTAGACAACCTATGCATCTTGCTCAACCAATAGAATATCTGTGCATTCTTGAATTGAGATGCATAATTATCTGACCAAATAATGTGTTGGCGATATGGTATGCCCTTGTTATCCAAATCTCCATAAAATAGTTGAAAACAACCATGTACAAACTCCATAGAATGTGATTGATCATCGTTGATGTAAAAATGGTACTCCCTCAATATCTTCCTATCATCATCCTCTGTACTTGTAGGTGAATGCATGAATGTTATGTGAAAAAATTTGGAAACCTATTGAGAAGTATAATACTTTTCTTGCACCTCATTTTGTGGTTGTAGTGTGTAGTTCTTTGTGAAGTCTACAACCAAAACAATGGTGTCTAGTGGAAATGTATCCTTGCACAACTTGAATTACAAAGGCAACCAGTGAGCTCTATGTGTATATCTTGCATACTCATAAATAATCTTTTCACAAAAATTCTTCATGAACTCATACAATAGAATCTTTTCAATGACTAAATCACATCTTTTAGCATGTTTCCCATCTTTTAGAGCATATGTCACTATCTTATATTTTCTGTAATCTACTATTTTATTTCCAATTGCATGTGTACTATCCATATGTTCACAAGTTGATTTAAGCTTAAAAGAACCACAAAATAAACATGTACCATCCAAGCATGATGTCTTGTAAAATTGTTGACCATCATCTATTTCACATAAAAATTTAGATATGAATTCCCTTGAAGATCTAGGTGGATCATTCATGTCACAATCCTACAAAAAAAAATTAGAATGCAAAAACACACATATATGCCTAAAAACATCAAAATGGTTAAAAAATTCAATATGTATCCTACAACAAAAAGTTGTGCATGTGTAATTTATCTTCACATAAAAAGGTTTACCCATCTCAAAAAATATTTGACTTATTCAAATTTGAGGATACATATCAATTCATTTTCCAAAAAATTGTGTCTGAGTTGAGTCCAAAAAATGTTTTGCATGTGGATTGTGATTTTGACTACCAATCCTCCTTACAATATCTCTTTGATTAGGGGAAACAAGTGTGTTATTTTTCCAAAAATATTCAATCAATGATTTCCAAGCTTCATTAATTTATTTATCCTTTCACAATAGTCTAACACTAAATTTCCATAACTCTTTTTTTTTTATCTCCCACTCTCTCATGCCTTACCATGGCTCTTCTTAGAGTACCTCTACCGATTTTCAATGTTTTACTTGTCTTTCTCATGATTCGATCTTTCTTCATTTGGGTACTTACTATTGTCGATGTAAGTATGTGTCTTGTGATATTACTATCTTTAGTGTGTGATTTAGAACCCACTTTGTCATATGCACTCATTAGATTCTTTACAATATTTTTTTCATTTGAGTCATCCGTCATTCTTAGCCCAAGAATCTTCATGATGGGCCTAAATTTAAAATCTCTCATCATTTCAACAAATAATTGGCATTAACCTATAATATTTAATTCTTTAAAGAATAATCTTCACATACGATTAATTTTTCTTTGACAATTACGCTTGCTAATCTTGTTAGGCATTAATTTCAAAATTTTAGTATCAATATCAATCAAATATTTTGGTCTTCTAAAACGAATTCTAGAAGGTGTTATAATTTCTTCATACCCTTAACATTTCGAACATCAACATAAATTTGAGTGTTTTGTGTACCTTAAACTGAAGATGATGTGCCTTGCAATAAGATGCAAAACATGGAATATCACCTACTTGATATGTTGATGTTGTTCCTTCAACATGACATGATGGAGTGTGTACATTTTCAGATGTAGAAATTAGCATCTCTTCAACATGAGATGAAGATATGACTCCAACATTGGAAGATGGTGTAGCTTCACAATTCAATTATCTTCTTGAGTGTAAGAGTCTCATTCATTCTCTTTGTCTCTCCAATTCTTCCTCTTTGTTTCTTCATATTGGTGGTCCGTGTTCCTCTTCAAAAGAAAATTCTTCATTATTGTATTGCAAATTTTCTTTGTTCATTTAGTAGTTTCATTTTATCTCTTTTAATTTCCAAATCTCTCTCCCTCTCTTCCATTGTTTGAGTTTTTGGTTTTTTCCTTGGCATGATGATGATTTGTATATGTCAAATTATTCAAACATCTAAATTACTTACAATTTGTAAATAACAAATCATCAAATACATATAAAAATTATAATTATTTCAATGAATACACAATATATATTAAACAAATTGTCAAATTTCTAACCATTTCCAAATAATAATTCATTCAAACATACAAATTTCAATGAATTCTCTATATATTAAACAACATGTTAAATTATAATGAAATTTGTCTCTATATTAACAAAAAATATTTCAAAAGGATTGCACTAACCTTTTCTATAGACAAAATGTTCAAAAAGCCTTCAAATAGTGTATCCAATGATTGAATTTGGTGTTTTCTAGCTTCCAATAGCATGAACCTTGTGTTTTGTATCAGAATAGTAGAATAGACAATAGGAAAAAAAGAGAATATGGGTTAGTAGGGACCCAAACTTTCCTTATATCCATTTTTTGGTGTTTTCATATAGTGTGTACATACTATAAAGTGTGCATGCACTATAGTGTGTATGCACTATGTCAAAAAACTCTCTCTCCCTATCCCACCCTCTCCCATCTCCTACTCTCTCTCTCTCCCTTATCCCACCCTCTCTTATCCCCTACTCTCTCTCTCCCCCTATCCCACCCTCTCCCATCCCCTACTCTCTCTCTCTCCCACCCTCTCTCTCTAGATGTTCTGGTTGCACCTGTTGACTCCCTTTCTACTCCTTCAAATGGTAGAAAAGGTGTGCACAATAGAGGGGTACCACATTCCAAAGAACATTGGGCTCATGGTGAATGTTGGGGGATCCAACATGACCCAACCGAGTGGGACCGATCATTGGAGTTTGACCTTGATCGCTTTGTTGGTAGCAACATCAAAGTTGGGGCAAGGCTTCGAGGTCATCCTATTCAAAGTGAGAAGGCACATCTATGTAGGCCTAACCATGGGAATTTGAATGGTGCAACTGATACTGGCCACACTGGTACATTCCTTTTATTGGTTGCTACCCGAAAAGTAGTTTCTCGAGAAGCTCAACATGGCTAAGAATTTTGGCCTTAACCTCCAGAATGCTCAACCACTTCTCACCATGCCTGCCCCACACTTGCCACTTGCTCTCTATCAGTGAGATGTGTGGTGTGGCTTTTTCCTTACAATATACGACTTTTTATAATGTGTTCTTATAATAAATGATATACTTTGTATGAGAAGCTCCCTTACAAGAACTTATGTGGAGTTGCGGGGCCTTAGCATCAATTTAGGTGAAGGGATAAATTTGAAAGGCTCATTGCTAGACCATGTTTAGCCTTGTGGACATTAATATCATCATCTTTTTCTTCTTTTATATTAGGTATATGTATATAAATCATGATATAGATATTTTGTAACTTCTAATATAGTAATTCAAGTTTTGGTGTCATAATATAAGAACTACACATTATAAATTTGTCTTCATTAATACTTATGAGAATTTGGGGGCATATATCATTACTTTTCTATTAAAAGGGGATGGATTTGTAAGTCAATTTGAATACAAAGGCTGATCCATAGAAATTTTTTAGTCTTGTGGACATTAAAATCATTATCTTCTTCTTCTTCTATGGTTGAAAGATGTGTAGAAATCACAACATAGATATTTAACAAATTCTAATGTAGTATTTTAAGTTTTGATGTCATAATATGGGAATTGTATGTTACAAATTTTCCTTGATTAATACTTATAAGAAATTGGGGTCATTTATCATTATTATTTCAAAAAAGGGGATGGATTTGTAAATCAATTTGACTACAAAGGCTAATCCATGGGTTATGTTTAACCTTGTGGGTGTTAAAATCATCATCACCTCATTCTTATTATTGGAAAGATGTATACAAATCATGACACATATATTTAGTAGCTTCTAATGCATATCATAACATAGAAACTATATGTTAAAAATGAAATGTTCTTTATAAGTTGTTCAGTGAGAGGGCTTATGAGAAGTTAGGGGGTGTTTATCATTAATTTTTTGTGAAAATGATGGATTTGTAAGTTAACTTTACTACAAAGGTTGATCTCTAGAGTACATTTAGATTTGTAGATGTTAAAATCTCCTTCCTCTTCTTCTACTACTATGTTGGAAAGATGTATAGCAAAAGTGACACAGATGTTTAGCAACTTCTAATGCAGTTCTTTGAATTTTTATAATATGTTCTTACACTAAATGATAAACTTTGTATAAGTTTTTAAATGAGGGGTTTTTGAGAAGTTGAGAGTAATCATCATCATCTTTTGTAGAAAAGAAATGGAATTGTAAAAGTCAATTTGATCACTGATAAACAATGTATTGTCTCATGGACGATAAAAGTCTTCTTCGTCTTCTTCCTCCCCCTCCTCCTTCTTCTTATAGAATATGTTCCACAGAATTCTAGAAACTTCTCATGTAGTAGTTCAAATCTTGATGCCTCAATCTACTAATTATCTTGATAAATATACATATGATTATTTTCAAAGTTATGCTATATGTCAAAAGTATTTTGATAAATATGTACAAAAGTGTTTTGAAAAGTATGTTGAAATTCTATATTTAAAAAATATATTAAAAAGTGCTCATAAATACCATTATTAAGACAATTACAAGCAATTTGAATTCAATTTCCACAGTTTCAAAATAAATAATGCTTTATGTAATGGACTTAGTGAATAAAATTAAAAAAATTAATCCTTTTGTAAGGGATTTTTGGTTATTCTAATAATCAATTTCATTCTAGTTTGTGTTTATTGAGCATTAGTCTATTGTAAGTGATTTGTAGATACAGTTATGCGAAAAAAATAAAAATCAACAACTATGCATCAAACTGTGTTCTATAATCATGATGAAAAAGATGAGTTGTAGGAGAAGGATGGAAAAGAGAAGCAATAAGAGAAAGAACATGAAGAGGTGTTGCAGCTTCACTCGTTCCATCAACACTAAACCAAGTGAGAATAAAGGACAAATTTATCAAAAGTATTTATAAAATGTTAAATATTTTGTTATTAAAACTATAGAAATATAATAGTCGCATAAATGTAATTAATAAAAGGTATTTTTCTTTTAGTACATATCTACTTACCTATTTATGTGTTAATAAGTACATGGTAGTTTAGGTAGATAGTAGAAAATGATGTTTATATAGGAATCAAAAAAAATGTTGCAATGAAAGCTCAAGAAAAATAATAGAAATATTTTATTTATACATTTGTTAAAGGACATTAATACTTAATTTTTTTTGGGTCAAACTTTGTTAATTTATATTTTTTTAATTGAGATTTAATTATCTTTTATTTTATGAAAAGATAAATATATTAACAAATTATATAGATAATACACAAATTTTAAAAAGGTGATGACTAAATATTATAACCAAAAAAATCTATGAAATAATTCAAACGTAAGATCAAATTAAATTATTATGCAGGAGCCGAAGAAATTGCTATGTTTGATCAAGAGAGGACACATAATTTGTGACCTCCCAAGTATAATTAAAAATAAAGGATGACTGGCCAAATGTCTAAAATAATTTTCCATTCTTTATAGATTTGAAGAAAATAGATGAACTCAATTTTTTGTAAAAGGAAAGAAAATCTATTTCAACATAAGATACCAATTTTCAAGAAAATTCTTTAAACCTTCCATTATTTAGTAAGGAGGCCAAAACCTTATAATTCATCTCACAAATCACCTTATTCAAACGTAACTCATAAGTATATTTAAAAGCCATACGATGTGCCCATTTTACCATCTAATTGCATCTAGATCCCCACTATACTGAAATTGCCATATGAAAAGAACTGATAGTGTTACTTTTGAAAAATAGATATTGTAATGTCCATATTTAAAGCATCAAAGGAGGAGACCATTTTACTTCAATATTCACCTTATTATAAGGTTTGATGGTAGAGATGCAAGTGGATTTAATTAAGTCAATAGGTTTGTTATTGAGAAAAGTGTGGTCAAGTTGCTCTGATTTATCGACGTTGTTGGATGCTTGAAAATAAATTTTAATGGCTTGGAAAACACATATCACATTCCATTGGATAGAGTATCTCTATATCAATTCAAAATTTGTGGCCTCCCCAATGTCCCATCATGTTTTGGAATGGGCATCTTTCACGAAATGGCTATGCAACCGATTGAATGATTGTTAATTATAATTTATTAATTATTTAAAAATTAAAAAACACTTAGCATATCATTTTAATTTGACATTAAATGATAAATAAATATCTATTCTATCAGTCGGGTAGACACTACCCATCTTTCACATCTCCCCGTATATTTGGGATGTTGATGTGGTTTGGACATTTATCGATATCTATGCACTATAGTTCCAATATAATGCAATTACTAACTCCAATACAATATTGGTGTTGTCTTGAATTTAGCATACATATTTTTAGCTTCATTCAACATTCTTATTTGGTATGATACACATCTTTATAAGGAGGAATTTTACTTTTGAATTTTTCTAATATTTAAGTTATAAAAAAGTTTAAATTCTACAAGAAACCTATGATTTATTAGATTAATTCTTAATTTTTAATTGTTATTAAAAACACGCACAACAATGTTGGAAATAAAATTTATGAGATAGCATTTTAAAAATAAATTTTAATTTTAAATTTAATTATTTAATATTATAAATTGGAAAACAGTTTTATTTGTATTCTATTATCATTCTTATAGGTTTACTTTTTATTCTATACATTTGCAGATCTATATTTATAAAACTTAGCAAGTTATTTATGAATTATAATACACATATATATGTATGTATTTGAAACATATAAAGACATTATTTAAAATAAGTAAATAAATAGCTATCTTGATATATTCAAACTATATATAAAAATAAGATTACTAAAGTAAGAAATAAATTGAATATATTTTAGTGGTGATTCTATAAGAAATCATTGAAAACATATAAAATTGATGAGAATAAGTTTGGATTTCACATATGAATTCATGTCACACTAATATGTTCCTACTTGCTAGATTGAAGAGACTTTGTAACTCTGGCCCCAATAAAGGTAAGTCTATCATATACATCTTGATCAAGGATCAAGGGTAACTTGCCAAATGATAATTTGTTTTGTACCATCTATCTAACCTTTGTAATTTTTTTCATAACACTTTGAAATTAAATTACCTTCATCAACCTAAATTAAAAAAATGAACATTTGGAAGCATTTGAGTTCGGATTAGGGAAAAAAGTTGTGCATAGTTATGTGAATAAAGGAGTAGCTCTAGGAATGAGAGGGAATGTTAAAATGATTGATATTGGAAGAAAAAGTAAATTGGAACCTTGATCTTGAAAGTACATCAAAAAATAAAGGAATAAGGAAATGTTTGAATCCAACATTCAAACAATTATTATTTGAATTCAATATTCCAAAGAAAACATTGCATTCTCCATGTTGTTGTGAACTTGAGTTTTCATTGTGTGATCAATAGTTGTGTGTTTGGGCATATCCCAAAGCTTTACTCCAAATCATAGCAAGTTTTAAAATTAAAGACCTATCAAGAGATACAAAGTTCTAAAGGAGATTCTATATTGGGTAAGAGGAAAATGAGATAATGCTTGAAATTGTAGAGGACTTACATATAATACAACATAGAGGAGTTGATAGAGGAAGAGGGGTGCAAAGAGAATAAATCCCCTTGAATTATGGAGATGTTGATAGGAATGGGTATTAAGATTAAATTCTTTGAGATAGCACAATGTAGAGAAGTTCATGTTATGTATCTAATTTCATGATTAATTATTTAAACTCTTTACAAAAAAGGTCATGTTATGCTTGAAATATGGAGAGGGGGAGATCTAGATAGAAATAGAAATATGCAAATTTAGAGGGGGAAATAGTTAGAGAGAAAGAGGTAAGCAAATAGCGATAGAGGGGGAGATATAGGTGGAGATGGATATGGAGAAAAAGGATAGAGAATAAAATGAATAGATAAAGAGAGAGGACAAAGGGGTAAATAAGCATGGTAGGGATAAACATATGTAGAGGATAATAAGCAAAGAATGAGATAGTGAAAAATAGAGAAATGAAGATAGAGATAGGAAGTGATCTATAGAGAGATATAAAGAGGGATGTGTATAAGGATGAGAAAGATGTAGAGATAATGTGTGTGTATGTACATGTGTGTGAGTGCATGCATGTTAGAGAGAGAGAGAGAGAGAGAGAGAGAGAGAGAGAGAGAGAGAGAGAGAGAGAGAGAGAGAGAGAGAGATTGTGTGTGTGTGGGCATGTGCATTCACGTGTGTGAGACATAAGGAAAAAATGTGACATGTAGAGAGGGGGGGAGATTAAGGAAGAGAGTGGGTATGGAAGATATAAAAATAGAAATAAGAAAGAATAAAAGAGGTATATGTGTGTGTGTGTGTGTGTGTGTGTGTGTGTGTGTGTGTTTGTATATATATATATATATATATATATATAATATATATATATATATATATAAGAGAGAGAGAGAGAGGATGAGATGGAGGGATGAACAAAGAGACAAATTCTTAGTTGACCTTCCATGCCTTTGTGACATACACATTGCACATTAAGTTGTAATTGCTAGTATTTAATATTCACAATTGCATTGTAAATAGTTATGAATTATTAGAGTTTAGATATTTGTTCTATTTAATTATTTGGGATTCATTATATATTAAAATAGTTTACAAATATTATACAGAACATTGTAAAGACAAATATAAATATGAATAAGATGTCTATAATATAAAATAATATAACATTATTTAAAAAGTAATTATATTGTAATTTTAATGCAATAATTGTGAGAGTATAAATTTTTAAAAGATTATATGTTATACACAAATAATATATTTATAATTAATTCTAAAGTGGTCATGCATTTAATTGAAAGCCTCATTAATAGTTTAGTTTGGGAGGGTGTAATTCAAACCCTCTTTATATATGCATTCCTTAGCAATCTTTAATCTATCAAATGGAGGAGTTTTTTAAATTTGTTTTACTATCTCATATAGAGCATTAGATTGAGAGTATTCAAATTTAAAGGTACCTTTTGCCAAAATATTGGATATAAATTTAATCTTAAATTTTAAATAATTATTCTAATTAAAAATTATATTATATTTTAATATTTGTGAATGAGATGACCTAATATTTAAGGTTAGAGTAACTAAATATTAAAATTATATATGTACAGATCTTAATCAAACATATTCTAGACCTCATAACTTTAAAATCCAAACCAACCAACCCTTAATATGGTTAGAGAATAAGATGAAACATTTTTACAAAGTAAATATTCTTTGTATTTGTCAACTAGGAAAGCTTATCTTAATCAATAGATTTGTAGATGTTTATTATATTTAATTTAGTGGAAAGATTATATATTTTTCACATTTGAAAAGACTAGGTTGTTTATTTAAGAGAAGAAATAAAATTACAGGGATAGGGAGATATAGGAAGGAATAAGGAGAGATACATTAAGGAGAGTGAATAGGATCGATGATATGAAGATAGAAGAGATATAAAGAGGTCAAAATTTTGCTATTGATTAAATATAGAGAGAAATGAAGTGTGTGTGTGGGGGGGGTGGGGGGGGGGGAGAGATGGGAGGGAGATAAATATGAAGGGAAAGAAAAAGAAGAAGGAAGTAGAAGGAGGAGGAATAGTAAGAGGAGAGAGGAGAGTGGGGAAATAAAGAGATAGAATAAAGATATTTGAGGTTATAGATAGTATAAAGATAGTTGTGATATTGCTATCAGGATTTAACTATGTAGTATTCGAGTCAAAATCATTGACACATGTTTCATGAGTAGTGATTCAACATGAATCCATCTCTCATGAGTATATAGATATATAGATACTTATAAAATATCAAAGATAAATAGAGAAAATAGAATATAGATAATGTAGAGATGATGAGATAGAGACAACTTCAAATTATCGATTTCAAATATCTAGTTTGCCCAGATTTTATATCTAGAAAATAATAGTTAGAGGGATAAATAATTAAAATTAGAGACAAAGAGAAAGTGAGTAAGATGAATAGTATAAATAAAAAGAGGGGTGAAGAGGTGAAAATATTGATAGAATTTTTTTAAAAAAAGATATTGAAACATAGGGAGAGATGGTGTATGGATAGATGCAACATAATAGAATATTAAACTGGAGGATAATTATGAAGGGAGAGACAAAGAGAAGGGTAATGACATGGAGTGAAATATAAAGAACAAAGCAAGGAGATAAAGGGAGCTCAAATGATTAAGATATAAGAGGTGTTGGATAGTGGACATGTAAATATATAGATAAGGCACATGCATAGAATACGTGAAAGATAAATCAAGGAAATAGGCTATAAATACATAGGAGAAAACATTAAATAGGGAAGAGGTAAAATAGAGACATAGTGTCATGTCCAAAATATATATGGGCAAAACACACAATTTTTTATTTTTTTTTTAAAGTTAAAAACTAAACTACTCTAAGTTTGATATGTTGGAGTTCAAAGTTAAAGTATAGGTTCTCTACATTACATCTTAAGATTATAAAATTGAGGAGAAATAAATTGTTAATTAGAACTCTAGCTATAAGATTGATATTAACATTTGATTCATTAATTCATTAGCCTAACATAACCTTGTTTTAAACAAAACATACTTGTTGGTTAAAAACTTTACTTAATTTAAATCTAAATTAATCAATCTGCAGACAACTACACTATTAGAACTAATTTTATAAGATAAGATATAACTACACAATGTACTTGAAACCCTTTGGATATACTAATTAAATTTGTTAATTAATTAAAACTAATTTTTAGATAAAGTTAATGTATCTAATTTCAACCACACTATCCTTTGAACTAAGGTAACTTAATTTATTAAATTTTATCATTTAAGTGGAAAACTTAATTACACTAACATGAAAATATTTAAAATTAAACTAACTAAACAACATGCATACCAACTATACTATCTAAATATATATAAGGGAAAATACTCAACTATCTTCTAACAATAATTGTGATAATTTTGAAACTTATTAACAAGTAATGATAACCACTTCACTTATACTACACTATCTTACCTAACTAACTAATATCCACCAAAATATTAAATTAATCTACATAACATATATCCTAAATTAAAACTCAAACTAGAATAATAAAACAACTTACAATTAACAACATTACCAAATGATACTAATCTCTAATATTTAAAACCATTGCAAATACAATGTAAAACTAATTAACTTTAAAACTTTAACAATACAGAACAACTAAAATCTAAGTAACCAATTAACATTTCTAAACATTAGAATATTGAATAACTGATATTCAAACAACATAAACTACACATTACTAACACATAACTAAACCATATTTAATATAGACTAACTATCACCTAAACTAAGACAAATTTAAACATAATACAACAATCCTAAATCTACCTCCAAACTTAATTAACAATAACTGCTGATATTAATCCATGAATAAATGTACATGATAAAATTATACCAATTGTTAAGACTAAATTTTAAATGACAAACAAACTAAACTAAAATAAGGTAACTAACATTCTAACTTAAATGAATTTATTCTAAAACCAACCTAACATCTAATCCTACTAAACCAATACTTAAACTAACAATCTTAATACAAAACTGACTTACTATCTTAAGCATAGCATCCTACACTAACTCCTAATTAAACAATACCCTAACTCACCCTTAACTAACTTACACTTGGCAGAGGGGACAAGTGGACTATCCCATCCACTTTCCCCATTCTCCC
The DNA here is from genome assembly GCA_028749045.1 of Cupressus sempervirens. Taxonomy (NCBI): domain Eukaryota; kingdom Viridiplantae; phylum Streptophyta; class Pinopsida; order Cupressales; family Cupressaceae; genus Cupressus; species Cupressus sempervirens. The sequence continues at coordinate 489,288,333 of CM053788.1, read as the reverse complement.
AAGCAAGGACACGCTACCCTAGGATGCTTGGCACGCTACCCAAGGAGTTGGAGCACTGCCCAATAATAGTCCACCTTAAGGGAATGTTGGAGATCCCAACAAGGAAGGTGGTGTCAGTGAAAGAAGGTTAAACCTTAGCTTGGGTTGAAAGCTGCCCCACCCACTTGCCTTGAACATCCACCAAGGAAGTGACACGATGTCCCAGGATTGAAATTCATAGTCCAAGTACACTCTCTCCCCAGGAAGTACACTTGGGATGGTAGAGGGGTGAGGGAATAAGAGTTTTGGAATAATAACAGACTGCACACCATTAATGTCTTTTTCCATTCAAATTGCCATATCTCATGGGTCAAGGCAAGATGTTGACAAGAATTCATTGGCTATGAGGGGAGTTAGAATTAATTACATTGTCCTAAGAAATATGACTAGCCTTACCTTATGTTTGTATAGACATTGAAGCCTAAGGTCACAAGGGTTAATAGCAATCAAGTCTAGTGGTTAGGTTAGGATAGCTATAAGTTGGTAGTGAATGCATAAAGTTTTGCTAGTGAGAGGTGTCACAAGATGACCATTTGATATTTTAGTTGTAAATGCATTTAATTTATAATCCTTTTTTTTAAAGATTTAACATTGATTTTTAGTTGCAATTCAAGGAATAATTCAAAGGACATTCTCTATGACCTAGGGTGGATTAATTTATTTTTTCCATACATTTTCTAGAGAGGTTTTTAGACCTAGAGATGCAAATTTTTTTTGAAAGCCAAATTTGACCAAGTGTTGGCATAATTTTCTTTGCTATATATTTATCTTTATCTCAAGAGTGCATTCAAGCCTAATGACAACATAGATTTCTTTAACAAGTATCATAATCCAAGGTTGTGCATAGGGTTATATTTTTTTCTTTCATCTTATAATTTATGTTTTATTTATTCATCATACATCAAGGTGTATGTTCCTCTATTTTTTGAATTCAAGGAAATACATAATCTCTTGATCAATTGATTTTGTTCATAATGAAACTTAACAATGAATGTGATAACTTTGTGATCACAATGTAGGATTTTGATTACATTTAATACTTAGACATCAATTTGGAAACTTCATCATAACAAATTGCCTTCCATTAACATAATTGAAAACTTGAAAATTCATAATTCAAAGACATTATCTATCATCCATTTTCTCACATACATATGCATAATTTGAAATCACACAAGAGCAACACAAGGTGGTTTTCATAATCTTTGTCTTTCTCTATTATTCATCCTGGTTCAAGGCTCCATCGGGAAAGAACCAATAAGAAAACCTGATGTCTTTGCAAATACATCAAATTCAAATACATTTTACATAATATTACAATTCAAAAGAATCTCTTCAAAAATCCTTCACAAGTATCTCTTCCAATACCTTCAAAACTTCAAGGAAACACAAGGAGAAGACAAGAGCTGACCCAGGGTGAACATCACAACATCAAGAGTAATTTTAAGCATACACCCCAACTCGATTTTGCACAATAGGTCCAAACTTAGAACCTGACTAGGGGGGAGGTGGATTTTCTAAATGGGAGATGTCAATCACCATGCCATAACATAGCCCTTTTGAGGCTAAAACTTCAAGAACTTCTGTTCTCCTACAAGACCCTTTGTCATTCCTTTCCATATTCAAGAATTCACAATATCAACAAGGCATGTGATGACAAGTAGGGGCCCATACACCCTACCCTCTTTAGCTCCTCTCACCTTGAGAGGAGACTCTACGCCATTGAAGTCCAACTAAGGCCCTACCCCTGTACATGGCCAGTTCTTCCCTATCCAAGGGTGAGTGATGCCAAAACAATCCCCATGAAATCCCCTCAAAACAATTCATCTAGACAAGCATAAGAATGCATCAAGAAAAAACAAAAAATCCCTCCAAATCCAACCCAACACACAAGCAAGCAAAAAAAAGAACAACACAATACTTTGAGCAAGATTCAAGCATGAAAAACATGAAGAACAAAACCAAAAGAGTGAAGAACTCCTACCTTTACCAAAAGAGTTATGGCAAAAATGGTGGGTTGAGAAGAGCTTTTCCCTTTCTTCCTTCAATCTTCCAATTTTCTCCAAATCTAGAGATTGGGTAACAACCCCAAAACTACTCCACAATCCTCTAAGTATGATCCTTAACTCAAGTAGGCTTCCAACAAACTCAAGATGGAGCTTGAGTCACCAACACATGGAGGAGACAATGAATTTTTGCAATCCATCAAAAATAGGGCTTTTGAGTGACCCTAAAAGTCAAACTAAGGGGCTAAGGGGGTGGAAAGTACTCCCCACCCATACCCTTACCCCTAGGGCACTTAAATTTAAAGATTTTAAGCCTTAAAGACTTAATAGGGACAACTAAAAGCTAGGAGAATAATAAAATCAAATAACAACCTTTTAAAGATAGACAACGCAAGGATAGCACATTTAAATAAGGGGTTCAATTCTATCTTTCCTTTAGGTTTCCTGGCTACATGTCCTACACACTCATTGCACACATCAGTAGGGTCAAGAAATCACATGCATTAGGAAATTTATGTATAAGAAAAATCATATAAATTAAACATCCATTTTCTAAAATTCAATTGTTTATCTTATTCTATTCATTAAATTGGGAAATTTGATGTGTTAGTTTTGCACTCATTCACTTCATCATCATACATGTTCATAAAGTGTTAAATGATGAAATCAATATATGAAAGTAAAGCATCACTCATCATAAATATTGTAATAATGTTTAGTGCATCAATAAAGTTCTGACATATCGAGTCATGAGTATCAAAATAATAATGTATCATCAGTGCTAGGATGGGTCGGGGTGAAACCTCACACACACAGAGAGAAAAGAGTGTCTAGGTTTGTGAATAAGAGAGATATAATAATAGGGGTATTGAAGTAGACATGGAGATTTTATGAATAACTATTAAAAGTATCATTAAATATATACAAGACTAGTGCTAGTTTAACACACCTATACTATGATATTGCACTATTCAAGAAATCTAATTTCCATCAATCTTGACTTCAATGATAACTACAACTATCAAATCTTTCATATGAATCTATTACAATGATAAAACCCATTGATAATGAAAAAATAAATTTTCCTAATTAATAAATTTTCACACAATTAAATTTTAATAATAATAGTGTATCCATAAATTCAACCTAAGTTATTTGAATCCATAATTACTATGTGAATCCATAATTGAATGCCTAGTAAATATACAATCTAATGAAAATAAAAAATGAAAACCCTTCATTTCTTGTTTTATTGAAGTAACAAAGTATATGTAATAAATACACCAATCTAATGATCTGAGAAAAGAGCAAAGCTATAGGAACCAAGTCCTAATTAAAGATAATACATCACACATCAACAAAAATGTAGAAAAGAAACCAATCACAATAAAATTTGAAAAATCAAATCTCATTTGTTATCCATATCTCAAGAAATGATACACCTAATTTACTAACAAATTTAGCATAACATTAAATTACTGATTCTATTGCAAGAATATCACATCATTTGAACTATGGTGAAATATAATGTAAATACATCACTTGACCATCATGCACATGAACAATAGTTCATAACCAACTTTTAAGTTTACAATATCTAATAATCAGCATTACATCAATAGAATAATATTGTACATCATTGCTAAGATAAGGATACAAGGAAAAAAAAAAAAAAGGGTTATGAAACTTGACAGGTTCTCTGAAGTGTATTTGGTCTCCAAAGGCCATAGATGTCATACATTTGCTAACTGAGACAAGAGTGTGGCCTAAGTGCTTTTACCTCACCAACCACAGAGTCTTTACTCCCCTGGGATTCTTCCTGGCATGAAGAATGCCCCAACCTTGGCACAAGAAGCCTAGCTTCTTAGAACAAGATGGATTAGATGGATCTAGTGCCACCATGAAACATACTATGTGCATCAATGTGCCTAGCAACCTAATGACAAAATGTGGCAGGGAAAAGAAAAGAACACTACACATCTACCCACATGTAGTGAAAGAAAAATTGTAACATATATACTCACATGTACATTTCTTCTAAACTAATGCATATCCACACATTTGCAACATTGAAAGTAAGCATAGTCACATACATATACTATATTTTAGAACCAACACACTTAAATGCAATAAACAATGGCTTGGCCAAGCACTAAATTCATGAGTATTATTGAAAAGAGAGACAAAACATAATGAATCCTACTTTTCAGAATCTAATAGATTGAGAGAATGAAAACAAAATGCATCCATCCGACCCTCCCTTATGCCACATTGCACCCTTCCATGAGGTAGTAAACCCCATACACATGACAATAAGAAAAAATAACCATTTCAAAATCTAACTCAAAATAATTGGGTTTCAGCATGATCAACCAACTTGGTAAAAAGTAAACAATATTTCATCAGTGTAACAAGTGATTAGCTATAAGGTAAGCCTTTATCTATTTTTAGATGCAAAGAAAGACAATAAGATTTAGATTTTAAAGACTAGACATTTCACTTCATCACTTATAATTCATTTAACTTTGAATTTATGATTCATATTCAACATAATTAACTCTTTAAATTCATAAACATAGCTGAAAAAAGTCGCATTCAAAGAATAGTAATAGTTCAACTTCATGGACATAGCTAGAACAAGTCATAATCAACAATTAATAACAGTTCAACTTCATGAGCATAGCTAGAATAGGCCACAATCAGAAATTAATAATAGTTCACCTTCATGAACATAGCTAGAACAAGCCACAATCAACAATTAATAATAGTTCATCTTCATGAACATAGCTGGAACAAGCCACAATCAACAATTAATAACAGTTCATCTTCATGAACATAGCTGAAACAAGACACAATCAACAATTAACAACAATTCATCTTCATGAACATAGCTGGAACAAGCCACAATCAACAATTAATAAAGAGGTGTCAATCTACATCATGAAAGGTTTCTAGAAGCAAATAGTTTAATACAATATCTGATTTAACAAATGCTAAGAGAAACTTGAACAACCATTGTATATAAAATTAGAGATTTACATTTGTATGCCTTTCTATAGGCACCACACTCATTAAAGCAGCAAGAAAATGTCTTGTCAAAAAAGTGTGTGTGTGTGTGTGTGTGTGTGTATGGGCTAAGCACATACTTGATATCTATGAAATTCCTAGAAGTATTTCTACTAGTCTTGCTTAAGAATTTCTAAAGTAGATTCAAAACTTCTAGATTTGGTGATAAAGGTTTCTTATTAAAAAAAATTATAAGATAATCTGGCATTGCTGGTACCATTCTACCAACCATATCATACAAAAATTTCATTAAACAAAATGTAGTGGAACCTACCAAAAAAAATCATTCCAAGGGAAAAATATGGAAATGAAGCAATAGGTCAAACTTTTCAATATAACCAAGCTACTGTAGGGTTTCATTAAGTTAGTACATGCGTTAGCAAGATAACCCTAACACAAGTAGTGCAATTTCAAAAAATACTAAGCATTTCATAAAGTAATTACACACAACAACCATCGATAGGGTTCAGTCACAACAATTGAAAAACATTCCTGAATAAGAAAAGAGCTCTTCCATTGCAAATAAATGAACCACAAAGTAAAGAAAAACTTGGTGAAAATGTAGCTGGTAGTTGTTTCTACCTAGATGCCTTGAATTCCTCTCTTTGACTCAGCTTCTTACCCTCTTATTTCCTCTGCTCTTCTCCATCGTTCCTTCCCCACATACTCTAGCTACCTCCAACTGTTCCTTCCCTTTCCTTTGGATGTTTCCAACAATTACAGTCTATCCTCTTCTCATAAGGGCCCTCCTCTTCTTTCACACACCCCCACCTCCCCCACTCTTCTAGCCATCACTACTCTTTCCTTCTTGTTTTCCTCAGAGACTTCCCTCCAAAATTTTTGAGAAGGATCCTCTTTCAACATTAGCAAGAGCCCCCAAATCAATGCCCACAACCTCATTTTCCTACACCGTTGCAACTTCTTGTCGAGAACTCTTGAATGATGATGCCTTCCATTATCATTGACCCAATTTGGGTGTATTCATGTTTTTAACTCTAAGGTAATTTTAGAATACATGAGCATACATTTACATCATAAAGATATTTTATTTTATAGAGGTTAAAACACCAAAAGAGGTATATCATAGCTAGGTGTTAATTAATTTTATTTTATTTTATTTTTAAGACATGTTCATCTATAATATTGAAATATTGTGTAAAAGAATAAGTGACAAAACACACACACTTAAATATTTCCATGAAAGGTATTAGGAAATAAAGAAAACAAAAAAATGAGATATATATATATATATATATATATATATATATATATATATAATGAAATATTTCATGGTTTCTAAGTGATTGTGTGTGTTGCTACACAAGCTGATCCACCCATCCACTTCAAAGAGGCTAACACTCTCTACCTCAACCACACTCTTGTATAGTCAATCTTGCAACCACTCAGACACTTGCAACAAGGAATGAGTTAGTGACCAAGATAATATGGTCAAATATAAAACATTAAAATAAACTTATGAATGACATACCATGAATCATATAATCGGATCATATAAGGAATGTAACATATCATCTCAAACATATATTCATCTATGCACCATATTAATCATAAATCCCATTGCATAAAGGAAATTAAGTTCAAAACTTAGAAATTAGCTTAAATATTCTTTAATTATCGTTAAACCAAAAAGGATTTACTGGTATAACTTTAAATCGATCGCCACATAAGTGTCTGATAAGAATTCTATAAAATGAGGCCCAACATCCCTCCCCTCTAGGAAGAAGCATCATCTTGATGTCAATCACAAAAAAATAAGTGCACACACACATCAAAACTGATATATAACTGATACAAAGCAAGCTTAACAAAAAGATGGGGAATGGATTTCTATAAATCCTCTGCATCCTCCAAATGGCACTATCTACATCAAATTGGTCCTATTGGACCTTGTACTAGAGGATGTCCATGTCTCGTACCCTGATGGTACACTACTCAATGAGTGAGGTGGGTTTAACTACCATTACCCTTGGATCCTATACCTATAATGCATGCTAGTCAAGCACATGAGATATATCAGGATGATATAGCTTAAGAAAAGAAACATGGAAGATGTTATGAATGCAAGGTAAAGTAGGTGGCAGAGAAAGTCGATAAGAAACTATTTTGATAACTTCTAAAACCTCAAATAGGCCAAAAAATCTTAGAGCAAGCTTTGAGCTCTTGCCAAATGAGATTGAACTCTTATGTGGTATAACCCTTAGAAACACCTTATCCCCAATCTAAAACTGGTGGAAAGTGCATTTCTTTTTAGGATAACTCTTCTGATGATTTGCTACCTCTTTCAACCTACAACTACAAATTAAGATAACCTACTCTTCCATCTCTTTTAGCATCTTAGGGCCCACAATACCCATGTCCTCTGCCCTATCCCAACTGATAGGAGTTTGGCACTTCCTTTTGTAAAGAACCTCAAATGGAGCCATACCTAAAGAAGAATGATAGGAGTCATTATAGGAAAACTCCATCAATGGAAGATACTCCTCCCATTTGTACTATCCATCCATGTAGTACATGCATAAAAAATCTTCAAGCACCTAATTCACCCTCTCAATTTTCCCATCAATCTCAGGGTGGTAAGTTGTGCTAAAATTCAGGCGTATACCCAAAGTAGATTTTAAGGTTTTCCAAAACCTTGAATTAATTTAGGTATCCCTATCAAAGATGATGGTTTCTAGAATACAATGTAGTCGAAAAATCTCTTAGATAAACTTTCTTGCCAAAACTGGAGATCCGTCCTTCGGACTGCCAAGAATGAAGTGGGAAACTTTTGTTAATTTTTTGACCATGAACAAGATGACATCATGCTTGCATTGATTCATGGGCAAACCTTGTACAAATTCCATGCTAATAACCTGTCATTTATACTATGGAATCTCATGTGGGTACAAAAGACCTACTGGATGGACATGCTTAGCCTTAACATATTGGCATTCCAAACACTGGGCCACATACTCTGTCACATCCTATTTGAGTCCTAATCGAAAGCATAAAGGTCTTAAATTAGTCATCATCTTGTTTACCCCTGGCTTACTTGAAAATGGAGTGCAATGCATCTCCTCAAGAACAACTTTTTGCAACCCTTCACAGTTGGGAACATATATCTAGTTCTAGTACTTAAGCATACCATCATCATCAAATCATGAATCAGAGGCATCAGTGTCCAAAACTAACTTTACCCATTCATAATGGGTATCTCCAAGAAGGTGCTAAAGAATATACTCTCTCATATGAGTTTGAGATGTAGTCATAGCAGTGATATGCCATAATACCTCCTATGACTAAGTGTATATGCTACCCTATTCTCTTTGCCTTTACTATGTACTCTATGCACAAAATCATATTCACTGAGGAATTCAAGCCACTACCTCTATCTAGCATTCAAGTTAGGTTGAGTGAAAATGTATCTCAATCCCATATGTTCAGTTTTAAGCTCAAATGGCTTCCTCAATAACTAATGCCGCAACATCTACAAAGCATGTACTATTATAGCCATTTCTGAGTCATGAGGAGCATAATTTACTTCATGCAATTTGATCTTCTTGGACTTGCAAGCAACAACCTTACCGCCCTGCATTAATACACCACCAAGCCCATCTCTTGAAGCATCTATTGTGACAGCAAAGTGTCCATTAGGATTTGGTATAACCAAGATAGGAGCAGTAGTAAGCCTTTGCTTAAGAAATTGAAAGGCTTTCTCACATGCTTCTGTCCACTCAAATCTTTTACCCTTGCACTAAAGAGATGTAATCGGTGCTAGTATGCTATAAAATCCCTCAATAAATTTCCTATAATACACAAAAAGACCCATAAAACTCCTAACTTCTCTTATATTTTGTAGAATTGGCCATTCAAGGATAGTTTTTATCTTTGCAAGGTCCACTACTATGCCATTAGCTAATAAAATGTGCCCTAAGTAGTGGATCTTCTTCTGATAAAATGAGCACTTGGAGAGTTTTCTATATAGTTTTATCTCTCTCAGGCACTACAAGACTAGGTGCAAGTTATTTTCATGCTCTTCAAAATTCTTGGAGTATATTAATATAGCATCAATAAATAACTCCACAAATTTATCAAGACAATCTTTGAATATGTTGTTCATTAGGTTCATGAAAGTGGCAAGTGTGTTTGTCAGTCCAAAAGGTAAGACTACAAACTCATAGTGCCCATACCTTGATCTAAAAGTTGTTTTAGGCATGTCTTCCTCCCAAATCCAAAGTTGGTGATATCTGAATCTCAAATATATTTTTGAAAATACAATAGCTCCCTTCATCTGATCAAAAAGTTCATCAATTCTTGGGAGAGGATATCGATTTTGTTATGGTCACCTTGTTAAGCATGCAATATAATCAATGCACACCATTAAGGTACCATCTTTCTTCTTGATGAAGATTATAGGAGCTTCCCACAGTGATACACTAGGTCAAATGAAATCTTTATCCAAGAGTTCATGTAGTTGAGTGTTCAACTCATACATCTATGTGCAAGTCATGTGGTAGAGATCCTTTGATTGCGATTCTGCTCCTAGCACAAGATCTATGGAGAAATTGAACTCCCTCTTAGGGGTTAGTTTGAGAAAATCATCCAAAAACACATCTCCAAATTCCTATAGGATAGGATGATCCTTGAAATGAGGTGGAATCTCTTGTAGATTCTTGACATGGACAACATATAATTGGCAACCCTTCCTCTTTGCTTTCTTCAATTGCATTGCTGAAATTTATCTCAATTCAAATGGTCATTTGACACCATTTACAATCACTGAGTGACCTATGCCATTGAGGCATTCAATCAACTTATCCTGATAGTTTGCAAAATATTTATGCTCACTTAACCAATTGATACCTAGGATGAAATCATATGAGCCCAAAGGTTCTACATATAGGTTGACTTCTATTGGAAAACTAGGGAGTTCCAACTCACTACAAAATAAGCATTGTTCTATCCTACATTCAACCCTATTACCATATTCTACAGTCCAAGGTTCAACCATGAGACCAGCTCTAACAAGTATCTTAGAAACTATCTTAGTATTTAGAAAGCATTCAGTAGCAGTAGTATGTATAAGGATAGAAATAGGGTAACCAAAAAGTCTACCAATCATCTATATAGGTGTAGCCTGATAATCTACTTGCCTATGATAAATTGTAGCATGAATGTAGTGTTGTGGTGGAAAGTCCTTGTTAGATAATTGTGGAGACTTAGTGGCAAAATGGTTACTGCTATAGACAAAGCATCCTATCCTAAGACCTCTCTTGTCATTATTCCTATTCTGATTACCCCTGTTATTTCCATTCCTTCCATTTCCATTTCTATTATTTTGGCTCTTGTTGCTATTCCAATTTGATGAAGGGCCACACTACCCGTACCAACTCACAACAAAAAATGCAACAATATGGAGATAGAGAGATGACAAAAATGCTTCATAAAGCATCCATTAATACTTGAAATCCATTAGAAGAGATTACATTTGAAGAGCTTACAATGCAAGAACTTCTATTTCTTGGACTTCCTTACAAGAGATTACATACAAAGAGCTTCTACTTGAAGAGCTTCACTTGAAGAGCTTCACTTGAAGAGCTTCACTTGAAGAGCTTCTATTTCTCCAACTTGATTACAAATGATAATAAGCCTTGCTTAAATAGGCACTTCTAACCCAAGACATTACAAACACAACCAATGTGAGATAAAATGTAAATACAACTACCTTTAAATAAATATTAAATTCCCACCCAAATACAACTAAGCACCCAACAAATATTAAATACATGATTTAAGGATCTTTCCACAAACTTCTAAAATGCCACCTACACACCTCGATTAATGGAATGAGAACTATTTTCCTATTTATGCCACCCATGCACCTTGAAAATAGAAATTCCTTTTTTTATTCTTCTTTTCTCATAGTTTTTGACAAAGATACTAAATTTGTGGGGTATTTCTAGAGGACATTGTGGAAGAAGTTGAGAACAGACCTAAAATTCAGTTCCACGCATCACCCGCAAATTGATGGCCAAACAGAAGTGGTAAATAAAAAGTTTTGGCAATTTGCTAAGATGTTTAGTTGGGGATAAGCCCAAGGGATGAGATTTGATTCTACCACAAGCAGAGTTTGCTTATAATAACTCTGTAAATAGGAGTACTAGAAAATCACCATTCCAAATCATATATGGGAGTAGCCCAAGGACTGCACCAGAGCTGAGGAAGATAGAACAAGGGGAGAGGACAAGTGCTAAAGCTGAGGAATTTGCTAAACATATCGAGCGTCTACATGAGGAGGTTCAAGCACATATTACCAAGATGAATCAAGAGTATAAAGCTAGGGTTGATCAAAGGAGAAGACATAAGGAATTCCAAGTAGGAGATTTAGTCATGGTGCACTTATGAAAAGAGAGATTTCCAGCCGGTACTTACAACAAGCTGAAAATGAAGAAATTTGGCCCCTACAAAATTCTAAAGAAACATGACTCAGGAAATGCATATGAGGTGGAGCTGCCAGATGGTATTCACATTTCTCCTATTTTCAACATTGCAGACTTAATAGAGTATCATGATGATGGTGTAGATGATGATCTAGTGTTAGAGCCATGTCCAATTCCTGCTTCTAAGAAGGAGGAGATAGAAGACATTCTAGATCATCGTACCAGAAATAGGCAGTATGAAGAGTATTTGGTGAAGTGGAAAGGACGGCCGATCGAGGACTCAACTTGGATTTCAGTAGCTGAGGTTTCCCATTTGGGATTTCCTCTACCATTCATAAAGTGACAGGGTCACTTTTCAATCTACCCTGGGTGTCTGATGTAGGAGCATCCAGAGGTATAAGGGCAATCTTGTGTCACCCAAAAAAAAATATACTTAGACTTAGTTTCTATTTCATGTGTTTTCATTTTTGGATACCCATTTGGGTCAAATAAAGGTTCCAACTCTCACAGTTCTACTATCAGTGTTCATGTAAATCTCAAAAAAATAGGAGTATGTAATTGAGCCATCATTTTGGTGAACTAGGAGGTGTAAATTGGCCAGATGAATGTAATTGTAATTTAGAGCATTCCAAAAAAAGAATCAGGTCAAAAGACCCCACGGTTTGAAAGTTATTGCAATTTTTCGGGTTGTGGAGACCTCCTAAGAATGCTTCAAAGTTAGGTTAGGGGCATTAAATGACCTCGGATATGGCCAAAAAATGGGGGATGAGTGAAGCTGGTCCATAGGGCTATAGAGCACTTTGAGATCTTTCAAAAAATGTAAATAGTTCATCAATCGGAGCTACGGTTCAAAAGTTATGCCTCCCAAAAGTTCGGTTACTGTTTCTAGATTCTTCTAGATTTGCATCGACTTCTAACGCAGCTTTTGGAACCTTCTATTTGGTCAGTGGATGCCTACTAGCACTTTCTAGAATGTACTCCTAGTCCTTAACCCTTCGAGGTCTATTTAAGGAGATTTTTGGCATTATAAAGGGCAGTTCGGAGTGGAGTTTTAGAGGATGTACTAAAAGGAGAAATTATCTCCATATTTATCCTATTGTAAGCCCTTAGGGCATGTTTTGAAGTTTATTTTCCCTGTACTATTTGTACTAGCTTATTTTATCAGTTAATATAATTTCCCCTTTTTTTTTGTGTCCATTTTGTGCTTGGGCTGTGTCCCCATCAAGTGGTATCAGTTTACATTTTCGAAAAGCTCTTGAAGTGCTCTATAGCCCTATGGACAAGCTTCACTCATCTCCCATTTTTTGGCCTTGTTCGAGGTCATTTCCCTTGTTCTTGTTTCTATCAAAATTTTCCTAATCCTTATCCTTCATGCTCCTGATTTATTGTTTCTTCATCATCCCAATATCCCCTATTATCCTAATATAACTTGTTATCCTAGAACTTCCTTTTATAGTTCTACTTGAAAGATTTAGATGAAGAAACATCCTTCAGTCTCTGTTCTTACTTAAGGGCCTTACATAGGGCAAACTCCATGGTCTTAGATTTCTACCTCACTATAAATCTTAGTCCTCAAACCCATACCAGACTTTTGGGTTCTAAATAGCTCATCATGTTGATATTGTGGAACATATTTCACCAAATGAGAAAAATGCTCATGATACTGTATAACATCCATGTTCCCCTAAACTAGCTTGTAGAAATCTGATGTTTTCTTGTCATAGAATACTAAAGGTAGCCATAGTTTGTGAAAAAGCTATAAAAATTCTTCTCAAGTTACCTTCCCATGCTGAAATTTCTTTTCAGCCATCACGTTTTCCCGCCAAGTAGTTACCTCACCCATTAGCTGAAATGTGGCCCAAACTACTCTAGATTTCCCTTTATAGTTATGTACTAGGGAATACTTCTCCATGCTAGTAATCCATTACACAACATCTTCCCTAGAAGCTCTACCATGAAATGTGGGTGGTGTAACTTTCTTGAGGCTTTTGCTCAAGTCAACTGCTATCTGCACTCTTTCAGTATTAATGAGAGCAACCTGATGGTAAGCTTCTACCTTCTACTCTACCTTAGATCTTCCAAGAGCCTTAGCAACTTCTAATCCTCATGTTTCTTCCTTGGTTCCTCTTCTTGCTTATGCAAGGCTTTAGAGCATTGATCTTCATCATGCTTCTTGCTTCTTCTTCAACTTGTCTACCTCGAGTATCATGCTCTAGGTTATCCATCCTTTGGCCTTGTTCCTATAAAAAAGCCTCTAGTTGGGTCAACAATTCCAATATCTAATCTAACCTCTCATTAGGTTCCTTAGCTTGTGTACCACTACTAGATCCACCTCTACAATTAGCGCTTGTGGCCATGATGATAACTCAAACACTTGAAACACTTGGCACAAGTTAGCATAGAAGGCCAAGGCCTAGGGTATAAATGAAAGCTTTGATACCATATGTAGGAACCAAGTCCTAATTAAAGATACCACATCACACATCAATGAAAAATGTAGAAAAGAAATTGATCACAATAAATGTTGAAAAATCAAATCTCATTTGTTATCCATATCTCAAAAAATGATACACTTAGTTTACTAAAAAATTCAACATAACATTAAACTTTTGATTCTATTGCAAGAGTATTACATCATTTGAACCATGGTGAAATACAATATAACTACATCACTTGACCATCATGTACATGAACAATAGTTCATAGCCAACTTTTAAGTTTACAATATCTGATAATCAACATTACATCAATAGAATAATACCATACACCATCACTAAGATGAAGATACAAGGCCAAAAAAAAGGTTTTGAAACTTCATAGTTTCTTTGAAGTGTATATGGTCTCAAAAGCCCATGGACATCCTCCATTTTCTACCTAAGATGAGAATGTGGCCCAAGTGCTTTTACCTCGCCAACCATAGAGTGTTTACTCTCCTAGGATTCTTCCTAACATGAAGAATGTTGGGACCCTAGCATGAGAAGCCTAGCTTCCTGGAACAAGATGGATCAAATGGATCTAGTACAGTTGTGAAACATACTACATGCATCCATGTGAATAGTAGCCTAATCACATAAAGTGGTAGGGAAAAGAAAAGAACACTACACATCTACCCACATGCAATGAAAGAAAAACTATAACATATATACTCATATGTACATTTCTTCTAAACTAATGCATATCTACACATATGCAACATTGAAAGTAAGCATAGGACCACATACATATGCTGCATGTTAGAAACAACATACTTAAATGCAATAAACAATGGCTTCGCCAAGCACTAAATTCATCAATATTCTCGAAAAGAGAGACAAAAAATAATCAATCCTACTTTTCATAATCTAATATGTTGAGAGAAGAAAAACAAAATGCATCCATCTTACCCTCCCTTATGCCACATTACACCCTTCAATGAGGTAGCAATCCCCATACATGTGACCCTAAGAAAGAATAACCATTTCACAATCCAACTCAAAATAAATAGGTTTCAGCATGATCAACCAACTTGATAAAATGTAAACAATATTTCATGAGTGTAACAAGTGATTAGCTATAAGGTAAGCCTTTATCTTTTGTTTTTAGATACAAAGAAAGACAATAAGATTTAGATTTAAAAGACTAGACATTTCACTTCATCACTTATAACTCATTTAATTTTGAATTTACAATTCATATTCAACATAATCAACTCTTTAAAGTCATAAACATAGCTGAAACAAGTCACAATCAACAATTAATAATAGTTCAACTTCATGAACATAGCTAGAACAAGCCACAATCACAATTAATAATATTTCAACTTCATGAACATAGCTAGAACAAGCCACAATCAATAATTAATAATAGTTCATATTAATGAACATAGTTGGAACAATCCACAATCATCAATTAATATCAGTTCATCTTCATGGACATAGCTAGAACAAGCCACAATCAACAATTAATAACAGTTCAACTTCTTGAACATAGCTAGAATAAACCACAATCAACAATTAATAAAGAGGCGTCAATGTGCATCATGAAAGGTTTCTAGAAATAAATAGTTTAATACAATATCTAATTTCACAAATGCTAAGAGAAAATTGAACAACTGTTGTGTATTAGATAAGAGATTTACATTCTTATTGTTGACATTAAGTCAAGTTTGTTATTAGTGACAACACTTATTCAAATTTTGTATGATTACCAAGCTCATTGAACAATCTACAATGTTTGCCATGTAATTTAGTAGCCACCAAGCTTTAGAGTTCCTACTCAAGTAGTTTAGTGGTTACCAAGCTTCACAGTTCAAACCAAGCTAGTAGTTCATGTGAAGTGAAGTTAGTGTTAACCAAGCTATGTGATGATTAGTGTTTACTAAGTGAAGTCATGGTAAATGAGTAATTCAATTTCTACCAAGTTACACAGTATCTACTGAGTCACTAGTGTAAACCAAGTTTGAGACTACTTTGAGATGATTAGTATGGACCAATCTTCTACTTCTACCAAATGCATGACAATGTTGAGTAGTGACAGTGGATGCTATGTATTAGAACTTCACCAAGTCAGTCTTCAGAACCCGAGTGTCTTCATTTGAGCTGAATTTTAAATATTGGTTTTAACTTGTATATTGGTCAACTTTGTAATTTTGTAAATTGGATTGATATATATATATGTGTGTGTGTGTGTGTGTGTGTGTTATGTATTGTATCATATTTCTGAATGGAAAATATATAAAAGTGTGTGAGAAAAAGAAAGAAAGCATGAAATGATGAAAGAGTAAGAAGGATGTGAATGTGATTCAATAGAAAAGTACATTGTAAGGCCATATCAGCAAAGGAATAGTACAGTCATATCTATCACATAAAGGTGATCAATACTTCAAAGAGTCTCTAACAACAAATCAAGTTGTAAGTCAGAGATCTACTATTTCATTCTAATAGGTGAACCAATCCAAATCCTCTAACAAGGTAGACTTAATAGTCTTTTGTAAAGTCTCTTTACCGAGTGCATACTTCATTATATATTTGTAAAACCTCTTACAAGGTGGACCTAGTAGCGCTTATTGATCCTAATAGGTAAAATCATTAGAAGTGATCATTTTAAGCCTTAATAGGCCAACTTTATGCTGTAGTATTGAAGTTTTATAGGTATCATCCCCACCCCAATTTTACTTTCTATTTGGAAGGTTTCTCAGTCACCAAATTATTGTGTTCAAGTGCTATGAATATTTTATGTTTTCAGTTTCTCATGCATGTAGTTAGATCTAATTTAATGAATTAAGTGGTTACTAGATTATTATAATGAAGATCTGAATTTGTTAAAGTTTTTGAGGTTATTGATTTACCCCTCCCCTCTCAATAACCTAATATATTCTTAAATATTTCCAACAATTGGTATCAGAGTTTGTGGTTCTTAGGATAAAACTTGATAGCTTGAGAAAAGATCAAGGAAAATGGAGATATTTAGACTTGATAACGAAATTGATAATGAAAAGCTAGATCTAGAAATGGCCATTGTACAACTCAAGAAAGCTAAGGAGCAACTTTCCAAATCCCTGAAAAGAATGAAGGAACTTGCAAATTAAGTGAATGATCATCAGTACATTGAAGACCTTTTCTCTTCAAGTAGTTTAGATGAAGAAAATGATGCAATCAAAGAACTCTTAGAGAAGAATGGTTCCCTGCAAGAAGAAATAAGAAATTTAGTCAATAAGCCTCTGTGAAATCTTGGAACAAAGGAACAAAATGAAAGAAGAAATGGATGGAAGAAACAATGAGATCCAGAACCAATCCCTTTAGCATGTAGATCTTATAGATCAAATCTCTGATGTAAATGAAGAAATCATGAGCCAAAGACAAATCAATGAAAGATTAAGAAATGATCTAAATTCAGAAAGACAAATCAATGAAAGAATAAGAAGTGAGCTGAGATCTGAAAAGAAAATCAGTGAAAGATTGAAAAGTGACTTAAATAGTGAAAATAAAATTAATGAGAGAATGATGAAATCCCAAGTAGACATGAATCAATTGAATCAACTAAATGAGAAAAATCTCTATAAGCAAAAAGGTAAAGTAGGAATTGGATACAAAGAAGAAGGTGAATCCTCCAAACAAGGTGCTCAAAGGAATCAAAGACCTATTTGCAATCACTATGGTAAGATAGGTCATACATCAAACAAATGTTGGAGTAATGGTAAAGAAAAACTTAATGGTAACTATTACAATTTCAATCAGCACTATCACAAGGCTAATGAATGTAAAGAGAAACCAAAATTTGAAGGCAAGTGTCACAAATGCAAGAAACAAGGTCACAAGGCATCAAACTGCAAAACCAAGTCATTCAATCCAGCAGAGAAAATTGTGAAAGAAATATTTGGTTGGGACTATAACACCTGGTGTAGATGTCATTATTATGGAGAGTATGGACACATTGGCATGAACTGTGTTAAACATCACACAAGGAAGAGAGATACTACCACAAGATGTTTCACTTGTATAGAACTTGGTCATCTAGCCAAGAATTCCATTAATATAGGAAGAATTAAAGATGAAAAGAAAACAAAAGAAGACAACATCAGAAAGAAAATGTGGTAACAATGGATTCCTAAATCTACTAAGGAAGCTAGTCCAAGAAATGATGATCTTGTCACTCAAGAAGTGGGTGACTCCACCATTTCCAACTAAGTTCTTAATTAAGAACTGGAATTGCGTTATCATGATCACATCCAAATAGTTCCAAAATTGAAAAGATCCAAGTCAATATTCAAGATACAAAGGGATCATAGAAGATTAGTATTAGTTATCACCAAGTTATTTTCTCTACTGAGTAAGGTTGGGTCATGGACTCTACCGAGCAAGGTCAGGAGTAACTAGTCTCACATGTTTTGTTACCAAGTTATGAAGCATTCACTAAGAAATCTGAACAGATAATGGATGATAGCCTGTCGTACATAATGATGTCATCACAGCTACCTTCATACCGAGTATTAATGGTGAAGTGTTATCAAAAGGTAGGAAATTGACTTCATTTTTCATGAATAATTTTAAGTGTATTGTGATCGAGAAAATTACAAAGTGATCAAGCAATTTCGAACATAATTTGTAGTAAAGTCTTTCAAAGTTTTCCATAACCTACCAAGTAGCCATGGCACCATTAAGTAGTAGCAAGGAAAAGAAATGGTTAGAAATTTTGGTTTGAGAAGTTGAATGGAAACCACCAGATTTCAAACTTGTGCGAGTAATTGTTGAAACCCTTGATCCAAATGGAGCACAAATGCAAATCCCTCCTAAGGTACTACTCATTAACGATATCCAAACTCATTTTAAGTGTATAATTCAAGAAATTGGAACATTAGAGATAGATTATGCCATAGGTGAATTGTGTGTGAATGGTGTTCTTAAACCTAAACATAAGAACTTAGAAGATAAGGGTTTAACCCACATTCCCCACCTGCCCCAAAGTTTCCAAATCAAATGGATCAGATACATTCTAAGACAAGTTCACAATAGTCAATTATGGCTTGAGCAACCAATTTTGATCACTAAGAAGATGATTTATCACATGAAGACCAAGCTTTAAGATGATTGAGACTATTATTAAATTAAAAAATATTGCATTGGTAGCATAATTTGTATATTGTACTCATCTCAAGCTAGGGAAGCCTTTTAGAATATTTTTAAAATTTTGGTAGTCCAAAGCCAAAACTACTAAAACTTTAGGTTAGGTGGAGTTATAGAAGAAAACCATAGTCAAGTGGAATGATAGAGGTATGAAGATCAGTAGTGCGACTAATGTAGAACTGAAATTTTGCATACATGTGATAGCTCACAAGATCTATAGTTCTAGTCATCTAAATAGTGTGTTGTGTGAAGTAGTAGACTTGGCATTCAAGGTCATGAAGAACAATCTGTCATATGATCTTGAAGAATTTTTATTGAAATAGTTTAACAAAAACAAGGAAAGTATAAGGACATCCAAGAACAACCCTTGAAATTTTGGTTCATTGTTGGCTTGTCTATTTTTCTATGTTCAAAATTTTTTCCCTTCTAAAGGTACAGTCATATGGAGAAAGGATGTGCCAGTTTTGTATTAGATTAACGAGTATATTGTAGAAATGGGTGATAATTTTGTTAGCATAATGAATAATTACTTTGATGTCTTCAAGGAGAAGATGAATAATAGATTCAGGATTCCTAGGAAATTAGTTGAAGATTACAAAGACAATGTTTATTTCATGGTAGACAGTGACAAAGTCTACATTTAGGCAGTGAAACCTAGAGTTGTATGGGTAAAACCTCTTCCCTATGAGGTGAACATTGATGAAGAAAAGGACATAATTGAAGCCTTGATAACTGAGCTTTTTGATCCAAAGGCACCACACTTTGGAACATATGATGAGGCCAAGGCAAGAATAGAGCTTGAAATCAAGCTTCCATAGGCAGTTAACAAAGGCAAGAGGAGAATAGAAAAACTCAAAACCAAGACACATCTTATGTTGACCGAAGGAAAGGGAGAAGATGATGATGAAGTAAAGGACGAAGAAGATTTAGAAAAGAATGAAGAACCAATGAAGAAGAAAGGAAAGGTGATCATCACCAAGCAACCCAAGCAATCCACTGTAGTGTTTACTAGGAGATTCAGGAAGAAAGGTAGTGAAGTTGTGTTTAGCAAGCCTCCTCCCACTTTCCAATAAAAATTAAAACAATTGGAAGAAGGTGCAGGCATAACCAATTTCAAATCATTAAAGTATGAGACTAGGACAGAGGTTGAGAAGAAACAGGTTGAAGAATTGGTGTTAACCAAGATGGGAAAATCAAAGTATTCCCCTGATTAGATAGCCTCTCAAATATCTAATGAACTATTAGAGAAGTTAAAGCCAAGATGGGACTTAGCTACATAGATAGCAAGAGATATCTATGAACAAACCCTGAGGTAGTTGTTATTGAGCATCACAAATGCTGAGGTAAAAGAGTCTATGAAGAAAAATGAAGACAAGATGACTCCTAGATTTAATACTTGTTTCATTTTGTTAAAGGATATAGAGCATGTAGTCAAGAATTCCATAGATATGTGGAAGAATTTTTATCACTTGCATAAACAAAGTGACTTCCCAGTAGAAGTCAAGGATGATGACAATGATGATGAGGAAGAAGAAATACACTTTGAGCCAATACAATTTGACAATGAAGAAGATAAAGAGGAAGAAGCTAATGAGGAAGACAAAGAAGATGATGAGGAGACTGATTACATGAAGATAACATCCATAGTCATTTCCTTACTTCCTCGCTCTCCACGAAAATCAGTAACTACATCAAGTTTGGAGATAGCTTCAGCAAGTTTGATTGTGACCACAACAGATACATCAAATGTCCAATCAATATTTGCTCCCTCACATCTTAGCACATCACTAATAGAAGTTTCTACCACTTCATCTACCAAGCTATAGCCTCCCTTTTCTTTAGCTCCCAAGTTAGCATCATCAACAATGAGTATAGTATGTTCTATGATTTTTTGTTCTTCAGCAGTAAGTACAGTTTCAAGTTCTACAATTTTGGATTCTAAAGTTTTGTCTTCTATAGCTTTGGATACTTCTATAAGTACTTTAGTTTTGGATTTAGTAAACATACTAGTCAGTATTCCTTCTATTGGTACTATATCAGTTTTCACAACTAGTCCTACTATCTCTACTATTGTTTCCATTCTAGATTCTAATGCAATAAGTACAAAGGTAGTTGAACCTACAACTCAACCAAATACAAGACTTTTGAGTGGAAAGGAGATAGAGGAGGAAATTGACCTAGATGAAGAGATTGAGATTCCAAAGTGGTATTTTGATAATTCCACTATAGATCAAATGGAAATAGCTAGTCAACTCCTCCAAAAGAAAGAAAAATAGAAGAAACGGAGAGAGGAAAGAGATAGAGAATATAAAATCATAGAAGATGCTAAGAATATTTTGACTAAGGTGATAGGTGTTGAAGTTGATACTTCTCAACACATTTTGTTTCAATTGGAAGAGGTAGTCTAGAAGTTTAATGAGGACTCAAGTGGTCAAGGCAAATTGATTGAGAAAGCAGAGAAGAAATTTGATAACAAAGTGCTTGAGCACATTGCTCAGCAAATTGCCATTCAGCAAGTAGGGCTTTCCTCAATTTTGACTAATCTTGAAAACTCTTGCACAAATATAACATCACTTTTTGGAAAATTATGTAATGCTACCTAGTTCACAAAAGAAATAAAGAGAAAACTAACAAATATTGATGAAGATCTAAAGGCTAGTGCACAACAGTTGCAGCTTGACCCTAGTTCAAGCTCTTCACATCATATGAAAATTAGATTCTTGTTAGATATGTAGGCAAATTTGTTGAGAGAAGAAGCAAGGATCTAATCTTCACTGATAGATATTCAGAATATGATCCTTCCCATCATGGATACAATGCAGAAGTACATTTTTTACTCAAAAACATTGATCCATGACAATAACTTCTCCATTGTAGATCACATGATAGAACTCTCTGTAGAAGTGCAAATTTCTCTACATACGTGCAAAGCTTTGTAAGAAAATTGGGATAAGACTTTAGGACTCATACTTAAGGTACATTATGATTTTCTTATTGGTGTCTCTATGTAAATAAGTTTTGAATAAATATTTGGCATTATTGTCAAAAAGGGAGAGAAGTAGAATATATATATGAGAGATAGTATGTATATATGGGGAGAGATAGGAAAAAAACTTAGTATGTATATTGTATGGGGGAGAATCATGCAAAGGAAAGGAAAGTATAGAATTTGCAAATATAGTATACTATATATACTTACAAAGACAAAATTTGAAAAATCTCAAAAACAATATACCACACTGAGCCAGTATCACACTGTGATGAACATAAGTTTTGGCTGATAAGTATTTTTGTCACTAATGCTAAAGGGGGATATTGTTGGAATTAAGTTAGTTTTTTTTATTAGTGACAACACTTATTCAGATTCTGTATGGTTACCGAGCTCATTGAATAGTCTACAGTGTTTTCCATGTAATTCAATAGCCATTGATCTTTATAGTTCCTACCCAAATAGTTTAGTGGTTACCAAGCTTCGCAGTTCAAACTGAGCTAGCAGTTCATGTGAAGTGAAGTTAGTGTTAACCAAGTTATGTGATGATTAGTGTTTACTAAGTGAAGTCATGGTAAACAAGTAATTCAATTTCTACCAAGTTACACAGTATCTACCGAGTCACTAGTGCAGACCGAGTTTAAGACTACTCTAAAATGATTAGTATGGACCAAGCTTCTACTTCTACCGAATGCATGATGATGCCAAGTAGTGACAGTGGACACCATGTATCAGAACTTCACCAAGTCAGTCTTGAAAACTTGAGTGTCTTCATTTGAGCTGACTTTGTAACATTGGTGTTAACTTGTATATTGGCCAACTTTGTAATTTTGTAAATTGGATTGATATATATATATATATATATATATATATATATATATATATGTAATGTATTGTATCATATCTATGAATGGAAAATATATAAAAGTGTGTGAGAAAAAGGAAGAAAGCATGAAATGATGAAAGAGTAAGAAGGATGTGAATGTGAGTTAGTAGCAAAGTATATTGTAAGGCCATATCAACAAAGGAGCAGCAGTCATATCTATCACATAAAGGTGATAAGTACTTCAAATAATCTCTATCAAAAAATCAAGTTGTAAGTTAGAGGTCTACTATTTCATTCTAACAGGTGAACTAGTCCAAATCTTCTAACAAGGTAGACTTAATAGCCTTTTGTAAAATCTCTTTACCAAGTGCATACTTCATTGTATGTTTGTAAAACCTCTAACAAGGTGGACCTAGCAGTTCTTATTACTCCTAATAGGGTAGATCATTAGAAGTGATCATTGTAAGCCTTAACAAGACAACTTTATGCTATAGTATTAAATTTTTGTGGGTATCTTCTCCACCCCAGTTTTACTTTCTATTTGGAAGGTTTCTAGGTCACCAAATTATTGTGTTCAAGTGCCATGAATATTTTATGTTTTTAGTTTCTCATGCATGCAGTTAGATCTAATTTAATGAATTAAATGGTTATTGGATTATTGCAACTAAGATCTCAATTTGGTAAAGTTTTTGAGGTTATTGATTCACCCCTCCCCTCTCAGTAACCTAGCATAGTCTTGAATATTTCCAACACTTATGTCTCTCTATACTCATTAAAGAAGCAAGAAAATGCTCTATCAAATATAAATATATATGCAAGAATTTTCCTTGGGGCAAAATTCACCTAGGAACTAAGAACTCAAACACAAGCACAATTCTAGACCGAAAAGAGAGAGTATGATCAAAATGATGATATATTCATTCAATATGCATTAACCTAAGTAAACTTAACTAAGTGAAAATAGTAAATACATATTTACACCAATGCCCCTTAAGCTTATGAAAACTAGGATGAACATGTGTTAGTGAACAGATTTATCTTTTCAATTATACAACAAATTTAATCTATGCCCAAGGTGTTAGAAAACACAAAAACGGCCACAATAGTTGAGAAAAATTTATATTAGTTGGTTTTCTCTCTATATTTTAAAGGTATAGCTTCCTTATGAAATTTCAAATGAATTCAAAATATCAAATTTTTCACTTTTACCATAAAGTGCATAAGGTTCTCTCACATACTCCTGGGTAGTGAGGTGAGAATTCATTCAAACAATAAAGATAAATTCATCATAATCTTCTTTTTAAAAAAAAAGACCTATTCAAGAGAATGAATAATACCACAACTTGATATTAATTTCCCAAGGATCTTAATTAAAATGAACTTACAGTAGAAACAACAATAAATATCTTGAATCAATAAATCAGAGCTCACAAAGTAATGATGATTTAAACACTTCAAACTCCAAGTTTCAAAGCAAAATCCAAGGTGATATATATATAATCTCCGTCATTCACACAATCATTCAAAAGAAAACATATATATGCTATCAGTTGATTGATATTTAAAGTATCTATTTACCAAAATTTCTTTCTAGCTATCTATGCTAACCCCTAATTAGTTCAATGCCCTAGCATTTATAGTTGCATTACAAATCCAAAAGGCCTCCATTAAAACACAACCATTTGGGTTCAAATAGTTAAAATACAAACAAAAAATTGTTATAAAAATGGTTGCCAAAACATGACCAAAAATAACTATCTTGTTTAAGCTTCACCGCTGCTTTTCTCTTCCTTGCCCATGGTTTTTTGCACCAATTTCCAGCTTCTAAACGTGTTCATGAACTCTTGCATTGCACGGGAATGAGAATTTTTCAAACTTAGTAGCCTAGCCCTACACATGTCCTTTTTCCATTTAAACTCCTTGATTTTTAGGCTCTGACGTCGCATGAGGTTCTTGTTAAGACATAGCATGGATTTGATATTTGCCAGCGTAGTAAAATCACTAGCTATAGGAAGTTCATTATCTATGATATTCTCAATGGCATCAATGAAGCTTTTATTCAATGCTTCCTAATCCATGTTTCCATCACCAAACTGTAGAATCCTTGTAGGGTTTACTATATTTATGTCTTTGAGAAGTTCCTCATGCATCTCAACAATTTTTCTCTCAATGGCTTGCATTTCTTTGATTGCTTCTTTATAAACTAATTCTTTTCGACCCATGTTATTTTACATGATGAATAACATGCATGGGTCTACATTCTTCATTATATTTTCATTCAAAAACTTAACCACTCCAAATTTTTCAACTTTAGTTACGTGGAATACAACTACCTGGAATTGGCTCTATATAGTTTCCCATCCTTGAATCAGAGTTCAAATCTCTCCCAAGAGTGTTTCTCCTTTGACATATATAGTGGTGAATTCTAGGATAAATTTTTTACCTTCCTTGATAATAGTATTCACCCAATCTTGCATTGCATCTAACAACAACTTCCCCCTTTGCATTTTTTTTACCAGTTGTTAGCTGTTTGCAGAATTTGGGTCGAAGGATTGAGGGCCTTGAACAACTGGTAAGGCTCCAAGGTTCATCAAAGAATAAATATAAGTAGCCATATTCATCACTAAACCTTTGAGTTCCTTTTTCTCCCTACTATCTTTTTTAGACTAGGTTAACATATGATCGGCAGAAATTTTGAAAAAATGATTACCCGTGCTCCTATTAATAGTTCTAGTTTCAACTGAAGTGACTTTCAAACCTTTAATATCGATCTCTTTGGACTCTATTTTCTATTTATATGTGGCTACCTCAGCCATTATTTTCCCAGTCACTGGGTCCTTAGTCAGATGAGCGTCAGTTCTCAGTTTCTTTGCCTTTGAACCTTTAGTAGCATACTTGGTTACAATATCTTTTACAAGTGTTGAAACTGGCTGCAAATTTCTTTTCTTACTGATTGAATTAGATAACCAAGATGAGACAACAGGGCTGACAGAGCTTGCATGAGTATCTCTAGTGGGAGTCATGAACCTAGGCTGATCCACTTTAGTGGCTTCAATAAACTACACATCACCATCAACACTATCAGAGAACTTGAGACCATCATTTGAATATTGTCCCTGAGTTGACATCTTTTCTTTTTGAATTTCTTGTGGCTTGAGGGCCTAAGATTTAGCTTTAGACTTGGTCCTAGAAGCCATATTCTGTATATGAATTGGTATCCTTTTTTGCTTACCTGGAGCCAACACACTACTTGCAACAAGAGATGAAAGTTGGGTGTCAGAAGTCAATGGTTCAGAAAAAGAAACTACCCTTAGAGAGGGTTCATTGACAACTTTCATATTTTGTTTCTTCAGCTAATCATCTGTATAAGTGAGTATAAATATAGCCCTTAGATTTATATCCTCTTCTTCTTCCTGGTTCCAATCTACTTCCAGTGATTTTGATTCATTCGGCTCTTCCCAGCATGGTTCAACAATATTTGAATCATCTTCAATTATCCCCTCTATTTGAAATTTTAGCTTTAGGGAATTGATTTGTTGTAATTTCAATCTTGAATGATCTCTCCTCAAAACTTCTTCTTCATCTTTACGGTCCTACCATAAATCTTCTAATTTTGGAGTTGTCGATGAATGACCTTTGAGACCAAGGGCTTCAACTACAAAGCCTTTACTATCAAAATTTCTTCTACTTTGGTAAGAACCAAAACTAAATTTGAGTACATTACTTCCTATAATAGAGGCATTGATCATACTATTACAAACCAAAGAACCAAGTTTGATAGGGAATAATGTCTCCCAATTCTCCACTGGTAAGTTATCTTTAATAACAAAAAATAACTACTAGAAAATTTTGGCTAAAATAAAGCAATCCAATGCATATAGTGGAAGTTTTTTTGGTTTTCATCTTTGAATCCACCTACTCTCAAATAGGAAAACTTGGTAAATTGTATGAAATAGCTTCTGTATTGTTGAGCCAATTTCTAAGATTTAGAAGATAATCTAGGCATGGGTGCTTTCTTCAAAGATACATGCACATTTTCTATCAATACATCATAGACCTTCCTAAAATTCTCCAACACTTTGTCTTTTTGTAGTAGGGGCAATATTGATAAATTGTTATTTCTTCATTCCAGACTTCATGAGGGAGAGGAGTAAGGTCACTAACATAGGCAATGCAATATGTCAAGTATGAGGCCATGTAGAAACTTTCCCTAGATTCTTTGGCATGCTTTAGTTGCATCCTCAATGAATCAGCAATAATTTCAACCCAACCTATCCATTTTTCTCCTTTCAAAATGATTTCTATATATCGATACATCCAATCCTCGAAGAGGAAAACATCAACTAAACCCTTAACTTGATGTAATAGCACTATAACATCATGAATATGAGGGTTAAGATGATCCTTGATGACTATCTTAGGTAACGTAGAACCTCCACCATAGTTAGTTTCAGTCCATTTCCTACCTAGAATATTACAGTATTTGCTTGGAGTTTCTTGGTATTCAACCAGGGATTAAATGGGAGAAAATGTGAAAAATGTATTTTTTGGTAGACATAGTACAGAGGCAATGGTTTCTCTTGAAATTGATAGCACTGGTTCCTCATCCTTGTTTATGATACTTTTTCTCCTTACATCATAATGATTAATGCAAATTTGAAGCAATTTGAGGCTTAAAATGGCAAGGGGAAAAGTTACGGCTTCAACTAGACCACTGGTTAGAATTTCCATATACCCATTTGATTCATCAACATGCTCAAGGAATTTTGTTTGAAATTTCTCCAATTTAACACCTTTTAAGTTGGTATCACATATGATAGGCCTTTTGCATTCCAAACTTGAAATGTTGCCAAAGAAATGTAACAAAAATTTCATCCTTAAACAAATAAAGCAAGGCTTCGAACTGATTTATCTTGGAAAACACATAGATTTTAGAACAAAAAGAAGGATTTCTATGTTCTTACCTATGACCTACCAAAAAAAATGGTTTTCCTTTCATTTCTCCTTAATAGCTTCTCTTTCAAATTCTTGATTTTTTACAGTATAAATAGAAAGGGAAAGCTGAACTCATTTTAAAAGGAAAGAGTACTTACATGCAAAAGTATAGCCTCATTATGAGGCATTCATGACAAATAACTCATGGAAAGGTTCTCACATTTTAAGGCCTTCTAACATGACCCTCTTATTTAATAACTTACTTTATGGTTGTATCAATTATGATTAGCCTCATAATGACATCCAATCCTTGGCAAAAGAGTTTCCACTTTTGATCATAATGATGATTCTTCATATTTAGAATTAAGGCACCTTTTTAATTAGTATCCTTTGACATGACAATTAATGCCTTGTGAAATGGTAGCCCACTTGAACAACATGATCCAATCTTGTCGAAAAGTCTTTATTATGGAATGGCTTTGAACTACTTTGAACCAAGGTTCAAAGTGATTCAAAGTGATTCAAAAGAATACCCCATTGTTTTGGCATACATTTCCTACAAGAAAATTGTTAGTGCAAAATCCTTTGATTTAACTACTTCAAACTGCTTTGAACTGGAGTTCAAAGTGGTTCAAAGTGATTCAAATGAAGAAACAATGACAAGGAGTGTGGGGGAAACTTTGTACAACACTTCAAATGATTGCAAATAAATTGAATGATGAAAGAAGTATTTCAACAACTAGATGGGAAAAATGTTAAGGAAGGATTTTTAAATATGGTGGCTTGTTAGATAATTAATAGGGGTTGTGACTAGGGACTTGGTATGTAGAGTACATAGAGAACTCAAAAAGCTAGGAATAGGAACCTACCCAACACAAAAAAGAAAAAAACAAGAAAGGAAAATAGGACACAAAACAAAAAGATATGTACATGATTGGGAAACTTTAAGATTATTAAACCTTAGTTAACTTCAAATCCCACCCATTTTAGGTAAAGGGAAGAATTGTACCATCCAAGTAACTTAGATGTAAGGTATTTGGGCCAATAACTTTTGAAATGATGAACATACCTTTCCAAAGAGAATCAAATTTACCATGTGCTCCCTTTGGTTCTTTTATTTTGTCCCACAAAAGAAATTCATCATTTTTAAATATACCATGAGGTTTGGTTCTCATGTCAAAGATTTGTTTCACCTTCATTTGATGTTCAATAATGTGATCAACAAGTTTACTCCTTTCTTCTTCCAGCTAGTTCAAAAACATTATCCTCTTCTCTAGAGAATCTTTAAAGAAATGATCTTCAATTACAAATTGTAATTTGGTAGCAGATAGCTTCAGAGGCAAAGACACTTGAGCACCTATTCCATACACTAATTTGAATGGAACCATGCATATAGCTCTCTTATGGGTAATCCAGTTAGCCCATAATGCTTCATAAAATTTCCTATGCCAATTTCATGGATTATCAAAGACCAATTTTTTAATTATGGCAACCAAGTTCTTATTACTGGACTCCACCTGTCCATTCCCTTGAGGAAAATAATATGAGGAATGAGCTAGTGATATGCCATATTCATAGAAAAAGAGAGAGATTTCTTCAGATGAAAAATAAGTTGCATTGTTTGAGACTATTTTTTGGGGAAGCCCAAACCTGAAAAATATATGTTCAAATAAGAAGTCACATACCACTTGGGAATTGGCCTTTTTTGATTGGGATAGCCTTCACCCACTTGGTGAAATAATCGGTTGCTATTAATATGTATACATGCCCGATAGTTGATGGAGGACTTAAAGGACCAATCAAATCAATACCCCATTGGTGAAAAGGCTCATCAATGACTAATGGCCTAAGGGATAAGGCTACTAGTTGAGGGCAACCAATGAAAAGTTGACATTTTTCATAGTTCTTTACAAATTTGTAATTATCTTTGAACATACCTAGCCAGTAGAAGTGATTTTTGAGAATTTTGAAAGCAGTTACTATAGATGAGAAGTGTCATCCAAAGACATCCAAATGATATGCCTTTAACAAATTTTCCCACTGCTCTGCATCTACACACCTTAAAAAGGTTCGATCTATCCCTCTTTTATATAAAATACCATTTGAAATCACATATTTGGCAACCCTCAATCTAATATTTTTCCTTCCTTTATAGCTCATGTTTGGAGGACATTCTTTGTATGTTAAAAGGTATACAACATTGGAGAACCAGGGGTCTGTAAGGTTGACTAACAAAACAATGGGTATTTCTTCAACATTGCCAAGAGGTGAATCTTTGTTTTCAGCCATCAATTTGCATAAACCATGCCCTCTTACCAAAGAAGTAGGCTTAATGGTTAAATCATATTCCTAAACTTTAGTTACCCATATAGCTCCTTTATTCATCCCAACTTCTTGCTAAGTTAATATACTTTTAACTACTATTTCTAACACATACACAAGTGAATAAGAATGCAAAATGTAATACCTGAATTGCTTCAATGCTTTCACCACAACAAATGCATGCTTCTTCGTTTGAGTATAATTTAACTCATGCTTTTTCAATGGGATGCTCATGAAGGCAATTGGAGCTTCATTATCCTGATCATCCTTTTGAGTCAAAATACTAGACAAGGAATGCTTTGAAGCATAGCAATAAATGATGAGATCTTTTTCAAAATTTGGGCTCACTAGGGTAGGAGTATTTTAAATAGCTGTTTTAATATCTTCAAAAGCTTTCTTTCCTTCTTTCTACCATCTACAAGGATGTTTTTCCCTCACCATATTCAACATATGTCTTACCTTTTCAGAGAATTCAGGAACAAAACTTCTTAAGAAGTTGATTTGACCAAAAAAAGACTTCAGATCACTTCTGCTGGTGGGCAAGGCCAGTTTCTGTATTGCCTTTACTCTTTCTAGATCAATCTTTATACCATCTCTTGAGACAATATGCCTGAGCACTTTTCCTTCTTCCACAAAAAACACAATTTTTTTAGGATTTAGAGATATACCATGTTGTCTACATCTATCAAGCACCTCTTCTAGATCTTTGAAATGTCATTCCCTCTTTTTAGAGTATACAGTCAAGTCATCTAGATATATTACAATTATCCTATCCCTCAGATCTTTAAAGGAAGAATTCATTACTCTTTGAAAGGTTGCTTCTGCATTAATTAAACCGAATGACATCCTATTATAAGCAAAAATACCCCATGGAGTGATGAAGGTTATTTTATGTTGATCCTTTGGTGCAACATTGATTTGATTATATCCTCAATACCCATCAAGCATTGACATGACCTCAGATCTAGCAACCATCTATAAAATATGATCCATTGTGGGAAGTGCATAATTGTCTTTAAGACTCACTTGGTTCAGGTTCCTAAAATCTATGCAAATTATTATTTCACTATTTTTCTTCCTCACAAGAACAATATTCACTACCCATCAATATTGGATATATTATGCAAGCCTTTAGCATTTTTTCAACTTCTTTAAACATGACTTCTAATACCTTAGGATTATAATTTCTGAGCTTTTGCCTGAAGGTAGTTGCTTCTGGTTTCAAAGGTATATGATGTACAAAATCTCCATTTCTAAAGTTCTTTAGATCCTCATAACCCTAGGCAAAGACATCATGATATCAATTAAAGAGTTCAAACAATTTATCCTTCTCCTCTTTGGAATAGGTATGACCAATAGAAATCCAATTTGGGATTTTCCTCATTCCCAATATTGATTTTATCATGTTCCTCTATATTTTTATTAGAATTAACCTTTCCTTTTAAGGAACTATCATCTTTCCTTCCAAAAA
The DNA here is from genome assembly GCA_028749045.1 of Cupressus sempervirens. Lineage (NCBI taxonomy): Eukaryota > Viridiplantae > Streptophyta > Pinopsida > Cupressales > Cupressaceae > Cupressus > Cupressus sempervirens. The sequence continues at coordinate 489,256,638 of CM053788.1, read as the reverse complement.
GGTGTTCTAGAGAAATTAATCCCTTTGGGATCTGATTACCCTTTAATTGGACAATTTCCCCTGATTCAGCTGATTCTTCTCCAATCAATTTACCATCGCGATTAGACCCTTCAAACAAAGTTTCAGCAAAATTGCCAGCACATTCAATGAACTCTTTCAATTGTGTGTCATCATTAAAAACCTACCAATGATTTATATTATCTGGGACTCTAGGCCTATAAATCATTTCAATCCTATAGGTATCATTTTTAAACTCTGGGTGTGGTAACAACAAGGATGTTGAAATAGCTAAAGAATCAGCTTTAGTGTTTTGAGAGCAAGGTACAAATTCAATAGAAAAAGGTACAAAAGACTCAATTTCATCCCAAATCAAATTTCTATAATGCTTTAGCTTATCATTTTTTTACAAAAAATTGCTTCTTTACCTACTTTACAATGAGTTTAGCATCACCTCTCACCCTTAGCTACTTCACCCCTCTTGCTTTGGCTTTTTGCAGACCTAGAGGCAATGCCTCATATTTTGTAGTGTTACTGGTATTATGGAAATCTAATTTAAAAGAGAAATGAAAAATGTCTCCTGAAGGTGAGATGAGAACAACACCTAGGCCTGAGCCTGAATTTGAACAACTTCCATCAAATTCTAGAGTCCAAAGGGTTTCTTCATAGCTTCCTATCTCACTTCCTTCACATTGTTCCTCATGTAATATAACATATTCTCCAAACTAACACTCCTCGTATAGTATTTGTGCTTTAGGATTGTCTGAAGGCACGACTATGTATTTATTCTTTGACTCTAGCTCCAATTTTATCTTCTTCTTCCCTACTAGAATGAGGCTTCAGAAAAATCCATTTTAATTTCCCCACCCATATCTTTACAGAAAGTTCTGCTAAGTAGCATTCCATAGCTGGTTGGTATATCAGCTAAAAGAATGGTAAGTTTCAACCTTTTCTCTGGGAAAGCATAGAGGACAGCCTATACATCTTTTACTTGACCAAGTAGAGGTACTTGCTTCTCATCCATAGAATAGCAACTTCCAAAGGTTTTTGTGAGCTCTAGGTCAAGGGCTTTTACAATGGGCATTGGCAAAATATTATCTGATGCTCCAAAGTCAATGATACAATTGCTAAATTTCTATTCATTTAATAATAATGGTACATAAAATGAATTAGGTTGTTTATTTTCTGTTTCCTTTTCAACAAAGTTAGTAGATGTTTCTCTGTAAGAAGCATTTGTTCTACATTTTTCAGACACAAAGACAGGTTTACTTGCAGCCTTTGAGTTTTCAATCATACCATTAGAAAATTGCATATTAGTAGCAGAGCCTCCTTTCACATTTTGGACTAACTTGTCTAACTCTTTAGGATTAAGTTTCAAATATTCGGCTAAGAAAATAGATATAGAAGAAGATTTACAAAATTATACAATATCAAAAGCCAATGTATTGGCCATTGATTCTATTTTGGATAAAATTCTCAGTTCTGTAGTCTTTATTGAATCATCTTGTATACGTTCCTTCCCTTTAGGAGTTGACAAGGTTGAACTAGCTCATGTATAAGCTTTTTGATTTCTTTGATCTCTGGTCATTACTATGCAAGTAGGATCTTGGAGTGTCATGAAAACATTACCTCCCCTTTCTCAATTAGGTTCATATTCAAGAAAATAAGCACCTGCACCTCCATCTTCTACCTTTTCATTTTCAAGTGATTGTTTTGTTGCAAGATCATTTTTACTAGTTGAACACAATTCAGCCAATCAGGACAAGTTTTTTCATCCTAATCTAAAGTCATGTGAAAAGAACACATTGCCTTAGTAGGAGCTTCTTCAATTTGTAATCTTGTTTGAGGGGCAATCAATGTGGGAGTTTTACCAAAATTTTGAGGCTATTGTCAACCATAAATGTCTTGATAAGGAGTATGAAAAGGGCCATGGGTTTTATTTTGCTATCTTTTCATCATTGGTACATCATTCATTAACTTCTGTATAATAGGGTCTATAGAGGTAGAGGATGAAGTGGTTCCATGTGTTTGAACTTCTCTTTTCCATTTTCTAGCATTGATAAATGCATCTTCTAATTGAATAGCTAGCCTTTGGGCAACAACTAAATTAGTAGACACATCCTTAATGATATTAAAACTTAAATCTGGAGAAATAACATTGATAAAGAATGTTTTTCTAGTTTTCTAAATTAGGTCTAGATGTTACAGGAATTCTTTGAACCAACCTATTAAATTTAGCAACAAATTCTCTCATTGGTTTGTGCATTTCCTTTTTCATTTGACTAAGTTGAAGCAACAGAGAGAATTCATTCTCGAGAGCTTTGAATCTATCTTCGAATGCAATTTTCATGTCATTCCAACTGGTGATAGAATGATGAGGTAGGTGATTGAACCAATCAAAAGTGACATTAGTTAATGTTCGAACAAATAGTCTCACAACAACTTCTTGAGTAGGAACACTTATGACACCACAAGCTATATGAAAGGCACTCAAATGATCATCTGTTGAAACTTTACCATCTCCATTAAACTTAGGTAAAATTTTAGTGTCTCCTTTAGGTTATGTTGTAGGGTTAACACCTAGATTTAATGGCCTTATGTTTTGCCCCCGTAGTTGATTGACAACCATGTTTGGTAGTACAACTTGCAAAGGTTGGATATTTAAATGAGCAGGGACAAGAGCTTTTAAGGGAAGCCAGGGTTGTACTAATGATGAAAGAGAGGATTTCTTGGGTGGTGAACTAGGCCTACTTTGGGACTTAGTTTTCTTCTTTTTGGGATTGTTGAAATTTGGTAAGAAACTCAAATTATTTAATGGTTCAAATTTTTCATCTAGGATCTCCTTTTCTCTTTCTCCCCTTGTATATCTTTGAGCACCCAACTCTATTTCTCACTTCTACATTCAAGGTCTTGTGAATGATTGAGAAAGTGTATTAACAACTGCCCCTTCTTGAACTTCTGGCACCCCTCTTAATAGCTTGGCCCTTTCCCCTTCTCTTTCCAATACATTCAACACTTGTTGAAACTGTTGGTTATTTTGGCACAATGTCCAACCAGCTGAAATTAAGTTTGAGATTATATCCTCCTATGTGTAGACACCTAAATTTGATTACACTGCTTTGGTAATCTAATTTAGCCATCTCTAAAGGCATCATTAATTAAATTCTTATTTAATTAATCCTTTGCCATCCCTAGTTGATTAATTTAATTAATCATCTATAGTCCTAATTGATAAATCAAATAATCTATTATTTATCAATTAAATCCTTTTCTCCTATCTAATTCCAAAAATCCTCATTTATTAAATAAATCTATTTAATAAATGAAATCCTCAAATTCAAAAACCCCTAACCTATCTCTAATCCTCCATTTAGCCTAATCCACCCCATCCACCCATACTCACCAAGCTTAGCCACTAACTCACCCACCCTCATTAATGCCATCCACTTGCACATCTCTAACATCCCTAATCTAATCCTAAACCCAAGCCTAATCCACCCCCTAATGTTGTCACATTCCTTAAACAAGTTTAAGACTTTCCTAATCCAAACCAAAGTCTCCCGTCAAAAAACCCAACCACTAAGTCATGAGTGCTCTTACAAAATATAAAAGACTCTTACAAGCCCACTCATGACTCTTACACCCATCTTCCACACTCTTCCCTCTTCCACACTCATTCCTCTTACATCCCTCTTACATACTCAACCCCACTCATCATGCCTTTAACCAACCCTTTACCCTACCCTCTCACACTCATCCTCCTTGTGACAAGTGTCACCTTCCCATTGGTGCTAAATAAGCACAATCCATGTGCTCTCCTTTGAGTGCATCCTAGCCCTCCTTAAGCCTTCATCCATCCTTGCATCTAAGCCCTCCATCCCTCTACCCCTTAGCCTATAAATTGAATCCCATCCCAAGCCATTTCATCAACAATATTTGAGCTAAAGTTACCATGCCCTTTTGAGAACCAAAGCCATCAATCTTACCCTTATAATGCCAAATTGAGAGCTCACAAAGCTACCAATTTGCCATTACCCATCTCCATTGAAGCAGCTTTTGAGCATCTTGAGCATACATCCACAGCAAAAGGACACATCTACAGAATCAAGAAAGCAATGAGTGTTTTCTCTTGTGAAGTTTGCACTTCTTGTTTGCTTTCTTTGTCTAAGCATATATGTGAATTTAGATCTTTGTTTGTGAATGTTTACTTTATTTGTTAATGTTCTTTGCATACTAAATCTTGTTCTACATTTTGGCACACTCGGTGGGACCCCACTATGGGTCATTTAATCATCTATTTTCATCTATATGTCATTTTTTTTAACCATCTAATGTTTGTTGTTGTTTGAGTGTGTTGTGAGGGTGTTTTGCTTGTTTTTGCAGGTTAAAGAACGCACTTAGGAAGAAGAAATACCATCTAAAAAAAATTTGCATTTTTCAACTTTTTTCGTGTAGTTTTGGCATCTGCAACCTGTTCTGTCTGCGAAAATCCGCGTCTGCGCAAATCGACATTTGCAAAAATCCGCATCTGCGTAAATCGACGTCTTCACCATCGCCAATCCAAATCGTCGTCTGTGAAAATCCACATCTGTGCAAATCGGCGTCTCTGCTTGTCACCTGTTTTCTGTGCCGCAAATCTGTTCTGTCATCTTCGAATACTAGCGTCTCTGTATTTCAGCATCTTCGTATTTTGGCATCTCCGCTTGATAGACTATCATCTCTACCTGCTTATGTTGCATTTCTGTTTTAAAATCTTTATTTCTGCATTTCCGTTTTAAATTTTGACTTTTAGTGGTTCTGTAGGATTTAAACCATTTTAAGCATTTTTACGCGTAGAAAAAATAGCAAAAAAGGTTTTTTAAAAAAATTCCATAGTTAAGCTCTCATTTTTGAAGATTTTGGCTAACTAACTAAATTGCTTTTTTTTTTGTCTCATTGCAGGTTGGAGCACATATGGAACCACTAACCATGTTTCTTGCAGGTTTTCATGTTGCTAAAAAATGAACTTGAATGTTTAACCATTTGTCTTTGAATGCATGTTGCTAAAAAAATGAACTTGAATGGTTAAACACATTTTCCATTGAATGAATGTTGTTCAAAACACACTCTTGAATGTCATGGATTAAAATCAACTTTCCTTGGAATGCATGCTTAAAACAACAAATCCAATCTTGAATGCCAAGGATCAATTAACCATTGCAATATCAAACACTTCATTTGGAGCTTCTAAAATTGAACAAAACAAATCTCTTTTCCACATGCAATCTAGGTAAAGTTTGATTTTTGGACATTTAAGAAACTTTGTTAAGTTAAAATACAAATTTAAAAAAATCAATTTGAGTAGTTCCTTGGACTCACCTCTTTTCTAATCACCCATCAAATATTAACCATTGGTTGCAATCTCAGTGCCATTTATGGAGATGGGTCTACTTGAAAAAGGTGTTAAATGTTCCACAATCTAACTCACTCACTTGGTCTTTGAACGTTTGCTTTAACTTTATCAAAATTCTTAAATGGCCAAAACTCTAGATTAAATCGATCACACTTCAAGTTTGGGCACTAAAATTGAACAACAACTGAAGTGGAGAGCCTCCGGGCGCGCGCTTGAAATCGAATCTCACACACTTTTGTTTTGGGCTTAAAACAAACTCACACTCAATCTTGAATGCCTTAAAGAAAATTAATCGATACTTGACGTGGAGGGCCTCCGGGCGCGCGAGTTTGCTTTTGTTGACCCTAACTCTTCTTATTGTTTGTATTCTTCGATCAATTTACTTTTGTTGGCGCTTCAAGTTGGAATTGAACATTGTCTCTTAAACATGAGTGCTTGCAAAGTCTAGATTAGCACACATAAGAGTCAGTTGATAAAAGAACAAGCTTTTTTTTAGCCCAAGGTCATCCAAGTCTTCTCTCCCCTTGTCGTCTTTTGAGGCCATCTTGGGTGCATAAGATTAGGAACCAAAACCTTGTTTCTTTTTAGGAGGCTTGCTTGGGGATTTCATCACCCCTTGGACGACCTCAACTCTAGCGTTCTGGCGAAGTATAAGAATCGAGAGGTGAATCAAAAGACACCTCTCTTGGGATCAAGATTTTGTCATTCGGGCTAAGCCTCAAAGAAATTTATACCCTTGAGAAGTGAAAGAGGAGAAGTGGGTTACCGCTCCTCTCGGCTGTGTGACATCCTTTTGGTCTCATCTATGGATTTGGGCCTCACGTACCTTGCGTATATCGAGGACTCCCTAGCTAAACTAATTATCTGCCTTGCAAAAAACCATCTAGGATGTTAATGTGTTTGGAGTGACTGATCGAAACAATTGTAGAACATACACACTCCTTGGCACAAGTATCACATTCTGAGAACCACAAACTTCTATCTGGGTGTTCCTATCTATTGCTTGTTTTTATTTTACTTGTTGAATGAATGTTTGCCAAACTTGGTCAATCCTAGCTTAGGGCACACTTAGCGTAGTCACTGCCTATTTTGGAAGTTGAACAAGTTGAAGCAAAAAAATTGAGATTTTTCCCAAAGCCAAGCAAATTCAAGAATTTATGTCGGAACAACCCAAACCCAAACAAAAGTTTCACAAGGTCAAACTCGAGCCATCTCTAGCATACCAAGAACTTTCAGCCAAGAGAAAAGAAATAACACCAAGCCCACGAATTTCCAAACTCCACAAAGCAGAGGACAAAGCTACCGACGAAGCACTTCAAGAGGCCTGGTTAGAGCGTACCATCAAATTTAGCCAACATCCAGGAGTTAATCCTGCTTATGCCTTACCAACTAGGCATGATTTCTATGATTAGACACCCTTGTTTCTCCACATCTTCTTGGATAAGCTTCACTTTAGAGTCATCTTTGTAGAAAAGCCAGCCATCTTAGGTTATCCCCTTAAGCATTATTAGCTCATCCATCTTATTTATAATCATACCATCTAGCCAGTAATCGAAAAATCTGCACATCTAAGCTTTCAAAATTGTTGTCACCTTGCTAAAAGTTTGCCATTCCTAAAATCTTCCAAATCCACCAATCTCACCAAGGTTATCCCTTTGACAGAGCTTTGTCTATGGTAATCTAGATTTGTCACTTGTTATCCCTCATCACCTTGAGCTAAAGGTTGGGATCCACAAGTGGTCAATCTCATGTTCTTCCTAAAGGATCATCAGTCTATCCTTAAAGTTGACACAATCACCACCAAGCTTGCACATAGGAAAGCAGACCTTTTGTGCTTTGACAACAATATCTTTGAAGTTAGAATCCCCAACCCAATCCTCCTTAGGTTTTTTCATATAGCTTTGCCTCAACCTAGGAAATAATTTGCATAGAAAAGCCTTCCCCCTTTTGCATCCATCAGCATTATTGCATCTCATCCCTAGGAGCATTTTTCATGCCACCCGTCACTCGCTTAGCCAAGAAGAAAGAAACAATGGAGCCCTATCATTTGGATCGAACAACCTCACCCCCCTTGAGCACTTAGCCATCCTTCAGCCCAGAGCAAGCTATGCCATCACCTACTGACATTGAAGCTTTCATGAACCAACCAGGAAATGCAGTATTGGTAAACGCCATTATAGACAAAAACAAAGAGACAATCATGGCTAATTTTCGAAGGGACAATGTAGGAACCTTTGACTTTGGAAGACCCCCTCCATTATCAGATCCATCTCACCCATTGTTTGGGCAGCTTCCCCCACCCATAGGCTCTTATGATCCAAATTATCCTCAATATATTCCAAAAGAAGAGCCTCCAGCCAATCCATATGACCCAACAGACCCAAACATACCATCATCCACCCAAGTTGAAATCTCCATGTCGCAAGCCAACCCAACCACCACCACTCCATCCTTGGTTCATACCTCTCCACTCCAAACCCCCTTTACTCAAAACACCTCACCGTTCACCCCCTTCACTATTGCTACTGCTCCCACACCTAGCCTTCCAAATCCACCCATCTCCCAAATTAGTGCTAGCATCTTTGGCCAACTTCAGCAATATACAACAGGGATGCCACCCATGGGGCCAAGTAATCAACCTTTCATCGCCCCCAGCTTGTTCACCATAGCCCAAAGTACAATCCCATCATTTCCATTAAGTCTTGGGAGCTCAATACCACCAGCCAAAAATCCACAAGCTACTACCTTCACTCCACAAACCTATCAAAACCCACAAGCTACTGCCAATCTTCTACCAAGCTCCCAAGTGACCCTAGCTCCCACCACCACTCTACCAAGCTTCCAAATCCAGCCACAAAGCTATCAAACCCCATCAGTTCCATTCCCAAGCTTTTAGTTCCCACCACCTCCACCACCAACTAATCCATTACCTCCAATTACCAACTACTTTTTAATGCCACTTCTAGGAGGTAATCCACCACCCCAGCCAACCACCAATTATTTGCAGATACCATCCCAAATGGGGGCACAACCCACATATATTGGTCAAACCCCACAAGCCCCCCGATCCTTTCCTCAAGCCTCACAACCATCTTTTACCTTACCTCCACAAAGAAATCCATTTATCCCACAGCCAGCTTATGTTCCTCAATCCCAACCTCAAATCCCATATCAACAGCAAGCCTTGCAGCACATGCAGCAATATGCGCCACCTCCCCCTCAACAACCCGTCATCCACCATGCAGCTGCCCAAACAATGTACAATCCCTATCAGCAAATCCCTCATAACCATCCATATTCAATGGCCCCATCCAGCACATGCCTACCTCAAGGCACTCCTACATTGGTGGCACCCCAGCCATCACCTATCAATTCAGAATGGGAGCAAATGAAGACAGCTCTGAAAGCCATCCAAGAAGGGAATGATCCAAAGACATTCAAGTTTGAGAATGTGTGTCCTTACCCATTTGACAGAGCCATTACCACGACACCATTTCTCGAACACTTTGAGGTACCTAAATTTGACAAATTCAGAGGAAAAGGAGACCCTATCACACATATCAAAGAATTTTACATGCACTGCCAGGACGTGGCATACAATGATGTCTTCCTCTTGTGCCTTTTTCCCAAAAGCTTGGCTGTACCAGCTCTTGAATGGTTTTATAGAATCCCCTATGGCACAATTAAAAACTTTGCTGAATTATCTGAGGCATTTGTAGCCCAATATGCCCATCTTGTTGAAACAGAGCTATCAATAGTTGATCTTGTCCACACCAAGCAAAAAGGTGGAGAAAGCCTTGTCAAATACCTACAAAGATGGCAAACCCTTACCACTCGCATATCCTGCACCTTGCCAGAACGCCATGTGGTGAAAATTTTTATTGATAATGCACATCCCAGCTTGGCTCACCACATGACCATGAACTATTTGTAGACCTATAAGGATATCAAAGAGAAAGGAATGATCCTTGAGCAAGGACTCATCAAAGATGGTGTGGTAAAAATTTACAAAGAGGCCAACCAAAATCAATCACATTCCAATGACAGGTCTAGGTATTGGAACAAAAACAAGCATGCTGCAACAGATGGGGTTACTGACACCAGACATGTGAATATTGTTGGTCCTTCTCAAAACCAGTCTAACCCACCATATCAAACAAACAACCAACAAGCTATCAATTACCAACAATGAAATAACCAAAGCTATCAAAACCACAATACAAGACACAACTTTCAAGGGTCTAACAATCAAGCTAATGCCATCAATGTAGTTGTAGGGCAAAAGCCTAGATTCCAACCTACACCTAGAAACTATACACCCCTTGGTGAGCCATTGGATGTTATTTTTGAGAAATTGGCTAAGGAAAACCTCATCAAATTTCCTCCTACCCAGAAAATTGATCCAAGCCAATCCAAAGCTGCATAGTACAAGGACAATGAGTATTGCAAGTTCCATAGGGTAAATGGTCACACCACCCTCAGATGCATGAAACTGAAAGACTATGTGCAGGACCTCATTGATCGGAAGGAAATCACTGTTGGTGCCCAAACCTCTCCCAATGCAAGCTTATAGATTTATCAAAATGCTTTTCCTCCACACAACAACCAAAATCCTAGAAAAGCACCTATCCAAAACAACACCAACAACCGCCAGCCAAACCAACAGCATGGGAAGAACAATGACCACACTTCATCCTATATAGACTATGGTAGCCTTATAGGTTGTATATCTGAGAAAGAGCCTTCTGTCAATGTTATCAATATCCGAGGACCAGACAATGAGTGTGCGGTCACCATTCAAAGAGTGCAATTTAACATCGCAGGCCCACCAGTTTCATCAGCACCATCAGCTCCATAAAAAAGCCGGTACAATATCTTGGAACACCTTGGGAACATGCCAGCCCAAATATCCATTTTAGACCTTCTCCGCACTAGTCCTGTGTATAAAGACATCCTTGACAGTGCTCTCATAGAATCCCGTGTCCCTTCTGATATCAATGCTACTTATTTTCATAATCTTGTTGGACACCTTTCATCCTCATGTGCCCTATCTTTTAAACCCACTGACATACCCACGGTTGAGCCAGATCACACCCTTCCGCTTCGCATAGCCATCATGGTATCCAATTTTGCTGTGAAAAGAGTAATGATAGATAATGGATCAGCCTTGAACATTTGCACCCTAAAATTCATAAAACAAGCTGGGTATACTGAGGTAGATATGATCAGTGAGGTTATCACCATCAAAGCTTATGACAACTTGGAAAGGACCACAGAAGGGACTATTTTGCTACCAATCAAGGTTGGGCCGGTCATCCAAGAGACAGTTTTCCATGTTGTTGATCTAAACCTACCATTTAACATCCTCCTCAGTCGCCCATGGATTCATGCTATGAAGGTCGTTCCATCCACCTACCATCAGTGCATCAAATTTTTGCATCAGGGCACTGAGGTAACCATCCATGCCGATCCAGAACCCTTTGCTTACTGCAATGCGGTTGAAGCTTCATATACAAACCATTGCCCTGGAATAGACATCGGCACAGCCATCACCAGCTCATCCCACACTTGTAATGACGCAGAAACCATCCTCGCCTCCACCCTATCTACTGTAAAGATCAACAACAAAGGTTGTGGAGAATATAGTCTATCAGATGCATTTGCTGTCGGAGCAATCCCACTTGATCCACATACCCATGGATGGCCAAAATATCACAAAGCTAAGGAGATTCCACCTCCTCGATACAAACAGTTTGGCCCAACCACCTTTGTGTCCTCAAAAACCCCTCTTCATGAGGAGCTCACTCCAGATATCAACAATTGGTTACATAAGGATGCACCTCCAAGAAATCAAGCACGCCTTGATCACTTCAGCCGAAGTATCCCCAACAACATAAGCTCATCACTGAAAAATGGAACTATCAAGGAGGTGGAATAGGACCAGAAGAAAGGGGCATGCAATGTCCCATCGAAGCACATAATTGGGAAATGAAGTCTGGTCTTGGCTTTGGCATACCCACAACTAGGGGCACCAATGAGAACGGTCATGCTTTTTCGAACATCCACCGCGACCTTGTCAAAATCGAAGACATTCCTGAGGAAGTTGAAAAGAGAGCCTACGACGATATCCCAGACCAAATCTTCCTAGGAGACTCTGTTCTCCGAGAACTATCCATCCATCTCATTGACCTACCACTTGCTCATCCACAACTCATAGATTGGGACCAACCAAGTGTCATACATATTGATGAGTTCGCATCAGAGGAAGTGCTTCTAAGATTCATGGGAGCCGAAACTCCTCATAAGAAAAAAAAGCCAGATTCTACCTACATCTACAAGCTAGATCCCAAGGGGTATTTTGGAGAAAATCCCCAACCTAGTTTCGATACACCCAAAACTGGAACTAAGGTAAATTTGGGACTAGCTAAGGCAGCAAAGAGAACCCCTCAGCAAGAAAATCCAGAGCCACAAGCAGAACATGAGGATTTAGTATTGTCTCCTCAAGATAATCGACCAGAAGTGTCTTCTATTCTAATAGAGGATACTAGAGAAGTCAACATTGGTTCTTCAGAGATCCCTAGAATTGTTCACATTGCTGCATCCCTATCATAAGACCAAGCTGACCTCCTCTTTGAGGTTTTATGAGAGAACATTGGCCGATTTGCATGGTCATATCAGGACATGCCAGGACTTGATCCAAAGCTTGTAGTTCATCATCTTGCAGTCGATCCAAAGATCAAGCCCGTAAGACAAAAGCTTAGAAAAATGCACCCCAAGGTGGCCTTACTAGTCAAAGCTGAACTAGAAAGAATGTTAGTTGCTAAGGTTATCCGACCTATTGACTACTCAGAATGGATCTCCAACATGGTCCCTGTCACTAAGCCTTCCGGTGACATCAGAATCTACACTGATTTTAGAGATCTTAACAAAGCTTGTCCAAAGGATGATTTTCCCTTGCCCAACATAGATATGATTGTAGATCTTACAGTTGGACATGAAATTTTGTCCCTTATGGATGGATTTTTCGGGTATAATCAGATCAAGATTGCAAAAGAGGACCAGCATAAGACAACATTCACTACCCCTTGGGGAACCTTTTGCTACACCATGATGCCTTTTGGCCTAAAGAATGTTGGGGCTACCTATCAAAGAGCTATGACAACCATTTTCCATGATCTTATCCATAGCATTTTGGAGGATTATGTGGATGATATCCTAGTCAAATCTCACACCTTCATGGATCATCTTGCTAACTTGGAGAAAGTCTTTGATAGGTTGGCCCAATATCATCTCATGCTGAATCCCAAGAAGTGTGTCTTTGGGGTCACATCTGGCAAGCTTCTAGGCTTCATAGTTTCTAAACGAGGTATAGAGATCGACCCCAAAAAGGTCAAGGCTATCTTAAACATGCCTCCTCCCCAGACACTACGACAGCTTCGCTCTCTTCAGGGAAAAATTCAATCTGTCCGGCGCTTCATCTCCCAACTTGCAGATAAGTGTACACCATTTTCACACTTGCTAAAGAAGAATGAGAACTTCAAGTGGGATCTTTTATGTCAGCGTAGCTTTGATCAACTCAAGAAGCATCTCACCAATCCCCCTATCTTGGTTCCACTAGTTCCTGGTCATCCCTTGATCTTGTATATATCAGCAACACCTACTACTCTAGGGGCACTTCTAGCACAACATGATGATTATAGCAGAGAGAGAGCCATCTACTATATCAGTAGAACCCTAGTTGGTTATGAACTCAATTACACTCCTATGGAAAAAGCTTGTTTGGCAGTTTTTTTCTCAACTCAAAAGCTTCGCCACTACATGCTAAGTCATACCATCCAACTAGTCTCCAAGATTGACCCTCTCAAGTATATGCTCTCCAGAATAGCACTTATAGGCCATTTGGCCAAATGGGTTATGCTACTAAGTGAGTTTGACATCCAGTATGTGGACAGAAAGGCAATCAAAGGGCAAGCTATAGCAGATCACCTAGCCGATGCACCTCTAGTAGATGCATATCCTTTGCTCACAGAATTTCTAGATGAGCATATCTGCCTAATTGAAGAACAACCCCCATGGAAGCTTTATTTTGATGGCTCATACACCTCTCATGGATCAGGGGTAGGAATATTATTAGTTACACCTCAAGGAGATTACATTCCAAAAGCCTTCAAGCTACAATTCCCTAGCACCAACAATATAGCAGAATATGAAGCTCTTGTAGCAGGATTAAAGATAGCTGCAGAATGGAATATCACTGAGTTACAAGTCTTTGGTGATTCCCAACTCATCATCAAACAAGTCTTAAATGAATATCAAACCAAAGATGAAAAGCTATTACCCTACAAAGAGCTAATTGATCAGATGACCCAACATTTTACAAAGCTTCAGTTAACACAAGTGCCAGGAATGCAAAATAAAGCAGCAGACGCCATGGTCATTATTGGCTCACTCTTGGAAATTCCCCAAGACACTACGCAGTATGAATTTTTAGTTGAGAAGCTCCTTACACCCGCTTATGCGAATGAGGATTCAAACCCTGTTTGTATCTTGGTTGGTCCCCAATCCCCTTGGTACCATGAAATTCACGCTTACCTTAATGATGGTATCATATCCCCTCACCTCACATGCACCCAACGCCAAAACCTTATTTGAAAATCATCTCGCTATGTTATCATAGCTAATACCCTATATCGTCAGGGTTATCACGATACTCTCTCTCAATGTTTAGATGAAAATGAGGCCGCGATGGCATTAAAAGAAGTACATTTCAGACTTTGCGGTGCCCACATGAGTGGTATTGTCCTAGCACGACAAATCCTTAGAGTAGGCTACTATTGGCCTACCATTGAAGAAGACTCTTGTGACTTTGTCAGAAAGTGTCTCCCATGTCAGCAGCATGCAAATCTTGTGCACGCTCCAGCACAGGATCTACAACCTATTGCACCACCTTGGCCTTTTGCTTGTTGGGGCCTTGATCTAGTTGGAACTATCACACCTCTCTCATCTGATGGACATAAATGGATAATAATAGCTACAGACTATTTCACTAAGTGGGTGGAAGTAGTCCCCCTAGTCTTAGCTACAGGAGTTCAAGTCTCCAAGTTCATCTTGTACCACATTGTTTTTCGCTTCGGCATCCCATCCACCATCTTCACTGACCACGGAGGTAACTTTGAAAATCTCAACATGGAAGAATTATGCACTTCCCTCTGCATCCATCACCGCTTTTCTAGCCCATATTTCCCACAAGGTAACGGCCAGGCAGAGGCAACTAATAAAACCCTCCTCAAAATCCTAAAGAAAGTTGTCAATGATTCTAGCCGTGATTGGCACCTTCAAATAAATCTGGCTCTATGGGCCTATCGAACTTCCTTTTGTACATCCACAGGCACAACTCCATACTCCCTAGTCTATGGTTCCGAAGCGGTATTACCTATAGAAGTTGAACTTCCCTCACTACGCATATCTTTGCGAGGGCAAATCTCAGATGAAGAATACAGAGTAGCTCGACTCACCCAGCTAGATCTCTTAGACGAGAAGAGACAACAAGCCTATGACCATCTCACAGTCTATCAAACTCGTCTCAAAAGGAATTTCAACAAGAAGGTGCTCCCACGACACTTTCAGCCAGGTGGCATGGTCCTCAAAGAAAATATGAAAGTCCAAGTAGATCGAGAAAAGAAAGGCAAGTTTGAACCTACATGGCTTGGTCCCTATGTGGTTACTGCCTCCTTTGGCTCCGGAGCCTATCAATTATCTACACCAGAAGGAGAACTCTTGAATGATCCCACTAACATCATTCATCTCAAGAAGTTCTATGCTTAATGATCCCACTAACATCATTCATCTCAAGAAGTTCTATGCTTGAAGATCCTTGGTATACCCAGCTTTTGAAAAATACAAAAAAAAAAAAATAGTAAAGAGAAATAAGCGTCCAATGGTGAAAACTTGGCAATTCAAGTGCCTTGGATAGGTACCTTGGTGAAAACCTGTTAATTCAGGCGCCTTGTGTGCTAAAGACTAATCCATTATCTATCACTATCCTATCCCTCATCCATCCACCCACCATCCCATAAAACACCTGCTTGTTCCCTTGGTGTTCCAATCAAATATCTAAAATCTGATGGAGCTTGTCAATACCTCCTGTACAGCTTGTAAATCTTGTACCAAAGCTTGTATTATACCTTGTAAATCTTGTACCATACCTTGTATATATTCGAATCTTGTCCAAAGCTTGTACCATATTCCAGCTTGTAAATAATCTTGTATCCTAGCCTGTATCCTATCACATGCGCACACAGAATCCCATTTTCCTTAAGCTTTTCACAAACCATCTACCTATCCACCTATCAACTATTATAGACATCCCATCCTTCACAAACATTTCCATATCACAAAAAACCAAAACATGAACAAACTTGTACATTTATAACATATCTTGGTCTATCAGCTTGTACATCCTCTTTAGCTTAGTATCATTGTATCTATCCGTCTTTCGTGTTAGTTCATCCTTGGTCAACATCTTGCACACATCACACACTTTGGTTAGATATTCCAATGCATCCTTTAGCTAGATCTCCTATCACCAAAGTGTTATCCTTCTTAGTTCAGCTTGCCAAACGCATCACTCATCCAGATCCATCAGCTTAGGTGCTCTCTGATAGATCCTTGCAGGATATAGCTTTCCTCATGTCTGATCTTGGTCCGTTAGTACCTCGTCCTACCCATCTCATTGGCAAACAGTTCTCTTTTGGATTTTTGGTTTCTTTTGATTTGGGATCTTCCCTTTTGGGTCTTGAAATATCTTTTCCAAGCAATCTCCTTGTTCCCTCCTCAAGGTTGCCACGATCTTCCATATCATGGTATGGTGCGAATGGGGCAATTAGAGCATAAGGTCTTGATTAGGTCTTTTGCTTGTTTTCTTTTTCTGCTTGTGGGTTACCTAGTGTCGTTTCCACGCTGCTTCCTCTGGGATTCATGTGTGATACTGGGGCAATCCTTTTGTGTTTGTTTTGAGTCAGTTCATCAGTCCTCTAGATGGCTAGTAAAAAGGCCTTGATGTTCTTGGTAACCCTGGCAATTAACCAACAGTCCTATAGCAAATCTAGTGCTCAACTACATGGTGGTACTTCTCTTTGACGTATCCCCCCGCTCAAAAAGCTTCAATGGATTCCCTTCATCTCCATTATCCCCCATCCATATCCTACATTTGTCGCTCCTACCCAGCTTATGCATCAGTATCTCTTTGAATCACTCCTCATGCTTAGCTTTAGGGATCCACAATCCTAGTCTTAGGGATCCACCAATCAAATCAATCCACCAAGCCTCATCTTTTGAGATCCACAATCCTAGTTCTAGGGACCTCCGAAACCC